>CM046867.1:32195262-33395262 GCA_025617745.1 Heliocidaris erythrogramma
GAAACACTGCTCCATAAACAGGGGAAACCTTTTTTTTTTTCCTCTTCAGATTTTTGTCAGAATCGTGGCCCCCACCCCTACTGGTCAACCCTGCATCAGCCCCTGATTTTACCAGTGACATTTTAAGACTTTTTTCATTGAGAATCTTTTATGCAATAGGATGGGAAAATAAAGTGGTTGGTAATGATTACATGCGCACACCCACACACATCTGCACAAAGCCCCCCCCCCCCCCCCCCCCCCCCCCCTCCCCATCTTACACCATGATCTCATAAGAGGAAAGCATCATATCAACAAATCCAACATGCTGCCATCTTCAATCATAGCCTCCCAAGATCATTATCAACATAAACCTTTCTTTAGCAATTTAGTGCGATATCCCCCATTAGATTCTTTATCAAGCATATTTACATTGCCTCAACATCAACACCAAACACAAAATACCATGACATCATTCACATCTTGCCAGAAAGTAACATGACTACCAATGTGAGGCCTTTACGATACAAAGTATAGTATAAAATGTAAAGTTGTTATAGAGTAACTTATTTTCAGCAATTTAATATTACATATTTGTCATATTTTTGTTACATAAAATACATTAAAAAATTTATATACATATATTTTCCATTAATAGTTAAAGGTTAAATAAGTTATGCATTGATTCATGGAATAAATATGACTACCTATGTACAGAAAACATTGGCGGATCCGGGGGGGGGGGGGGGGGGGGCCAATTCCGGGCCGTGCCCCCCCCCCCACCTTTTGGAAGAAAACTACTTTTAGTATGCATTTCGACCATAGACGATCCGCCATTTTCTCCCACCTTTTAGAATGAGGACCTTTTTTTTTTTGCTTGTCAGGGAATTATGGAGGGGAACTGGACCCCCATACCCTCCCCCCTGAGCGAATTTTGAAGGTCTGGCGAAATTTTTTTTTTGTCGCCAAACTGAGCGACTTTTCGAGAAGCTGGTGAGACCCAAAAAATACGGGTCTACCTTTTCCAAAAGTTGACAAACCTTCATTTGTGTGCCCCCTCTTATACTCAATCCTGGATCCGCCCCTGCATAAAAGTCTATTGTAAATCTATTTATGGGGTGTTGCAAGAAAGTTGCGATTGATTGCAAGTTGCAACTGATCGGTACTGACCAATCAAAATCGTTGTTGCAAGCGCATCATCTGGAATGGGCAGACCCTGAACCATTCAGAATGGTTGTTCTAATTTGCTTTACAATTTGCAATTGATTGCAATTTTCTTGCAACACCCCATAAGAGTATTACAGTTCATAGAGGTTTTAAGAAATATTTCATTTATAAATGATACTATGCTTATGAAATTCATGTAATATTTATGACTCACATTTTGAGGTGAACATAATACAGGTATTTTAAAAGACAATTTCCCAGATTTCACTTAATATGAAATTATAATAAGAAATTCAATGTACAAATTATAATAAGAATGTACAATACACTGAAAATTTAGTTCTGGAAATCAACTTCTTCAAAAATAATTTAGTTTAGTTTTCAATCTTGCAAAAAATTCATTATCTACATGTACTTTTTTGTTTCTTCTCATTTTTTGCACGATCAAGACAATGTGCAGTTTTCATCTAAATATCTGAATTCAGGAAACCCTATATAGGATTGTACACAATGGGAAATTCTCTTCTTATTCCAATATATTTTTTAACAAAATTTCCGAAAATATTTAAATTTTGATATTATGATTATGAATCAAAATATTCAATACAAATCTGACTATGATACACTGCAATTCACATATGTCAAAGACACATAATTATGTATGTAACTACAGGCAAACCTCGTTACAACAAACTCCTCTGTACTTTTTTTTCCGGGGGGGGGGGGGGGGGGGGGGGGGGGGACGACTACAAGTGGAAACTAGACATGTGCCTCCTATGCCCCTCCCCCCCCCCCCCCCCAACCTCCCTTTTACACCACTGCTCTTCTGGATCAAGGAAATATCAAAGCTTTGCTATATTAGGGTTTTAAAAAGTATATTACAAAGATGTAGGACCAGAGAGATAACGTTGTTATAAAGAGTTTGTAACTGTGTTCTTCTAACAATGTTACTGTACTTTAATCCTAGTCCCTTGGTTGGTGGATTCAACCTCTTCTCTCATAGTTGGGAACGCCATGATTTTCTCCTCCTTGCGATAGCTTTGGAAGCCTCATTTTTGTCTCTGCAAACAGATGATTGTGATATTGATGCCTCATCACAGTGACCATGTATCCTATGGAATGACCCAGTAAATGACAACAGATAGTGGGCTGAAAAATATTTTAACATAAATATTGAATTTTAATTTTTGAAAAAAAAAGAAATATATTATATACAAAAAAAAATAAAATTTTGCAGCAAATATGTAATCAATTTGTGATTTAATAATTATAAGCTACAACAAAATTAAAGGGGAATGAAACCCAGGCATCAGTATGCTATAAGTGAATGGGGATGACCAAGAAGAGTAAATAGCGAAAGTTGGAGCAAAATCGGACAATCCATTCAATAGTTATGACTTTTTAAAGTTACAGTAAATCCCTATCATGGGGATCCTTGAGTTGGCAACTTTGCCAGCATCTGTGATGTCATCGTGGACAACTCTCCATTCATTTTGTGTATAAATTTTTAAAAAATTGATTACGGTAATATGAAATTTCAAATTAGGAATCAACATAATTCTTTCCAAATTGCTTTCAGAATTGATGCAGTCATGTCATACTAAAACAATTCAAAAGAATTTCAATTTTTCTTGAAAATGAAGAAAATGTGAAATTCTGTGTACAAAATAGAGGCCAATAGTCAATACCTGCAAGATAACATGTAGTGGACTTTTTCCTTCCTCCTCATCCCCTTCTACCATGTTAATGAGGCAGAATGCAGTGTCATCATACAATTCAAATGGATTCCTCCGGTCTACAAGACCTCGTTGTGGTCTGGCAGCTGTCTGTATGGAAAATGGTGTTAGAAATTTAGAATTAGAGGAAAGATCAAAATATAAGAAAATTAAATCTCGCTTTGAACAAATTTGATGTCTGTTTTTGACTGCTAAAACAGTGAATGTCGCTAATCCCGCATAAGTTTGGGCCTATGAGTGGGATCAATGGAACCTTGATATCAAACAGTCTCCGATATTGTCGTTCATTACAGTCTCTAGCTCCCATCTAATGTGTGCTGCTTAACCTGCCTTTGTGCTTCGCTCTGCTTTATATGTGCATTGATGCATCCTGAAGCTGTGTAAGTAATTATCTAAATTTTTGTGAATCTTCCTGTAATGGTATCTATTACAGATGGGTCTACAAGTTCACAAAATTGAGATTCCTACATCATGCTCTCTACATGTACATCTTAGATTCCAACTTTAGTTTATGACATTAGACTTTACATACAATTACAATTTCAGCCAAAGGCAAAGAAAAACACAAACATAGCACACAGGGTCCAGGTGGGGGGTTAGGTTCCCTTGGTCTCATTTTACTCAAAATCAATTCGGGTGAAAGATTGAATAGATCTTGCTTATAAACCAGGATCTAGAGCAGAGTCTGGACATTGACATGTTGCTGACCACCTAATTTTTTTAATCATTCATTCATAATCATAGATTAGCCTAACTCAACTGGCCTTGAGTCGGACTCTGGAATTGGAATAGTCTAAATAGACTAGGCCTAACTTAGGGCCTAAGCTAGGCCTAGTCTATTTAGACTACGTGCGTGGGCGTTGATTTTTTAGCAACCAAGTAAAATGTGCAAAGCAATGTCTTGTTTATCGACTCCCCAATAATAGTGAAATTTTGATGAAAATTCATACAAAATAATACATGCTGGATACTACTAAGTAGTCGAGACCCATTTACAAGAATGCCAGGTTACCTGACGAGGCTGACCTCGACTTTCTTCAGTCTCAGACTCGTCTTTGTTTGTTGTGATCAGGGACACCAAAATACACGCCCGGGACTAAAGAATTAACCAGAGTGCGATTTTTTTTTTTTTCTCCACCAGCTGCACACTGGCACTAGGCTCCAAACAGCATGCTTTTATGAAGTAATTTTTACTTTTCTGCGCAACACGATACGTACAGATAAGAAAAGAAATTTCTAAATTAGATATCACTTGGAATCGGTAAATTACTTACGATTTCCTTCCAGCTTGGGCTCGGGAAAATATGCTAGCTCCTCAATTTTTGTTGCGAGAAATTTTCTTTCCGCAGCGTTCACGATCGATCATGATCAGCCATCACTCATATAATGTCCCCCATTTTCAACCTTCTCGGGCCGCTCCCGTGATATGCGATTTTCACTAACCGCACCTCGATTGGCTTCCGACTCGCTCCCTAGATATGAGAAAACAATGCGCACAGCCCATTGTCCGGTCTATGCTTGGCCTGGGGGGGGGGGGGGGGGCACTCATCTGTGCCGCTGTGACGTCCCCCATTTTCTCTATAATTATAAACTGATAAAATAGAAGATGTTGGATTAATATATGAAGATGCTACAGCCAATGATGAATACTTTTGTAAAGCCAAAAAGACCTGATTAATGATGTAATCACTTGTGTATATATCATGACATTCTGGTTTGCAGAGAAATTTTATTCTGTACTGTAGGCCTAAATAGGTTTAGTGAAACGGTCACAATATACAGTAGGCCTAGGCCTACACCATTTGAGTTTTAAAACAAGCTTTGGTTCCAGTGTGATCATATGCAGTGCCTTAGCTCCCGAGACCCTCCAAAATGGGATTTCCCAACTAATTTTTACTTAATTTTAGCTCTTCACCGTGACTTCAGAATCACACCCTCAAAATTAGCTCTGCTCATGAAACTGAAAGCATGAGCCCGTTTGTTTTGGCTTTTGCTCCTTAGAAGTTAGACTCTTAGAGTTAGACCCTCAAAAATGAGCTTCCTCAATATTAACCATATGATTTAGCTCCTTAGCTCCCTGTTTTGAGATTGGCAGAGGCACACCCACATTAGTAAAAAAAGGTTGAGTGCCCCCCCCCCCCCCCCCCCCGGATATACAGCACTCAGCAGGTTGGAGCTGCATATTATTAGTTTCAAGTGGGGCTGAGTGGTGTAGACATTACGAGTGCCCCATTCTTGCTCTCACTCTCACTCAGTCTCACTCCATCTCCATCTCAGGCTCAACCAACAGTCATGAGAAACAAACTTTTCAACTTTCTACTCACGATAATACGTGTAAACAGAATCTGTCTTAGGCTACCAAATTAGCCGATGCCTGGTACTTTGGTAGAGAATATGAACCAAACTGTAGATTTAGGCCTATGCTTTACACGTAGATTACGTCATCTTATAACATCTTATCTGCTTCCAAACAACCAGAACACTCTCGATCTATATCTCTCTGCATGCAATATAGCCCCGGGACGCTGCCACAAAGTGGCAGCGTCCTGAGTGAAACCAGTAGGGCCTACGATTCGGTGGGTCTCACAATTTACCAATGTTCAAATAACCATTGAAAATATGGCATTATATGTTATTTTTTTAAATTAAAGTATCATATTTACGATGCCACTAACCTAAACAGACCTTCCGCAAATCAGCTTTTCCTAAAAAATGTGTAGAATCGATGAATGTCACTTTTTACTCTCAATTTTCGAAATCAGTCCCATTCGCCATGTTGTTGAAGCAGAAACGAAAATAGGCACTTGCGCATGCGCCTATAAAGGCTATGAATGTTTATTACAATGACGCCATAGTTTTCGTCACAGGAATAATGAATATTCATATATCCACCGTGATCCGCCGATCTCTCGAGCCCACTCGTTAATGAATATTCATAACCTCCCTTCTTGTCTGTGTATTATCGTGGAGCTGCTGACGCATGCGCATTGCAAGCAAAACACCGACCTACGGAAATTTTTAGTACAGGTTCTTGGAGATAAATATGCCGGCTTAACTATAGAATACCCTACCAAAACGCTGTATCAACGTAGGTTGAGCCTACGCACCTACGTTGTCTCGACGTAGTCCCGTCTGTTTGTTAATAAGTAATGTTTGGGGTGTTACCTACGTTGTGAACTTTCTAAACTTTGACCCTTTTGAAATAGAATAAGATTATAAATTATACTCTATTTTCAGGTCATTTATATGAATTATAATTTTAACAATTGTTTATATGTTATTCTAAACAAAAGCAATAAATGAATATCTTGAAAATTGGAAAATTCACCACCGAATTGTTCATTTCCGTTCCGTAGTAGTTCTCGCGAATGTAAGGTGGTGGTAAAACTCAAAAATAAAAAGAAAAAATCGTCATGGCCATATATGTTTTATAATAATAAAATATGGACCTTCACAGTCACGGTCATACTATTAAATCGTCTTCATTATCTCATGATATTCACGGCCGTACACACAGATGTGCATGGAAGGTGCCCTCTACAATAATTGTTCAATATTCTACATAAATCATGCTAAATAAAGCATAACTTTAAAACGTGACAACAAGGCATTTTTATGGCCCATATTGATAACATGGGTACCGGTTTATGATGTCTCGTTCTAAAAATACAAAAGAAATATATATAAATCAAGATAATACAACGACATTGTCTCGTTCTAAACACAATTTATATAATTATAACATCATTATAGTATTTTTTTTAAATTGTCATATCTATATAAATAATTTTTCCTTTTTGAATCTTGACACCAACTTTCTACCTTTTAAATCAAAGTAGAACTTTTCTTCTTTAAACACTTGTGGATCGACTACAACCTGAAATATTCAGTCGATTTTACTTGTTAAATAGTCTGAAATATAGCCACAATATAAAACACAATTTTACTTGTTAAATAGTCTGAAATATAGCCAGAATATAAAACACAGCGACTTTGAACCTCTCAAAGTGTTGCCATTTTAAAGATTTTTAAGCTTATTCTCCTTTTTAGAATTCTGGCATTAAATGCAATATGGTCATGCAGCAAAAATGGACACGATGTGTGCAGACATTCTTGCTCTTTCTATTCATGCTTCTGGTATATTTTTTAGGGTTTTGTATGGAAAGTTATCGAGCCAAACGATCAAATGTAGACTCTGTACCGAAGAGGTTAAAGATATGAAATATAATTATTTTATTCTTTTTCTTCCATGCAAACATAAAATACATAATAACAACAAAAAAATTAACGATGTTTTAATTTTAATAAAACTACAAGTACTTGTAAAGATTACATAATGATCATATATACTAAACTAGTTATGTTATAGGCATATGGGATAACATCATTAAGTATGTTTTTCAAAGAAATTTTTTGATACCACTTTATTTATTTAAAAAATACGAAAATAAATATATTTTGTTAATATATAATTAGAGCTCTCTAGTCGGGAAAAACAGAAAAGGAACAGAAAAGCAAAAGAAAGAGAGAGAGATAGATAGATAGATAGAGAGAGAGAGAGAGAGATAGATAGAGAGATAAAGAGAGAGAGAGAGAGAGACGGGGTGGTATGATAGGACCGCACACCCTCCCCCTAATTGATGACATTGTTCATTTGTATTTTATGCACCAATTCGGACGTTTGTCTCAACCCCAGAACCCCCCTCCCCCCATAATTCCGTTGCACTCTCCATGACTGGACCCATTATAAATTATGGCCCTTTTGATCATTAAAAAAATGTTATTCATTCCCGATCCACAGGGGACGTGGACCCGTATTTCATCCCACCCCTCCCATCCTTCTTAGTCACGGTCATACTCATCCTCATTATCTCATGATATTCACGGCCGTACACACAGATGTGCATGGAAGGTGCCCTCTACAATAATTGTTCAATATTCTACATAAATCATGCTAAATAAAGCATAACTTTAAAACGTGACAACGAGGCATTTTTATGGCCCATATTGATAACATGTGTACCGGTATATAATGTCTCGTTCTAAAAATACGAAAAAAAATATATAAATCAAGATAATAAAACGACATTGTCTCGTTCTAAACCCAATTTACAGAATGTTATTATAACTTAATGTACTTAAAACAAATCATAATCGTTCTCATGCTAAATGAAAGTTATCTTAAAATGGTCACCCTGTTGCGTGCAGTGCAGCATTGCGTCTAAACACAAGTCAGTTGAAAATCAGTCCGGACGTCGAACCGTACTTTCCGCCTACCGTTATCTTTATCTCGAATTTGCTATTAAACGTCAGAGCTTTTGCGCGGGAGGGTTGGCGGGTGGGCCCCCTGCCACCCCCGTAACATAGGGAGAGAGAGAGAGAAAAAAAAATCTATAATCGTATCGTGCAGGGGCCTGAGGAGGTGCTTCATTAATTCTTGTTCTTTGAAAGGGGCGGATTATATACTTCCATAACATGCAGACATGGGGAAAAGAAAAGAAATTTAGATTTTAGGAAGCCGTAGATACACATTTTTAAATAATTAGAGCAGGGTAAAATAATATTCCCATTAACCTTTTTTGTTCCCATCGCTTTTAATCAAGTAAAAAGGAAAGAGTATACAGAAATGAAATTCAGCTTTCGATATTATGATAGGCCCTATACATGTACGTGATTTAGGAGAGAAAAAATTGTCAGGGCGTTAATTTTACAAGAGGCAGTTATGACTTTTAAAAAAATGCAATCAATATAGCGGAAACAGAGACTGTTTTTCTTTAGCAGAGAGAACGTGAACTCAGCCGAGATTATCATACAAGCGCGTGATTTAGGAGAGAGAGAAAAATCGATAATCATGTGTTAGACAGATTACATTATATTCGTGCGCGGTAGATGTGGAAGGAAAAAGGCATGCTGACGAAAAGAGGTCACATACCATTCACACGACCAGAATGATTGACATGTTTACAATAGCGCGCAAAATGTCGGTTTCACCATCAAAGGGCGGTCGCTTTGCGGAGCGAAAAGAACGCAAGTACAAGTAATTTATGCATTTTGTTTCTCGTCACCTCTGAATGTGATAATGTACATTACGAGACGGATGAACATGCATACAAAATCTTGATTTTCAAAACCACTGTCGAGAGGGGGGTGCCGGGTTTGATTTGGAAATGTTTATATAGCAAGTTTTGTGCAAGCACGAAACAAATCTAAAAAATACAAATAATAAGCCTATCAGATACAAAGTCATGTACATTATTACAGCTTTGTTTCTTTGGTTATTCAAATGCCGCTTAGCCAGGATTTAATTTCATGGCGGGGGTATGTAAAAGGGGTGGGTGCAGGGGTGAGCCCCCCTCTCCTCCCGTACGTGCGAAGCGCAAAAGATGACTGCTCGAAGAACCCTTTTTAAGGCGGAAAGTGGGGTTCGACGCCCGAACTGCTTTTCAATTATTTGGATGCAATACTGCACTGTATGTTACAAATTTTTAGAGAAAGATAACGGCTAGTAGCGCCCTTTCATATAGGTTTTTTCTTTCACTTCCGCCCTTTTTTGCGTTCTCCTTTTTTTTTAATTTCTTTTTTTTTAGTTGACGTTTCGTGGGGAGGCCGCCCCCACTACCACTCCCTAGTCACGCGCCTGAAAAAGGGGGCTTCGCATATTCGAATAATGATAACAGAACCCTCGTCGCTTTCTGTAAGATGTCCGGAACTTCTCAAAAAAAAAGGAAAGGTCATAAAGTAGTAAAAAGAAACAGGGTTTAAGTAATTCCGAAAAGTTATGTAGGGCTCTATTAAACTTTCGGAATTAGGAACCGTAGGAGTAACGAACCCTCTGCATTATGACGTATGGAGGACAGTCTGGACACCCCCCCCCCCCCTCTCATAAAATTCTAGTAACGGGCTTGAGTGAGATACAATGTATAGGCCCCTATATATGATAACAGAGAAAAAATGTACGACGATCGTAACGAATACACATGAAGCACTGTTGTGATCAAAGTTTACGTTCTTCAATAATTTATGACTGCATTAAAACAATTTTTGCATTTTCCTTCTTGTACATGTTTATTCCTTTAAAAAGTAAATACCTCAATGTAATATATCACCACACACAAAAAATATCATGATTTATTAAAAAGAATTCAAGTATAATATATAATTTTGCCGATTTAGATAAACTTCAAATTTTAACTGGTTGGCCTAAAGTGTTCATCCTAGAAAATAGAGAAACTCTATAAAAATGATAAACTACTGGCAATTATGATTTGTCAAACTTGGCGCACATCTCACTATTTTAGAAATGTTATATAAACCAAACTCCAAGCAAAGACTTCAAACGGTCGCAACAAGTAAAAATTTACAGAAAATAAAGGATATCCCGATCTCAAATTGCGAATTGCTAGGCAACAGATAAAAATGATAATAAAACAATAACTCAGCGTACTGAGTATTAAGATCTATTCAAAATGAAGAATAGGCCGCGAACAAGATGCGGAATGCAAAATAGGTATTAAAATCCGCATTCATTCAGAAACCTATCCACATATATTCTTGAAAGATTCCGTTCACTGTCTTTATAATTCCTAAACCCTTTTCGGCGTTTCCGCACTTTCGGGAGATGATATTCAAGGCCGTACGTACATGTACACACAGATGTGCATGGAAGGTGCCCTCTACAATAATTGTTCAATATACATAAATCATACTAAATAAAAGATATCTTTAAAACGTTACAACAAGGCATTTTTATGGCCCATATTGATAACATTGGTACTGGTATATGATGTCTCGTTCTAAAAATACGAAAGAAACAAAATATAAATCAAGGTAATAAAACGACATTGTCTCGTTCTAAACCCAATTTATAGAATCATAATACTAATGTACTTAAAACAAATAATAATTGTTCGAAATTCTATTAACTCATGCCGTTCTAAAAATACGAAAGCAAAAAATATATAAATCAAGATAATAAAACGACATTGTCTCGTTCTAAACCCAATTTATAGAATGTTATTATACATCATAATAGTAATGTACTTAAAACAAATAATAATCGTTCAATATTCTATTAACTCATGCTAAATAAAAGTTATCTTAAAACGGTATGTATCTTCCAACAAGCATTTTTATGGCACATATCGATAACATGGGTACCGGTATATGATATCTCGTTCTAAAATTACAAAAGAAAAACTCGTTCTAAAATTACAAAAGAAAAAAATCAAAACAATAAAACGGCATTGTCTCGTTCAAAACCCAATATATAGGCCTATATGGTTATTGTATAACATAATAGTACCAAAAAAAAATATCTAGTAAGAATAAAATTTTATGAAATGCTTGTTTGCTATTAAAAAATGAAGATATCTTTAAAAGATTACAACAACGCATAGGTTATATTACTTATAATAATAATAATTACACCCTGCCAACGTAGGTCCGTAGGCTATGATTACTGACATCCTGGCAATGTAGGTCCGTAGGTCCGTAGGCTTTCATATTACTTACACCCTGACAACGTAGGTGCGTAGGTTCGTAGGCTTTGATATTACTTATATCCTGACAACGTAGGTCCGTAGGTCCGTAGGTTATAATATTACTTACACCCTGACAACGTAGGTGCGTAGGTTCGTAGGCTTTGATATTACTTATATCCTGACAACGTAGGTCCGTAGGTTATAATATTACTGCCACCCTGACAACGTAGGTGCGTAGGTTCGTAGGCTTTGATATTACTTATATCCTGACAACGTAGGTCCGTAGGTCCGTAGGTTATGATATTACTGCCACCCTGGCAACGTAGGTCCGTAGGCTATGATTACTTATATCCTGACAACGTAGGTCCGTAGGCTATGATTACTGACACCCTGGCAACGTAGGTCCGTAGGTCCGTAGGCTTTCATATTAGTTATATCCTGACAACGTAGGTCCGTAGGCTTCCTTATTACTTACACCTGACAACGTAGGTCCGTAGGTCCGTAGGCTATGATTACTGACACCCTGGCAACGTAGGTCCGTAGGCTTTCATATTAGTTATATCCTGACAACGTAGGTTCGTAGGCTTCCTTATTACTTACACCTGACAACGTAGGTCCGTAGGTCCGTAGGCTATGATTACTGACACCCTGGCAACGTAGGTCCGTAGGTCCGTAGGTCCGTAGGCTTTCATATTACTTATATCCTGACAACGTAGGTCCGTAGGTCCGTAGGTTATAATATTACTGCCACCCTGCCAACGTAGGTCCGTAGGTCCGTAGGCTAAGATTACTGCCACCCTGGCAACGTAGGTCCGTAGGCTTTCATATTACTTATATCCTGACAACGTAGGTCCGTAGGTTATAATATTACTGCCACCCTGCCAACGTAGGTCCGTAGGTCCGTAGACTATGATATTATATATCCTGACAACGTAGGTCCGTAGGTCCGTAGGCTATGATTACTTATATCCTGACAACGTAGGTCTCAACGTAGGTCCGTAGGTTGACCTACGAACCTAAAGTCATCGTGGTAGGGTATTCTATAGTTGCTCCAATATGCCTTTTTTGTATCATCCTCATTGAAAAGAAAGACGACAGTCAATCGTTAAGTTTTGTTAGTACCTAAAGTAGCCTAAAATCAATAAATGTCATGTTTCATTGTTTTCATTTTGACAAACGACCTTGTAATTAAGAAGAGATCCAAGCAATCAAAGGACTGCTGATCGCAGCCCGAACACTACGTGTTCGGGCTGCCGCAGTAACATGCGATATACTAGTAGCTAGAGTGTCATAGTACGGTATTCTTCAGAGATTAAATTAAAAGTGAAATATGAATTTTTAAATTTCTCTCGTCACGTCAGAGAATTCAGAAAGACTTCCTTTTTGCGACAGCCATCTTTATATATATAGAGAGAGAGAGCGGTCAAAAATAGGAAGCTAAATATTTATAGCTTCCTATTTTAGACCTCTCTCGCTCGCTCTCCCTCCCCCTCTCTCTCCCCCCTCTCTCTCTCTCTCTCCCCCTCTCTCTCTCTCTCTCTCTATTTTTTTCATTTTGGGCTGTCAAAAAGTAAGTCTACCCGAGATGTTTTATAAAAATACAACCCAAAATATTGACCACTTTTTTTTTTTTTTGGCTTTTTTTTGGCTTGTCGAAGATTTCAGAGAATATTGTGCTCCCTCTTTTATAAGACCCTGGGTCCTCAAAAAATAGATAATCAGGGGAGGATGAAAATAAACATACTCTGTTATTAAAGTTTACATGGTTAGCCTATATGAAAAACAACTAATACCTATACTCTACTTAAAATTATAAGGAAATACTGCCTTTATTTTATGGAAAGAAGGAATTATAATCAATCTTTCTTTAAGTTTTAAGCATATATGCCATTTATGGGCTCCATGCATTCAGACTTGGCACTGCAGTTGTAATCATTCTTCCATTGCATTACTATTTGGCCTCAAAAGTAAATAATTTATACAAAGTTCATATTTGCTGCTATTGAAGCAATGCTTAACATTTCAAGATTATGCATTTGATTCTTACATTGTCAAGCAAACAATTTTTTTTCCATGCACAGGAAAAACAAAACAATCCGGCCTTTGTTCATCGGATTGAAATACTAGCTGAAAATAAAATAAAATTCATGAAGTATTATGGTGAAATTTCACATGAGCAGAATTCTAGAAAAAAATTATCTAATAATCTCAATGATGTTAATTAATGCAGAAATAAAAAACACTATGCAATGGTATATAGTCACTAAATTAAAAACAAAGAAATGTGGTACTTGAAATGAGAATAAAAAACAAAGTACCTTGATTTCTGATATCAAGATTTATTCAAAAATGGAGTAGCTGTCATGACAAGATACATGTACCAAAATACATGCATAACATACTTTTGAGGTCTGCCACATACTGAACCACTGCAAGTAAAAAAAATTAAGTGTTTAAAATTATATATTTGAAGGCCTCATCATAACATGAAAGCTCCCACACATCCTATTCCACTGATAAATATCAGCTGACAGAGTTATACATGTATAATAAAAATATGTGCCTCTGCAATTTTGGGGGAAAATATAAGTACAATGTATATAAATATTATCGATGCAATTATTAGTGCTTCATTAGTTCAGAGTCTAAACAATTTTATTTTAAGAGCAATCTCCCAATATATGTGATATCCCATTACTGCTGCCAGGCCGAGAGATGATGTGACCCCAAATTTGTAAGTACAAACTTGGGATTAAACCATCCTCAGCCTGGCAGGAGTTAGTGGGAGATTGCGTAATGAGGGAATCGTTCAGAATCTGAACTAGTAGTGCTCCATATGATACAACATTTTGGCAACTGCAAGTTTAGATCCAACTTGCTTTGGTTGAGGAGCAAAATGGCAAGTAGCTATAATTGTTTTCTTTCTTTCCTCTTCTCTTTTTACATTTTCTTAATGGTTTTTCCTTCTCCAAATAATTCCTTTTGCTTGAGACTTCCTAAGTTCTAGCATTTTATGACAGACAGATTGAATAATTGTACCCATTTGATTAAAGGTAGACACCTGGCTGTTCTGTTCTATCAAATGTGAGTTGTATGGAAGTTCATTTGTGCCACATAAGAAGAAGGTAGTCGAGGAGTTCAAAGTATTGCAATGATTATACATAGTAGAATATAATTATAATAGTAATCACAGATAACAAAGGTTTCAAAACTGAATGAATGGTATTCATGTTTAACAAATTATTCCAGAAAATCCCCATCTCTACAAAGAACTTGTTAATCCAAATGAAATCAACAGGTTCATTCCATGTCCGATCAATTTTGAAATGACCGTATCTCTGTATCTACTATTCAGAAAGATAATTTCACAAGCTATCTAAATCTGCCATCATTTGTTATGTCCGAATGACATCCGGTACAACGACCACTTGATCTTTTATTTAACCTTGGATGTTAGCTAAAATAATATTTGGGTGATCTGACACGGAATGACCGAAGTAATCTTTGACATTACAAACATAGAATCCTATTTATCACATCCTAAAGTCAAAAGGGCAATATCACCTTTCTAACATGTGAGTTGGGAGAATACAAAAAGTCTGTGAAACAGCTAAGTGAAAGTGGGAACGTCGCTATGCGTATGGGAATCTTAAATTTGGCGATTTAGTCAGTTGACTGTGACACACACGTTTTGGGGGGGCAACTCGTGAATTTGTTGTACACTGAAATATAATTAATTTCAGGGTTTCTCCTAAGTGCCTTTCTCTCAGGGCAGTGCTCGCAATACTGGATATCACATTGTTACGGCTCGTCCAAAAAGGAAAACAGTCCTACCTATTCATATATTTTGAAAAATGACAGTCATTTTGTGAGATGGGACAAAATGAGAGTCTTCTGTCATTACATCACAGGGACATTTACTGCTTCACCAATTTGAAATTCCTGTATGTATATTAATTACTTGTAGAACTCTTATTCATTGATCACTTTCTAATCGTTTTTTTCAATTTTGGCTAAACTTTCATCAAACTGCTTCTCTGATTTTTTGGCTTTCAGTTGGAGCAAGTTGGTATTAAAGTTGTTTTTGTCATTCATACAAATGTGGCACTGACAATTTGCAAAACACTTAACATCTGCCCAGATGAAAATTTGCATCTACTTCCTACAAACATAACAATATTTCTAAATAATCAAGAAAACATTAATAGCAGATTCATTGAAATGATTTTATCTCTCTACATTTTTCTTAACGACTATATTTGCAGCAGTATAAACTTAACATGAAGAAGTTCTTTATAATATAAAAGATACAAAATGATAACTACAAAATGTGACACAGTGGTTAATATGAAATCGCAATTAATGAGCTCGTAAAAAATGAACTGTCACGTGTTAGCTAAAAGAAAAAAAAAAAGAAGAGCAAAGTAATGTTGTCATGTGATATTTAGAAAGATGTGCCTATACGACTTAAAGGTACCTCATCCCTTTTGCAGCCCTAAATATTGAAGTTGTGTGAGTATTTTCATTTCTTATGAAGAAGTTGTAGAACTTGTGACCTTAAATTTCATATGCAGTATCTACAGGATGTCTACTAAACCTGTTCAATGTTTTGCTGAATTTTTTGTAAGTCTGCAAAAAGGGATGAAATCAAAAACATCAACACATGAAATATTGCTCTCTGACAAAGCTGCTCTGGGACAAATTTTATAAAAGCATGTATGAAGTGAATAAATATGTACAAAATGATCATAAATCAGTCATCATGATATTCTAATTTTAATAAGAATTTTAATAAGAAAAAAAGTGAGAAAATAAAAAAAAGGGAAATGCCTAAGGCAGCTTCGCCTGCATTGCACAATTATCGGGGCAATATTAAAGGGATACGCAACCGCAGATTGTGGACGTTTTTATGCCGTGAGAGGGCAGCGTGATCGTTACCTGATCATGCCGTTGCTTCGCGGAGCGCACACTTCGGCCAGACTGGTGGCCGCACAACATGCACGCTCCGCCCTGAGCTCGAGCTCTCGTACGAGATTCGGTCGGCTTCGTGCAGTCGAAATGTAATCCCACTTAGTCCAACGGACGCGTTCGACGCACAAACTTTGTGTACGAGTGAACGGGGCTTACGCAATCTTGACTTTCCCCACGGCCGCCCGGTTGCGTATCCCTTTAAGGTAGGGACACCGAAGGGGTGCTGCCCCTGAGCCATCCCACAACTACATGTACCTACAATCATTTTTAAACACTGAATACTATCACACTTTTGAATAAAAAACATTGACTTTCTCCAAAATTGAACTACACAGGACTGCATTTGACCGATCATTTGATTAGGATCTACATTAAGAGTGAGCTGAATAAAAGATAAATACAGGTACATTCATGTCAAAGGGTACCAATCACCAAAAAATATTTTGCACTGTATGCTAGATGTTCTATGTCGTTATACTATATTCAAAATATGGGCTTCAAATATCAATACTATAAAGATATATTGCAATTTTAATTACACTCTCTATACAGCATTATGCGATGCACACTTTTTATACTTTCTAGCTGTACACATATTATTTTTTCAGGTGAACTTAAGATTAGATTTTGACCTGATTGCTTTTATAAATGATATTCCACTTAATATCATGGCAATATATTACCCAAAGTTGGACAACTGCTTCAGGCATAAATTCAAACACACACTTACGATATATATTTTCAAAAATACTTCATAGAAATTACCTATGATTATTATGATTTCGTCTCTGTATAAAACAGAGGTAGAGTCAACTATATACACATTTATGATTTTCAAAATATAATTAATATCATATCATACAGTATCATATAATATAACAGGAAAAATGCACTACAATTGTTTAACAAGTTCATTAGGATGGTTAAATCATCAGTTAACTCTTTATGTGCCACTCAAATAACATGCCTGTGCCACGGTATTTTTACCAATGTCTTCAGGGCCCTGTTTCATGAAACTTGTCATCAATGACAAGTTACAATAACTGTTATAAGCTACTGAAACCCTTGCATCTGATAGGCTGAGAGCAAATTTGTCGGTAAAAATCACTGACACAACACTTGATGAAACGCCTCCCAGGTTACTTACCAGTTTCCAGTATAACATTTATTTAGTACATTTAGTGATTAAGGGATAGTAGTAGCCAGCCCATAAAGACCGCAAATGGATTATGATACAAATCTTTTGTAATGCACAGAAGGAATCCTTTTGTTAATTGTTTTCTATTATTGTGTTGATTTGCACATGTGGCACACCCGTTATTGTGCCAATTTGCACTCATGGGAATGAAAGGTTAAGAGTTTGTTCTATGACATATCAAAAGGGTATGTGACAGTTTCGTTGTCTATGCTTCAAACATATTCTTCAGACATGTAATGGCATTACAAGATATTGGCTAACAGTACCGGTAATTAATTTTAAAAAATTACAAGAAAAGTGGGATTATTCATTTTCATGAGTAGAGGCTTGAACTTTTTTTTTCCATAAACAACCTCTAGAAAATTAGTAAGTTAAATAGTACTCATAATAATTAAACAATAGAAAAGTGTCAATTCCTTGAATATTGATTTTTAGATGAGTGCAGCCTTGTCACTAAACTGGCCACCAGATACTTGACCAGAAGAATCATCTCTTGAGCTACTGACATCCTCAGCTACATCTTCTACCTCAGCATGGGCTCCAGCAGAATTAGAGGGTGTTGTGGGCTGCCGGACCTGTTCCTCAGTTGGTCCAGGCTGCTGTAGTCCAGGAGCCATCATAAGCTGCGGGTACATTGCTGTGGCTGGGATCATCTGGATCTGTCCTCCAGGACCTTGGACCTGGAAAAAGCCAACTTGTCCTGATGGATGGCCACTCAGCCGCTGGGCCATTCCTGTTGGTTGCTGGACTTGAGCAAAAACTTGAGGCTGGATCTGCCCAGGGGCTTGGACACGGATGAAACCAGCTTGGCCAGTAGGAAAGCCACTCATTTGCTGGGTCATTCCTGTTGGTTGTGGCTGTGAGGTAGCTGGTTGCTGTGCAGGGACTCGCTGGGTCTGAGCAAGAACCTGAGGCTGCATCTGCCCTGGGGCTGGGGCTTGGACCTGGATGAAGCCAACTTGTCCCATTGGAAGGCCACTGAACTGCTGGGCCACTCCAGCTGGTTGCTGTTCTGATGCTGGTTGCTGTTCAGGCGCTTGTTGGGTCTGAGAAAGAGTCTGGATCTGCATTGGGACTTGGCCCTGGACAAAGCCTGCTTGTCCTGATGGAAGACCACTTGGCTGCTGGGACATTCCCACTGGCTGTGGTTGTGGGTCTTGTTGTTGCTGTTGTGATTGTGGTTGATTATTTTGTGGGGGTGGTGGCAATCTTGGGATTGTTTGGTTCTGTTGAGTCACTGCTGGCATTGCTATGAAAGATTGAGGTTGAGGGTTTGGTGCTACATACATGAATTGACTAGGCTGAGTAGATGTGCCATCTGATTCACCTGCAGTACAACGATGCAAATTATACAACATATAATGTTTGAATTACTTTTGACAACCAGGATGAAAATAATTTTTCTTTTTACAACCAGGAGGAAAACAATTTTTCTTTTTATATATGGTCCTGTGTCATGAGTTCGCCCCCTTTTGCCTTTGCAAGGTGGTGTTAGCTTCTGCGATGCATTTCAAACTTTAAAAGACTATATCTCCTTAAGTATACAACGTATGATAGGAAAAGTATACATTTTCTGATAGGAAATTACACAAGGAATCTAAACAAGCACTCACAAAGGAAATAAGCATGTAAGATAAAAGAGTTAAATGGACTTAAATGTGGAATTTATATTTTGGGTTACTTTGTTTTTATCATAACTTTTTCCGAGGCCCTCCTAAGGCAATTAAAATATTAATATTCTTGGAAAACTCATTCAGATCCTTACAGCAATGTATAATTGTCTAGGGTTTATGATTGTGTATTAAAGCAAAGGGAAAAATCACCAAAAATTATGCCAAAAAACAAAAAAAAATCAAGAGTCACTGTATATTTAGGTCACATTAATTGTTACTGCATACATAGCCAAATGTACTTTTCAATAATAAGACATCAAAGAAAAATATTAGAGCTTTAATTTGGTACCAAAGCTATACCCATATACCAAGTTTTTAAAAAAGTAATATTTTTCCAAAATTACTAGAAGATCAAAATTTTATGTTGACTTTGGACTAGGTGTTTAAAAACATTTACTGGTAGACACTTTTGATGGTTAGTAACTCAAAGTTATAGCTCTTCTCAAACAGGGATTTTCACATTGTAAACTGAAGTGTACCAAGTTATTTGGAGTAAGTTTAATGAAATTTTCTTCATCTATATTCTCACAATAATGTTCTGATTATTAAATTAATATATTTTCACTTTTTGAAAAATCAAGGCTACAATATCTTTCAGTATCAGTAATTAATTCAGAACACAATACAATTGCACATCACACTTGTCAATTCTGCCAAACTTTTGCTGTCCAGTGTCATTACTGATTCACAAATCTGGGATAAAAGTGATGCTCTGAGATTTCAGCTGCAATACACAATGACATGTGCCCTGAATTAATTACTGATACACACAGATTTTGTGACCTTGATTTTTCAAAAGGTGAAAAAATAATTAAATATTCATGACATTGTTTCAAGAATTACAGTATTCAAATCAACGTCAAGAAACCGAACTCAAAATGAATTTGGCAGCACCCAACTTTACAATGTGAAGACCTCAGTTTGATACACGTTATAACTTTTGAGTTATTAACAATCAAAAGTGTCAAATCATCTTTTTTTAAAACCTAGTACTTGCAGTGCCAAGTTTGAACTAAAATTGCTGGTATTTCAGTTTCATACACTACTTTTGCTCTGCCAAACTTGCTTTTCAATCACAATAAAGTTGAGTGTGTAAGCTTTAATATGATACCAAATTTGTAATCATATGACAAGATTTGACAAAACTCTCAACATTTTTTTTAAAGGCACACACAAAAAAAGAATTTTCCCAGTGACTTTGTACACATGGCGCCACTTCCGCCGTCACCCCTGGCCTTCCAAATCTAAACTGCTGTAACTCCAGTTATATATTATAACCTACACCAATGAATCTTTGCAGGCAAATAACATATTAATGCAGCTTTAAAAAGATACCAAATTTATTACAGTAGCTTTTAAGGTTCTAAAAAACAGTCATTGAGAATTACTTCAGTTTGAAACCCAAAAGTGTATCAGCACCACCTTTAAATGAGGGGAGGGGGGGGGGGGGGGGAGCTCAAGACAAATGACCCTATATCATAAAGAGCAATAAAAAAGTTTTAAGAAAAATAGCACCTTCATCAATGGAAGTACGGTTGATTTGAAAATGGACAAAAGTATGCAAATTCATTTTTGAAATTAATTCTTCTTCTTGTATTATTAATTTCTTATGTATTCTATTGTTTACTCTTATATGTATTTCTTCGTTTATATGACTTTTTCATGTTTTCTCAATATAACTCCATAAAATGTGAAGGCAAGAAAAATCAAGCAAAAGGAGAAGACATGATTAGCAATGTTCAAGCGCAATTTAGGAAAAACTAGCATTTTTTATGCAAACACGAAAAGTGATGTCGATTTTTAATAAGTTTTAGCCAGACGTGTAATTGCGAAGTGTTACTACTATATGACCTCCTAACTGATGGATGATCTTTGTTTCAAAAGTTAAGTGATATTAATAGGAAAAAACATAAGTCACTGAAAGGCTTTTGTGATCTATGGTGCTTGCACAGCAGTACTAGACCAGTAGTGGATCTTTTAAAAGGAGTTAAAATAAATATACTCCCTGAGTTAGGGTTAATACTTCCAGGACTACCAATATGTAAAATCTTGCATCTTATGGGCTGATTCAAGTGTACAATTGTACATTGAATACAAAGAAACAAAATCAATTTACCTCCGATATAGATGGGCCCAGCAGACTGGTTATTGGGTACTGCCATCATAGGCATGTCATTCATATTAACAGCATAGTAGACCTAGAAAGTAAGAGAAAAAATCTCATTTTTTAACCGAAGACTGTATACAAAATGCTGTGCTAAAATTTCTTTGCATATCATTTTACTTGCTTAATAACAAAGTATCATTCCAAATGAAACAAATTTACAAGCTTTAACTAGAAAATACATGACATATGTAAAAATTGCTTAAATGCTTCTCAAGGCTGTACGCAGAAATTTTTTCCTGGGGGGGCAAGATGATCACTTTTTATTATTGGATCATTTAAAAGTCTAAAACCCTATTTTAAAAAAGTATGATTTTGAAATTTCTGGGGGGCAACTGCCCTCCCTGCCCCCCCGCTGCGTACGGCCTTGAATGCTTCTCAATAACATTAATATGAAATAAAACTTTTCACACATATGCCATAGAATATCAAGAAATATGGAATAATTGTACAAGGATATTTCACTAATTACAAGTTCCAAACATAATATTGGTCAAATTGTAGTAAAGATAAATTGGGTAAAAGATGAAGTGTAGAGAGAAGTGTGAAAAGTACATGAAAAAAAATCACATTGTGCTTGGGCGGGGGAGGCACTCCAGTCTTATGTACGGTTGACAGGGGTGTGCCTCAGCCAACCCCAAAATAGGGTCTTTGGAATGACGGGACTATACCCAGCTGAGCAAAAAAACATGGTCTAAGGAACTACGGCACTTAAGTTTGGGGATTCTATAGTGCCTGCATATATGCAATAGACCGCTTTGGTAATGCATGCACATTTTATGCATACATGTACCTTTCAAACAAAGGTTGTTCTTGATCTGGAGAAGAAGAATGTTTAAAATTTAAATTTTTGTTGACTGATCATTCCTTTTCCTCAGTTGGCAGCACCTCTCCCCCAGTATGTTACCAACATATAGGACCATCCATTATAGTAATGTCATGAAGAACTTTTCTACATTTTGAATCTGGAAAAGAAACAGAAGATTGACATTTTTATTTTTGACACTTGGTGTCTCTCTCCCTGGGCTCCTTACGACTCTAAGACCCCGTTTACAGTGCAGGGCCCAGCCTAAACTGCAGTACTCGGCATCCCAATTTTGTGCGTTTACAGTGGTGGGCTCGGCCCGACCTACAGCTTATTAACCTTTCAATATCTTATCATAGTGGTGCTCTGCATGTAAACAAACGATTATTTTGGGGCATGCCGGGGTCACAGTGCAGAGGTGCTGGCGCAGGGTTTTTGCAATGAATTGTTTTCTCAATTTCAATCCCTAGTACAATTTTAGAACTTCACCGCTGCCTGTTCGTAACTAATCAAACACAAAATTGGAAATCAATGCAGACACACAAAAACAAACAAAGTAACAAAGAAGATTTGGCAAACCCAGGATGACGACGACAAATGTTACTCCAGCGTGTTATCCCCACAGGGGCCCCTATAAGGCCACCCAGAAAAATTTCATGAACAACTTTCATTCTTCATCTATAGAGGTATCCCTATACACAATACCAAGTCTGAGCTTCCTACCAAGTTCGGTTAAATTCCAATCATGGGTTTTGGAGAAGCTGAGAATGTAAAAAGTTTATGGATGGCGGACAACTTGCCCCACCCCCCCCCTCCAGTATGTTAGCCTGACAGACCCCCTACAGGGCCACCCAGAAAAAATTCATGAACAACTTTCATTTTTCGTCTATAGAGGTATCTCCATACACAATACCAAGTCTGAGCTATTCCTGGTTCTGGAGAAGATGTTTGAAATTTACATAGCTTTTACACTTGGGGGCCCTCCCCCTGGGCCCCCCTGGGGGCCACATGTACCATTTTAGCAACTTTGGATCCCCTACCCCTAAGGATGATTCCTACCAAGTTTGGTTGAATTCTGACATTACACGCTACATAACCACGTTCAAGAAAGCGTTGAAGAGGGTCTGTTTTAAGCTTTTAGGCGTCAACGTTTTCCTGAAATAAAGGGTGTTTTTCAGCTTCAATCGCCATGTAGAGTACTAAATAATAAATTTGGTCTGCGACATTTAGGGTATAAATTGCATGATTATCTCGAAAAGCGTTATTTTATTGTTTTCCTGCTTAATAGGGGTCATTTAGTTTATACCCCATTGGTATTGTACTAGGTACCATAATAATTTATACGCCACTTAGGGTATTTCTCAGTGGCATGATGACCCTGTTGATGCCATTTAGGGTATGTTTTCCTGATGTGATGCAGTATAGGATGCAAATTAGCCTTTGTGCAATATGCCATTTAGGGTCCATTTTTTAAGTGTGTGGACGTGCTTGGTAGCACATTTGTCTGACAGTGTCATGTGTGCGACAGTTTGTTTCACTTTACGAAGAATGGCCCCGAAGGTGTTCTAAATTTCAACATTTAAGTCAGTTTTAACAGCATTCTTATTTACTTACTACATTTGAGTTTCCTGGATCATCTATGCACAGTCTGAAAATTCTAGACAGTTTGCACCGCTTCAGCATTTTGCAACATTCTCGCCAGCACTGGCATGCCTTGTAGCAAGTCACGCAGGCAGCTATCAGCCCGCACACCAGCTCCAGCACGCAGATCAAGATCAAGGTGGCGTTGATCAGTATGCGTGACCACTAAGTAGAGAGAAGTCCATACAATTGAATGGGTTTAATAGCAAAATGGAAAGTAACAAAGTTGTTGAATGTGCCACATGAATTGAAAAGTAAATGTGCAAGATACATGTACTTTGAAAAGACTGGTCTGGCTGGACAAATAGCCTGACCTATGATGTTCTTCAAACAGCTTCCACAGCTAAATGAAGAGAAGAAAAATATGCAGTGCATCCCCAAAAACTGTTAACGGTTGGAAAAAAGTCTCCAAAAATGAATACTTCAAAATATTTGTAGGAAATTTTCATACCTGTAGATAGCTTACTAGGGTCTCTTATATTAAATGACACCAAGAAATCTGGCAATACTTACAGTATTAACAATTTAAACGTGAGTGAACAAGCAACTTTTAACTTTTTGGGGCGACGCACAGTATATTTAATTGTATAACAAATGAATTGCAAAAAGAACTAAACCTAAATCCTTCTCGACTTATGTACTGGTTCGGATAAGGGGAGGGGCAAATTTCCCCATGGTGCCACCACTTTATTTCCATGATAATGCAAACCATCATTAGCCTAGATGTATTTCCCAATAATCCATCAATCATTACATGCTTGACCATAGTTACATCATAATCTTTTCCTCGAGAGGAATCAATTTAGATTAGTGTTTTGCCAAAGGACATTACAGCCACGACTGGGAGTTGAAATGGGCACTGTTTGATCCAAAGTCCAGTGACAAATCCCGTTGACCATAACACCTTTACTGTGCTGCAGATAGAATTGAAATTTAGTGCCAAAATCCTTTTCTGTACCCAAGTGCCGACGTCATATTCGCTCGTCATCCAGGATACTGGTTCCAAACAGAGCCCGCGCATGATGTTCACCATGAAATCATTCAAGCAACGGGCTGGAGCAGCGCAATTTCAGTGTTTGGCGCTGGTGTGATCACCACGCCATTGTTTAGCACAAAATTGTTTGGGACCAGCAACCATGACAACTTGGCCGGTATGACCTCACACTTCAGTACTCTATACTTACCACTGGGCTTTCACACACAGTCCTTATAAGTGGATGACAAAGATATCTTCGCCAAATGCCCTCATTGGATATGAAAATTGCATACACTATAATCATCAAGAAGGCAAAAACTGCAGAAATGGTGGACATCACAAGATATGCTTTCACCTTTACAAAATGAACAGAAATGAAGTATTTAAACTCACATGTCCCTGAACACATTGCATCTAGGGCTGTCTCTTCTGAACACTATGTTATCATTTTAAACTAGGGGAAATGATCTGTCATGGCAAACTTAAATTGTGCAGAATAAACACTAACCCTTGGTGCTTGTGCAGATGTCAGTTTGCAGCCAGCTTTCCACAGACATTAAGCAATGTCTTGTGCTAATTTTGATTTATGAAAATTAACTTCATTTTACTAACACAAAAGATAACAGTCACAAATACCAACCCCAAATTACAAGTACTATCGCCTTTTTTAATTAAAAAAAAATTCTGTTCACCTTCGCCTTCCATGAACCAATATTGTCACAGTGTCATAGGTAGGACACAACATTTGTGACAATTTTGGAACAGTTTCATTGACATGTTACCCCCCCCCCCCCCAAAAAAAAAAAAGTAAAAACAAAAACAACAAAAACAAAACAAAAAGATGGTCCCATATAGATGTACCTATAATATTTACAAAGGAATAACTTTTAGAACTAAATTGATGTATATTTCTAAACTTGTAGACATTAGAAACAGAATAGCGAATCAACATAGTGTTTATTATTTATCAAAAACAAATATTCCCCACACTTTCATATAAAGGCTTATAAAGTGGGAAATGAAAACAGACCACTTACAATGTTTTTGCTTTTTGGTTTAAAGTAAATAGAAACACCAATTATGCCAGTTGTTATGAAGATCTGAAAAAATAAAGAATAAAACAAGCATAGAAATGTGAAAATAATAAACTTGTTATTAATAGATAAAGTAGAGATTCAAAGTTACATAAATCTTGAGAGAATTATAGCACAGTAGACATGCTTTTATAAACAGACATTACAAAGACATGTAGTACAGGATGTTCTGAAAGCATCATCACTGATTATGTATTGATCATCTATATTACGTAAACTTTAAACTGAAAATTTCACTTAGCAAGTCAGATTTCTTGAATTTTCTCTCTGTAATACTTTCTCCCACTTTTGCAAACCCTTGTGCTACTTTCTTTTACATTCCTACGTACACATTACTACTGGATAGTGGGTCACATGTGTGTTCCAAAGTGCCGCTCACAAAAATTTGAAAATAGAGAACCTAAATCATATAGGCCTACTGTAAAACTATAAAGCTTGGCGACCTGAAATTAGCAACTTGTTTAACAGCCCTTTCTACAGCAAGAAATTTTGCAAAAGTTCACTGTTGAATCATGCGACATGGCACTTTTGTGAATACGAACCTATTGCAAAATACATGAAAGTTTCAAGCACACAAACACGTCTGGGGGGTGTTTCATAAAGCTGTTCGTAAAGTTACGCATGACTTTACCAATGACTAAAATAAGACAAGCCCAATGCGATGCTCAATCGTTTTTAACTGCATCAACTAAAGTTGAACTGTGCAGATGTATATTAACATTCTTATTATAACAAACACCTTTAATGCAAAGTATACTCTTTGCCATAATTCAATTGAGGCTATTGGAAATACACTCACACTTTGTTAAAATATCAGAAAAAACTTTGGGCATCCTATCTGGCACTTCACATTCAAGTCGTTCGTAAAATCATGAGTGACATTACAAACAGCTTTATGAAACACCCCCTGGTTTTACAGTAGTATTTCCAGGCTGACTTACCAGTAAGCCTCCCCAGATAGGAATCCCTAAGTAAGAGACATAGGCTTCAAGAACTATGGCTGCAATTCCAAACACTATGCACAGTGCTCCAGCAACAATGTGCAATACACCAGTCACCTGGAGTTAAAATAAAAAAGAGATGAATGACAGAAAATAGAATAAACAAGATGACAAAAAACAGACATTTGTTCTTGAGCAAGCCATTTTATCTACATTGCTCTTTTATCATACATTAAGTACATGTAAAGGGTGTTTCGCTTTTATAATTACTGTGTGTGTGTGTTTCTTCAAAAAGAAAAACAAGATGAATACGACTGTGTCTCCTATATGCCTCCGCCTAAATTCAGTTGATGGCTCAAACTGTTCTTGAAATATTGTGATAACCAGAATAAAAAGCCTCTAATTACATGTTAATTGACCACTGTGACATTTGACCTTAACCTTATAACCTCAAAGTCTGATCACTTTACTTCCTCCTACAGTGTACATGTATATGAATACAAAATAGTTGAGATATGGTGATAACAAAGATAAAACATCTAATTTCACATTATAATGACCTCTATGATCTGTTACCTTTGACCAAACTTCTAATTAATTTGTCTCACTATGGTAATGCAAACTAGTTCCAAGTTTGAAGTTTAGATAAAATTGTTCAAGAGAGTGTAACAAGGCAAAAACCTGAAATTTCGTAGCAAATGACCTCCAACCTACATTTGCCAAAATATAATCAGATAGTCTTTCTATGGTGATACATACTAGTACTAAGCTTGGAGCTAATGGATCAAATGCTTCTTCAGATAGAGCATTAAAGTAGATATTCAAAGAAAATCACAAATATGGCAATTAATGTATCACTAGAAACTGGGAAGGTTACAGATGGCAATCGTATAAGTTTTATGTCAACTGCGTATCTGATGATTATAAAAACAACACAAATAGAAGCTCTTCTCAGCATCTGGAATATCCGAGGATTCGCCAGAAATATAGCGATGTTTTGATGTCGTCACACTCGGGATCGATCCTGCTTAAGCAGACGACGTCCTATAATGAATGAACGTAATTGCAATGCAATTATTTATCAAATTATAAAGAGTTTGGTGTATTTAAAAATGACCTTATTTCACACCATTATAAAGGGAAAGTGAAACTGATTCTGATAGCTGAAACCATTTGATTGTAAATACACAGGAGAAGGGTCAATGATCAATGAAATAAACCCCACTTTCAAATTGAAAAGCCCTCCGAATAATAGCAGGATGGTATTCGTTCCCTCTTGAAACGCCGAACATGCCCGGGTGCAAGCAGCTGAAAATACAATGGCGTCTTATTTTGTTTACAAGTGACTGATTCCTTTATTTTTTTAACGCTGCATTTTTCATCAAAATAATACCATACACGAAGTTAAGAGTGAGGCAACAGACTAACATTAAGACTGACGCTAGTGAAGGAAGAGAAATAAGTGAAGAGGAGATGACAAAATAGGCTCTGAAAAATGTGTAAGATGTTATGGGACATCGTCTGCTTAGACAGGACTGGTCCAGGGTGTGTCGTCACATATCTCAGCAGCGTTCGAGGAGCTCTTCAGCTGCTATATCGGGGGCTGTATTTACCGTTTTATAATTGATAATAATCATTACTTCAAATGTTTCCAAGCGTTGAATTTGGATAACCTTGTTTAATTTATGCCATCTATGCAATAATAAGTATTAAGCCAATATTTAAAATCATTAACGTTCTACTTTAACAAGCCAGGACAACACCTGAAATTTCAGAAATTGACCTGTGACCTTTGTCCTATGTACCCTGAAATCTAAGCAGACCGTCTTCCTATGGTGATACATATCAGCACCAAGTCTGAAGTTCATACCTCATGTGGTTCTTGAGTTATTGCGAGAACGGGAAAGTGGGACGATTGGACGGACAGACGAAAGGACGGAGAACCAGAAAACATGCCTCCAGCACCACCTTCAGTGGGCAGAGGCATAAAAAATACTCAAAACAAAAAAAAAGTCATGAGGCTTGCCTCTAGCTTATATTTCACTACCTTGCATATATTCTTACCCACCCCCCCAAAAAAAGAGTAATTTAGGAGGTGAAAAAGGGAAGCTTACAGCCAATAAGCATTGATCAAATTTTCCTATCTATACAATGAATTTAGGACTATAAAGCATATTACGTTAATGCTCTTTGAGACACATCCCCGATATGCTGTGTTGTTGTTGCCATCGTCAGAACTTTCTTGCAGAGTAGTAGGGTTGTAGCTGCGGCTCGCCATCTTTCAAGCTGTGAAATCTACATAAAATGAAGGACGAGAATTATGTAAGACCAGTAAAAATACTTACAATACTGAATTGCACGGTAATTCAAAATTACAGTAGGTCTGTAGATCATATAATGTTAATTTTTAAAAATTTATATCTATCTGGTATCAACATATTGCTAATAGTCATGCAGTTTAAAAGTAATCTTGAGATCTGGTAATTACAGACAATAAAGTCGCACAGAAATTGCAGTCTTACACGACTTGTGGATGACTAGATCTACACAAATGATATGTTTTAAAAGTCTACCAGAAGAGCACCGAGCTTCTAATCCGAAAGCTGCCATTCCAGCGTCTAGTTCGTGAGATTTGTCTGTAGTTGGAAGAAACTACATGGGGTCTAGTTGAGCAATGAGCAGATGAAGAAACTAGACAGCAGAATTGCATGACTGCATTTTCCAGAATATGTGCAATAAAGTGAGCAGTGTTAAAGGGCAATCCAGCCTTTGTAATAATTTGATTTGTGTGCAAGCAGAAATATCAGAGAAGCAGCTTGGTGAAAGTTTGAATGAAATCAAACAAACAAGAAGAAAGTTACTATTTAAAAAAATGTTGTAATCACTATTCATATAGTGGTCAACTTTCCCTTTCACTCCAACACATAAAAATGTATAACTCAGTAGGATCGTTCTTATTTATGGAGGACATGTAACAATAAATTTTGAGTACTGCCCCGAGGGAAAAGGCGCTCAGGAGAAAACCGGAATGGAATGATATTTGGTGTACCGGTACAACAAATGGGAGAGTTGACCATGCTACGTCACAATCGATTTGAGATTCACATAGATATAGTGATGATTTCATGTTTCAAACATGCATAACTTTCTTATTCTTTGTCCGATTTCTTTCAAACTTTCACCATCTTGTTTCTCTCAATTTTCTTCTTTCACAAAAATCAGGTTTTACAAAGGCTGGATTGCCCTTTGAGCTAGTACTAGTGTCTAGATCCATATCTAGAAATAACCTCACATATGTGCGAGTGGTCCCAACCTCTCTCTCTCTCTTTCTCTCTTAGCTGATCCCTCCACTACTTTGGAGATTCCTGGAGTCCAATCAGAGTATATACATACATGTAGATCCAGCAGATTAGGAATTTTGAACAGACTTTGAACAGCATACGTCAATTTTGTGAAGAAAGAAAAGGGATAGCAGAAGTAGGCTACTATGAATTTCAGAGGGCAGGCAAGGATGGTAGGTTAATAAGGTAGCACAAGTGAAATGCTGAGCGTCATCAGGAGCTTAGACAAGTAGAATAATCTACAAGACGGTCTTTGACGCTGTTGATGAAGTCCTCACGGAGATGGTTAAGATTGGGACAGGCTCCAATGAAGTGCTCCACAGTTTCATCATCCAACTTACATAGGGGACAGATACATGTAGAAGATTTCTTTAATGTGCAGAGATGGCTTTGTGTCAATTATATACATGTAGAAGTGACTAGTTGGGCTCTCACTATGAGTGCATGCCGAATGGTAGGTGATGGAGGATTCTTGGGATATAGAAGATTAACAGATGGTGGAGCGTTGTCTATCCAGAATCTGAGAGAAGACTTGGAGCGGATTCCCTGTAGGGTGAGATGTCTAACCGCTTGAAAGACTTTGTATTTTAGACATGCGTTTCCAGGTTAAGTATGAAGGTGGATTCAAGATGAGGCTATGCAGATTTGGGAGGTCATATTTCCTCACTGTCACTTGCAGAACTTGTATGGTAGGTGTTCCAGCATTGAGGGCTGCTAAGAACGTTCTGAACTCAAAGCGACTATGGTCGAGGGCGATGACTTGTCCAAGAAGCAATAGCCTGTCGAGATCAATCTCCACTGAAACCGGCAAAAGGTTCGTCAGCAAAAACACAATCTCATCTGCAGCTGATTTTGGCACCCCAAGGATCTGCTTAAAGAGGTGAGACTGAGTCCTGTCAAGCTTCAGCAGCATAGATTTTGTGAATTTGATTATGGATGAGCCATGCAGCATCCTGGGAATACAAAACGTTTTCCAAAGCTGAGATACGAGAGTGGGGATGGATCCGCCTGTATAGGCACCTGTGCCAGTAAGGGAGTAAAACGTTCAAAGACCGACTCCGATGATGTTAGTAATAATAATAATAATATGAACATTTATATAGCGCCGGTATCCGCCAGGCTCAGACGCTCATGGCGCTTTACAATTTAACAATAATGAACAAATATATACATGTATATCGAATTCTTACACTAAAGTACAGTTATATGTACACTAAAAACATAAATTATAACTGTATTCATTAAATAGGACTGTTTTGAAAAAGATGGGTTTTTAGAGCAGATTTGAAGTCCTGAAGGGATGCAAGGCTACGAATACTGAGTGGTAGTTTAAAACTTTATTCCATAGGGACGGACCAGAATGAGAAAAAGCTCTATCCCCCCAGGAAGTGCGTGTTCTAGGGACAACTAATAAGGAGGCTTGAGATGAACGAAGACGTCTTGTAGGCTTATACTTTAATAACAATCAACTTCATATTGTAGGAAGGAGCAGACTCATGTAAGGAACGAAAAACTAGCAGCAACAACTTAAAAATGATTCGGTCACATACCGGGAGCCAGTGGAGAGTTTTGAGAATGCGGGTAATGTGAGTTCTACGAGGAGAAAGTGTGACAATACGCGCAGCAGTATTTTGTAGTTTCTGGAGACGAACGAGTTGCGTGTCATGGAGCAAATAGAGGATGGAATTACACAAATCTAAGCGTGATGAGATAAGAGCATGAACAAGTTTCTCTGTGGTTGAACGACTTAAATATTTCCTAATAAAGCCTAAGTTTCTCAGTTGATACCTAACCTACTTACAGATACTAGACACATGAGTTAACAGTGACATGGACGAGTTTAACATAACACACGTCCATTATCAGTAGGATTGAATCGTGCCCCCGATTTAGTGATCCCAAGATGTGGATGACTCTCTCTCTCCTCTACGGTGGAACCACTCACTTCCCAAGATGATCTCGTAAGCTGTTTGGTCTTGTTGGTTACCACCACTGGACATTTAGAAGGATTGAATCTGTAGTGCCATTGCTGAGCATAGTTACAGGCAATCTCTAACATTAGCTGCAACTCTGTTGAAGAGGTAGCGATGAGTGCAACATCGTCAGCAAGGACTACCAAGCCGGAAAAACTACCGTCTATTATGCATCCAAGATTCTTCTCACGCAATATCTTAATCAGGCCATCGACAAATGCAGTATACAATGTAGGAGATAAGACCCCACCTTGCCTTACGCCTTGGGTGACATGTGCTCTATAATGCAGTCTCCATCCATAATATGTGCCAATTATCGATATTCTGCTTTTAGTGAATTCATGTGATTTGCAGGAACACATGGAGGTTTTCTAAAGTCCACCCTGGTATTTATTTGATTTTAATTTAAGCAGTACAGAAAATTTCATAAATTTGAATTTTCTTAGTTTTTGATGAAGAAATAGATTTGTTTCATACAGGCTTTTTGTAAAAACATATATGAGCAATGATTATATCTAAGGTGCATGTATGAATGAATAATTTCGGCCAAAGTGGTTATTATGCCCAGCCGCCATTAAATCCGCCTGAACAAGTGAATAATTAGTCAAATTTCTTGGTTTTCATTGTTGAAATTCAGTTAGTTATAACGGAATAAATGCTATCGGTATCGATTCATAACTGAAAAAATTATCAGCAAGAAAGAACGTCTTTCCAGAACGGGATTCGAACCTGGGACCTTAAACGCTAGTGCAGTGTAGAAAGAGAATACTCTGACAGTCTAACCAGACGCCTTTACCACTAGACCACGAGCAATTGACAGCGAATCTGAACTTGCTGCACTATATACCTCCGCTCCATACAAATCCTACCTATACCTCCGTTCTGCTGTTTTTTTGATATCCTAGGTAGGATTCTTGCCAATTTGAGGATTACTGGGCATATTGGCTATAATAGCCATAATTTCTTTAGAGAAAATGGAAATTTATGATTTACAGAGCAAATGGGAGAGGAGCTTGCAAGATACGTCACAGAGTTGCTAATTTGTGTTTCATTGATTACAACTTCAAAAATTCATAACTCTCTGATTTCTTATCATATTTTGCTCAAACTTTCACTAATCTGTTTCTTTCATTTTTCTGCTTCTTTTAAAACCAACTTGTAATCAGGGTGGACTTTCCTTTTAAATATTTTGCTGGTTCAGAAAAACTATAACCTTGTACTGCCATTCGATGACGTACTACGTATACGGTGGAAAAAAAAATTGTACTTTGCTAATGTACTACGTATACGGTAGCAAAAAATAAAAAATAAAAAATAAAAAATAAAAAATAAACTAGAATTTAATTCGTCATGAGGACGAATTAGGTGGTCTGTCCTTAAATTTGCACGATCATGATTGTAATCAGGATGATCATATTAATGGGGAAATACTAAACAGAAGACAGGATGTCAAGAATGCCATGAATGGAGATGCTTCCTGAGGACAGGAATGTAGCAAAATGTGTAACGGTCATTGTAAAACGATTATGGTGATGATGATAATGGTGATTATGATGATTATAATGATATAATGATGATGGCGATGATATAATAATAGCGATGATGATCATGACGGTGATGGTAATAATGATGATGATACAGGATACTTGGGAGATTAACCCCATAGCTCTAATACAGGACAGGAAATCACAATTTCCATAGGGTTGTACACAAACTACTGCACACTACTTTCTAATAGACATGGAAAATAAGGCAGTTAATTACATGATTTGTGATTTTTTATGTTACAATAGTCGAAGAGGATGGTAAAATGACAGGCAAAAAGAAGCAAAAAAAAAAAAAAAAATATCGGCCCCGGGGATCGAACCAGGTACCTTGACCATGGTAGTCATGTGCTTTACCGATAGACCAGAATATTTCCCATAGAGATAACACGTAAACGAAAACGGGATTCTCAAATCACATTTTGTACTGAAAAATTGGGCATGATCCCGACATCTGATCAAAAATTGGAGACCACACTTGTAAAAGCTTATAGTCTCAGCTACAACATATTAAAATCTGGAAGGAAATAGACCAAAAATAACTGAGATACTGCTCAGAGAACGATGTCATGTAGATTCATGATTCGAAAAAAAATCATCTTCCATAGACATAACACGCAAATAGGGAACATTCTGACATGGCATCTTTAATTGAAAATTTCACTGTGATGACGTCATCAAAATGAAAAATGGTAGAAACTGATCTGGTAGAAAATTGTCTCAGCTATAACATATCAAAATTTGGAAGAAAATCGACAACCTATTATTGAAATATTATCAAAAGAATACAAAAATGATGACGTCATTTTTTTCAAAATCATTTTTTTGAGTTCATATGCAAATATGATGACGTTAGAACATGAGATCGGCAAAATTTCTACATGAATTCAAATCTACAACTCCCAGGCTTTCAGAATATGTAAAGGAATTGCGAGTTTTCCGTGCATTCTGAGGAGCTATGGCGGATTCTAGATAGGCATGTTTTTACCACTTTTTACATTAGAATGCCCATTGACGTGGGCACGAATTTGAAAGTTTGATGCGCGCGTACGACATTATGGAAGGTCGAGAATGACTGTAAATAGTTGGAAATTGTCAAGAATAGTATCAGGAAGATGAAACATGCGAAAAAATGACATTTTTACGTTCTCTACGCGCTGTGCGCGCGCATAACGCGCACGGACAGGAAATTTTAAAATGCTTAAAATGTCCTGAACAATACCCTAATTTGATTAAAAAGTGATTTGGAGCATTTTTAAATTTTGACGCGCGCGTACGTGCGCGTCATGATGCGCGCACGGATTTTAATGACATTTTATGTTGACCCTTGACCTGAAGTTCATGTGTGTCAAATATGGTTTATTTTTGATGACTCGTTATGAAGATATGATTGATAATGTGATTTCACAAAATGGCGCCTGGATGACGTCACGATGACCTGATGACCTTGAAATAGATACCCGACCTTGATCTTATAAATCCTCATAACTGTAGAGATTTTGATAAAAATTGACTCAGCCGATATTGAGGAATCATGGTAACAAGAAAGTGGTGGAAAAATAAAAATAAATAATAAACTAGATTTTAATTCGTCATGAGGACGAATTAGGTGGTCTGTCTTTCAATTTGTACGATCATGATTGTAATCAGGATGATCATAATAATGGGGAAATGCTAAACTGAAGATAGGATGTCAAGAAATGCCATGAATGGAGATGCTTCTTGAGGACAGGAATGTAGCAAAATGTGTAACGGTCATTGTAAAACGATTATGGTGAAGATGATAATGGTGATTATGATGATAATAATGACATAATGATGATGGCGATGATATAATAGTAGCGATGATGATCATGACGGTGATGATAATAATGATGATGATACAGGATACTTGGGAGATTAACACCATAGCTCTAATACAGGAAATCACAATTTCCATAGGGTTGTACATAAACTACTGCACACTGCTTTCTAATAGACATAATACGGAAAATAAGGCAGTTTATTACATGATTTGTGATTTTTTATGTTACAATAGTCGAAGAGGATGGTAAAATGACAGGCAAAAAGAAGCAAAAAAAAAAAAAAAAAAAAAAATCGGCCCCGGGGATCGAACCAGGTACCTTGACCATGGTAGTCATGTGCTTTACCGATAGACCAAAATATTTCCCATAGAGATAACATGTAAATGAAAAACGGGATTCTCAAATCCCATTTGGTACTTCAAAATTGGGCATGATCCCGACATCTGATCAAAATTTGGAGACCACACTTATAAAAGCTTATAGTCTCAGCTACAACATATTAAAATCTGGAAGGAAAACGACCAAAAATAACTGAGATACTGCTCAGAGAACGATGTCATGTAGATTCATGATTCGAAAAAAAATCATCTTCCATAGACATAACACGCAAATAGGGAAAATTCTGACATGTCGTCTTTAATTGAAAATTTCAGTGTGATGACGTCATCCAAATGAATAATAATGAGCGCTCCTGTTGTAGAGAATTGTCTCAGCTATAACATATCAAAATTTGGAAGAAAATCGACCACCTATTACTGAAATATGATCAAAAGAATACAAAAATGATGACGTCATTTTTTCAGAATCATTTTTTTGAGTTCATATGCAAATATGATGATGTTAGAACATGAGATCGGCAAAAATTCTACATGAATTCAAGTCTACAACTCCCAGGCTTTCAGAATATGTAAAGAAATTTGGCGGTTTCGGGGCATTCTGACGAGCTATGGCGGATTCTAGATAGGCATGCTTTTACCACTTTTTACATTAGAATGACCATTGACGTGCGCACGAATTTGAAAGATTGACGCGCGCTTACGACATTATGGAAGGTCGAGAATGACTGTAAATAGTTGGAAATTGTCAAGAATAATATCAGGAAGATGAAACATGCGAAAAAACGGCGTTTTTACGTTCTCTACGCGCTGTGTGCGCGCATAACGCGCGCACGGACGCGCACGGACAGAAAAATTTAAAATGCTTAAAATGTCCTGAACAATACCCTAATTTGATTAAAAAGTGATTTTGAGCATTTTTAAATTTTGACGCGCACGTACGTGCGCGTCAATATGTGCGCGCGGATTTTGATGACATTTTATGTTGACCCTTGACCTGAAGTTAATGTATGTCAAATATGGTTCGTTTTTGATGACTCGTTATGAAGATATGATTGATAATGTGATTTCACAAAATGGCGCCTGGATGACGTCACGATGACCTGATGACCTTGAAATAGATACCCAAGCTTGATCGGATATGTCCTCATGACTGTAGAGATTTTGATAAAAATTGACTCAGCCGATATTGAGGAATCATGGTAACAAGAAAGTGGTGGAAAAATAAAAATAAATAATAAATAAATAATAAATAATAAAGAAAATTCTGACGAAATTAAGAGGTGGTCTGTCGACTACGACAGACCACCTAATAAATAATAATAAATAATAAAGAAAATTCTGACGAAATTAAGAGGTGGTCTGTCGACTACGACAGACCACCTAAAAAGGAAAAAATAAGGTGGCTGAGACATAAGGAATTCTTGCCCAATTCTACTAGAATTAACTTTGTTAGGCTCACATCATCCAATCTACAAGGATATAATATTCTAATATAAACTTGTACTCCTAAACCAATATGGTCAAGGTGAAAACATAATTGCTGTCCCCTACTGCTGTACTAATACATACATGTACAACAATAGAGGGTTCCCAGAAGCAGCCATGCTGGAGGACATAACAATAAAACCTGTGCACTACACCATGACAATGACAACAATGGCTTTTCAGTCTGATGCACAGGTTTTTATTGTGTCCTCCAACATGGCTGCCATGAAAACCCTCTATAGACTTGGTACTTGGTTTGAATCCTCCTGAAATACTCCCACTGGAGTTTGAACTGGAGGTGCCGGAGTAACAAAACGTGCAGCCTGTCTCTGGATTCTTTCGATGGACGAAATATTCTTGTCGGTATATGGATCCCATGCAGCTACTTCAAATTCAAGGTGCGGTCTAACTAGGCCTAGGTGAAATACAGCTTTTCCTTGACAGAAGATCAGCAATGATGGAAGTTCCGACGTAGGAAACTCAAAGACTCCTGCAGCCTTGGAGGTTGTGTAGTGAGTATGGCAATTCCAGTGGAGGTCGTTTTGGATTTTGACACCCAGATACTTGATTTCTCGAGCTTCTTGAAGAGCGACACCAAGGCTGTCATAAGATGATCTGCCCGGAGACCTCTTCCTCGTAACACGCATGGATTCACATTTGGCTGGGTTAAACTGCATTCCCCAGACCATTTGACCATTGTGTCAAGGTCTTTTTGAAGGTCTGTTATGTCGTCTGGTGATTTAATTGGGCGGTATTATAACAAGCAATCATCAGCGAAGAGCCTAGTGCCGTGGTACTAGTGACATCTTCCTGGATATTGTTGATGTAGGCCTAGAGTAAAAATTACTAAAAACAAATGTGGGCCCAGCACTGTATCTTGTCATGTCTTGTATTGTAGTATACCACTCAAAACTGGATACCAGTCAGAACACTTACCATTTACACATACACGTTGGAAACGCTTGGTAAGGAAATTTGAGATCCAACGTACATGACGTATAAGGTGATACTGAACAGACTCCATAGATTTCTAGCTTCTGAATCGTTTTGTGTGGGATAACAACATCAAAAATCCAGTGCAACTACATCTGTACTGTCATGACTGTAGAGATGTTGGCATCAACTGATCAAGGTTCTTTGCAAGATCATTACGGTGAGCAAAAGCTGTGATTCGCATGATCTATGCTTCCTGAAGGCATGCTGGTTGTCAGAAAGAATATTATGTTCATTTAGGTGGTTCAATTATGAGCTTACAACATGTGCATGTGAGAGAGATTGGACGATAATTTGCAGGGTTACTAGAACTTAGGCCTAGGCCTAGTCTTAGTTAGGCCCTAGGCCTAGAGGCAGATCCTTTTTTGAAAAGAGGGGCGATGCTAGCGATTCTCCAATCCAGAGGAAGGCCACCCAAGTCAATAGACTGTTGAAAGATAAACTGTAAAACAGGAGCCAGTTCATCAGCCGCGATTTTAATTAAGGGCTTGGTTTTGAACTAATATCTGGACCAATTGCTTTTGTAGTGTTGATGTTGAGAAGCAGCTTACGAACACCACGGGTACCGCTTGCTAGCGCTAGCTACATTGTAGCATAGCGCATGCAACGCACTGATCTCTATGTAAGAATCTGGATAGAGCATTGGCTTGTTGAGGTGAAGCCGCTAGGCCGCCATGCTACCACTCCCATTTCTATAGCTGGAGATTGGAAAGGCCAATCACGTCGAAGCTGGTTCAATGGCTGTGCAGTGATGCGCAGCGTGCGCATTGTATTGGGAGTGGTTTAAATGGCCGCACTGTGGCTTCAGATGTTTGCACAGTGCGTATGGACCAATGCTCTATCCAGATTTTTACATAGAGATCAGTGATGCAACGTGCAGATTTCCTACCTAGCTCCCACCACACACAAGAGGGCAGCACACAGGAAGCCGACGCCCTCCTTCGGAGGGCATACTGTGTATGATCGAATCTCTTTGAAGCCGACTTTGGTCTTACCATAAAAATATCAATGAAGGCCAAATCTGATGCCTAAAATTCAAATTTCCAGAATTAAAAGGTTTACCTGGGGAGCGTTTTCATCAAGTGTTTTATCCGTGATTTTTACCGACAAATTTGCTCTCAGCCAATCAGATGCAAGGATTTCAGTAGCTTATAACAGTTGTCGATAAAAATGACTCACAAAACGCTTGATGGGATGAAACGATTCCTGGGTCACCACTTGCTGGAAAGTGTGAGTCTAATTTTCACCCTTCCTTTCCTATACCTGCATAGTTTTGATGGCTTTATCTTTTTTAGTTTATTTATTTATTTATTTATTTATTTTTTTTTCTGTTTCACATAAACAAAATATAAAGAAACATGACATGATAAATATAATACAGCAAAGTTGTTAGAACATGTGTCATATAGAATACATGAAAATATCACAATTTAGAAAAAAAGGATCAGCAACATAACAACACTTGCAAAGCTTGTACAAGAGGCAAGCCCCTGAACTTAGTTTCAATACATTTTAATCCAAGGGAAAAAATGAAAAATGTATAAGGAACACATAATATATACAAAATATAAGAAGTTATACAAGTATAACTAATAACAAATATAATAACAGGGGGGCAGAAAGAGAAGGTGCAGGTAATTATGAAAAGACAGACTGCAGGGGTACGTGTATGGAACAGGTCGTTAGGCATGTTATATGATTTCAGTTAAAATAAAATGTTATACGAACGTATAATATAGGTATGGATATGTTATAGTTAATTATGTATTGACTTGACCTGTTGGTGTGAGTATTGACAGATTAACATTTTTTAAAGCATACGTTTAAAAGCATTAATACTAGGGGATTCTTTAAAATCATGAGGCAGAGAATTTCAGTATGTAGTGCCATTATATGTCATTTATTGGGTAGACTATGGTCAGCAAAAAGGAACACTACATACTTTTACAACTCCTTGAAAATGATCTTTCTACACATTCACTTAATCTGGAATTTATCTATGTTTATATTATGAAAATTATATGAAAATCAGCAGTGTTTCTATTTAAGGCTAATTGTCTCCACTGAACTAGAGTGAATCAACACTCTTTCCACATTCTAATGGGAAACAATACAAAAAACAAAAGAGTTTGATTGAGGTCATTTCAATATTTCAATATGAAAGGAAAATTGTTCAAAATCATGAAAATAAAGAAAACCAAAATAAAAACGAAACAATAAAAGACTGATATAGGCCTATATCAAAATGTGGTGCGATAAATAACAGTTAGGCCAAAATCAATCCCATCACTGGAAACTGACAACTGACAAATGAAAAATATACAAGCCTACTGATAAGCGAGTGTTATAATCCGGAAAAAGTATAAATTCTTAACTATTTCTATGTATGTTGGATTTGGTAAGTCGATCTCTTAACTTCTGATGGCAAATATATTTTTTGGTATGGGTCCTTCATATCTGATCGATTAGCATGAGAAATGACGTGGATTTGACTCATAAAGGATTTTGGGATGCTCAGCTAAAATGCCAGTTTTATAGACAGATTTTTGAAAAAGATTTTTGAAAAACCCGCTCGATTGCTTCGCTCCATCGTCGGTCACCCCCAGGCCCAATCATGAACACTGATCGACACCCCAGGCTCATGACGTGACAATTACATCATCTTGGGTCGACGGGGAATCCCGGAAAACGTGCGCAATCATATCCACTGACACCGTACCCCAGTCTTTATATAGGCCTATGATTTTATAGTATATTTTACTGTTTAGAATCAATCATAATAAGCATCATTAAGAAGGTTGTATAGTAACTATTCTATTCATAGTAAAAGTATTCAAATTATGTTGTTGTTGTTTTTCCTTATTTCTTACACGATAATTATTTGTAAACCCTTATGAGCTGGTATGAAAACTACATGTACATGTACTTTGTTTTTCCGTCGGCGCGAGCCGCGAGCTGACGTGCATGTTGTAACGTTGAGTCTCAAAACGTTAACCAAACGTCAATATTTGCATCCACTTCTATTTCCGTGTGTGACTATGGAGTTCCAGGAACTCGCATAATTCTTTGAGGAAATGCAGCTCCATCGTGTTTCGACTATTGACTATTGAACTTCGAAGTGATTGTGAGTAGATCATTTAGATGATATTAATACAGTTATTAAATTAGAGCTTTAATACTAAAATTCTTAGTCTTTGATTTTGAATTTTAATTTGGTTCTTAACTGTCTTAGTTCTTACTCTTAGTAACTTAGTTAGACTTAGACAGCTGAAAACCGTCTGTTTCGGAGGAGTCTTTAACATTTTCTTATTTTTACCTTCTCCTCCTACCAGACGAGGAATTTGGGGTAAGAAATTTATTCAAGCGTATTATATTACCGTTGTTCTCCTTCTGAGTTGTTTATTTTAATGAAATAATGCATTATTATTGGAAAATGAAAAATTATTTTCTAGGCCTATAGTCCTTTAATTATAGTCCCTGGTACAGAGTGAGAGACGAACTTCAGTCTATGTAAGGAGGTGTAGTGAAGCAAGACGTAGTCCAGTGGAACACCCGACGAACAGAGACTGAAGCTTTCGGTCTAATACTTAGTCAGGTTAGTTACTGAACATGCTGAATACTGAGCATGCTGAGTCAGTGATACTGAGTGATAGACCTACTGATGATAGACCGAAAATTAGTGAAGAGCCGACCCTATCCAAATAAGACTAGAGGCTAACGAACGAGAGACAGAATTTTCGCTCTATAGTCAGTGACATCCAGATTTTGATTAATAAAATTTTTTAATTTAATAAATAAAATAGGTCTGAATAGAGCCTAGGCTTTGGCTTGCCTGGCTTTGGCTTGCCTGGCTTTGCGTTGGTTTGCCTTTGGTTTGCCTTTGGTAAAGCCTTACGATAGAGCAAAGTTACTAGTAGTACTAGTACTTAGGTAGTGTCAAAACGAATTACCTGATTACTCTCAGTCGCAGTCTCACATACTTCCGTAGTCGGTAGTACATTACAATTACTAATACTAGGCAGGCATAAATTGCCGATTGTATTGTAATTAATGTAGCAAACCGCAATTTTTTGTAAAATATTTGAATTGAGGAAAATACTGAAACGAGTCTATGCTATTAATAATCAAATAATTTAAAGGGGGCGCTATTACAGGCAAGCCAGTGGGGACATTTGAGTTGATGACTGTTCGCCCATTATTTGTAACTAAATGTGAAACTTGAAAGAACTTTAATTCTTATGTAAACTTTGAATAAGTGGCTAGGCAGCCACCTGTTTAGCAACGGGTCTTGCCGGGCAGAGTAATTTGCACTGCAATTGTTTATGAAAATTGGTACAATCAATAATTCATGACATGTGGTAATTTACATACCAAACTAACATTTTTCCGGGCCCTTAGGCTCCGCCCATTTTGGGCCCGATAGGTCACACATTGGGCGTGGTTTGTGAACAAAACTGGTATATTATTGGTTCGGGATCTTCACATGGGCTGCTTGGAGGGACGTCTTTCCAATCTTTGATTGGTCCGGTCTGTCTCTCCGTGCAAGGCGTGTGGATTTGTTAGACATGTGGTTTTGCCACATAAATAAAACATGTAAGATTCAGTTTTAGGATATTTTTTAGTTTTGGATTCCGTTAGTGAACATGTCTTCGCTGTAGTTCTTGTTTAAATCCGCGGCCGCCCAGCCTTTAAATGTGATAGACTGCAGATTTTTTTGTTAATTCTTATCAGACTTTGATTCCACGGTTTTGTTATAATAAAGGACTGAAGACTTTGCAACGCAATTTATTTTCTCCAATTTACAGTTTTGTTATTTATATTGTGGTGAACGGAGAGTGTGACCATCGTACAGCTAAATCTATCAGCCTTTCCACTCAACTCTACGGTACAACTACATTATAAAATTAGGTTAGATTTTAATATTTTTCAACTATCAACAACTGAGGTGTTAATTCTACATTGATTTTTGAATATCGGGTCCAGCACCTTGTTGAAATTGTCAATTCTTGCGGTAATGAAGAATAATAAATAAGACGATGATTATGTGCAGTGTGTCATTTTAGGACACGTAGGTCATTCTTACCTGACTTTTAAGGGTCGATAGCGGTCTATTATACTATTTACTGATGGTAGTGAAACCCAAAAGAAACATTTGTCAATGGTCATATCAAGAGGTTTTTTCATTTGTAGATGAAATAAATCAATAAAAGTCATACACTGTACATTGTCAGGGCACATTGCCCGGCATTGCCCCAAAACACTTCTTTACCCTAGCTTTCTTCTTCGTCTTCTTCAGATTAAGTGTGCCTCCTTCAATTTGAGTGAAGATTCTTGCAAACTACATTTGTGTGTGTATTTGACTGCAGTTTACGTCCATTCCAGTGCTATTTTCATGCCTTATAATCGATCTACAGAGCTCGTACCGATACATCAAGATCTCGGACAAGAAGGCCTACGTCTGGACTCTGTTGCAGCTGAAAAAGGATGGCAAACCACAATGCACAACCTATCTACAACGTCGCTACCACTCGGCAAGGTTGCTCTAGTGCTGCTATTAATACTCCGTATCGTGGATGTGTCTCAAAGGGCTTTATGGTATGTGTAGGGATTTATTTTGAATTTCTTTGATCCCCCTCTCTTAGCCAGGATAAGCTTCGTGAGTGTAAAAATAAAAAATGGCTGTACGCCTATTACATCACGAAGCCAGGCGTTTTTCCCCAGCGATCTAAATGCGCATGGGTTAGCAGGACATGAAAATGCCCTGAAATAATACTTTTCTGATAACTCCCGCGACCGACAAGCCCTTCCCCACAGCGTTTCCTCCTAGGGAAACGTTTTGTATTAGTATGTCTTTTTGATCGTACGTATTTTTACAAAAAAATCAAAAAAAAAATCATAAGAAATTTCCAAGAATTTACCAGTGTTTGTGTATCAATGCCTCCTCTTGTCATGCAGATATAAAATGGCGGCTGTGTGCGACGGCGCGCGCTGTCAGCGACGTATAGTTGCAATTATGGTTGTATCGCGCGCCGTTGCACGCAGCTGCCATTTTATATCTGCGTTTTTGTCATAATTAATACGGGCCTGCGTATAGACTCTGTTGCAGCTGAAAAAGAATGGCAAACCACAATGCACGACCTATCGACAACATCTCTACCATTCGGCAAGGTCGCTCTAGTACTGCTAATACTCCGTATCGTGGATGTGTCTCAAAGGGCTTTATGATATTGTGTAGGGATTTATTTTGAACTTCTTTGCTCCCCGGCCTCCCCCTCTCTACATATCCATGATTCACCCCTTTCATACTATCGGTCATCCCTCATTCACATTCACCCCTTTCATACTAATCTCCCATCCTTCACTAACAGTTCTCATACATTTATACACATTATCAGCTACACACAGTTCCCACATAGTCTAGTAATTTTACGAAAATGACCTCACACAAATTGCAACAGAAATATTTCCACTATTCTGGTTTCATGAATATGACCTCTATAACATACAAAACATCCTGACTCCTTAGGAATCTGAGTGCTGGACCCTTGTAAAAAAGTACCATAGTACCCATGGTGACGGTAATTTGACCAAATTAACATCAAATCATGCAGAGTACTAGATCAAATTACCATGATTTGACGGTAATTTGGTCAAATTACTGTCAAATTACCATGGATACTATGGTACTTTTTTACAAGGGGAAAGTATTGAAATATACCAAATTCTGTGATAATCATTTTCCTTTTTTTGGTCCTTATACGCAAGCACAAACAGTGTCAACCATATATACACATAGAATGATAGATTGTTCAACTCAGTTTCAGTTGGACACACCCTGATGCACATTTTTTTGTTGTGTGGTTGTCCAACGAAGCATCATATACCGTATTGCTCTCAGCTTGAACCGAGTTGACCGAACAATTACGTTTGTATATCCGTGATTTTGAGCAACAGCTTACAAGGACGCCCTCTGTTTAAAGCAAATAATTACATTTCAAAATATATGTTGTCATGTATTGAACATAAGATGGAAATAACGACATTGCATATTGACAGAGAAGAGAGGAGAGAAATGATGAAAAAGAGAGGGAGAAAGAGGGAGAGAGAGAGAGAGGAAGAAAGGGAGAGAAAGAGAAAGAGAATGGGGAAACAAGAGGGGAAGAGTTATTAACTTTAATATGGAATGCATGTATATCAGTTTGTAGTACGAAGCTGCATGTTGACCGAACAAAAAACTTCATTTTAAAAAAAGTAAAACTATTTATATCAAAAAAAGTAGCCTCTATCAAATTAATTTCCTTTATGTAACTTTATTGGGGAAACCTGTCTTGCATTCTAGATTATTCATGTAAATTTGCCGAAGGGTGGATTAAATGAGATATGGCATATTTTGAGGGGCACTCATTGCTAATAACTTTTTCCTTGATATCGAATGGCATTTTCCTGATGAACAAAAGAAACAAACAAAAACAAAAGATTATTATGCGGCAGAGAATACAAAAATGGAAATTCTGATTGGAGAGCGTATCATCTGTGCGCGCGGCCATTTTGCCATTTGCATATGCGCGCATTGGGTCATCAAACAGCTGATCAAAAATATTGAAAATAAAAAGAAATTGTATGGAAAAATCAACCAATCAAAATTTATATCCCCTGATAGGTAATCTGAATCTCATATATTCATCTACAGAATATGTATCTTCAGCCTCTTTCGAAATGATGTGATAAAATCTGACGTAGCTGCATAAAAATTCATACAAAAACACTCTTAAAATGTTGAAATAATTACGTAATTTACAAAAAATATGGTAAGTATTGGAATTTGGCCAAAAATTATATTGAATGAATCATTATTATTCAAAATATGTAAATTATGTAAACACAAACAAATTCCAATACTGTAAACGTGGAATATTTTGCGTTGTTGAAATTTTCGCGCATTTCGCGCAGCATGAGAAATAGGTTACATGTCGTTTTTCCGAAGGTTCGTATTTCCGAAGGTTCGTTTATCCGAAGGTTCATAATTCCGAAGGTTCGTTATTTCGAAGGTTCGTTACTCCGAAGGTTCGTTTTTCCGAAGGTTCTTTTTTCCGAAAATGAAATAGGGTTCATAATTCCGAAGGTTTGTATTTCCGAAAATGAAAAAGGGTTCGTATTTCTGAAAATGAAAAAGGGTTCGTATTTCCGAAAATGAAATAGGGTTCGTATTTCCGAAAATGAAAAAGGGCTCGTATTTCCGAAAATGAAAAAGGGTTCGTATTTCCGAAAATGAAATAAGGTTCGTATTTCCGAAAATGAAAAAGGGTTCGTATTTCCGAAAATGAAAAAGGGTTCGTATTTCCGAAAATGAAATAGGGTTCATATTTCCGAAAATGAAAAAGGGTTCGTATTTCCGAAAATGAAAAAGGGTTCGTATTTCCGAAAATGAAAAAAGGTTGTAAATTCAGAGAATACGGCGTCAATCCGTATTTCGGATAGGGAGGAGGGGAAAGACGGCCAAGTGTAAAGATATTCATTTCGTACTCAATAATCATTCATATTATTATCATTATTATCATTGTTCCTATTATAATAACCAATATTTGTCAGCGAGCGTAGAGAGCGAGCGCCTCAGGAATACATGTTTCATTTCTCATAAAATGATATTACTTCGGTGATTAAAATACATACATGTATTGCAGAAAGTGAATGATCGGATTAAATTTGCTACAACGAAATTGGCTTGAAGTTTTTTATATAATGTATATACTGCTTTGGAAAATGAGACACACCAAAGTTCCAAGTAGATCTTTACAAGCAGAAAATGGCCACGTAATGTTTTTGAAAGGGGGAGCTGATGCCTCTTGGCAGAATATCATACTCCCCGTTCCTACAATTTGCAAGCGAGCGAAGCGAGTTAGAAAAAAAACATAAAATCCTTTTTTTTATTGTAATGGAAATGCAATTTCGCCATCAAAAGACAAATATAGAACATGAAATAATGAGCCATGAATAATATTACTTAACCCTGCTGCCGAATATGGAATATTTGGGCACTTCACTCGCCCTAATGAAGGGCGTTCCCTGTCCTAAACTATTCCGTTTCTAAATCTTACGCGCTAGTGAGCAAGTAAGAAAAAGGAGATATTGTCTATAGAATAATGATTTTGTTACCAGATAATCCAAACAACGATAACATTTTGAGTACCTTCCCGCCCACAGATAAGGATAGCCGACCATCTCGCCTCCCAAAATAAAAGGATGTTCGGGCACCACGCTGCTGGATTCCAGCAAGCCAAACATTGACACTTTATTATCTTTAAGATGTAATTACTTCGTCAACATTCAACATAAATTGTGATTAAAAAAGTATACTATGAAAAGTGTATACTAAAAATAAGGTGGGGGCGTCCTGCATCCCCAGCCCTCAGAGCCATCTATTACAGAGTTTGGCCAACTCGGCTCCAAAATGACATCGTCATCGTAATTCTGGGTAGTCCACTTCATAATAACAATTGTAATAATAATAATAACAATAATAACAACAACAACAATAATATCAATAATAAAAATTATAATACTGATAATATTAGTAATAATAATAATAAAAATGATAAAACAGATAATACTACTACTACTAATAATGATAATAATATGACAATAATAATAATACAAATAATACTAGTAATAATAATAAATAAATGAATAGATACCATAAACAACCAAAGCCGAAGAAAGATGGATCGTAACAAGTTAAAGAAGGAGTCTTGTCATCAGGCTGATATGATTATCATAAAAGGAAACAAAAGTAAAACCAAACTATAATGCAAAATATCTTCTTATGCAGCAGGGCAGACTGAAATCATTGAGCATGTTTTATAACCTTGAAAAAGTATTAACATTTCTTAAAACAGATTAAAATCTTAAATTGTAGAGGTAAATGAATGAAATGCAGCATAGTATGCTGTAAGTAATGACCTTGCTTACACAACTATACAGCATTTTGTTTGCCGCATATCTGAAATGATCTATGACGCAGATAGTTTTCAAACACTTTACAATTCCAACAGAACTTTACAAAAGCCGTGCAGCAGCTACTTCTTAAGAAAACCAAATTCGAGAAAAGAAAGATAACAAGTGAGCAACAACAAAAATGTTAAAGCCACTGCTATGTAGCACACCGCATCTGAAGAATAAAAATAACTCTTTATACTGGCATATTATGTGTAAGTATATAGGTCAGGTGCAATCGCTAATTGAATATAATGATAATGATTAAAAGCAACATACAATGAAATTTGAAGAATAGTGGATCAAAATGTTAAGTCTTCTTTCTTTAAAATAATTATCATACAGGGAATAATCCTAACTATCTATGCCGCATAAATAGATTAAAATCCTTGAACATGTTCTTTAACTTTGCCAAAATACCATCATTTCTAAACATGGATGAAAATCTTTCATTTTATACAGCTGCTTACAGCATAATAAATTTGTACAGATTCTAATGAATTGCTTCATTTTACTGCACAGTCTGCGTTTTTAACAGTTACAACCGCTGACCTGAAGTTTGAAATAACCTTTACAAGCATAACGAATTACAAAACACTAAAAGACATTGAGAGTAAAACAATCCTCATCGTAAAAAATAGAAATAAGGAATTACACATGGAGAAGAAAACATTCTGACCTAAATTAATGGCTTTTATCAACCAGTGCCCCGCCTTATAAGGAGTTGAAGCGATTTATTTGAAACAATCGCAAGTTAAAATCAATCGCAACTGTGTACTTAACATAGGCCTTGGCATAGGCGTACGAGAAGGGGGCTGCTGCAGCCAACCCCCCTCCCCCGGATTTTGAAAGTGCCGATATTCCGGCAACTCACACCTCATATTCAGGGAGTGAGGTGCCTGAATATCCTCTTATTCCAGTCATTATATGCCGCAATATGTAATTTTTATGATATTTCACAACGGAAAGGCACAATTATTTTTGGTCGCTAGCTTCGCGCGCTCGTAAATTAAAAAAAAGGAAAGTTGCTATCATATTTTTTACAACAAAAAGGCCATAGGTGCCGTAACAGGGATCAAACCCCAACCTTTGCGTTTCCAGTCAAGCGCTGTAAACCGTTCGACGACGACACCTCCACACACGCACACACACCCTCACACACACACACACATGAACACTTATTCGATTTTTCTAATCTCGTCCTGTTATTTTCGTCTCTTTTCTCTTCTGTCCTCTTTTATAAACCTTCCCAGTTTTGTGTCTCCATTTCATTTTTTTATTCATTGCGGGGGTGGGGGAGGTGTTTTCGTCGAAAAGAGATCCGCTTTTTGAAGATGGCAATTAAAACCATAATATCCTATCGTTACCCTAAATTTTCCCTTTAACAGTGGCGTAGCTAGAGTCTAGCCATTGTGGGAGCACTGGCACCATTGGAGGCACAAGTCTTTTGGAATAATCTTAAAGCTAATCTAAGACACCGCTGGTGGAAGAGGGTTGGGGGGGGGGGGGGTTGCCGGAAGGGATCCAACCGTCTTCTTTCCTATTCCATTATCTTTCTTTTTTTCTTATTTTTTCGCCATCCGATGAGGGAGGGGTGGGGGCGTGCCCTCCCCCCCCCCCCCCCCCCCCTTGCTACACCTCTGCTCCTGATGAATTCGCCTTTTTTTTTACCAGGAATTATGAACCCTATTTCATTTTTCGGAAATACGAACCCTATTTCATTTTCGGAAATACGAACCCTATTTCATTTTCGGAAATACGAACCCTTTTTCATTTTCGGAAATACAAACCTTATTTTATTTTCGGAAATACGAACCCTTTTTCATTTTCGGAAATACGAACCCTTTTTCATTTTCGGAAATACGAACCCTTTTTCATTTTCGGAAATACGAACCTTAGGAATTATGAACCCTTTTTCATTTTCGGAAATACGAACCTTCGGAAATATGAACCCTATTTCATTTTCGGAATTATGAACCTTCGGATAAACGAACCTTCGGATAAATGAACCTTCGGAATAACGAACCTTCGGAATAATGCAACAAATGTTCGGAATTACGAACCCTTTTTCATTTTCGGAATTATGAACCCCCAGGCATGGGAAATTAGTGTTTCGGAAATACGAACCTTCGGAAATACGAACCTTCGGAAAAAACGAGATGCCCCCAGGAGGACATGGAATAGAAAATCTTATTCAAGTTCTACCAGCCTGGTTGATATTTCACATCTGTGTACTAGTGTGCATAAACCAATAAATAATACCATGAAATATACTTTGTAAAAATGTTAACTGGTATCTTGTTATGACCATTTTAGGGGCTATAACATTTAAGTTCCGTTTTCTTTCATTTATTTTTTTTCATTCCCTATAGGTGACAGGCATATTGCACATCTGTGCTGGAGGTATTTGCATAGTGCTTGGTGTAGTAGCCATAGTTCTCAAGGCTTATGTGTCCTATATGTCTCTTCCTATATTGGGAGGATTGCTGGTGAGTTTACACATTATGATAGCAATAATTATGATTGCCTTTACATTAACATTTTCCATACTATGCACTGTGCAAGGTGTTTTTAAATTCTAGACCTCTTGGTCAAAACTGTGGGAATGAAATTGACTTCCTATAATGGCTCATTCACATACGTATATGTTGCAGGAAACTGCCAAAAACATGTGGCGGTTTTTTGGGTATTAAATGAATGGCAAGTGCTTATGTACTACACAAAAAAGGGCCTACGTGTGTTCACTTTAATACCCATGTGTTGTAAGAGACAGGAATGCATAGCGCAGTACACTTAAAAACACCCACATTTTTGGTATCCCCCGGCAGAATGCCGGAGGATACTTGGATTCAGCAGCGTTCTGCTGCCACCGCGGGCACTAGCGGTCACATTTCTCAACAGATTTCTTTCAAACTTTGTATGTAGGTGCATCTTGGTAAAATCTGGACTCCTATAATGTCTGGTGATCCTGCCCCCAGTGTTCCGTCTTTTATAGGGTAAAAGGCCATATTTTTGGGGATAGTTTGTGTGCGCTCTAGTGGACATATTTCTCAACAGATTTTGTTCAAACTTTGCACGAAGGTGCATCTTGGTAAAATCTGGACTCCTATAATGTCTGGTGATCCTGCCCCCAGTGTTCCGTCCTTTATAGGGTCAAAGGTCATATTTTGATAGATGTCTTGTGTGCACTCTTGTGTGAGCTCTGGCGGTCACATTTCTCGACGGATTTCGTTCAAATTTTGCATGAAGGTGTCTATTGGTGTAATCTAAAAACGCATAGTTTTGAGTGATGCTGCTACCAGTGTCCCGTCTTTTATAGGGTCAAAGGTCATACTTGGGGGATGGCGTGAGTGCACTCTGCAGGCCACATTTCTTGATGGATATCTTTCAAATTTTGCATGGAGATGTAACTGGGCATAATACTTTTTGGTGATGCTGCCCTCATTGTTCCGTCCTTTATAGGGTCAAAGGTCATTTGTCCATTTCTTGCACGCTTACTTCTGCATTTCTCAACAGATTTCGTTCAAATTTTGTATGGAAGTGTATCTTGGTAAAGTCTACAAACCTATATATTTTGGTGATGCTGCCACCAGTGTCCTGTCTTTTATAGGGTCAGAGGTCATACTTTGGAGGATGGCGTGAGTGCACTGCAGGCCACATTTCGTAATGGATTTCTTTCAAATTTTGTATGGAGATGTATCTTGGTACAATCTACAAATTTATACTTTTTGATAATGCTGCCTTCATTGTTCTGTCCTTTATAGGGTCAAAGGTCATATGTCTTTTGTGCGCTCTAACTCACATTTCTTGACAGATTTCTTTCAAATTTTATATGGAGGTGTGTCTTAGTGAAATCTACACATCTATAGTGTTTGCTGATGCTGCCCCCAGTGTTCCGCTTTTTATAGGGTCAAATGTCATATTTTGGTTGCATGCATTCTGGAGGACACATTTGTTGACTGATTTCTTTCAGATTTTGTATGGAGGTCCATCATAGATTACTCTAGACCTCTACAGTTTTTGGTGATGCTGCCCCCAGTGTTCCGTCTTTCATAGGGTCAAAGGTCATATTTTAGTGGATATCTTGTTTGCGCTCTGAGATTACATTTTTTGACAAATTTCTTTCGAATTTTCTATAGAGATGCATTATACTCTAATCTACAGACATTGTTTTGGTGATGCTGCTCCTAGTGTTGATAAGAGTCCGGCCACTGGCGGCAGTGGACATTTCTAGTTTACTTACTTAATGCACGTTTTAATTTGAATACCGCCCCAGAACTTCAAGAAATCAGTACCATACAGTTTCTTAACATTTGTGTAACCCTTATAATAACCCTAGGTAGCTCAGTGATATGTAGTGGCAAAAAGACGCAAAATGCATATCGTTGAAAAATCGTAATTTTATTGCATTAAGGTAGAAACATATCATTGGGACGTACAAATTTCAATTTCATTAGTATTATCAACAATTTTCACCCTTTGCGTCCCGGACGCGTCTTTTCGAGTTTTACTAAGCTACCTTAAGGCCGGAATCTTAAATTTTCAGTACTATTGATTTCTAGAAATGTAATTTCAATTCCATCAATTTAAGTTGAGAAAGATCAACATCATGTTCATGCATGTGCTCTTCTTTTATTGTTTTATTTTATAGCTCTTCGCATTAACTGGTGTATTCGGCGCTGTTTATTTCCTCAAACGCAAGAACGAATGCATTGTGAGTACTCTTTCACGGTTGGGGGAAAAAAAAATTGATTTGATTTTTTTTAAAGTTATAACCCTGAATGTTGCTCCTATAGCAAAGAATCTGGATTATTTTGGTAGATTTCATATCAGACATTTCTTTTAATACAAAAACTCGCACTTGATGAATTTTTTAGCCCAAAAACTAAATAATGATTTTGGGGTGATTTACTTTTGGCCACATCAGCAAAATTAACAACAAAATTTCTTATGTATTTCTTTGTTTTTTATTTAAATTGGCAATTTTTTTTAATTAAGGCAATTTAAATCATGATTTTAAGTGTGCCAAACTGCCAACCCTGCTCATTGTGTATTTTATAAACTTGAATTAATAACAGTTTCTGAACATTTGAAAATTTGTGAATTTGTAATGGCATTGTGCGGTAATGTTGAACAAATGTTTTGTTTCCGATAACACACAAAATAGTTGTTTTTACAATTCATTGCTGAGCAGGATATTTTGATTGTATCATTTATTGTCTAGCAATCATCAACATTTAATATCAATAGAGCGGGTGGGAATATGAAGTGAGGAATCAATTTTACTTGAATGAATTCAAGTCCACTTATATCCAATTTCTTTACACTTCTTTCTTAAGGTTGTGGCATACCTTGTGATGTCCATCCTATCTACGAGTTTCTCTGCCGCAATGGTGATATATTACACTCTGATATCTCATGCTGAATACGTCTTTCATGGCATCTATTCAGATATTGGTGGTTGTCATCCTCTACGTTTCACACGCTGTACCTCCCCAGTAGTAAGTTTTCATAGTTTTCATATCCTGATATTTTTTTACGTTACAAAGTTATAAAGTCATTATAATGAGCTCTGGTATAACAAGGTAATTTTGCTGGTCCGTGGTCTTTATTATTACCCACGCCGATAAAATCGGCAGGGTTATGTAAAGGGCTCCGTATGTTTGTTTGTTTGTTTTTTTTGTTTGTTTTTTTGTGTACAAGATAACTAGAGAACGGGTGAACGGATTTGCACCAAATTTTCAGGGAATGTTCGGATAGTGACAAGAAAGAATCGATTAGATTTTGGTGATGATCCGTTGACCCCTGCAAATTCTGTGTGACCTTGAAGTTTTGACCCAAACTTCAGTTCGGATAGTGACAGGAAAGAATCGATTAGGAAAAGAATCGATTAGATTTTGGTGATGATCGGTTATAGGAACTTCATTTCGGATAGTTTTTTTTGTTTTTAAGAATATTTTATTACTTCCTTTTTAAAAATAACATTTTTCACAATAATCAAGGTAAAATACACAAAGAAATATATTCACATGCAGTATCATTGTGCCAAATTACATAATAATAACAATAAGTAACCATAATATTTTACATGCATGTATTAAATAGTAGATTATGCCAAATCTGGAAGTCTTTATTGCCATAAAAAAAGAGAAAAATATAAAATATAAAATATAGTAACAGGAAAGAATCGATTAGAGAAATAATGCAACTACTTGATCTGTAGTGCCGCTAAGGCATGGGTCTGCCGCCTTTGACGGCCTTTCTAGTTATTATTATTATATTATTATTATTATTATTCATTTGGCAACATACATCAAATAATGGATTGAAAAAAGCTTGTTACGCTAGCTAGGCTGTTTGGGTGTGGAAAAGGCTAACTTAAAGGGAGGAGCAACTGCGCCATGATATGGTTATTGTGATTATAAAGACATGAAAGAGGTGGCGTTTGGCTTGCCATATATTGATCGGTCATGGTAATAAACTTTACTCATCACATTACTTGGAATCGTCTAGTGTTTCCTTTGGTTAAATGCCGCTGAGCTTACATGTGTGTTTGCATCGTACTAATGCTATAAAATGTGGCAATTTGAGTAAAGTGACCGTTGGCATGGCTCCAATCACAGTCAAGGTACATACAAATCAGCGGTGAGGATTAGCTGAACTTTATCTGACCTCAACATATACATCCTGGTGTATGTTGATTGCATGCTCAGTTGTGGTCAGTGCAGGGATTTGTGCTTTAGTACATGGTCAGTGTCAGTGCCAGTTTAGGATATCTCTTTTTAACATTACATCCCATGCCCGTCAACATGGCCCCCATTACTTTCCACACAGAGATTAGCTCTTTTTCTCCATCTCACGCACAGCCCTGCGAATCATTGGGGCTTGGTGGCGTGGAGCATCAAACTCATCAATGATTCTTTGTCGCAGAGTTGCAATGTCACGTGGAGGGGTAGTGAACACTTTGCTCTTGAACTCCAAAGAAAAAAGTCACAACAAGTCAGATCCAGAGATCGCGGTGGCCACTCCACATCATGATACAAGAATCATTGAGTTTGATGTCATTTTAAAAACTTTTTCTTGATTAAACATATCATGTATATTGTCATGTCACACACAGAAAAGAAATTATCCGATAAGGTGATAGATACGGTAACTCAGTTTATGTTATTCCAAATGGAACAATGTATTTTTACTGGATGCGCATTTTGAATGAAAAACACGATTTGAAGGTACATCTAGAGTGTATATGTACATAAGGCAATTATCCTATGTATTATCAGTATAGTCTATGGCCACTATTTCTTTTGTATTTTATTACATGAAATACGAAATATTTTAATTTTTCCTTGTTATAATGTGAAACAAGGTTTGATTCCTCGCTGAACATGTGTAATTGCCATTGTTGCAACTTATACACAATTCAATGAGAGCTTCCTAATTGTGAAATCTGCAGAAATTAAAATTTTCTATATTTCACATAATAAAATACAAAAGAAATAGTGAGTGGGTGACGTCACTGGTTCCCTCATTTGCATACTGAGCAGGATGTACATAACTGTTTTGCGAAATTAAGCGAAACTTTAAAATACCATAACTTTCTTATTTTACATCCTATTTTGATGAAATTTTCAGTGTTATGCTTGTTGGATTTTTCTCTATTTATTCAAATCAATTTTTTGTTAGGGTGGACTTGGCCTTTAAGAACCAGGCCAATTTACACTGACTTCAATGGGGCTAATTAGATATTCATATAGCCATACCTTGGGTCACCATGAACTGATTCATGTCAAATTTGATATGTGAATGTTTTCCATCATGCTCTACCTAAATATGGTCATAAAAATACTGAAATACAAAAATCAAATTTGATGACGTCACACTTCGGTACTCTATATAAAGTCGTGTGAATGCAATGGGTCAATCTCCAGGAGGTGGAACATGATCGACATATCAGAAAGTGACAGAAATAAACAACAATATTCAGTGATGATGTGTCATGTATCCATATAGAAATTATGGAATTATACTCTTGGGAAGAGCAGACTTAAGTATTAAGAGGGTGATGTGAAGACAATACTCTGTATGATATTGTGTATTGTATTATATAAACACAATAACACAACCAGGGCTCTAGTGGAGTAATGTACATTTATCATAATATGCAAGTCAATGAATGTGCAAATCTGTGCACAAAAAAAAATACCACACAGTCAGCACATTTAACCTTTGTTGGGGTATGATTTTATGTTTTCAGAATGTAAGACAGAGATGATTATTATCTTGTAATAGATTGTATATATTACAAACTAAATCCTAAGATGTATACATGGAATTTCATTTAAGGTCATTTATTATAACTCTCTGTGGGAACAGGGGTGTCGATCTGTGTTCATAATTGGGGGATGACTGGCGAGAGGAGGGTGTGGGGTATCCCCCTCCAACACCACAGACTTTTTCAAAAATCTGTCTATAAAACTTGCATTTTAGAGCATCCCGAAATGGTTTTCTGTGCAATTAAATGTTGTTAATTTGGATAATTATTAGTTTTAAGTTAATGTATCTTAATTCTCACATCCAAAAATATTGGGGGGGGGGGGGGGGGGTAATAATACAGGCCATCTCCCACCTCAAATTTCTGGAGGGAATATATAACCAACCCACCATGGCCCCCCCCCAACCCCAACCCAGGAACGACACCCATGTGTGTGAATCTTGATACCACTAAGCTATCTCTTTCCTTTGCATGAAAAAGCTCTGATAATTATTTCCTGTTCTAACCAATGTTGTATATCTGACAGTCGGAGACATGCAAAAGTGGTCCGTTCTGGGGGTGAACAGTTTCTCACTTTTGAAATATCCACAAAGTACCCCTTTTAGATAGGAAAACTCAACCCTTTTACTTTAGAAAAGTGTCTTCCTTTCTTTCTAACCGGTGCCAGTCTCCCTGTAATTACCTCCTATGATAAAAGCCATCCTTAACTGGGATTACTATCCCTATTCAAATCAAACAAGTGCTACATTTTCACTTGCAAGTATCCCTCCCCCAATAGTTTCTTTATATTGCGTGTTTATTCAGAAGAATTGTTGAGAGTTATGTTACATTACATCACAGCATAGCAGAACAACTAATATCGTAGCTACACTATATAAATTTATCTAATTATTAATAAATGTTCCCTTTTCACCTCTGAAAAAGTCCCTTTTGTAAATATACGTTCCTTTTTAACAAAACCCCTATTCAAATCTGATAGGTGCCCCTTTTCCTTCAATAAGTGCTTCTTTTCCTTTGCAACAACATATTTTTTCATTCTCATAAGCTGATAAGTAACCCTTCATCTATTATTCCCCTATTAATTCTGAGAGTTATTTGTTTTACTGAGACAAGTACCCCTATTCCTTTTTGTCAATAAAGTGATCCTTTCCCTCTAATAGGTGCTCCTTTTCATCTATGTTGAGTGCCTTATTTATCCTCAATATTATTGGCCCTTTCATTCTGATACATGGCATTTTCCTTCCATTAAGTGCCCTTTTGACCCCTAAAAAGAGTCATTTATTTTATAAAACGTGCCCCTTATCCTTTTAATAAGTACACTCGTTTTTTAATCAGAGCTCGTTTTTTAATCAGAGCTCCTGCCCCTATCAAAATCTAATAGGTGTCCCTTTTCCCTCTGTGCAATAATTGCCCTGTTTTTTTTTAAATAATAAATACTCCAGCCTCCCTTTACCATTCTCATACTCATAGCTGGTGAGTATCACTTATGATATCCAAGAAGTTCCCCTTTCACCTCTGAATGTTGACCTTTTAGCTCACGTGAGCCGAAATGTTCAATTTGGGCTATTGCGGTCGCTCACCATCTTTGTCGTCCGACCTGCTAATCTTTCCAATTTTTTTTTTCTTCCAAAATTGCATCGCTGGATTTAACCCAAACTTGGTAGGATTCATTCTTACCCAGGAGGTAAAGGATGTGTTTTTCCAGTGATCGATTCCGGGACAACTACCCCCAGGAAAACTACCCCAGGACAATTACCCCCAGGACAATTACCCCCAGGACAATTACGGGGGGGGGGGGGGGGGATAAACTTTTGTTCGGGTAGAGGGGGGTATCGGGGTAATCGTCATTTTATGGGGGTAATTCTCAAGGGCATTAACTATCCCGCGGGTAGTTGTCCTGGGGTGTAATTGTCCTTGGGGGGGGGGGGGGCGTAGTTGTCCAGGGGGTAGCTGTCTGGGGATAGTTATTTGGGGTAGTTTTCCAGTGGGTAGTTGTTCTAGAATCGGACATTAGGCATTTTATGTCGCCGAACTTAAAACCTCCGTTAAAAAACAAAACATAAAAACAAAATAAACATTCCCTTGTAAATAAAATCAAATTTCCCGTATTGAATATGATTGTGCCCGCCCCGCTTCGTAGAAAGAAGATCCCGTTTATGCTACCAATTATTATTTTTTTTTAAATTTAAATAAAATTTACATTCCCTTAAATACGATTGTGCCACCCCCCCCCCCCCCCCCCCCCGCTTCGTAGAAAGAGGATCCCGTTTATGCTATACATTATTATCAAAAGACAAATGTCAACAAATTTTGATCGCTCGCCTAATCAATATTAAAATTTCCTTAAATACGATTGTGCCCGCCCCTTGCCAAGAAGATTCCGTTTATGCTACCAATTTCTTTCAATGAGAGGTATTACTATTTTTTCTGCTCGCTATCTACACTTGCTCGCCCAGTCAAAAATTAACATTCCCTTAAATATGGTACTTATTAAAATCGAACATTACAAAGGGGCTCGCTCGCGAATATAAAATTAAAATTCATTTAATGTGGAACAATTGATTGTAGGTGGTGCTTTAATTAGAAATTAGCAAGAACAAAAATTATTCAAATTAGATAGAGTTGTCGTGGTCGTGGATACGTCACCGGACTGTGGATCTCATGGTTCGCGGTTCGAGTTCCGCCACGGCACTAATGTCGTTTGGGAAGACATCTACATTTGCCACTCTCCACCCAGGTGTAGTAAATGAGTAAATGGGTACATGGTAGGAATTTAATCCTTGAATGCTTTCAGTGCCTTATAGGGTAGCTGGGCTAAAGTACTAAGCGCAATATAAATATTATATATATTATAGGTTTTCGCGCCCAATTTCGTCAAAATTGCATCCGATTTAACGATGCGATCATTCAATTTCGAGCAAATTTGAATGATCACCGAGATCAACATTCAAAAAGCTAACTAGTTCATTCAATTTAATTTTATTACCATGCGATTTCATGATTTTCTCACATAAATGTGTCAAAAGCGCGTTCAAATTAAAAATGCACATAAAATGCATTCAAATTCGCTCCACCACTGCCCTGATGAACGTTAAGGAGTTCAAATTCACGAATAGGCGAGCATTTTCAGCATTTGGGCAGTGTTTTTCGTTACTGCTTAATATGTTCTTTGTAATCTGCATCTGTTTGAATAAATTATGCAACTTTATGTACCTTGAAATGGGACATTTGCCTTATATTGAATTTTCTCATTCCTCTGACAAACCGTCATCAAAGCAACAGCTCATATAAGTCCACTTTCATATACATACAATCGGGCCCCTGGGAACGATTTTGTTACTAGGGGTGCTGTGAGCAGAAGGAAAGTATATAATCAAAAACAGTGAAAAGGGGTGCATATGACGTGAAAAAATGAGGTAAGAATTACATAGAACTACAGAACTCGTTTGAATTCAAACGTTCAAAGTGCGAAGATGTGTGCCTGTAAATGAAATTGGTATTTGGGACGAAATTGAACGTCTATCCAGCTGGCGCGAAATTGAATGACAACTTCGCGTCATTAAATTGAATGGATTTCTCTCTAAATTAAACGAAATAAAATTTAAAAGGAATGATATAAAACGAAACTGAATGCTCAGAGAATGAAAATGAACCATGAGAGCAGAGAGTTGACAAAAATCGTTCGAACTTGAACGCCTATTCATGAATTCGAATGCAACTGTGATGAAATTGGGCGGGAAAACCTATATTATTCATTATTAAATGAAAATAGACTCACAGTTGATACAGGTTGAGAACAAATACATAGTTATATCTGTGTGTCTTGCTGGTGTTTCCGTTTGACCCGATCCGTTTTCGGTTCGGTGTTTGTTTATACGGTTTTTGTCTGTGGAAATTTGCGCGTATCCCCAAATTTTAGGATTTATTATTACCTGCACTCTTAAAGTATTTCATATTTTTGTATACTTTATTGTCTGTTTATTGCAGCATTATGAGTTCGGAAGAAGAAGCTGCTCGGTCGCGGAGACCTGCTTCTTCCGAAGAGTCGTCTAGCAAGACGACTCGCCCTTCCAGATCTCTCCCGAGTACTTTCGTACATGGGGGAGGGAGGAGGGCTGCAGGTAAGTTGCCCAGCGGTGTTTCCCTGCAGGGTTTGCCAATCCCCCGGTCGCTCAGACCAGAAGGGGGGACGTCTGTTTCCCGCACGGTATCGATGACCTGCATAAATCCGCTAGGGGAGACGCGTGCCACTACTGCAGGGCAGCTCACGGGCACCGCCCATGTTGGTCTGGGTTCTCAAACCCTAGCCCCTGGCCGATGCCAAGTGGGGGAGCGAGTACTACCCGGGCTGTTTCTTTTGCCAGCTGACGGGAAGACTTGAGCCAACAATTATGGGCGCTCTACGGAGCAACAGGTGCGGTCACCTGAGTGCGCGACTACTAGTGCTCTCCTATTGCCGCCCACGGGCGGAACAATAGCGAGTTCACATACTATTAGTAGTCGGCGGGCGAATACTGGGACCTCGTCCCAGTCTGTCCTCGCACTGGGCGCCTTAAGCGCCCGGCCCATGGCTGTAGCATCTTCTTGCTCAGCCAGCATGGGTAATTTGTGCGCGACTTTGGGTACATACCCTCAGCGCACTTCTCCCCTAGAGGGAGGTGGGCTTCCCTCTGTGGAGGGTTTGGTTCGTGTTTCCGAAGCTGTTTCGGAGAACCGCCCGAAATCTGTCAGACGCCCTAAGAAGTGGGTCACGGCTTCGGCTCCTGTTGAGCCAGCTAAAAAGAAGCCTAAGAAGGGGTCTAAAAGAAGCAAGGCTTTGCCTGTCTCTTGCCCGTCTGACACGTCTGACCCCTCTCAATCTGAGATGCTCGGCATTATGCGGGTTTTTGCCCAACGACAGGGTTGGTCCCTCTTACCAGATACCACAACCCCTGCTTCTGTCCCTCTTCCGGGGTCTGACATTGAGACTAATCAGCCTTTTGTGCTTGATTCCTCATTGTCTGAGACGGGATCTCTCGTGCCTCCTATACCCGCAACCCTCGGGGCTCTGCCGGGTGAGGAGACTTATAATGGCCCATGGGAGTGTCCGTCTGTTTTGGCTTTTGTTTGTGGACTATTGTCCCAATCAATTCAAGCGGAACCAGATTTGGATGTGGCTTCTCAAGCTTCTGTTTCTGAATCGACATTGTTGGAGCATGCCGAGCCTCAATCGCTCTCCCTTTGTGGGGTAGAGGCGATTGCTTTGTTGTCCAAATATCTCCCTGAATTTCAGTCAGCCCGCACGCAGGGTTCATCTTCGCGTTGGTTCAGGCAGCAAGATTCCTCCGAGGGTATTTCTCTCGCGGAGGATTTCAAGGTGGAATATGACCGCATTGAATCAGCGCTCCTTGTTAAGTGCCATATTTTGATCAAGGGTAAGGCCTTTGCCTTTGGTTCCCAAGATCAAGACAGCTTTTTCAAGGCTAAGTCTCTCTCTCCGGAGATTTTAGCGGTGGGTCGACGTCTGCGACCAATCCGCTTACTTCTTTTTCCTTTAAGTCTGAGGATAAACATTGGAGCAATGTTGAAGGCCAAGTCAGAGCAGGTATGCGCTTGGCTGCTTTTCAAGGTTTCAGTCGAGACAGGATTCTGACTATTGTCAGGGCCAGACAGTGGCTTCAGTTCTTAGGTTATCTAGCCAGTCTAGTCGATGTTCTAGGGGATTGCCGGCTCCTTATGAGGCCTTTTCAGAGGCATCTCCTCAGGTTTTACAAACCGTGCAAGGATTCTCTCTTGGTCTGGATTCCAGTACCAGTAGAAATCAAGTCCCTTCTCTCCTGTTGGACGGGGTCCTTCCGTACCCCCCTTCAGTCGATCTCGATTTCGACGGACGCCTCTCGCTGGGGTGGGGCGGACATTGCAACGGCAGCACGGTTTCGGGGGATTGGTCTCATCTCGGGACTCTACCCCATATCAATGTCCTGGAGTTCATGGCAGTCTTCTCAACCCTGCTTCACTTCAGAAGTCGACTTCTCAATCGTTCAGTTCTGATCCTCACGGACAATGTCACAGTGGCGGCTTATATCAATCGGCAGGGAGGCACTCGTTCTGCCACCCTGAATGCCTTAGCAGCACAGCTGTGGAGGTGGTGTCGTCACTTGGCGATCATGCCTGTTGCCTCTTTCATCCCCGGTCAGGAAAACCTCATTGTGGATTTTTTTATCCCGGGGCAGGTGTCTTCCATCAGAATGGAAGCTCCATCCAGAGGTCTTTTACCGCATTTGCAGTTTCCTGGGCCCACTGGAGGTGGACCTGTTTGCGTCAGCTCTGAACCACCAGCTTCCGAAGTACTGCTCCCGTGTTCGCGACCGGGAGGCTTGGGCTCTGGATGCTTTCTCTCTCAGTTGGGAGAATCTTCGAGGGTTTGCCTTTCCTCCCTTCCAGCTGATCCCGCGAGTCTTGCAGGAGATCAGGGAAGATCGGGCTCGGGTGCTTGTAATAGCTCCTTTTTGGCCCAGGAGGATTTGGTTCCCGGAGTTAGTGAGCCTTCTGGTGGCTCAACCGTTCCTTCTTCTGGTGTTGCAACCCCTCTCGGGGATTCTTCACCTCGATGTGAAAGAGAGATACGCGAAAAAAAAAAAAAAAAAAAAAAAAAGAAAGGCCTCTGCCACCAAAATAGGGGGCCGGAGTCCTAGATGTCAACACTAAATCAGGGCCATGATGCTTTTATCCTGTATGAATAAGTTCATATAATTAAATAAGTGGATAAATACAGTGCGTATAAAAAAAAGTATACCCAACTTTGATAGCTTCTAATTAAAATGTTATCATCGATGTGACTTTGAAATTTATTTCATGGTGAAGAATAGCCTACTGTCTGTCTAGTGGTACCTCATTGTATGCCAAATCCATAGTATACTATGGATTTGGCATCGTTGCGCCGCGTCCGCCGCAGAGATTATCTTGTGAGCGCTTTACTGGCTGCAGTTTTTGTCGGATCACCTTCAAATTTCACATGGAGGTGCACAGTCAAACCGCAGGTCCCCAAAAAGTGCTCTATTTTATTTCCAGTTTTGCTTGACTTGGTCAGTCTCTGAATACATAATGAGCAGGAATCCCCAGGAACATCTAATTTCCAAATGATTGAATGGACTAGTTAACATTTACCCATAAAATAAATAAAAGTGGAGGAATTAGAGATTCATGACATATTCTATTTGTCTATGAAAAATATGACAAAATTGGTGAAAAATAATGGTATTTTATGACCATAAAATGGAAACGAAACAAAAAGTAAACCTGTAAAAAACTCACATAGTTTTATTATGAGCCAGGTTGAATTTGACATGAGTGTGAAGGGCAATATCTATACTTTACAAATATTGAAATAATATGAATGTACACTTTATGACAGGGTCAGGATCCAGCAAAATGTAACCAAAGTACACATTGTGTCCTTCAAGCAGTTGATTCCAGCACTCTGATTGGTTACTTCACAAGCCCTTTACCAAAATAGATCAACATGTTTGGCACAGCCAGGACCATGATTGCACAAGAGGTCAAGAGTTCACCCAACGGGTGGCATGTGGTTTCAAATATTGCGCCCTTATCTTGCAGGGTGGCCTTGCCAGCCAATCACAGTGCTAGGATTCTATGGTCTTGACAAATTTCAATGATATATTATGTACTTGGGTTGAATATTGCTGAATCTTGACCCTGTCATAAATGTATAAGCAGTTTTGAATATGACAATGTAAGAGATGAAACTTCAATGCTTCCATACATATGCGTTTTAATAGTGGCTCATATACTTTTTATATGTCTTTTATGGACTTGAAATCTTATTTTTAACTACTTATTCTTTGAATTATAACTTAAACAAGGTGTGTCTGTGTTGATAAACTATGCATTTATCTTTCCAGAAAGTTTGATGAGCAAAGCATTAATATTTCTTGAGTTAATGAACTTTGAATATGACCATGCAAAACAGCCCACTGGTTGCAAGGTGAGTGTGGCATTTCAGACACTGGAAATAAAATCAGCCCTTTTTGCTCATTTGCATACGACCTGCGGTACGGTCTGACTGTGCATTATGGTAAGCGGAAGAAGCCTATTTTTTTTGGTGTGGGCGGAGTCATGGGCGGAGTCATGGTTGCCATGGTAACCATATTTTTAAAGAAATAGTAAAGATTTTCTTGTGAGCGCTCTACCGCCTGCAGTTCTTGTCGGATCACCTTCAAATTTCGCATGGAGGTGCATTATGGTAAGATGAAGAAGCCTATTGTTTTTGGTGTGGGAGGAGTCGACATGGTTGACCATATTTTTAAGTAAATAGTAAAGATTTTCTTGTGAGCGCTCTACCGGCTGCAGTTCTTGTCGGATCACCTTAAAATTTCGCATGGAGGTGCATTATGGTAAGATGAAGACGCCTATTGTTTTTGGTGTGGGCAGAGTCGACATTGTTGCCATGGTAACCATATTTTTTTAAAGAAATGGTAAAGATTTTCTTGTGAACACTCTACCGGCTGCAGTTCTCGTCGGATCACGTTCAAATTTCGCATGGAGGTGCCTTATGGTAAGATGAAGACGCCTATTCTTTTTGGTGTGGACGGAGTCGACATTGTTGCCATTGGTAACCATATTTTTTAAAAAATTGGTAAAGATTTCCTTGTGAGCGCTCTACCGGCTGCAGTTCTTGTCAGATCACCTTCAAATTTCGCATGGAGGTGCATTATGGTAAGATGAAGACGCCTATTGTTTTTGGTGTGGGCGGAGTCGACATTGTTGCCATGGTAACCATATTTTTTAAAGAAATGGTAAAGATTTCCTTGTGAGCGCTCTACCGGCTGCAGTTCTTGTCAGATCACCTTCAAATTTCGCATGGAGGTGCATTATGGTAAGATGAAGACGTCTATTGTTTTTGGTGTGGGTGGAGTCATTGTTGCCATGGTAACCAAGAAATAGTAAAGAATTACTTGTGAGCGCTCTACCGGCTGCAGTTATTGTCAGATCAGCTTCAATTTCAAAACGACTAAAAAATGACAAAAGTACAAAAGTTCAAAAAAAGCCAAATTTGTCAGCAGTGATTCCCGAGGTCCCAAATTGCCACTTTATCCATTTCAGTCACAGCATTGATTCAAATGGGGGATGGGTGACTGGTTCGGGGGATACATGTACTCGGACTGGTGCCCCCCTCCGAGTGCTCTAGTTCATGACATTTCTGCCATGGATGACTGAGCACCAGGGTTTTTTAAAAGAGTCAAAAAGTCAAAATCTCCTTGTTCCAAGTGTGGGTTGATGCAACGAATGTGAGTCAAGCCATATGAATGTGCTACTTTAGTCTAAATTATTTTAAATGTTAAAATTCTCCTTTGTGCTTCAATGCTTCATTGTTTAAAGTGATCTTCCATATAACCTTGTTTCAATCCACATGACAATCTTAATTCATTTCAATAGCCTAACTAAAAACTGTCTGCTCATTCGTCAATAGCACCATTTCCCCTGCATACGGTGCACATGGTGTTTCTTGCGAATAACACATGGACTGAAAGGTTTACTGACCTTAAAGACGAAAAGGAAGGATACGCGTTGAGAATTAACAATGTCCATTTTTAATGACTCGGTAAAAGGCTTTCCTTAAAGTAGCTATCCAAAGAAAATCACAAATATGGCAATTAATGTATCACTAGAAACTGGGAAGCTTACAGATGGCAATCGTATAAGTTTTATGTCAACTGCCTATCTGATGATTATAAAAACAACATAAATAAAAGCTCTTCTCAGCATCTGGAATATCCGATTATCGTGGTTTTTTATTATTGTTTCCATAGCAACAGCCTTTTTCAAACTTGATGGGCACTTTTTATAACTCTTATTTGGGTTTATATCAAGTGAGAAACTTTTGATACTTTACTTAAAAATGTTACATTGTGTTTTTGTACTTTCTTAATCATGAATACATGACATTTTCTTAAATTCTACTGTTCTTGATCCGTTGCCATGGTAATAGCCCTTGTGGCCACACCCACCTCTTAATTTAGGGCAAATAACCATATTCTGATAGTTAATGGTCCCATCTAACAGAAAAAAAAAATCATTTAAGATTATTTCTAAGGGGGTGGGGACATAGTATAGACTATACTGATAATACATGGGATAATTAGATAATTACCTTATGTACATAAATTATACACTCTAGATCGTTCAAATCATGTTTTTCACTCAAAATACGCAAAGCCATCCAGTTAAAATACATCGTTCCATTTGGGATAACATAAAATGAGTTATCTATCACCTTATTGGATAATTTCTTTTCTGTGTTTGACGTGACAATATACACGATATGTTTAATGAAGAAAAGGCGTTTAAAATGACAAATTTATGTTGGGTAAAAAACTTTGAAATATTCGTAGTTTACACAACCTATTATTTTGAGTAAATCACAGTTTTATGTTTCATTATGCCATACATGTGTGTGTAATATCCAACTTTCAATTGTATATTAATCAGGTTTATAACCTGAAACTCAAAATAAATCTGATATCACTTGAAAAGTCTTAATCAGGTTTTACATATTAGGTCAAAAAATTAAAAATTGTGATTTTTGACATTCTTTCAAATTTTGAGCCCAAAATGGCATTTTTAGGCAAAAATGCGTGTGGCATCTGCCCATACCTTATTCCTCAGTATTTTTGCAAGAGTTTAAGCATGGATGCCGAGCATTACCTAAAAATGCCGTCCAAAGTAAAAAAAAATCTTCTTGGCTGGTCTACTATTTCATAGCATGCTCCTTGTTACTTTCTTTAAAGATAATATTGATATTGAGAAATCTGAGAAAGATACTATGTAATAGCATTGGAAATGAAATCTATCATATGAAACTGATTCAGGAAATAAATTGAATTCCAAGCAATAAATCTGATACATCATTAAAAGTCTAAAATTACCCCATACTTCTATGTTTGATAATTACGTTTACAAAACACTCTTGTTATTAAATGTTAGTATGTTTCCACAATTTTCAGTTCGGAGAAAAACAATAGTTGTTTTCCTTTGTTATCTTGCTTGCTTAAATTTCACTTGGATATATTTTGCATCATATAGCCCCCCCCCCCCACACCTTAAAAATAAATGAAAGGTATTGAAAGTGGAATTCCACCTTTGATAACAAGTTGGTTTAAATAAAAGTAGAAATAAAAGTAGAAATAAGAGAAGCGGATCAGGGACAGTATTAAGGAAAATCTTATAATACAGCCCAGGAAAAAATTATTACACCAGTTTCTTATAAAGGCCTAATTATGGCAAGTGTTGACTATATCAGTAATTGAATTTTCAGAATGATTTTTACTAGCTAACTCATAATGAGTGGATGAATACTCCCCAAAACAACACCAATCCAATCGCGCCACCGCCATACTCTTCCTCTTCCTTTCTCGCCCGTCAGTGAAGTGACATCTATGAGCTAAGTCTTAGCCTAAAGTGCGAGATTTTTACATCCAAAAGCGTTTTTGGCTGCTGTTCATAATAAAAATCCCGTTCACCAAATTCTAATACTCATTTTGGTGTATCGGACTTTTCATAAGTCAACCGCCTTCACGGTAAATTTAATCAAAAACGATCGCCGTTTTCTCTTCCTCTGTTGAGCTTTACACAGACGGTGTACTAGTACACTGTGTCAGGGCATCTTCCCCGTGTATTGTAGGTGGTTGATTCAACGCGCTTAGACAAGCGGTTTATCACTACGATTGACTAGTCTCCGTATACAGGAGTTTTATTCCCACTCCGTATTGTGAGTTGGTTGTTGCCTTTTTAGTTCAATTGTTTGCTTGCTTGTCTTTTAATTTACAGCAATGTCGAAGTCTCCGTCTACGACTAGTGGTTCCCCTGTGGGAACTAGACTAGCTTTGGGAGGGTTGGCTGCGAGAGGTTCCTCTCGCACCACCGTTATCTTCCCTGGAGCTTCGACTGTAGGTAAGTTAGGGCCAACTCATGCGGGATAAACCGAGAGAGTGAGTCCTGGAACATGGCCAATACCTCTCTCGAAGATAGAGACTTGTATAACGGTGAGAGTGAGTGCCTAACACGCCCAATACCTCTCACTGATAAAACTGTGGGTACTACCCCGACCCACGGTTCGTCTCGCTCGAGCAACACTTCTCGCTCACTAGCCATAGATGTGTTCGCTCAGGGGTCGGCTCCTTTTGTCTCTCCGCACGCTTCTAATCCAAGCAAGGCGGGAAAGAGCAAAAAGAGTCGTGATCTTCCTAAGCTGCCCGCTACAGGGCTTACTACGGAAGCGACGCCCGTTTCTAAGGGAAAAGGGAGCATTAAGCTTGCTCCCCTGCCCAAGAAACGTAAGCGTCAGAGTACTGCCCAGCCAGTAGGCGGGACGGACTCTCTCCCCTCGACGTCGACCGAGTCCTCGTCGACTGTGTCAGGGGAAGCCAAGAAGAAGCGAGTTACCCCCCAAGGGGTGACTGCTTCTGAGTCGAGCGTCTCCCATGAACTTCTGAGTTATCTGAAGATCATTGTGGAGAGGAGTGGTTGGTTAGACTCTGGGTCTGTACCCCCCACCACGCATGACTCCAACCCCTCCCCCCCTGGGGGAAGGGGGGATACCTGCACCCGCCCCGGCCCGGATCCGGTTCGAATACCGGATCCGGTTCGAATCCCGGATCCGGTTCGAATACCGGATCCGGTTCCGGATATCGGTTTTACCGGTTATCCGGCTAGGAACACTGTGTTTCCCAGTGGTCTGGGATCCGGTTCCTTTGCTCAGGTATCCGGCTCAGTGCTGTTGAATTCCAACACACAAGAGTCTTGCCGCCCCTCTCGGGGCATCTCCAGACCACGTTCAGCTTTTGATCGTCCGGTCGGGGCTACTCCCATTCCAGCGGCGCTTGGTGCCCCGCCTGGGGAGGAATCTTGGGACTGTCTAAACCGCCCTTCTTGGGATCAGGCTTCTCAGTCGGGATTCTCGGAGGATGATGCTACTTCTCAGGCTGAGGTTACGCCCCAGACCTTTCGGTCCCTGGCGGTAGATACTCAAGCCCTGTTGGAGAAATATCTTCCCGACACTTATACACCGAGTCGGGTGGATTCGGGACAACAGTCTCTCCTTTTTAAAGGTGAGCGTCCCTCTAGGGCATCCCTCTCACGGAGGATTTCAAGCAAGTTTATAATGACTTCACTTCCCAACCTCCTTCCCTTCTTGGTAAGGCTCGCCCCTTGGCCAGGGACTTCTCCTTCTCCCAACAAGACACTCTCGACTTTTTTGCGAGGAAATCTTGTTCCAGGGACCTCATTCATGTAGGTGGTAGGCTTGGTGTCAACTTCTTAAGTGCAGGTTACGTCAAAGCGGAGAGGTTCCCGGCGATGATGGAGTCTCATACCAGAACCGGCCTAAGGCTGACTGCCTACTTGGGCACGCTCCTTTCCCTTCGGGCTAGGAGCCAGGAGCTCCAGATGTCCGATTCGGACATTCTTTTGTTGAACGAAGCTCTCTTGTCTTTGACAGGCTCCCTGTGGTCGGAGCTGTCTGTGTCGGCAGCTCTAGCCACCAATGCTAGGAGGAAGCTTGCGCTTTCCTCTCTTGGCATTGCGGATGCGGACATCCCGGCCCTTTTGGCCAGTGTTCCCCATTCCGGTCAACACCTCTTTGGAGGTAAGGTTTCGGACGTGATTCAGCTGGAAGTTGATTCACGCAAGCAGGCGGCAGAGCTTTTGAAACGCCTTAAGTCCTCGGCTCCTAAGTCGCAGGCTCAGGCTAGCTTTCCTCCTCCTAGACCTAGGCGCGGTGGCTCTTCTGGTTATCAGCCCACTCGCGCGCCGCAAGGTCAGCCCAGTACTCCACGCACGCTTGGAGCCGGGGCGGAGCCGTCTCCCCGAGGTAGGGGGAGGCGCCGAGGTCGCGGCCGGGGCCGTGGTTCGGCCCAGGCTTCGCGGCGAGTTTGATGGTGCGTCCCGAGCGTTGGGGGAGAGGGTTGGAGGCCGTCTTCAGTACTTTCTTCCCGCCTGGGAAGAAATTACAGACGACAAATTCGTGCTCTCCATTGTGCGAGGAGGCTTCTGCATAAAGCTCGCAGAGCCCCTCCCGCACGGAGCCATCCGCCGCAACCCTCCTACTCTATCGCCCCCTTTTCTAGAACACATCTCCATCGAGATTCAAGAACTGCTGGAAAAGGGAGCGATCGAACGGGTAAGAGACCACCCCCATCTGTGTCTCTCCCCTATCTTCATAATCCCCAAACGCTCGGGGAAGCTCAGAATGATCTTGAATATGAAGGTCATAAATACCTTCATACCAAGAGAGCGTTTCCGCATGGAAACCTTGGCCTCGATTCTTCCGGCGATCAGACCGTCGGATGTGGCCATTTCGGTAGACTTGAAAGATGCCTACTTTCACGTACCAATACACCCTTCTTCAAGGGACCTCCTAGGTTTCGCCTTTCAAGGCGAAACTTTCCGGTTCAAGGCCATGCCTTTCGGCCTAAAACCGGCTCCTCGAGTTTTTACTCGAGTAGTCTCTGCCCTAGCCGCTTTCCTCAGGTATCGCGGTCTGAGACTGTTCACTTACCTGGACGACTGGCTCCTGGTGGCGAGCTCTGTGTCCGTCCTTCAGTCACACATGGACCTACTTCTCCGTACAACACAAGAAGTAGGATTCATAGTCAACTGGGACAAGTCGGAGTTGACTCCTACCCGCAGACCCATTTACCTGGGTGCGGAAATAGACATCGTGAACCAAATTGCCCGCCCAAGTCGGGAGAGAGTTCAGGCAATTGTCTTACTAGCTCGATCTCTTCGTCTCTTACGTCGAGTTCGGGCAGGCCGATGGCTCCAGTTCTTGGGCCACTTATCGAGCCTTGTGGATGTCCTCAAAGACTGTCGGCTTCATATGAGGCCCTTCCAACTTCATCTTCTGAAGTTTTTCAAGCCCAGTGTAGACTCGCTCAAGGTGTGGATTCCTCTCACCGAGGAAATCAAACGCCTGCTTATTCCCTGGTCGAAAGAGTCGTTCCTTCTTCAAGGCAAGTCTCTCCGCACGCCCCTTCCGTCTATCACCATCTCGACGGATGCTTCCCTGCTGGGGTGGGGCGGCCATTGTTCGGACCAGGTGGTCTCGGGGGACTGGTCACACCTGTGCACCTTGCCCCACATCAATGTGTTGGAATTGATGGCAGTCTTCATGTCTCTCCGCCATTTCGAGAACATGATTGTAGGTCGCTCCGTCCTGATTTTGACGGACAACACCACTGTTGCTGCCTACGTCAACAGACAGGGCGGGACTCGTTCCACTACCCTGAACGATCTCACCGCCAAACTTTGGAAGTGGTGTCGGTCTCACCGGGTGATTCCGATCGCCTCCTATGTTCCCGGGCGGGACAATCTGATTGCAGATTTTCTGTCCCGGGGCATGTGTCTCCCCTCCGAGTGGTCACTGAATCAAGAGGTCTTCGACTACCTCAGTTCAGTCTGCGCCCCTCTGGAGATAGATCTGTTTGCGACAGCTCTCAATCATCGCCTCCCGAGATATTGCTCTCGAGTGCGAGATCCGGAAGCTTGGGCCCTCGATGCGTTCTCCCTTCAGTGGAAGAACTTCCGGGTTACGCCTTTCCGCCGGTCTCCTTAGTTCCTCAGGTCCTGAGGAAGATTCAGGAAGATCAGGCGTGGGTTCTGCTCATAGCACCTTGCTGGCCGAGGAGACCTTGGTTTCCTCTTCTTCTGTCTCTGCTGGACGGTCGGCCTCTCTCCCTTCCCCGGAGAGCAGACCTCTTAGCTCAGCCCCTATCGGGGATCCTCCACCATCGCCCGGCGGCTCTACATTTGACCGCCTGGCCTCTATCGGGGAGGATGCGAGGACGGCAGGACTCTCCGAGAGAGCCTCCCAGTTCATAGTCCAGAGCAGAAGAGATTCTACCCGAGCTGTTTACAACTCGAGGTTAGAAGCCTTCCATGCTTGGTGTGGGGAGAAGGGATTTTCTTCCCGTTCTGCCCCAGTGGGTGCTATTGCGGATTTCCTTATCGCCCTTTTCGATAAGGGCAGGTCCCTTTCTACCATCCGGGGTTACCGGTCTGCTATTGCAGCGATTCACCTTGGTTTTTCTGATGGTTCGGGAGTTTCAAACTCTCCCTTCTTGACTCATTTGCTGAGGTCGTTCTTTTTGAAACGGCCAGCAAATCGCCAATTGACTCCTGCGTGGAGCCTTCCCTTGGTTTTGGACGCCTTGGCCAAACCGCCCTTTGAGCCGTTGTGCAAAGCGTCGTTACACCATCTGTCGATCAAGACTGCCTTTCTTGTCGCTATCGCTTCCGGGCAGAGGAGAAGCACTATTCAGGCTCTCTCTACGGCGCCCGGGCATGTCAGATGGGAAAGGCAGGGTGTACGTCTTGTCCCCCGACCTTCGTTTATTGCGAAGAATCAGACGGATTCTTCTGGCTCAATCGAAGTGTTCTTGAGTCCTCTATCAGAATTCTCTTCTGTCAAGGAGGATAAGTCTTGGTGTCCTGTTCGGGCTCTCAAATGGTACTTGGATAGGACTAAGGTTTTTCGTAAGGATGATCAGCTCTTTCTCATTTCCCGTCACCCTTATTCCCCAGCATCAAGGGAGACTATCTCCCGGTGGATTGTCGAGGCTATCCAAGCTGCGGGTTCGGAGGCTCTCCTGTCTGAGAATCCTCCAAGAGCGCATGATACTAGGAGTGTTGCTACCTCCTGGGCGCTGTTTCAGGGTCTTCCTTTGGAAGACATTTTGAGGGCCGCCTTTTGGCGTTCCCCTACTTCCTTCACATCCTTCTATCTTAAGGATGTTCCTTCGGGTGAGGTTAGATTTGCAACCTCTGGGTTGAGAGCTGCTTCGTCGTCCCTTTCTGCCCCGCGTTAGTTCCTCCCGTCCTGGGACATGCCACCCGGGTTTTTATCCGTGCTATTCTAGCAAATAGGTAGATACATCGATTTATTGCTGTAAATCAAGAAAATTATATCTAATTTTGTTATTTACTAGATAAATCTATGTATCTACCTATGTCCCTCCCTCCAGCCCCTCTCCTTGTCTGACATCATGTCCTAGATCTGTCTCTGACTGCTCGGAAGAGGAAGAGTATGGCGGTGGCGCGATTGGATTGGTGGACGGGGAGTACGCGCGCGCGGGCAGAGGCTGCGCGTTTAAGACTTAGTTTTTCTCGAATGACGGCATAGTTTGGGAAACTAGCAAATAGGTAGATACATAGATTTATCTAGTAAATAACAAAATTAGATATAATTTTCTTGATATACATTACTTGGCAACTGTTACTGCATTGGCAGCCACACTTGGGTGATAGAAGCACTAGGGGCATCTCCATGTTATTGTGTTGTCGGAGGTCACATGATGATGTCAAAGGTCATTTGAGGTCATACGTTAAAGTTTACCTGCAAGACTCTCTTTTCATATGTTAAAGTTTACCTGCAAGACTCTCTTTTGTGAAATAACTTCACATCAGTTGCTTGGATTACAACCTAACTTGGGTCATATTTGCACTGAGGGTACCTTGACGTTATGTTGCCGTTGGAGGTCACATGATAGGGTCAAAGGTCATTTGAGGTCATACGTTAAAGTTTACCTGCAAGACTCTCTTATGACAGATAACTTTGCAACCGTCACTCACTTTTCAACCAAACTTGGGTTGTAGATGCACTGAGGGGACCTGCATGTTATGGTGCCGTTGGAGGTCACATGATAAGGTCAAAGGTCATTTCAGGACAAACGTTAAAGTTTACCTGCAAGACTCTCTTATGACAGATAACTTTGCAACCGTCACTCACTTTTCAACCAAACTTGGGTTGTAGATGCACTGAGGGGACCTGCATGTTATGGTGCCGTTGGAGGTCACATGATAAGGTCAAAGGTCAAACGTTAAAGTGTACCTGCAAGACTCTCTTATGACAGATAACTTTGCAACCGTCACTCACTTTTTAACCAAACTTGGGTTGTAGATGCACTGAGGGGACCTGCATGTTATGGTGCCGTTGGAGGTCACATGATAAGGTCAAACGTTAAAGTGTACCTGCAAGACTCTCTTATGACAGATAACTTTGCAACCGTCACTCACTTTTCAACCAAACTTGGGTTGTAGATGCACTGAGGGGACCTGCATGTTATGGTGCCGTTGGAGGTCACATGATAAGGTCAAACGTTAAAGTGTACCTGCAAGACTCTCTTATGACAGATAACTTTGCAACCGTCACTCACTTTTCAACCAAACTTGGGTTGTAGATGCACTGAGGGGACCTGCATGTTATGGTGCCGTTGGAGGTCACATGATAGCGTCAAAGGTCATTTGAGGTCATACGTTAAGGTTTACCTGCAAGACTCTCTTATGACAGATAACTTTGCAACCGTCACTCACTTTTCAACCAAACTTGGGTTGTAGATGCACTGAGGGGACCTGCATGTTATGGTGCTGTTGGAGGTCACATGATAAGGTCAAAGGTCATACGTTAAAGTTTACCTGCAAGACTCTCTTATGACAGATAACTTTGCAACCGTCACTCATTTTTCAACCAAACTTGGGTTTTAGAAGCACTTGGGGGACCTGCATGTTATGCTGCCATCAGAGGTCACATGGTAAAGTCAAAGGTCATTTCAGGTCAAACATTATAGTTTACCCGCAAGACTCTCTTATGACATAACTCTTATGACATATGCAAGCATAACTTATGCAGATTTATGCACTTGGGGGACCTGTTGCATGGCAACAGAGATCACAATATTTCTAGTTATCGCATGTGGGGGAGACACATCGCTAATGCCTTGTATTGAAAAGAAATTGATTGAGGTGGAATTCCGTTTTAAAGTAATCCTTTAACTCTTTTCTAGCTTTGGTCGACTATTGGAACAAATGTGGGACTGCGACAGTCGACATATGGCACAATGTATAATATACAATGTGGCAGTCTAGGGTTTTGATCCATAGCGATTAAAGAGTTAAGTGAAGCCTCTTACAGGAGAGTAAATTATTCTATTTTCTTCTATCTAGCATGCAAGGGTGGCAATCAACAGCACCTTGGCTTTCATCTTCTTTCTAGAATTTGGATGTGGCATAGCGGCAGCCTGTATCGCTTGCTACAAGTCATTTATGTGTTGCAGACAATGTTGCACAAAGTGCAGTGATGAACCCGTCAACTCCAATATGGTAAGTCAAAAGGGTTAACCCACTGTTTAACCAATTCAAACTCAAAAATACTTGTGATTTTACAAACAGTTGTAGGGGAGTAAGGAAATTGTAGGTTTTTTTTTTTTAACACCTGGACAAGGCCTTTAATTTTGTGATGTATAAGTAGATATATTTCATTTCGTTGAATGTTTATTTAAAAAAGGGTAATATGAGTAATTTAAGCCTTACATGTCTTTGTAGACAGTATTGGTGCGCTACAAGGATATTGCATTGTACCTATACTTTTCTTTAATAAAAATATATGAATGAAAATTACCCCACATTTTTATACCCCCGCCAAACGAAGTTTGAAGGGGGTATATAGGAATCAGTCAAACGGTTGGGCGGTCGGTCGGTCGGTCGGGCGGTCTGTTGCAAATCTTGCGGATCGAACTACTTTCTCAGTTTTCGACCAAAGCTCATGAAATTTGGTACACACATTGGTCTTGGTGGGAAGATGTGCAAGACATGTTTTTCGGATGAGTCGAAATCTGCGTTGCCATGGTAACAGCATATTTATGGCAGAAAATCAAGGAAACACCTTGCGGATCGACCTACTTCCTCAGATTTTGACCGAAAGTCATGAAATTTGGTACAAAAGTCAAGAAAGGCTGTTGTCACGGGGCGGGGTATTAATTATCATCTTCAGTGATATTTCTAGTTTATCTCAACATAACTAGGTAAACACAGGTGACAAAAAGGTAAAATGCTTTGGGACAGGACCCTTATCATAAAACAATAATTTTTGTCCTACTCTCGAATAGTTTTAAATGAAACATGAGACTCTTGGAGCTCATTTTGGTTTTATTACCCTGGACAGAATGCTACAAAGGAAGTGGAGGAAGGTTTTTTACAAAGGGGGGGGGGTTACTCTCTCCATTCTCCTTTTCCCTTTCCACTTTTCCACCTTTTTTTCTTCACCATTTGATCTTAGGGAGATGCTCGTAATGTATCATGTTCATCTACGCACATCCTCTTTAGCTATGCGCCACTATAACTCTACATAAAATTTGTGAACTAAAAGATGCTTTGTAATATTTTATCTATACATGTATAGTGGTTGTGTTGGAATAATCTGTCAGAGTGATTTAACCGTGATATTGATTAATATGTTTGATTTTCTTAATTCCAAGGTCTATTATGCTGCCAATGTGGGAGGGATGCCTGTGGTTGCACTGCCCAATGACCAGTATGCTAGACCCATGTGCCTTACAGGTACTGTGTACATGTATTTAGGACCACATGCTATTTTACAATTGAGTTTTCATGAGCTTAAAATAGAACACAGTGTTCTTGGCAACAAGAAATCCAACAATGTATCAAGAACAACAATTTTTCTGTGCTTAGTATGGAAAAAGAAGCACATTTTAAATGATTTTTTTTTCACATACCAAATGGCCATGTATGTATGGCAGCACAGATAATGACCCCATTGCCAATGGGAGATTTCCCATAATTTAACCACTGAAAATTTACAACTTTCTTTAAATCTTTGTCCAGTTTTTCTTATACATTTACTGATAAGCCTCTCACATTTTTCAATATTTATTGAAGCCAATTTTCTAAGAAGTGTTATTTCTCTTTATAAAGTACAATATTTACTGAGTTTTTTCTGAAACTTTGATATGACTTGTATGAAATGTTTTCTGTGGTCTGGCTACCATCTATTAGTTTGTATGTTATCTAGTACTTGTTTTTATCTCCATAAGATGGGACATCTGGCACTGCTTCCCAACCTGGTCCAATCATGTATGTGTCACCAAGCCTCCAGCCTCCTTCTTATGTGACAATACCAGCAGGGATGCAGCAGAACCAGATGCAGTCTCAGGTCTTTGCTCAGGCCCAGCCACTCCTGGAAAAGCACCCGCACCCAGACCCAGAGTTAGAACCAGCAGGATTGACCCCGCAGCTGACTGACCCACCACCTGGACAAGCCAGCTTTGCCCCAGTTCAAGCTTCCGGACAGGTCCAGATGATCCCATCCCCAGCAGTGTACCCTCAGGCTATGATGGTTTCTGAACTACAGCAGCCTGGACCTATTGAGCAAGGAGCCCCACAGCTTGGACCAACTGAGGTCTAACAGCCAACAGCACCCTCTAAATCTGTTGAAGCCCATGCTGAGGTAGAAGATGTAGCTGAAGTCTCAGTTCAGTGACCAAGCTTCACTCATTTAAAAATCAACATAGAAAATTCATGAAATTCTGTTTTACTTTGTAATCATTATAGTACTAAACAAATTTCATTTGTCAAGAAGTGTGAGTGTAAAAGCATGCCTGAAAGAATTTACTTACTTTTAGTGGTATATGTATATTGCTGTGGTATTGGGTGCGATGTCATTAAAAAATCAGTTCAAAATCTAATCTTGACCTGAATATATCCATTTTCTTTTTATGTACCTGCATGTTTACAATTTCTTTTTATATACATGTACCTCAGCTACAAAAAGAAGTTTTGTTTCCTTGTAGGGAGTAACATGTATTCTGTCTAATGATGCCTGACAACTTTGTTGCCATGGATGATTGCATGAGCACCAGGGTTTTCAAAAAATCTTGTCAAACTCTCCATGTACCATGTTCAGGCTGATTCAAAGTGTGTGTAAATATATATTATGCATTTTTCATTTCATTCGTAAAACCATTTTCTTTTGAAATTGATTTTGTACATTTGTGTTGATGTCAGTTCAAACTCGAGACAATGCTTAACACAAGCAAAATTCATATTCTTCTTGCCATGACACAATCGTGGCTTCCTCCATATCCCTTGTTTAAGGTAAGCCTTCCTTTATTTAGTCATTCAGTGGACAATGTTTATTTCGAATGCTATCTTTATTTTGAAAGCCCGACATGTACTTTGGTATAAATCAACACATGTATCCAGCCAATAATTTCCTTCGTCTTTGAGGTTTAGTGAAGGATTGATTTTTTTTTAGATCGACAAAGACAAAACACATTATACCGTGGCAACCCAAAATAATAATAATTAATAATATATAAGGTTTATAAGGCGCCGAATCCACTTGATGATCAAATGCTCAAGGCGCAACTTGTGCAAAAGATGAAATACATCACAAATAAGCAAAAGTGCAATAGGAGAGGTACGGACATGAAAGGTAATGGTAATCAATTATAGGCAAAATACAGATACTTTTAAAGATTATTTTTGAACACTTCAACAGAACTGCTATTTCTAATCCCTTGAGGAAGAGTATTACATATTGACGGCCCAGCATGAGCGAATGATCGCTCCCCCCACTTTGTGTTAAGCCTAGGAATAACAAGTAAACCAGAGTTTTGAGAACGTAGCAGTCTAGAGGGAATGTAATGGTTGATCAAACCAATGTTGTACTGCGGGGCAGAGCCATGTATCTTGAAAAACAATACGTTCAACTGATGAGGTCTAACAGCCGACAGCACCCTCTAAATCTGCTGAAGCCCATGCTGAGGTAGAAGATGTAGCTGAAGTCTCAGTTCAGTGACCAAGCTTCACTCATTTAAAAATCAACATAGAAAATTCATGAAATTCTGTTTTACTTTGTAATCATTATATTCAGTACTAAAGGAATTTCATTTGTCAAGAAGTGTGAGTGTAAAAGCATGCCTGAAAGAATTTACTTACTTTTAGTGGTATATGTATATTGCTGTGGTATTGGGTGCGATGTCGTTAAAAAATCAGGTCAAAATCTAATCTTGACCTGAATATATCCATTTTCTTTTTATGTACCTGCATGTTTACAATTTCTTTTTATATACATGTACCTCAGCTGCAAAAAGAAGTTTTGTTTCCTTGTAGGGAGTAACATGTATTCTGTCTAATGATGCCTGACAACTTTGTTGCCATGGATGATTGCATGAGCACAGGGTTTTCAAAAAATCTTGTCAAACTCTCCATGTACCATGTTCAGGCTGATTCAAAGTGTGTGTAAATATATATTATGCATTTTTCATTTCATTCGTAAAACCATTGTCTTTTGAAATTGATTTTGTACATTTGTGTTGATGTTAGTTCAAACTCGAGACAATGCTTAACACAAGCAAAATTCATATTCTTCTTGCCATGACACAATCATGGCTTCCTCCATATCCCTTGTTTAAGGTAAGCCTTCCTTTATTTAGTCATTCAGTGGACAATGTTTATTTCGAATGCTATCTTTATTTTGAAAGCCCGACATGTACTTTGGTATAAATCAACACATGTATCCAGCCAATAATTTCCTTCGTCTTTGAGGTTTAGTGAAGGATTGATTTTTTTTAGATCGACAAAGACAAAACACATTATACCGTGGCAACCCAAAATAATAATAATATATAAGATTTATAAGGCGCCGAATCCACTTGATGATCAAATGCTCAAGGCGCAACTTGTGCAAAAGATGAAATACATCACAAATAAGCAAAAGTGCAATAGGAGAGGTACGGACATGAAAGGTAATGGTAATCAATTATAGGCAAAATACAGATACTTTTTAAGATTATTTTTGAACACTTCAACAGAACTGCTATTTCTAATCCCTTGAGGAAGAGTATTACATATTGACGGCCCAGCATGAGCGAATGATCGCTCCCCCCACTTTGTGTTAAGCCTAGGAATAACAAGTAAACCAGAGTTTTGAGAACGTAGCAGTCTAGAGGGAATGTAATGGTTGATCAAACCAATGTTGTACTGCGGGGCAGAGCCATGTATCTTGAAAAACAATACGTTCAACTGATGAGGTCTAACAGCCGACAGCACCCTCTAAATCTGCTGAAGCCCATGCTGAGGTAGAAGATGTAGCTGAAGTCTCAGTTCAGTGACCAAGCTTCACTCATTTAAAAATCAACATAGAAAATTCATGAAATTCTGTTTTACTTTGTAATCATTATATTCAGTACTAAAGGAATTTCATTTGTCAAGAAGTGTGAGTGTAAAAGCATGCCTGAAAGAATTTACTTACTTTTAGTGGTATATGTATATTGCTGTGGTATTGGGTGCGATGTCGTTAAAAAATCAGGTCAAGATCTAATCTTGACCTGAATATATCCGTTTTCTTTTTATGTACCTGCATGTTTACAATTTCTTTTTATATACATGTACCTCAGCTACAAAAAGAAGTTTTGTTTCCTTGTAGGGAGTAACATGTATTCTGTCTAATGATGCCTGACAACTTTGTTGCCATGGATGATTGCATGAGCACCAGGGTTTTCAAAAAATCTTGTCAAACTCTCCATGTACCATGTTCAGGCTGATTCAAAGTGTGTGTAAATATATATTATGCATTTTTCATTTCATTCGTAAAACCATTGTCTTTTGAAATTGATTTTGTACATTTGTGTTGATGTTAGTTCAAACTCGAGACAATGCTTAACACAAGCAAAATTCATATTCTTCTTGCCATAACACAATCATGGCTTCCTCCATATCCCTTGTTTAAGGTAAGCCTTCCTCCATATCCCTTGTTTAAGGTAAGCCTTCCTTTATTTAGTCATTCAGTGGACAATGTTTATTTCGAATGCTATCTTTATTTTGAAAGCCCGACATGTACTTTGGTATAAATCAACACATGTATCCAGCCAATAATTTCCTTCGTCTTTGAGGTTTAGTGAAGGATTGATTTTTTTTAGATCGACAAAGACAAAACACATTATACCGTGGCAACCCAAAATAATATAAGATTTATAAGGCGCCGAATCCACTTGATGATCAAATGCTCAAGGCGCAACTTGTGCAAAAGATGAAATACATCACAAATAAGCAAAAGTGCAATAGGAGAGGTACGGACATGAAAGGTAATGGTAATCAATTATAGGCCAAATACAGATACTTTTTAAGATTATTTTTGAACACTTCAACAGAACTGCTATTTCTAATCCCTTGAGGAAGAGTATTCCATATCGACGGCCCAGCATGAGCGAATGATCGCTCCCCCCCCCCCCCACTTTGTGTTAAGTCTAGGAATAACAAGTAAACCAGAGTTTTGAGAACGTAGCAGTCTAGAGGGAATGTAATGGTTGATCAAACCAATGTTGTACTGCAGGGCAGAGCCATGTATCTTGAAAAACAATACGTTCTTCTACAGGCAACCAGTGGCTACAAAGCGGAACCTCCTCCTATGCCCTGCCCGAAATAAAATAGCCTAAAAATATGGGGAAAATAGTGGAAAAATAGATAGGGAAAATATATTTTTTGACTATTTTTCCAATTCCAATGGAAAAATAGAGGAAAAATAGCTTGTAAAATAGTGTGAAAATATAGTGGAAAAATAGTAAAAAAATATTTTTTTTTATATATTATTGGAACCGAAATCTCTAGTTAAAAAATATATTTTTTTACTATTTTTTCATTTCTACTGAAAAAATAGAAAAAATATATAGCATAAAATACCCCATTTCTACTGAAAAAATAGAAAAAAAATATATATAGCATAAAATACCCCCCTCAAATAGGTAGAGAATATATTTTAACTATTTTTATGCCTCCGCCCACCATAGGTGGTGCCGGAGGCATTATGTTTTCCGTCCGTACGTCCGTCTGTCCCCTTTTCGTTCTCGCGATAACCGTTCGGCGGATCAGCTTGTAACTTGGCTCATGTATGCATATAGGAGGGACGATGAACTGATTAGATTTTGGGGTCTCAAGGTCAAAGGTCATAGAGGTCATTATATACATAAAAATGGTTCGTTCTTGTGATAACTTAGGAACCGTTTGGCGGATCAGCTTGTAACTTGGCTCATGTATGCATATAGGAGGGACGATGAACTGATTAGATTTTGGGGTCTCAAGGTCAAAGGTCAAAGGTCATAGAGGTCATTATATACATAAAAATGGTTCGTTCTTGTGATAACTTAGGAACCGTTTGGCGGATCAGCTTCTAACTTGGCCCATGTATTCATATGGGAGGGACGATGAACTGATTAGATTTTGGGGTCTCAAGGTCAAAGGTCATAGAGGTCATTATATACATGTACATGAAAATGGTTCGCTCTTGTGATAACTTAGGAACCGTTTGGCGGATCAGCTTCTAACTTGGCCCATGTATTCATATGGGAGGGACGATGAACTGATAAGATTTTAGCGTCTCAAGGTCAAAGGTCATAGAGGTCATTATATACATAAAAATGGTTATTTCTCGCAATAACTGAAGAACTGTTTGACAGATCAGCTTCTAACCTGGCCCATGTTTGCATATGGGAGGGACGATGAACTGGTTAGATTTTGGGGCCTCAAGGTCAAAGGTTAGAGGTTTCATTATGTACATAAACATGGTTCGTTCTCGCAATAACTTCAGAACTGTTTGACAGATCAACCTCTAACTTGGCCCATGCATATGTGAGGGACAATGAACTGATTAGATTTTAGGGTCTAAAGGTCAAAGTTTTTTATTTGAAAATGAAATAAAATAAATTTGTTGTCTCCTGTGCATTTTAAGTGAAAAGATTTGTAATTTTGTTGGACCAATCCTTTTTAGAGTGTACATGTATGCCATACATTTCCAATCTGGTGATGGCGGAGGCATAAATTCTGACCGCGCACGGTCGAATATTCATCTAGTTTTACTATTTTTTCTTTCTATCAAAAAGAAAAGAAAATGTAATTTGCAATATTCGAAGTACAAAAAATAGCATGAAAATAGTTAAGTAATTTGCAGTCTAAAAATCTATAGTAGACAATGTTTTAAAATAGCCTATCATCTGTGCAGAAGAAAAAAATAGCTTTAAAATAGTTATTAATAAGAAGCTGGCCGGGAAATAGTGAAAAAAAAATTTCTATTTTTCAGCGAAAATATGAAAAAAATAGAGCTATTTTCTTTTAAATAGGAGAAAAAATAGGGGGAAAATAAGGAAAAATAGGGAAAAAATATATTTCTGTTAGCCGGAAAACAGGCAGGGTGATCACACTCCATTTGGAACAGAGAAGGCGACAGAGAGATTACAAAGTGCTCGTTTGCTTCCTGTGTGTGAAACCTTGGATTAGGGCCCGGCCTTTATATGGGGCCTATAATATGAATCTTGTACAAGAATTAATGTCTCATGATAGTGATTGTAAGGATGGATGTTTGTTCTTTCAAGGAGGTCCTGCAGCTGTAAAATAACTAAACAAAACACCCAGCTGAGATGGGCTATTTGTGCCGAGGACAGGCTGGCTACTACACTTTGATTCCTTTCAGCATGGTGCAATTGACAAATGATGAGCAATAATTTTTTCCTTCCAAAATCATTGATAATCATTGAAGTTCGTATGAGAATGAAAAACTGTAAATAAAGGGTTGGATGGGTTTGATGAGTTTATTTTACCTGCCTGCTAAGTGTATGAATGCATGTGTATGCTTGTAAATAAGCAACCAGGGGACCGACGGCTTTAAGTCCTCTCCGAGGGACTTGATAATGAGGGTTAATGCCTTACCAAAAGGCACTAGTTGCGAGACCACTGCTTTACCACTGAGCCATCATGCCTCCTCAAGGTAAAACACATGCTTGTTGCATCAGCCCATATTCATTGTATCAGCCCAAACTTGACATATGGAGATTTTGACCACACTCTCACTGCGTTTGCCATTTTTTTTATATTTACGATGAAATGGCATTCAAATATATTTTTTAATTTAAAGGGAGCGACAAGTCGCAATCTATGGGCGGTTTTACAGTTGGCTGCTCCTTTCTCTGGATCAAAGTTCAAAGCGACTTCAATTTATATCGCGCGCAGCTAATAAAAGTTCGCACATTGACCCAAATTTGAGTAAACAAGATCGCGCGTTCTTTATTCCAGTATTTGAATCTCATTGGTCGGTTACGTATGTAGGGATTCGAGTTAACGCAAGGAATTCGGCAATAACATTCCTTCGGTAGCGCACGATTGGACCTGATTGTATCCGAATTTCCCCGAGTCAGGCCAACTGGTCAGGCCCATGGATTACGACTTGCCACTCCCTTTAATAGCAACTTTAGAAGAAGCATTGAAGAAATGAGTCTTGGTTTGTGTTTACCCTTAGGCTGCTACTGTTACATTTTTACCTAAAAAACACCAATAGAAATTATGAAAAACATATTGTATTGACGAGCTTGTAAATATGTACCATTTTTCTAGCCTATAGGTCCTATGAAAATATATTCACATTTTATTATTGGTTGTGAACTGCATTTTTTACATTTGTTTGTTTTATATGGAAATATCAGATGACTGTTTTCTGATTTGTCAATTGTACATCTTTTTGATACACTTCATATATTTCAAAATTCATTTAACATGTATTTCAGAGATGCTTTTTCAGTGAGCCTATCTTCTTTAATAAAGTACCTTATAGCTATTTCTAATTAATAAGAACAAAATAAATATATAAAATGATTTTTTTTTGTCTAATGTCAATACAATCTTTTCTACAGGTAGCCAGTGACAATTACTATTGATAGCACTGTAGTTCATAATTTTTTATTTTTTTTTATTCATTTATTTTTATTTCTTATTTTTTATTTTTACTTAATTTTTTTTTATTTATTTTTTTTATTTGTTTACTTTTTTTTGTGGGGGGGGGGGGACATTCTGTCCGTTATGTGGTTATCATCTTGAATTCAATTGTACATTAAAATAATTTTGGCTATGTATCTGTTATTGAATTGAATTGTATAGCATGTTCACAGTTACTAATATTTTATTTCAATGTAGAATTAATGCAATATTTTAGCTTTTCAGATCTCTGCAGTTACATAATATTTATTTGGTACAAATGAACATTCAGACAAATTAATTACATGTAATAAAATAAGCTTGGGTAATAATAATTGCAAGGCCGTCAGGGAGAACAGCTTTGATACTGATGAGGACATCTTTGGTAAATAGGACATATATTTTTATGCCTCTGCCCACCGAAGGTGGGTGCCGGAGGCATTATGTTTTCGGGTTGTCCGTCCATCCGTCCCACTTTTCGTTACCGCGATATCTGAAGAATCATTTGAGGTAGGAACCTCAAACTTGGTACTAGTATGTATCCTCATACGAAGATGAACTGATTAGATTTTGGGGTAAGTAGGTCAGAGGTCACAGAGGTCAATTTACATGAAATTACATAAAAATTCTTGGTTTTTAGCACCGTTACCACGATATCTCAAGAACTGTTTGAGGTAAGAACTTCAAACTTGGTACTAGTATGTTTCCCTATACAAAGATGAACTGATTAGATTTTGGGGTAAGGAGGTCAAAGGTCAGAGGTCACAGAGGTCAATTTACATGAAATTACGTGAAATTCTTGGTTTTTAGCACCATTACCGCGATATCTCGAGAACTGTTTGAGGTGAGAACTTCAAACTTGGTACCAGTATGTATCCCCATAGAAAGAGGAACTGATTAGATTTTGGGGTAGGTAGGTCAAAGTTCAGAGGTCACAGAGGTCAATTTACATGAAATTACATTAAAATTCTTGGTTTTTAGCACCGTTACCACGATATCTCAAGAACTGTTTGAGGTAAGAACTTCAAACTTGGTACTAGTATGTTTCCCTATACGAAGATGAACTGATTAGATTTGGGGGTAAGAGGTCAGAGGTCACAGAGGTCAATTTACATGAAATTACATGAAATTCTTGTTTTTTTTAGCACCGTTACCGCGATATCTCAAGAACTGTTTGAGGTGAGAACTTCAAACTTGGTACCAGTATCTATCCCCATAGAAAGATGAACTGATTAGATTTTGGGGTAAGGAGGTCAAAGGTCAGAGGTCACAGAGGTCAATTTACATGAAATTACATGAAATTCTTGGTTTTTAGCACCATTACCGCGATATCTCGAGAACTGTTTGAGGTGAGAACTTCAAACTTGGTACCAGTATGTATCCCCATAGAAAGAGGAACTGATTAGATTTTGGGGTAGGTAGGTCAAAGTTCAGAGGTCACAGAGGTCAATTTACATGAAATTACATTAAAATTCTTGGTTTTTAGCACCGTTACCACGATATCTCAAGAACTGTTTGAGGTAAGAACTTCAAACTTGGTACTAGTATGTTTCCCTATACGAAGATGAACTGATTAGATTTGGGGGTAAGAGGTCAGAGGTCACAGAGGTCAATTTACATGAAATTACATGAAATTCTTGGTTTTTAGCACCGTTACCGCGATATCTCAAGAACTGTTTGAGGTGAGAACTTCAAACTTGGTACCAGTATCTATCCCCATAGAAAGAGGAACTGATTAGATTTTGGGTTAGGTAGGTCAAAGTTCAGAGGTCAATTTACATGAAATTACATGGAATTCCTGGTTTTTAGCACCGTTACCGCGATATCTCAAGAACTATCTGAGGTGAGATCTTCAAACTTGGTACCAGTATGTATCCCCATAGAAAAATGAACTGATTAGATTTTGGGGTAAGTAGGTCAAAGGTCACAGAGGTCAATTTACATGAAATTACATGGAATTAGTGGTTTTTAGCACCGTTACCGCGATATCTCAAGAACTATTTATTTATTTATTTATTTATTTCTGATATTTATACAGGGTGACTCATTATCACCAATATTGGTGGTCTTCCATGAGGCCCTGATAGCAATAGTAAGTAACAATAATAGCCAACAAAATCATGAAAATAAACTCATAACCAAAAAAAAATAAGAACAAACATAAATATATATATATACATGTATATACAAAGAATATGGTATCCTCGTAATCAAAATTGGTTTTACGAAAATGTTGAAATTGTTCCACATTCCTGTCATCTTAATTCATAATGTATAGACGGTGATATTTTCAAAAATCTGTTGAAAAATAACCATTTATAACTATAACCATAACCATTTATAACTATCTGAGGTGAGAACTTCAAACTTGGTACCAGTTTGCATACCCATAGAAAGATGAACTGATTAGATTTTGGGGTAAGTAGGTCAGAGGTCACAGAGGTCAATTTACATAAAATTACATGAAATTACTGGTTTTTAGCCTCGTTATCAAATATTTCTATAAGAGTTTGAGCCATCAACTGAATTTAGGCGGAGGCATATAGGAGACGCAGTCGCATTCATCTTTTTTTTTTTTCTTCTTATCATTATCATTATTATTATTATGATTATAGACATGTTGACCACCTTTTTCTTTACCAGTACTATTTATTATGAAAGAGGTGGAAGTATGCAAAGAAATAAATCGTGAAATACTCGAAAATAGTGAAAGTGTCAAGCAGTTAAGGTATGTGTTCAAATAGAAATTTGCCTTGATCTCCTCTTTGTTTTTTAAAATTACTTTTGGCAGCCACACAAGTAGACAAAATTGACTTTGATTAATATCTAAATTTCAATTTCTAGGGAAAATATGTTTGATTGTTTGTGATCTTGCTGTCCATAAAATTTCTCAGTCTTCATCTCCAACGAAAGTCATCATCTATGAAAGAACAATTGTTATTTGTTTTTTTTTCTAATGACCATGATTTTAAAGGCATTTGTAAGCATTGTAGAATCAGTACTAATATGAAAATGAAGGGGCATGACACACTCATATTGTCTTGTTATATGTTACCCCTATTTCATATGATCATGAAATTACCATTTTTACTTGATGCAGAAAATGTCTAAATTTTGATGTTAAGTGTGTAGCTCGTTCATTTAAATGAAATTTAAAGTCAATGATATTAAGAAGTGTAATATTTAAATCAATTACATTTTTGTTTGCAGTGTTTGTATGGTTTATATAGTGAGATGTATAGGAGAAATTCCACATAAAATGTTCACTTGCCAAGCTCCAGAAATATTTGTGCTACCATCAAACAACAGAGCCTTACAAGATCTTTAATTTGACTTGTTTATCGATAGGATTCGAGTCCACAGGAGTGAAAATTCTTTGTCCAATTTGTGTAAAGTCCGTTGCAAAGAGTCCATTTTCTTGCCAACCACAAAAAATGTATTCAGTGAAATACTGTGAAATTTGCTGTGTATGTCCCTGATAGTCAAACGTGTCTGATTCACTTACTGAAATATGTTATAAAACTCTTAAATTTGCTTAGCACTTTCTTAACCAAAATATATCTGAATGTCATGTCTGTTACACTGGAATTGACCATACAGGCCTTGTACAATCTCATTTTCACTTGTCAAGTGAAGCAACTAAAAATAAGAATATTTATTTTTGGATCCACTTGCCGTTATATACATTATTACACACCCCATCGTCTTACCATTGTCCTTCAAAGAGAAGTAGACCCGTCAGGATTTTAACTCATCATTCATCTCAGGGATTTTTAAGGGCTGAATTGACCAACTTTACTTCCTCTCAGTTTTGCCAATTTAAGGATTGTGGTGATAACAGGCACAGTGGTTTACCATGAAAATCGAAATTGTGTATTGAAATGGTTAATGGTGCATAAAATCACGGTCTGAGGCTGTAAAGTTTTTGTAAGGGGTGATGAATTTCAAAATTGTCCTCTACTGAAAATGCATTCTCTGTTACATACAGTTTCCGCTTGCCATGTGCTCCTCGTATGCAACCAAAGGAAGTTGCATCTAAAACTTGCAAATTTCAAAAATGTTTTGTATTTAATGCAGGTCGATCACAAACAGTTTCGTGGTACTTCCTTTATTCATATACCTGTACATATATACGTATTTTCAACAAATTTTCAGCGAACAAGTGAGTAGAATGAACTGTACTTTCATATATACTTTTATATATATTTCAATTACTTGTATTACTTATATATTTAAATGATAATCTCAAAGTTAAATATTTTGTATGTATGAACCCTTCATGACTCTTTACTCAATTGTTGAATAAGAATAAATATCAGAGATCAGATTCTTTATGTGTGTTTTTTTTTGTTTGTTTAGATGTATTTTGCTGATATAATATAAATAGAGCATCAATGTTATCTTGTCCCTTCAAACATAATGTGTTTGCTTGAAAGATATTCTAACAAATACAAATTCTTGAAATATATATTTTCACCATCATACAACAATTTGAACAAAGGTAACAAACGAATAAGATTCATAAATGTATATTTCTTTACTTTTTTTTTTCTTTTTGCCTCCAAAGGAGGATTTATTATCGTTCAACATTTCAAATATGACATCATGTTTACATTTTCCCCAGCAACTTGAAACATGTTACATGAATTTCACAATATCTTCAAGTAATCCATATTTCTTTTGTCGAGTCTCATTTATATACATTCTCTTTTCAATTTCTCTTTTGAATACATGTCTTAAATTGAAATATCTTCTGTATACTCCAGATCTATTTCGTTCAATAATCATTTTATATATACACCAAAAGGCTAACGTCAATATTAAATCAAACTTTGCATTATTTAATTTTAACAAATCTGTAATACTTATGTCAATTTGTACAGAAAAGGTTTGAAAGAGGAGATCTTTGACATATTGTAAAAACGGATAATTTAAGTCACAAAACAAAAACGCATGCAAGACATGTTCCTCCGTGTGACAGTGTTTACAATTACTATCTCTAGCCATTCCCCATCTATTTAAATTTTTTTGAACAGGCAACAAGTTATAAAGCATTTTGAAATTAAATTCTCGTAATCTATTTTCTTTAATTTTAACTCAATTTCTTAAAAACACATTTTTCAAGTCAATGTTTATATCTAGCTTATCATTCCAATACGTACAGCAAGTGTTTAAACATATCATATTTGACGGTATAAGTGTATAAAAAAATTTACTACTTAAATCAATAATTGATTTTTCTTGTTTTCCGATTAGTAAAGTTGGTACCTTTAAACGTTCATAGTGATCATTATTTGTCGATTCTATCTTTATTCCTGGACTTAACCATAATTTCGGAATTGCAAATTTTAATTTTTCGTAGTCAAACAACAATGTACATTTACTTTTCTTTATACCTGAAAGCTGTGATCTAATTTCTGTATGTGTTTTGAATTTTTCCATCTTTTATAATATCTTTAAAATAAGTAATGCCTGACTGATACCATTCATCATAATAAAAATATTCATTATTGGCCGTAATATATTGATTGTACCATAAAATCTGTTGGGATATTCTTTTTCCTTCAGAATCATTTTCTCTGAAAATGAAAGATCTTAATGAATTCCATGCCAACAGGATTTCTTGATAAAACTTTGGTATTTGTTTACTATCCATTAGTTTTAGTATGTTTTCATTGTAATTACAATTCAATGACAAACTTATCAAACCAATAGTGACTCATATTTTTCCACATTCCTGTATTTTGATTTAAGAGATTACTTAACCATTTCAATCTGAAGCTATATAACTGTTTCTGTATGTCAACCATTTTTATTCCTCCATTGCAATAATCTTCTACTAACGATAACCTTTTTACTCGTTCAACCTTTGAGTTCCAAATAAACTGATACATTTTTCGGTTTAATCTTTAAGAAAATGTAAGGAATAGAATCAATCATAATTAGATGTACAATCTGACTTAAAGCTAAAGACTTCAGTATGACCACTTTTCCAAAGAGCGTTAGATTTCTTCTCTTCCAGCAATTTAAAATATTTTCCAGTTTCATCAGTTTGTTTGTCCATTCACTATTCATGGCTAATTCATTATCTATACTAATAAAGTGTCCTAAATATCTAATTGGTTTTTCAGTAGTCTTGGCTGGCCGGGAAGGAGAAAGCAAACTTAATTGCTGTAACCATGAAGGTCCTACTTCTAGATAATTGAACATTGGACGGTCATGCGGGCGGTCATGCGGGCATGGTACTTTTCACAAATCATCAGATATTGCAATAATATGGCATGGTCATCCAGGTGCTTTTGCGCAAAGCATTATAGGATACAGTGGTTATGAACTTTTAAGGTTGGCTCAAAACTGTTCAGACAAATAATGATATGCATCGCTTTACGTAATACCCAGTAGTTAATTGTGCAACTTTGCAAATATCATCATGTAGCAATAGGCCTATATTCTTACGAAGAAATACAACGAAAAAAATATGCATATAATAAGGACTGTAGCCAAGTTATTGTTTGATGGTTGTGAATGCATGGAACCCACAAATGGCATGTTGGAAACTGAAATCAAATGAAGGGGGAGCGTCATCTTTCCATTGTGAAAATATACAGTTGATTTTTCCTTAAAGGTTGACTAAATTAGAGAAAAAATGGGTGCTCTTTCCATGTAGTTTTGCCTTCTAATCACGAATCTGCCAATCGATTGTCCAAATTATGTCTCGTTTTGGCGAAAAAGGGGTAAAAGTAGAGGTTTTGGGACCGTTCCTTAAAACTCGTGAGCTGATTGGCTAACCCCCAAGTGACGTATGAAAAGTAAGAGGCACAAGATCTGCAGGCTGCAGCATATAATATTGTACACAGAATGCGGTATTTGACCCCTCTGTTCAACGGACAATTTATGAAAATAGGAAATTAATCAATATAATCTTAGGAGTGAATAATCATTAGCAATATATTTTCTACAAGATCAGAAAACACTTTTGCCCAAATATACAGCTCTAGTTTTGTTTTTTAGCTTTTCTTTTGAACAATGTTCTCATCCATCTGAGCTTGCCGAACGAAAGTTTTGCATTGGTCATAAACGCGTGCACAGCCGTTTTATGCGTCTGTACGATTGTACAATGTCCTACACATCTTTAGTACGGCAGTGACTATGTTCCCCTCGTACATAGCGACTGGTGAACGCTTTTGTTTTGTTTATGTCACTTACGGTTTTTTTTTTACTTCGCTTTACATAGTACATTAGTACTGACTTAGATTTTGGCTGAATTCGAGTAACTTAGGCCTAAATATAAAGAGAGGAAAAGTGCCCGCGATTCCGAGTTGGAGGACTTTTCTGAGCCATGCAGATACGAACTCTGATTTACTGGCAGATGATTTATCAGACCCCGAAGGCAAAGAAGCTCGAGTGGCAAAGGGAAATTCGACCATATTATATGTTTAAACCCCTCGCAGAATACGGTGAAGGGCCGTGGGTGAAGTAACTCCAGGGAGCTCCAACGCGTTGGAGCTCCCTGGAGTTACGGGTGAAGTAGACCGAAAATGCTGTCTCTCGTTCGTTAGGTCGTCTTAATAGCTAACGAGCGAGAGACAGAATTTTCGGTCTACGGGTGAAGCTGCTGCAGCTGTTGTCGTTGAAAAACTGATTAGAAGACTTGACTCCAAGTCTGATCGCGGAATAGCTGAATCGTTTAGATAGCTTATCCTTCTCTTCATGCCAAATTCGGAATACAGGCCAGGATGCTCAAAATCATCTTCGGCAAAGTGATCGCTGCAGATTGTACTCCACTCACTTGGACGGCCCTGCCACTCTGCCCGCGTGAGCTTTACATTTGCGACCCACAATTTCCGTAGATTTTCATCTTTAAGAAAATGATGTAGGCTTACACCATCTTTAGGGGTCTTGCTACAGCCCGCGACTATACACCGATTAGGCATTATTGATGAAACTGTGTCCCAAAATCAAAGTTATTGTGAGGAATTAAACCGCGAAAATACGCAATGCAAATGGTCGATGCGGTGAATATCATGCTCGGCACCGGGCTGGGCCTGCCGGGGGCCTCCGGGCGGGCACGGTATAGGTTAGTGGAATATTTTCCCTTACTTTTCATGCGTCACAGATCACGTGATCACGATGCCGCTTCGATGGGTTTTTTTAGGGGCGGGGCTTATGACTGTGTAAATCAGCAAAAATATACTTTTCAAATGATTATAAAATATGACTGAATGCATAAAAAATTGTCTGATGGATATTTTTTGGCTCCTGATGACACCTTCCTACGAAAAATGGGCAATTATTTTTTTATTTTAGTGACCCTTTAAGGAAAGAAGCGATCATTTGCTCACGCTGCCCCTTCACTTTGGAATCCCATCTCATTTGAAGGATTCATCCATAATAAATTATCTCGGTTTAAAACCGTCTTGAAAACGTATTTGTTCAATAGGCCTAAGCATTTTGAATGAGCTATATTGTGCAGTTTATAGCATCTGTCTATCCTTATTTTTCCCTTTCTTAAAGTGCATAGAGACGCAATGGCAGTGATATGTGCTATAAAAGCATCGTTGTATTATTATTATTAAGGAAAGACAAACTGCAGGAAGGAAAGATTGATAGGGCTATAATTATAATGAAGGTTAAAGTTGAGATAAACAGGAAAAGTTGTGATAAAGGAAATTGCCACTGTCTACAGGAAATATTTATTTATCCAAATATGTGACTTGTTATAATATTGAATAAAAGTGACGCTACCATCCGATACCATTTCTTTGAATGCGAATTCGATTACTGCTATACACAATACTTGTATTTATATAATCATATTGCATTATCGTGCACTGCTCATTCCCACTATTGTTTTAAAGACTATTATTATTACACTTTGGAGCCTATAATTCACAAGTGTAGCTTTCTCCTTTAATAGGCTCCTCCATAATTATTTCTCTTTTTATTCTATCCCAGTCTTTTCAATTAATAATGCATGCGAACGTATAAATATGAGGTACTCACCTTCTTTTACTTTCTCTGACTGAATAACAAAAATTTTCAATTTTATGACATTGAAACTTGTTTTTGTGTAATAATTCTCAGTTTTTCTATGGGCTTTCATTGTGCTATACACACCGTGTAGGGCTCCTAAGTTTGGTTGTGCGGCCACATCAACTGCTCGCATAGAGCCGTGTGTATATATATTTTTTTGGCAGGAGTTTCTGCATTTATTGTCAAATCAAATAACAAATTTACAAACAATTATAGTAATAAATATACAACATAATTGTTCAAATTCAAGAATGTGACAATTAAATAACAATGACAACAGAATAAAGACAAGATTATAAATCGAAATGAACAAGTAGAAATAACAGAAATGCAGGTGCCAGCTATCTTAAGCAGGGGCCAGCTATCATAAAAGCGATGTCACCAACTGGAAAAAAAAAATTTACTACAAAAAAAAGGGGAAGGAAAGGCCGGGATTGAAGTGAAGTGTGTGCAAGTGGGTGCACGTGCAGTGAGAAGTGTACGAATAAGTGGATAGCAAATACTTCTTTAACGAAGCTTTAAAAGAAAAAAGAGATACGGCGTCTTTAATATCAGGAGGTAAATTGTTCCAAACATCTGGACCGTGATATGTCTTATCGTTTTTTGAGCTATTATTAATTTTGGATTTGTTAAATGAAGATCTGAATGTCGTGTCGGGTAGGAATGGACATCTCTGTTGTAGATAAAGATATTATGAAAGGATATTGGTGTAGCGTTGGTGGAAAATTTATACATAAATATAGCAGTTTGGTAGGTGTAAATATCGTTAAGTTTCAATGTTTTAAACTTATGAAATATAGGATCGGTGTGGGCTAAATAATGAGAATGAGAACAGATACGGAGTGCTTTCTTTTGAAGACGCAACATAGTGTCTATATTCATTTTGTTACTATTTCCCCATACTATGTTACAGTACGATACATGTGACAAAATAAATGAGTTGTAAAGCATTAATAGCGATCTTTGAGAAAGATAATATTTGAATTCATATAAAATACCTATGCCTCTTGCTACCAACATGCTAATGTTACGAACGTGACTATTCCAAGTTATATTTGAGTCGATCAATATACCTAAAAATTTTGTTTCATGTTTTTCGGTAACGGACATGTCATCAATGAAAATATTATTACGAAATACATGTGTAGAATTAATGTGTTTAAAGTACATGAAGTTTGTTTTGTTTATATTGAGGGAGAGTTTATTGGATTTAAACCACAATGATAATTTCTTTAGTTCTAGATTCAGAGTTGTAACAAGCATGTTTAAATTTTGGTGTGAATAAAATATGTTAGTATCATCTGCAAATAAAACGTATGTTAGTAAAGGTGATGCATTGACAATATCATTCATATATATTAAAAACAGCAAGGGCCCTAAGATTGAGCCCTGTGGTACTCCACATTTCACAGTACATATATTAGATGATTTGGATTTGAAATTAACATATTGACGTCTATTATCTAAGTAGTCCTTAAACCAGGAAAGTACGATCCCTCTGATGCCATATGTCTTTAATTTACATAATAATATAGCATGATCCATTGTATCGAATGCCTTCGATAAATCCATAAAAACCCCAACAGTGTGCTCCTTTTTTGAAAATGAATCGGTTATTTTGTCGTAAAGTTGTAAGATTGCGTAGTCAGTCGAATGATTTTTTCTGAAGCCATATTGGTTGGGAATTAATAATTTATTCATATCCAAAAAAGAGTATAAACGTTTGTAAACAATTTTTTCAAGTATTTTAGAAAAGCTTGGTAACAACGAGATTGGGCGATAACTTGCAATACGGCATGGGTCATCTTTTTTAAATATTGGAATTATTTTGGCAAGTTTTAGTGAATCAGGAAAAATTCCCTGGGAAAGAGATAGATTGAAAATATGTGCCAGCGGGGAAGCCAGGAAACGAATAATTTGTTTTAATAGATATACACTTATTCCATCATGGCCACTAGATTTAGAAGGACTTAGAGATCGAACAATTTCTAAAATTTCATGAACATTCGTTGGATTAAAAAATAATGAGTGCTCGGTATGATTATTTTGATATTGTGAAAAATCATTATCATTAGTAACAATCTTTGAGGCCAATTTTGGGCCAACATTGATAAAATATGTATTAAATGCATCAGCAATAAGACCATTGTCTTTTATAATGGAATTTCCATTCTCTAAAAATTCAACATTTTGTACATTTTCTCTTTTTTTACCTAACATTTCATTAATTGTGTGCCATAATGTTTTGTTATTGTCTTTATTGCTTTCAATTTTATCAGAAAAATATGATTTTCGTGCTAAACGGATAATTTGACCTATTACGGTATTTTTTATATTTGTTTTGATGTGCCAAAGTAGGTGATTTAAGTGATATTTTATATAATCTATTACGAGTAAATATTGATTTTATTATTCCTTGAGTGATCCACGGTTGTTTATTCTTCTTTTTGCTGGAAGTTATTCTTATCAGAGGCACATTTGTATCATAATAATGAAGAAGTTTGTTTATAAATATTTCATATGAACTATTAACATTTGTCTCATGAAGAACATCTTGCCAACTTTCTGTACTCAAATCTGTTTTTAGGGACTCTATGTTGCGTTTGGTTTCTTTTCGTCGAGTAATGTGTTCTTTATTTGAATGTTGATGTAAGCGTTTATTATCTGAACATATCGTGAAAATTGGTAGATGGTCTGAAATATCGTAATATATTATTCCATTACTATCTCTACTCAGCACGTTTGAGAAGATGTTGTCAATTATTGTATGTGTTGTATTTGTAATCCTCGTAGGTTTGTCAATAAGAGGTTTGAAAGAAAATGATGATAGTAAATTAGTAAAATGTTGCCCAAGGGCAGTGTAAGGCAAAGAGAGATCTATATTAAAATCACCCATGAGGTAAATGTCTTTGTTTTCTCGAGATACGGTTTCAAGACATGATTCTAATTTATCTAAAAATATATCAGCTATGTTGTTAGGTGGTCTATAAATTACACCGACTATTTTATTTTTATAGTTATCGTCAATAATTTCTATGAATAGGGTTTCTACGCCGTTAATTATAATATTATGCCTCACTTTATAATGCAGATTATTGTGAATATAAAACGCAACACCGCCTCCCTTACCATTTTTGCGATCTATATGGTTAAATGTGTAATTCTCAATATCAAATATAGGAGGGGTCGTTGAGTGTAACCATGTCTCTGTCAAAGCTATTATAGAAAAAGGAAATGAATTTAATATGGATAAAAATTCATTGAAAGTATCAAAGTTCTTTTGCAAACTTCGGATATTTATGTGTATTACGCTGAAAAATTTTCGTTTACCATTTTGGTTTGTTGAATTAAAAGTAGAAATGAATTCTTTTGCAGTATAGTATTTGCTCTGGGAATTAAATAGTTCATCATTTAATATATCATCCAGATCCATGAATGAAGAACAAATTGGTATGCAGTACGATATAATGAATTTGGAGTGCTTGGTGCGTGCTACTATATAGGTGTTTGGACACTTTTGATTGTTAATAACTAAAAAATTATAAATCGTATCAGACTGAGGTTTTTAGATCTTTTTGAAAAATCAAGGCCACAAAATCAGTGTATCAGTAATTAATTCAGAACCCAACAACTGACAACAGCTGTCATTTCTCCTAACCTTTTGGTGTCCAGCTTATCCTATTCACCTGATAATATGGAGTGAATCCTAACTCTAACCCCAATTCTTATTCTAGATTTCTTCATAATCTTAAAAATTGCAATTTCCCCTATCATAATATGTATTATATATGCAAGCTATATAGAGAGGGGGTTGTTTGAGGCTCCTCGATCACACCGTTAGGCCTATATATGCATCCCTTTGATTAGATTATTTCTCTCTCTCGCCTGATCGAGCTCTCCTCCTATATGTCATTGAAGAGATTGAAATTTCGATTTTCCGTATACAGCCCTGGCAAAAACTACTAGACCAAGCTTCTGTAATAAAGGTACTATAAAATGCATTAAAACTAATGAAAATGATTTGTCTTTGTATTTCATTGAATGAATAACAAATTCCAGCAATTGTACCTTGCTTTTATGATATTTTATTTCCTTCTTACCACACTTTCAGTAACCATGCATTCTTGGTCTAATAATTTTTTTCCATGGCTGTATGTCAACGCTGTATTTTCATTATTTTTTGTGGGCGTGTATTAGAGAGGCTTCGGCCTATCTCCTATCTCCTATCTCCTTTTTTATGTAAGTAACCAGGATAATGGATGAGGATCATAAAATGCGAGAGCCAGGTTGGGAGCACTTGATACTGTTTCTCTCTTGAATTAAATATATTACTATGTTTCCGTCCCCTCTCTGTCAAGTTATTCGAAAGATGAATGCGGTCGTAACTATGCAATCCGATGCAATCTCCAATTTAGAACATAAGTATCGTTACCTATTAGAGACTTAAAGGGATTCGGTAACTTTGTGGAGGTCTGATTTAATAAATTGTTGAATTTTGATATCTGTCTTGTATAATGACGTTCAGAAGGATAAATAAATATCCAGGCATAGAAAGGTTTTCAAATATAATATATAATGCTATTCTATGACTGAATACATTTACGAAAGCGTATGGCCATACGCTTTAGTCTAACACTGAGTCTATGGGGGAAAATGAGTCTGGCATTTCTGGTAACTTGTATATGTTTACTGTTGTGAAGCATATGATGATTTTGAAGTGCTTTTTCCCCCATGGGCTTCATTTTTACACCACATTACATAGACTGATAGAATATAAGGCCAGACAGCTCAGATTTTATCAAGCCTCCACAAAGTTAGCTATAATCACGTTAATAAATCACTATGGAAAGCTTTGAGCAGAAGAGCTGGATAGATAATGTCGTAAGCAATGTTAGCTGCTTTTTCTCTAAGTGTCAAAATCAGATCACAAGCCAATTCATGGTTACTGTATGAATCTATGATCTATTAATATATGTAGAGGCAGCATTATCATTCGCTCATCAGAGAATCCATGTCAGGTCTGAGAAGCTAATATTTCCGCCGATCCCCGAACCAAAACTGATCCAGTTTTGAAGATAAAACACAATTTAAAAAAAAATAATAATAATTCAAATGTTTCCAAATGTATTTAGGTAACTAAAGTGAATGAAATATGATTATACCAGATATGAATATCAACACCATTTCTTCACCGTGCCAATGAATTCAGCGGAATTATCATCTCAGAAATTAGCAACATTTCAAAGAGAAACAAAACAACCGAGCAGAACAAAATCGAAAAGAATCTGCGGTCACACTGAGAGAAAATGCCAGAAAATTGATGCCTTGAAATTTATTTTTGAAGTTTTTCCAGTGTGACCGCAAACTTCGACCACTTCTACAATAATAGGTGCGCACAGCTCATAAAACTTTTGAGCATGCGCAAATCAAATCCAGCGACTTCACGTACATTATCATACTAAAATTTGAACGCGTTCTAGAAGCTATACATGTACGGGAATTTATCGGATATCAGATTTTCTGGAATACTTGCAATGTTAACGCATCTACAAAACAAGATAAATGAATCATGTTGGAAAGATCAGAAAGACACTTTAAAAGAAAAAAACCCTTTTAAAACTGACATTTTCTTATGTCCAACTGGTGTAGAAACGGAGAGGACACATGGCACTTGTTCCTTCAATTGAATTTTTAATTAAATGAAGATATATTGAAGGGGAAAAAAGGAAATGGGGAAAGGTAACGTAAAAACTTGATAAGAACCCTCCCACATCCTCCCCCATTCTATGACCTTAATCTTTCGCATTTCATCCACTTAATATTATCGGTGCCCCCCCCCCCCCCCATTTAATGAAATTTATTTCCAACTTTTTAATATAGTGCACAAAGTAATAAATGAACAAAATAATGTGCATGCATTTTAACAAAATAAGGCAAGAGATGCGGAGTATTTTATTGTATCTGGGATAACGTTCCACAGCTTATGTCCCGAGTATCGGATGTTTTTTTGGAATAATAAGGTTCTGTGCTTGGGTAGATGCATGTGATCTTTTTTGTCTTTAACCATAGCCATGTAGGCCTGTAAGGACAGAAATATGATCATACCAAAACATTGATAAATTAGGTTGAGTAGGCCTAACAGAATACTATAATATAGGCCTTTGTTTAAGTACTGATTTTCTCCTTTCCGTTTTGTTCTTCTGAGTTACATAATATTAATTTGGTTGTCTCTGTTGAAAATCAAAGTCTTTGTCTTTGTATTGGCTCTCCCATACTAGAAAAGGTAATTCTTGAAATACACTGATGTTTATCGAAATGAATAACGTCATAAAAAATGAACATGAAAAGGTACTGAGGTTAAATATGATCAAATGCAAACAGAAATATATACTCAAACGATTTTCTTGCATAATCTATTTACTTCAATGATTATCTCAACTGAAAAAAGCAAAAGCATTTTCGGATTTCCATTAATTCAAGTGATTAACATATAATGGATGAATACATATTTATCCACAGACAAACCAACCACCATAATAGCTTGTTTCATTTAAACAATCATATTCATATACCTGTGCCTTTATACCAAACTGAAATAGTAAATCAAATTATCATAATATCTTCAAGTTCATATTGAACAATCACATGAAACAATATATTAATTACTTCAACACCGAAAAAGTTATTTCTCCTTTACATTGTGTATATAAATCATAACTCAATTTAATCTCACATTTTAATGAAATTTCCTAATACAATCAACAAACAAACACGTGACGAAAACGTCTTTATGCACTGATGGCATAAAGGAGGAATGTATCTTTAAACCGTACGGTTGTGTCCTCCATCAAAGTTACCATAATGTTCTCCCTGATCTGAAAACTCATGAAAGGAAAATAAAAGATGATCGCCATTTTTCATGATTTCGTTGGCCCATTGTTGATGATATTCTTTACACATTCTTCTAAAAAATCTCGCCTTACCCCAGTGATTCTTTTTGACTTTTCCCCCTAGTTTTGTTGAATCCCTCTTTCCATAGTTCATGCAAGCAGCACTGATGCAGCACTGATTTATGAGAATCAAATGCATACTTTCACATATCGCAACCTTATTAAGTTCACCTCCAATTCGTTTGGTTTTACCTTAATTTTTTCTGTTTTCTGTTTTCTTTTGCAGTTAATTACCCTTACCCTATACCATGTATATACACAGATCAAACGAATGATAAGTGAATAAAAATGTCATTGAAGAAAGATTTTTAAAAAGGGCAGACTAATAAATATTTCAAAGACTTTGATTAATGGATTTTCCTTATTTTACGCAGATATACATTGCTCTTACAGAGAGAGAGAGAGACGAGGAAAAATGCAAGAGAGAGAGGGGGGTGAGCTAAGGGAAAATATTTCCATGTTTGCGATGCAGTGCTTCCACAAATCAAAATTCCAATTCGTTGAATGAGGGCCGGAATTTCCTTAGATTTTGTTCAATTTCCTTAATTTCAGGTTTCAAGTTAAAATAAATATTTTCCCCGCCGCAGATCAGGCCCAGCCCAAGAAGCAATTGTATAAGAAGGAATCCTTAGGACTTACTGTAAGTCCATACACAGGGTGAATAATTCTCAAAAGGTCCTGCGACCTTTGAAACACAATAATTTTTAAAATCATGAGTATTTCATGAGGAAAAGTCACGTACTTTCGCAAACTATACATTACGCTATATACTCGTCCGTCATAACCTCAGCGTGATATTTCCTCAAACAAAGTACAGCCCTATGAATTACACAAACGATTAGATAAAGAACTTAGATGGTATATAAATAATATATAAAGTAGGAATTAAAAAAACACGTCTTTTATGATCTGCTTTATTAGAAGAAAAAGGAATATTTCAAAGCTTGTATCCACCCTGTGTAAATAATCCCCCTCCCCTTCTTTCGAGAAAGCTTCAGGGATGATGATGATTATTATAATATCTTAAATATTATTAATAATTATATTTATCGTGAAAAATAAATATGTGAATAATAATGGTAATAATAATAATGATAATGATAATAATTATGATAGTAGTATTTCATAATGATGCTAGTAATAATAATTATATTAAAAATAATGATAACTAATGATAACTAATAACAGTAACGTTGTTGATCTTAATTATAACTAGGAAGAAGACGTAGAAAAAGTTATTCGAAAATTATTTTTGCTCGTGACTTTCATGCTGTTTTTACAAAACACAGATACAAACAAGGACCATAGGCCAACCGACCGCTTCGATGATGCCTTCATTCTCGGCCTCGTTTACGCGCTTGCACACTTCTGTCTTGCAGCTCAGCTTATGAATAATTCATGAAATTTTCGATAACATGCGTGAAAAAAAAATCGTGATAGGGGTGGTATTCTGAGCATCATTTTGTCTCTAAAATTTTTTATTTTATCTTTTTGTATTCCAAGACCACATTTTATGTCGGATTTTATCTCATATTTTATCTCAATCTCCTACCTCTTGCGTGCCTATCCATGTTGTACGCATGATACGCACAGCTTTAAACGCTTACGCCAATCATATTTGAAGGAAAGATAAAACTTAAACTTAAAATAACGTAGGGGCTATTTTATCTCTAGGATACACGGTGAGTGCGATATATTTTGACAAATATAATGCTAGTCGTGCGATCAAAATAAACAAAAAGATACTGAGTACTGACTAATTTCTCAAGCAACATTCTCATATGATTATCGAATTCTATTACAAGATTTTTGCCAACTAATATCACACTTGCAATAATGCTTGTGATGGTCTTCTAAAACCTCGGAAAGTACCCTAGTCGTTTTCATGAAATCCTAGCAAAACGCGCGATTATATTGCGCTTTGATGCACGCGTATTGAAAATTGTAAAAATAGCGCATTCGCGCTCTCTTGTCCAAGAGACTGGCAGAGAGCAATTCTATTGGCTGAGCATGATGAAACTAGAAAGTGAAATTTAACGACATTTGTTATTGGTTAAGGCATCATAAATGGGTGTGTCTTAGATAAAAATAATAATAATAGTGGCCACTTATATAGCGCTCATATCCGTCACGCAGTGACGCTTATGGCGCTTAGACATTATTAGTTATGTTCACACGTAGTATGATGCCTTTACCTAATACCGACCTCTTAACGATGTTTCCAACGACTACGGGAAAGATTCTTCATGAAACGTAATGAAAATTCATCAGACCAAATGCTGGGGAACAAGATACAGGTACTGACGAGCGATAATACTTGCGCGTTCTTGTAGAAATTACGTCGCAATAGAGTCATCTCATTTTACGCCTCGTCGAGAAGTGCGTCTTATTTCCGACCCCTTCACATAAGTCAATGGCAATTTATGAAAAGAAATTATTTTAATGAAAATATTACAAATTAACAATAAATTGATAATACTTACGTTTTTATTCCTCATCTTGTTTTTTTTTTCTTGGCTGTTCTCAACGTTGCTAGGCATTCTACGCGTAGTCCCATGCGTTGATTTGCAAGACGCGCGCTAGATGCCATGATACGCTTAATGGTCGGTATTAGGTACGTTCATACGTAGAGCGATAACATCGATGCTATCGAGGTGTCGATGCTATTTTGGTGAAGACCAGATAGTGTCGAGACCAAACGCTGTTGAACCCAGATAGTCACGAGATAGCAGCGAGTTTCCAAACTATTCTTGCAGCGAGTTTAGCAGGAGTAAATCTCAGGATCCAGCGACAAAGCATCGACGCTTTGCGGTAGACCACCCACCGCGCTTGTGACTATTTGTCGTGTGAGCGCAATCGCTGCTATCTTCACTCGCTGCTATTATAATTCTATCTGTTTCATGTGGTGCTATAATATAATGCAGTCAAAAAGATTATACCGCAACCAACGGCCCAGAAAGGCTTTGGCCACAGTCTCGGCAGACTGGCTCGCTATTATTGTATAAGCGGTTTTCAGCAGCTTGTTTTCAATAATATAATGCAATGTATGTATTCATGTGATGTACCCTCTTCCCTACTTTTTTTCCTATTATCATTCTGTCTGTTTCATCTGGTACTGTAATGTAATGTATGTATTCATGTGATGTATATAGGGGTATAGTAGGGTAATGTGTATACTGTGTGGTAAGGAAGGTTTTTTTTTTTGGGGGGGGGGTTCTTCTTTTTATCTTTTTCTTTTTTATATATGTGACCAGGCACCACAAAACCACCCAAAAGTCGCACTGTGTGATTTTCAGTTAGAGATCAATCAATGTGTTTTGGTTGGCATGCATGGTCAAATTTTAGTTTTGGGTATTTCCTGAAAGAGTATACTTTTTTCTAAGTAATCTAAAATGTGGAGGCACTAAACAATCTAGAAGTGGTATTTTTGCCAGCTTTTTATCAGACTTATGTGTGTCTTCTCTGGATTTTGTTGTATTACTTTTCTTTTTCACGACCCTGAATACTTGTCTCATTTTAATCTCCCATAAATCTCCCGGAGTAAGTTTCTGCATTGATACTTGTGCACTATGATAAACAGGATATGTCTATGTAGTTTGCCAAGTTTTAGGACAATCTGATAATCCCTTCATAGAAATTGTCATTGAGTTCTAATCCTCCATTTGTCACCTTAGCACAACACTTTGCAAGTCAGAGTGCTTAGACTGCTAACTTTAAACCCTTATTAAGAAGTAACATTATGAGGGACTGTGCATTCTTCTCTTTGTACATTGAGTTATGAACATCCAATGAGTTATATATCATTTAAAGCTGAGAATCTGCTCTTTCAGAATCAGACCTTAACTTAAGTATGATGTGGTCTTTAGATATTGATTTACATGTGCTTACCAGAGAATATAGTGTGCATGCATGTGTTTTATTTTGGCATAAGATTTGAGTTCAGTCAATTTTGACATGTACAAGGTTTATTTAAAATTAAGTATTATAACACATGTATTTGCTACTTGATTGTATTATCGATATTACAAATGAATTGTTATTGTGTTATGTTGATTTATGAAGACATATAACTTCCGCGCGTTTGACCATGCATACCAATTATACTCGGGTCACTCTGTGTGGCGCAGTAATTATTGTTTTGGCAGCGGGTGAGCGATGAATAGTCACGAGTGGGTGATAGAAGCAAGTCGATCACGGCCTGTCTGAACGTACTGGAAATATTTTTGAAACTTACATAGCATCGATGCTAACATAGCATCGATGCTATGTACTACGTGTGAACATAACTACTATGACTAGGTCGGTATTAGGTGAAGTGATCATACATAGCATCGATGCTATGTTAGCATCGATCCTATGTAAGTTTCAAAAATATTTCCAGTACGTTCAGACAGGCCGTGATCGACTTGCTTCTATCACCCATTCGTGACTATTCATCGTTCACCCGCTGCCAAAACAATAATTACTGCGCCACACAGAGTGACCCGAGTATAATTGGTATGCATGGTCAAACATAATAACACAATAACAATTCATTTGTTATATCGATAATACAATCAAGTAGCAAATACATGTGTTATAATACTTAACTTTAAATAAACCTTGTACATGTCAAAATTGACTGAACTCCAATCTTATGCCAAAATAAAACACATGCATGCACACTATATTATCTGGTAAGCACATGTAAGTCAATATCTAAAGACGACATCATACTTTAGTTAACGTCTGATTCTGAAAGAGCAGATTCTCAGCTTTAAAATGATATATAACTCATTGGATGTTCATAACTCAATGTACAAAGAGAAGAATGCACAGTCCCTCATAATGTTACTTCTTAATAAGTCTATTGAAGCACTCTGACTTGCAAAGTGTTGTGCTAAGGTGACAAATGGAGGATTAGAACTCAATGAAAATTTCTATGAAGGGATTATCAGATTGTCCTAAATCTTGGCATACTACATAAACATATCCTGTTTATCATAGTGCACAAGTATCAATGCAAGAACTTACTCCGGGAGATTTATGGGAGATTAAAATGAGACAAGTATTCAGTATCGTGAAAAAGAAAGTAATACAACAAAATCCAGAGAAGACACACATAAGTCTGATAAAAAGCTGGCAAAACTACCACTTCTAGATTGTTTGGTGCCTCCACCTTTTAGATTACTTAGAAAAAATATACTCTTTCAGGAAATACCCAAAACTAAAATTTGACCATGCATGCCAATCAAAACACATTGATTGATCTCTAACTGAAAATCACACAGTGCGACTTTTGGGTGGTTTTGTGGTGCCTGGGCACATAATATAAAAAAGAAAAAGATAAAAAGAAGGACCCCCCCCCCCAAAAAAAAAAAAAAAACCCTTCCTTACCACACAGTATACACATTACCCTACTATACCCCTATATACATCACATGAATACATACATTACATTACAGTACCAGATGAAACATACAGAATGACAGAAAAAAGTAGGGAAGAGGGTACATCACATGAATACATACATTGCATTATATTATAGCACCACATGAAACAGATAGAATTATAATAGCAGCGAGTGAAGATAGCAGCGATTGCGCTCACACGACAAATAGTCACAAGCGCGGTGGGTGGTCTACCGCAACGCGTCGATGCTTTGTTTCTGGATCCTGAGATTTACTCCTGCTAAACTCGCTGCAAGAATAGTTTGGAAACTCGCTTCTATCTCGTGACTATCTGGGTTCAGACAGCGTTTGGTCTCGACACTATCTGGTCTTCACCAAAATAGCATCGATGCTATCGCTCTACGTGTGAACGTACCTTATATTACCCTGGTTATAGCCGAGCCGCCAAAGTAACTAGCGCTCAAGCATATCAGGTACCCATTTACACCTGCGTGGAGAGTGGCAAATGTAGATTAGAGTCTTAGTGCCATGGTGGAATTGAACCCCGTACCTTATGATCTACAGTCCGGTGACTTATCCACTAGACCACAACACCTGTAAAAGTAAATAGGAAAGGGGGAAAGGAGGAAGAAGGGGAAAAGAAGGGAAACAGGAAAGAGAAGAGTATTCGGAAAATTTCTTTACTTTCTCTAGTTAGAGGCTCTCCGAGTACTTCACTATGAATCGATACTGACACATTTTCTTTGTTTTGTTTTGTTTTTGTTTCTGATTTTTTTTGTTTTCTTAAATCATCAATTGCTTGATTCGTCTGTACTGAATTTAGTCTTTTTCCAATTTACTGATATTTACTTGATAAATTGACATTTATTACAATTATTTACTGACATTCATCACTTTTTGTGCAGAATATTCCGTTATAAAAATGGTGAGATTTATATAACCCTCAGTCTTTTCCTCTCAGTATTAAAGGAATCATAATCTAACGAAAGTAATAAGAAAAAAGCATTTATCCGCAATGTTTTTAATGGACTTGAAGCATTTGTCTAGATCGATACTTGCACATATCTTTCTCATTTTTTTCTCAATTTACTGATATTCATCACTGACAAACTGATATTTATTAGAAATGTTGTTAATCTACTTATTGATAAACAAATGCCTCAAGTTTTTTTTTTTTTTCCAATTTTTACTGATATTCATCACTTGATTAATTGATATTTATTATAATTATTTACGGACATTCATCATTTTTTGTGCTGAATCTCCGTTATAAAAAATGGTTAGATTTTTTTATAACCCTCAGTCTTTTCCTCTTAGTATTAAAGGAATTATAATCTACCGAAAGTAATAAAAAAAAAATTTAAAAAAAATTATTCGCGATGTTTTTTAATGTACTTGAAATATTTGTCTAGATCGATACTTGCGTACATATCTTTCTCATTTTTTTTTTTCTTTCAATTTACTGATCTTCATCACTGACAAATATATATTTATTGGCAACGTTGTTAATCTACTTATTGATATACAAATGCCTCAAGTTTTTGTTTTTTTTTCAATTTTACTGACATTCATCACTTGACTAATTGGTATATATTACAATTATTTACGGACATTCATCATTTTTTGAGCTGAATCTCCGTTATAAAAAATGGTTAGATTATTTATAATCTTTAGTATTTTCCTCTCAGTATGAAAGAAATTATAATCTACCGAAAGTAATAAAAAAAAAATTAAAAAAAAATTATTCGCGATGTTTTTTAATGTACTTGAAATATTTGTCTAGATCGATACTTGCGTACATATCTTTCTCATTTTTTTTTTCTTTCAATTTACTGATCTTCATCACTGACAAATATATATTTATTGGCAACGTTGTTAATCTACTTATTGATATACAAATGCCTCAAGTATTGTAGTCTTTTTCCAATTTTACTGATATTCATTACTTGATTAATTGATATTTATTACAATTATTTACGGACATTCATCATTTTTTGTGCTGAATATTCGTTATAAAAATGGTTACATTTTTATAACCCTCTCAGTATTAAAGGAATTGTAGTCTAGCGAAAGTGATAGGAAAGGGAAAGTATTCGCAATTTTTTTGGTGTGCTTGAGGCGTTTGTCTGGATCGATGGTTGCGTATGTCTTTCTCATTTTTTCGGTTTACTGATGTTCATCGCTTGACAAATTGATATTTGTTGGTAATGTTTTAATCTACTTCTTAGCTGGACAAATGCTTCAAGTAGTCTTTTTCCAATTTCACTGATATTTAACACTTGATAAATTGATATTACAATTATCTACGGACATTCATAATTTTTGTGCTGAATCTCCGTTATAAAAAATGGTTAGATTTTTTATAACCTTCAGTCTTTTCCTCTCAGTATTAAAGGAGTAATAAGAAAAAAGGAATTTATTCGCAATGTTTTTAATGGACTTGATGCATTTGTCTGGATCGATACTTGCGTATATCTTTCTCATTTTTTCTTTCAATTTACTGATATTCATCACTGACAAATATATATTTATTGGCAATGTTGTTAATCTGCTTATTGATAAACAAATGCCTCAAGTTTGTTTTTTTTTCCAATTTTTACTGATATTCATCACTTGATTAATTGATATTTATTATAATTATTTACGGACATTCATCATTTTTTGTGCTGAATCTCCGTTATAAAAAATGGTTAGATTTTTTTATAACACTCAGTCTTTTCCTCTTAGTATTAAAGGAATTATAATCTACCAAAAGTAATAAGAAAAAAAAAATATTCGAAATGTTTTTAATGGACTTGAAGCATTTGTGTAGATCGATACTTGGGTATATCTTTTTTTTTTCTTTGAATTTATTGATATTCATCACTGACAGATTGATATTTATTAGCAATGTTGTTAATCTACTTATTACTAAACAATGCCTCAAGTACTGTAGTTTTATTTTACTGTAGTTTTATTTCCCAATTTTAATGATATTCATCAATTGATTAATTAATATTTATTACAATTATTTACTGACATTCATCACTTTTTGTGCTGAATATTCGTTATAAAATTGGTTAGAGTTTTTATAACCCTCAGTCTTTTCCTCTAAAGGAATTATAATCTAGCGATAGTTATAAGATGAAAGAATTTATTCGCAATGTTTTTAATGTACTTGAAGCATTTGTCTACATTGATACCTGTGTATGTCTGTTTCAGTTTTCCCCCTTTGTCTTACAATCACTGATAATCTGTCGCATACAAATGTAAATAGGAAGAAGATCGGAATAAGGAGAAAGAACAGGGGAAGGAAGAGTATTTGAAAGCTGTGTTTACTTCCTCTAATGAGAGGCTTTGTGGGTACTCCACTATGAATCGATACTGACATCTTGTCTTTGTTTTGTTTGGACTTTGTTTTTTGTTTTTGTTTTTGTTTTGTTTTTTGTTAAATCGTAAATTGCATGATTCGGTTGCACCGAATTTAGTCTTGTTCCAATTTACTGATATGCATTACGCACCGAATGGTAATATGATAAGTTTTTTTTCTTTCTTCTTTTGAAAGTTTTAACATTACCTTTATGGATTTACAATAATATTATAATTGAACCTTTTCTATTTAGTACATCTGTAATACATTATAAGGTTCTATATGCAAACATGTACAACTTTTCTCTCTGCACTGCTCTTTTTCATGAAAAGAATCATTCTCCAATTCTATTTCGAAATAAATTCACTCGAATCATGTATTTCTCTAACAAATTGACTTTGATAAATTAAGTATGATATTACTGTATTATTATTTAAAACTTCATAAACGTTATTTGATGCAGCAGTGCCGAGACAAGAGTTCATTAAGGGTTCCATATTAGTTATGAATGTATTTTATGGCTGAGGTGCTCAAGATTAGTGAACTTGTCATTATGAAAGTTAATCATTTGATTAACGCTTTAGGAACTCATCATCATCATCATCATTCATCCTTATGTCACCTCCCATCTTTACATGGTCATTTCATTCTCTTTCCATCTCATGACCATTACCACTGTCATACTAGTACGACACAGAAACTTTACATGCGAACTTGCTGTTACACTTTTAATCACAATAGATTGGTAATAATAGCTATTTTTATGACTACTGATCTAGACCAGTTATCTATTTTCAATACCAACAATTTATCCTTTGATAGTAACTATTACTCAATTGACGAATTTACTTCTAGTTTTCAAAAAACAGGGAATAGATTTAGTTTACTTCATGTAAATGCTAGAAGTCTAAGCAAAAATTTTGATTCTCTGGAAACATTGCTATATACTTTGAACAATTTTCCCTTTTCAATTATTGGTGTCACAGAAACTTGGCTTCATAATACTTCGCCCAACCTATTTAACTTACAAAATTATACACTGATCAGACATGATCGAGAAGAAAAGAGAGGAGGGGGTATAGCATTTTATATCAATGAACAACTACAATTTAAATTCCGAAAGGAAATATCATTAACACAAACTGAATCATTGTTTTTAGAAATCATAAATTCAAACAGCAAAAATATAATCGTTGGATTAATTTACAGACCCCCTCATGGTTCTATAAATTCATTTTGTGAAGATCTTGATATATGCCTCCATACTCTTTCGGGAGAAGGCAAACAATTATATCTAATGGGTGACTTTAATATAGACTTGTTATCTCATAGTAGTTATCATGATACACTTATTCATATTATTTATGCTAATAGTTGTTATCCGCATATAAATAAACCAACCAGGATAGATGGTCAATCTTCAACCCTTATAGATAATATTTTTTCTAACATCTTTGACAAAGACATGACGAGTGGATTACTATACTCCGATATATCCGACCATTTGCCAATTTTTTTAATATGTAACAATGACACTTCAAATAAAAAGTCAGTTAACTCAAACATGTACAGAAAGCAAACACCCCAAAATATTGAATCCCTCAAAAGTGATCTAGCAAGAGAAGAATGGTTGGATATTTATAGTGAGTCAGATGCAAATATTGCATACGAAACTTTTAATAAAAAGTTACAGAAGTATTACGACAAAAATTTTCCTCTGGTATCTGTAAACAAGAACAATAAACGTTGTAAAATGCCATGGATAACAAAAGCAATTCTGCGATCCATACACACAAGGAACAAACTTTATAAGGCTTATTTAACAAACTCTACTACTCTTAATAAAAACAAATATAAAACGTACCGGAACAAATTAACTAATATCATTCGAACTTCTCGTAAAATGTACTATTCCGATAAACTTAATCGAGTGAAATCTAATATGAAATCTACTTGGGAGATTATAAACGATCTGATTGGCAAGAAAACAAAAAATTTACCTACTAATAATTTTACAATGGATAATACAGCAATACAGTCTGAAGATATAGCTCATACCTTTAATTCCTTTTTTGTAAATATAGGACCTAATTTAGCAAATAAACTCAATAAACCGAACGAAAATTTTACTAAATTTCTTCCTGAACCTACAACTTCTTCACTGTTTTTTAATCCCACAAATCCCAATGAAATAATCGAAATAACAAAAAATCTCAAGTCAAGTAAATCGCAAGGCCATGATAGAATCAGTGCTTTTCTCCTGAAACAAATTATACATTTTCTCGTTTCTCCGCTAACTCACATATTTAATATATGTATTAACACCGGGAAATGTCCTGATTCCCTAAAAATTGCAAAGGTAAATCCCGTTTTCAAAAAAGACAACCCCCGCGAAATAAGTAATTACAGACCTATATCAATTCTTCCCAGTATATCAAAAATCCTAGAAAAGATTATTTACAAAAGGTTGTATAACTTTTTAGATACATTTCATTTTCTAAATCTAAATCAATATGGTTTCAGAAAAAGACATTCAACCGACCTAGCTTTAGTACAATTATATGATAAAATAACGAATGCCATAGCCAATAAAGAACACGTAATAGGAGTATTCATGGACTTATCAAAAGCCTTTGATACGCTTGACCACCATATTTTACTTAAAAAACTTCACTCTTATGGAGTTCGTGGAGTTGCCCTCTCCTGGTTTGAGAGCTATTTATCTAATAGACAACAATATGTAGTGTATAATGATGTTTCTTCAAATTTCCTACCAATCCAATGCGGTGTTCCACAAGGGTCAATACTAGGCCCTTTACTTTTTCTATTATATATTAATGATTTAACAAATACAACGCCTCTTTTATCTTTCATATTATTTGCAGATGACACAAACATTTTCTGTTCACATCATAATTTAAATACCCTTGTAGATACACTTAATAATGAGTTACCAAAGTTATCTTTGTGGTTCAAATGCAATAAATTGTCCCTTAATTTAGATAAAACCAATTTCATGTATTTTAAGCACGTAAATTCTCATGTTATTGATTTTCCTTACGACATACTTATAGATAATGTACCTCTTGAAAGAAAGATACAAACAAAATTTTTGGGCGTCATTATCGATGAAAATTTATATTGGAACGAACATATACGTCATATAACTGCTTCTATTTCTAGGAATATTGGTATACTTTACAAAGTAAAGAAATTTGTCTCTTGTAAAACGCTCATTATGCTTTATAATTCATTGATATTACCTTACATAACATATTGCAATTTAGTATGGGCCACCACCAACAAAACAAAAATCAACTCTATTTACTTATTACAAAAGAAAGCCCTTCGCATATGTACTGGTTCACCATATTTATCTCACACTAGACCAATATTTTACCAACTGAAAACAGTATTCGACATCAATTCACTACAAAGTTTACTGTTTATATTTAAGTATCTAAATAACTTGCTCCCTCTTTCATTTCAAAACTTTTATAATTTAAATAACACTATTCACTCCTACCCTACTCGCAATTCCTCCAATTTTCATCTTTTCAACCCAAAGTTACTGATTGCCCATAGATCAATAAGACACCATGGTCCCGACCTATGGAACTCTCTCCCAGAATTCATTAAATCCTGTTGTTCCCTTTACTCATTTAAAGCCAAAGTTAAAACGATGTTACTATCTGAATATATAACGTAAATTTCTGTGTCAACTCTTCATCATCATCATCATCATCATCATCACCGTTATCATTATCATCATCATCATCATCATCATCACCATTTTATCATCAATATGCTCTTAACTTAAGATTTCAATTATTTATCCATTCTGCTTATTTGAACATGTTTTAGCTATTTCACAATATTTGTCTGGGGCTGCCATATTCTCAAGCAAACTGCTTATAATGGCAGTCCTTCTTCCGCTAATGATTTTATGTGTTATGAATTACAATAATTTGACAATTTATCATTTCGTGTTTGTTTTTGAAAAAATAATTGTTACATATACATGTACTTGTTTATGATTCAGTGTCAAAAAGTACTCTTGTATTTTATTTTATATACAAAAGAAAAATGTAATATGAATGCAGAAGAAAATAAATCAAATCAAATCAAATCAAACCTCTAGATGAGATAAAATCTCGCTGAAATGGTTCTCATTTCACTGACTTAAAATCTCAGATTTTATCTCAGATAAAATGAATCTCAGAATACCGCCCCTGGCATCATACTTGTTATTTAGAGCACGATGTTGTATATAAATTACACAATTCACGTTCATACTTCCGCAGTTTTCTGGGCACTAAAATCTGATTCAGAAAAAAACAAAAAACAAGTCCACAGCTCGCTCAGCCTCTCGGGGGAATACCTTTGAAAAAGCGGTAGAATATTGTCAGCATGTATCAAATTAAACTATCAGTCATCATCGCATCGTGATAAGAAACAGAACAAATGAATTAAGAAAATTGAATTACTACTGTTAGCACGTTTGACTGTAAGAAAATTAAATTATTATTTTTAGCACGTTCGGCGGTTATTTCGATGAGAGCCTATAGAGCGTGCAATCGTAAACGGAAGCAAGCGATGAATGGAAATAACATTTCATAGTGGATTAGTCTAAGGGCAATTTAAATTGACTCATAGTTTCTCAGCCTTCCCAATATATTCTCTTTCAAACGGCCTCCCCCTATTTGACAGATTTTTAAAAGACATGAAATAAATAAATAAAAAATCTGAGGAAATCTAAAGAAGAAAGTAACAATAATTATAATTATAATAATAATTATTATTATTATCATCATCATTTTAATCGGAAACAAAGAAATCAGCGAAGTTCTTCTTCCAATCCATGCGACATCATACATGAAGAGGGCGCCGTGCAGCTGAGTACAATTAAAACAATCTGAGGTTTAACTACTTAAAATAGTGCAATTTCAACTTATATATTATGTCGATCCTCTTATGGACCTATGTAATTTCATCAAGGAATTTTGTGTTGAAGTTGTCACCATAGGTTTGTGTTTTCAAATATCAAATAACGTGGAACCCTCTCCTCATTTTCGAAAAAATCCGGACGACTGGAAACTGGGATTAAAGTCTACTTGGCCTTATCATTATAAGGAGGAGACTTCTGAAGCGATTTTGCCATGGGCATTTGTCTTCTAAAGTTGGAAAAATGGGATGTGTAATGTTATATTTTGATACAGAACTATCTTATCTTCTAAGTTAGAATTTTGTGGTACATCTGAGCAATCCATGGAACACCTACTAATATCCTGGATGACCAATGCAGCATAGAAGACCCAAGGCTGCTAATGAGAAGGCTCTGCACTGTGCAAGAGCCAGGTTAAACATATGACCCTGGGCCTAGATGATGGACACGAAAGAAGAAGAAAATAGCGACAATGTTGATAATCATCATTAATAAAAACCTGGCTTCGGCTTCATGACATTCTTTCACATACTACAGGTACTAGTACCATGTTCAAAATAATGCCAGATGTAATGTAATGATGCACACAGACATCCACCAACGGCGCCCCCTTTTTTGAAACCGAACTAGCATACACCCACTCACACAAAAAAAAATGTACTTTGGGGCATTGTGCCCCCTCATGTAAATAATTCTGGATCCAGTCATCAGGATTAAGTTTTGTTCAGGAAGCTTGATACATAAAATAGACTAGTTCCCATTTTATGCTTACTTCTTGAACAAAAGTTGCTCTTGACGACTCCAAAGCTTTCCATACACAGCAACAAATAATGTTTGTAGAGTTGATATCATCCGTAGAGAAGCCATGCATAGCAGGCGAATTATATAGATAGGAACCAAGTGTTATGGAGAGAAATAAATTGGACTACTACTATTACTACTACTAACAACAACAACAATAGTAATACTCAGTTCTTGTATAGCGCATAATGCATTTTTATCAATGTCTCTATGTGCTTCTAAAGAGCTTTGGATTATTACTAGATCAGCCTAGCTGCCCCAATGAAGGGGGTGCTGAAGTTTCAAGGAATAAATTCCTACCGATACCCCTTTACTTCACCTCAGTCGAAAGTGGCAAATGCCAGAGGACGTTAGTGTCGGGCTGGGATTCGAACCTAGTAGCTTGTGATCTACAGTCCGGTGACTTATCCACTAGACTACAACACATCTACTAAATACACTAGCAAGCCAGTCTATTTGAATACGTCAGTAAACATCAGTCTATTTTAATCGGGTGATGTGCATGCCAAGGCTTCAACTTAAACATGAAGGTGAAAAATACCATCTGTTGAAAATCTCCAAAGGACATGGAAAGGTTTCGACATGTAGGGCATATCATCGCATACCATTACAAGCACACCAGAAGCATCAAGCATATACCAGAATGGCTCTTTGACACGCAGGGGTTTCGCTCGAACACTTTGAGGGTGTGAGGGGGGGGGGGGGGGGTGACGCCCAAATTTTAGGACAAAAGTGCTTCACCCTAATCCCCTCCCCCCCCCCCCCCCCCCCCCCCACAAATAGTAATGAAACAAAATCACAGTTGTCGAGATCTTGGTCATATAGGCCCATTTTCGCAAGGAGGGTGAAGTGACGATATGCTCCCTCAATCCATATTTCAAGCGAATTGACCAACATGCCTTTGGGAATTTTCGCACTCCCCTCAAATGAATCATTACAAATTGAGCGCCCCAACTTTAAAGAAAATAGTTCAGCCGCACTTGAGTCTTTAATTAGTAAAAGCCCTATAAGCTCTTAGGGGCTTTTTGGTTCGCAGCGTTTTGACCAGTCGTTTGATTCTCAAAGTTTCTCATGGAAGCAATCAGAGCGCATTAAAACCGAAATGCTTCTAACAGAGCTCAGAGCACTTAGTAGAAGACTTCATCATCAACCATTCCGTCATAGTCCAGTGGTTTAATCCATAGGTTTAATCACTTGACTGGAGATGCGAAGGTCGTGGGTTCGATCCCCGGTACGGCACTTATATGACTTTGATTAATACTGATATGTCATGAAGTGGAAGCAATATTCATTTGATTGATACACAAAACCCATGCCCCATGCTTCTCCCCCCCCCCCCCCCCCCCCCTCCCCTCGATATCCGCAGATGAGCCAATCCGTCGATCTGTATAATAGTGTCGGTCAACTTTTTAATCGGGTTGTCGTTTGAAAATACATGTATATTACCTGATCTATAATGTTTTTCCATCATGACAAGTCATGTGACAGATGGCTACCTAACCTGGGTTCTGTACTGATAGCTGCACCACGTCATGCGAAAGGAGAACAAGACTTCTTGGTGGGTGCATGGCTAATGCAAAACATATAAATTTGGTCAAAAATAACCTTTTATTTCAGGGTTTAGAGTTTATCAGTGCTCACTAGGTTTAGACGATCTTATTGTCTTCTCTCTGAGGAAAATCCACCTAAAGTGCCTTAGATCGGAAATTAAGATAACAAATATTAAAAAACATACACCTAGTGCTTTATATTATTCCGAAATGCCACTTATGGTTAGTTTGGGTAGTCCCATTAATTTGTCTTCTTCAAGGGCGTCTACGAAATTTATTCCGAAAAGAAATATAAACGGAGAGACTTTCTCTTTTTAACACAGTAATTTATACGTTAATACTAAAAAAAAACTTGGGGGGACTTTGGAATATTGTTTTTCAATAATTCGACTGTTGTATGTACAAACGACCATATTGCCTTTGTGGAGGTAGTGAGATGAGAAGAAGAATGATTGTGAATTCTTTTGGCTTCCAACGATTAAATGAAACAAAAATTCAGTCAATTATTTATATAATTTCAAATACTTACTGAGATAATGCTAAAAAAACAAATATAACTTAATTTTTGAAGGCAATTTGTGGGAACGGGGTGGGAAAAGAAAGGTAAAACAAACATGTAAGAATCTTCATGGCAGCTAAAGACATTAGCTCATACAAAAATGATATTTTTTAAATTAATCTTTCTAATGCGTTGTTTGACTAGATAGATGAACAGATCAGACACTTAACATGGAATAGTATACAGGACTTAAGTCAAGTTATCGTTATTGTTTTCAGAAAAGTGGGACCAGAATCTTAATTCCTGCTTTAATAGGTCAGCACCAGTTTAAGGAATCGAAATCCAAAACATAACATCCGGGACACCTGTGATCCCAATTTCCCACTTCCACTTCTACCTCACGTTTTTTCGGGAAATTACCATGACAGCAAGGACAGAATTTCCAAGTTGGACAATAAATGAAAATTGAATTGAATTGAATGACTTCGGAAATATATTGCACACATGAAAATTATGTTAGGCCCATGAAAGATCATCCCAATTAGGTCCTTCATAGACCTGTTAGCAGAAACAGCCCTGGAAAAAAATATTAGACCGGCTGCATTTGGAGGCATATAAGTAGTATTAAAGGCAAAGTCCACCCTAACAAAAAGTTGACTTGAATAAATAGAGAAAAATCCAACAAGCATAACACTAAAAATTTCATCAAAATAGGATGTAAAATAAGAAAGTTATGTAAACGAAGAAGCTTGATGGGAGGAATTTTAATTTGTAAACAATATCTTTAGGCATTTTACTCCCAGTGTTAAAGATCGTATACCCGATCTGTAATGAAAAACACAAGTCAGAAAAAATTGGAACCAGCGGGATTCGAACCTGTCATCTACTGCTTGCCGGGCAGCGACTTAACCACCAGGCTATTCTGGTTCACGGCCAAGTCACGATGAACTGGAATCAACACTGGGAGTACAGGAGTAAAATGCCTAAAGAATTTGTTTACAAATTAAAATTCCTCCCATCAAGCTTCTTCGTTTACTAACCATTGTCTACGGCGGACCGTTTGAATATTAATCAGTCAGAAAGAAGAGGATCTTGGGTATTTGATTCCAGTTCATCGTGACTTGGCCGTGAACCAAAATACAAAAGAAATAGTGAGTGGGTGACGTCACTGGTTCCCTCATTTGCATACTGAGCAGGATGTGCATATAACTGTTTTGCGAAACTTTAAAATACCATAACTTTCTTATTTTACATCCTATTTTGATTTTTCTCTATTTATTCAAATCAACTTTTTGTTAGGGTGGACTTGGCCTTAGTTTAGGTCCATTGTCTATGGAACTAGAAAATGATTATTAACAGCTAATTCATTATTAATGGACTTTACTCTCCATTACAATTACCTTTGTGACAATTACCACAGGACTATTACCACTAGGACAGCAAGGACAGACTGTCCCGAATAAATTTCCCCGGACAATTACCCCCAGAGGTTAGTTATTGTAGGGGGTAATTGTTTTAGTAGTCATCCACTCGTTGTGAGTTAGCTAGTAAAAATCAATTACTGATGTAGCCAACACTTCCCACATACACCTTTATTAAGGAGCTGGTCTAATAATTATTTTTTTCCAGGGCTGTACATAAGTCGGCATTTTTTAATTATTATTATTAATTTTTTTAAATTTTTAAAATTTTTATTTGTTTAATTTGTTTAATCATTTATTTTTTTTGGGGGGGGGGGGGGTGGGGGTGGAAGTACTATATATAAACAGACGATGGGACAATAATGGTGTTTTCATCATAAGATGAAACCAGCGTACGTCCCCCTATATGAAGCCCCAGTAAAACAGATTTTACAGTTCCCTCGCCCTTGTACTTAACTCTTTGATTGCCACATAAATACTCTTCTATCGGACTTGTGTTTAAAGTCTGTGCCAAACGGCGCAATGGCACAGTAAGTGTTAAATATCTGGATACGCCCCTGGCATCACCTACTTCCTTTCTTCTTTAACCTAAATTGCCATTCCCCCTCCCCCACTCCCGAAGATTTTGTTAGGAGAGAGCATTTTTGTCATTTTCTTTTGCATGATTTCAGTCATCGATTTTTATCTTCACGAGTAGGACGTATTTGCTATGGTACTGTACGTTGTAGGTCATTACAGTATTGTAATCTGTTTTTTTTTTGTTCCGTTCGTTGGTACACTTTCACTGAAATGTTATCACTTAAATCGCTTAAAATAAGCATGCATGGTAGTATATCCATGCAATGAGAGAAGAAAACAAAGCAAAATAAAAACCGATATCCTTACTTCCTATAAATTTATATTATAGGCATATATTTCAAAACAGGAGCCTTAATTTGATATGAGTACCAGCTATATTTTGGATAACTGACGTCTATGTAATTGATCAGATTAATGATCACACTGTTATTATTGGAGAAAGGCAAAGTGCAATGCGATATCCAAAGGAGATCATACCCTGCTGAAGTAGTTTGATAGCACATTTTATTTTATAACTGTTCCATTTGGTAAAAGAATATTTTACAAAAATAATCGAATCCAAGGTGTATATAAGGGACAGAAAAATCATACAGAATATGTCTTGTTTATCAACATAACTTTATCATCCCTTTGAAGGGCGGATGAACGCAGTATATAGACCTGCAGGGTCCTGGCTTTTTAAAATAACATCTTCACCAGTAATCAAGGTATGGATAACATTTTTTTAGAAAGTATATATTCAAATGCTACAATCATATATGCAAATTTAATATAATCATTACATTTTTTTGTACGATGAAATGAACTATTAACGATAAGTCAAACGTAGCATTTTACAAGCACGCCCATATGCATAATATTATTGAATGGAGGTTATATTTCAATTATTTTTTAAAAGAGAGGGAGAAATGAAAAGAAAAAAAAAAGAAAGAAGGAAGGAATGAAAGAAGAAAAAATCTTCTACCCCTTGGCCTCCCCCCCCCCCCCCAAAAAAAAAGGGGGAATGTTTTAATAATACTCACAGATGTACATGTATTTTTCATTCAGATTTATTGGTTAACAAGATTTCACACCAAAATAAAAATATGCGAGAAGGAAGGGGATGAATATCAAAGTTAAATTCAAATTCAAGTTCCAAATCATGTCAAATTTTAAAATTTGACTTTGAATGAAGATGTTGTCCTCAGCAGTGAAGGGGTTGGGGATCAAATTTGGGCGAGGAAGTGCTCTTTTTGATGGACAGAAGAAGGAAATTCGTTTTTGAGACGTTAATCTAGGTTTGCTTTCTCATTTTCTAGTCCACTAAAGACACTCAATAACATTACTGTGTGTCTGGGGCACGTGAGGATGCATTCAGCAGCCCAATTTCACCCCTTTCTTTGTTTATCTATTTTTAGATACGCCGCTGCCCGGGTTCAGCGTAATTATTTACACTTACCTAGGAATACCTTGATTTCTTTTCATGTTAAATCTCCTTATCTAGCCTGTAGGAATATAATTCTCAACTGTAAACATAATTGCATTTATAATTGAAGGATATTATATCCCCTTTTAGCATTAACAGCTCAATAAGAACGTGTCGCCATAAAGGGGGTGAATCTGGCAAACTTGCTCAAAAGAGCACCGTTCATACAAATACTCTGTCAGGTTTGCCTACAATTGTCACAAACATGACAAAAGTAAAGCGTGTTTTTGCCATTATGTGCAATTCCGGGACCATGGTGATGCTATTGTGCGTAAGTGAACCTATCTTAACCGCAATCATATGCCTCAGGTGCCGACGAATAAATGTTGTTCGAATACATTTCCGCAATAGCGGTAACAGGGGAGGGCATTTGGGGCGTTCCACTTAGTAATGTACGTGTAAAAAACAACATTTGACATTTTTGACCAGCAATGGCTCCAAAGTTATAACTCGTATTGGACTGAGGTATAATTTCTTTTATGACATTTCTTTGATACTATTCTTAAAACGATGCTCTGAATATTTAATTCGATTTTCACTTTTTGAAGAATGAAGGCCACATAACATTGTGTATCAGTAAATAATCAATAACCGGCTATAGTTCAGGCGGACGCGGGACGTTGGGCTGACCAAAATTACTTGTCAATCCGGCCCATAATAATGAATCCCATAAGTTTGTGGTTTAAGGTGTCTTCACCTAATATACATTTAAAGCTCAGAGATTCAGCAGCACTTTTCTCCTTAATCCCATTCATTTATTTTAATCTTTGTAAAGCATACAGATCGAGGCTTAAAGAAAACACAACAGAACGATTGAAGCTTCTGATGAGCATGATGAGAGCATCATTTTGGCGACTTGCACCCCTTTTAAAGCCCACATGGGGGATTTAAAGCAGCCCTCGATCTTCACCTCGTAGTGCTTACGTTACGGGGTTACGCACACAGATCACTGCACTCTGACCCATCAACCATTTCGCTCACCTCAGCTTGCCCCACCCCTTCTTTTTTACCTCCACCCCCCCCCCCCCCCCCCCCCCCCCCCCCTCCAGTTTTGGTGCCTCCAGGCTCCACTGTTCGCCACTTACACGACTTCCCTATCGATTGTTCGTTGTCGAGACAGCATTTTGTGAGCCCGGCCCGCTAGAATGCGCGCGCCGACAACAGATTCAGCTCAGCGTGACTTGCGAGCGTCGTCTCTTTGATATTAAAATACCAACTCCACAGAAGTAGCAGTCATTTTTGTGACGGCCTATTGTGATTCATATCATCGCAGAGTGGATAACTATTATGTCTATGAATCAAGTTCGGAATTGTCAAGGATTTTCAATACTAACTACGAATCAGTTCTAACTACGAGATTTTCTTCACAGTGACAAACGCTGTCTTCTTTGATATAAGGATATGATTTTTTTCGAGACTAGCGAGTTTGTTTGCTGTCCCCCGTCGTTTTCCGGAAACTTTTCTTCTTTTTCTTCAAGTCAGGATCTTGGATGAATTAATCCTTCAACCCTGTAACGGGAGCCATTTCAGGTATATATATTAACTCAGTCATATTTAAGAGTCATTAAGTTGACAGGTGTATTTAGTCTAGCCTTCATATTCTTTTCTTTCATTTTTCCCTCGAGATATCACATGACCCAGGATGTTCGCTCGAAATGTACGCATATACATGTACCGATGTCGGCACAAAACACCCAGTATCAAGTTTTTTCCTTTGGGGTTTGTGATTTCAACAAAGAGGGATTCCAAAACATCGTTGGATATAGTCATGTTACCTATAAGAGTATATTCATATTGTTGCGGTATGTAAAGGGCAACACCAATACCCGGTCTACGAGTTCTGTTATTAACAATCAAATTGAAACCAGGGAGTAAAAAAAGGGAACATGGGTTTTCCGGAAACCACGTTTCTGTTAAAGCAATAATCGAAGATTTTGGAAACATGTTATCAAGAAATAATTTGAGTTTATCGAAATTTTTATTTGCACTTCTAATGTTTAGATGGAGAAGAAAAATGTCATCTTCAGAATTGCTAGAATTAATGAAAGATTTAAAATTTTGTGATGAGCTGCCCACATGGGTCATTTGGATCGAAGTTAAAATTTAAATAAATAGTTAAAATAATTCTTTATATATGAAACATAATGGGAATTTTATCGCATAAAGGTTGTGGCATGCTGCGATGAGTGAGACAACAGGTCGTCATTATTGAGCGAGCTGAATGGAAACTCAGATAAATCGGCCATAGGAGAAGGGGGAAATGAAATTGTAACGCCTAACGAGAATACACGATACCATGTTCCTGTTTATGTGCCTGCGCAAGAGAAGAAGATAGATTACAGGAGAAAGACAGAGGTGATAAAGGGGAAAATTAAAAAAGCATACATTATTTTTAAAAAATCAGTGCAAGAAAATAAAAACAAACAGACCAAAAAAAATCAAAAGGGGAAGAGTCAGAAAATTATACAAAACTAAATTAAATAGGATAGAAAGATTAGAAACAAACTAACAAATCAATTAAGGATTGGTAATAATACTTATAAATTTAAAACAAATGACAAAAAAGTCAACAATAGAAAATAGGTATACAAAGATGATTTTTCTTTTTAACAGATAACAAAAATCCATATTGTATCTGTCTCTCCTGATTTGTTTTTTTTTTTACATCAAAAGGAACAAAAAATGAGGATATGGAATAAATTATAAGTTACTCGGATCATGAACAGGATAAACAAAACAAAAACAAAAAACCGTGACATATACATTTTTCAATGGACCAGAGCTAACAGGTGCCGTAACCAAGATCACCAGAGTCATATTAGCAACATTTCATATAAAGAGAGAGGAAAAACAGTACACTTGCGAGATATACAGATGACAACAGAGATTTAAGAGGAAGTTCACCCTGACGTAAAGTGTAAAGTTAGTTCTGAAAAAAAAACAGAAAAACAAAAGGAACATACCGATGAAGGTCCAACAAAAATCCGCCAAAGAATAATCGAGCTAGGCCTATATGGACCCTCAAAGTCTCGATCCCGCGACGCCACCCGCGAGCAGCGCCGACAACTCACGTGCTACAAATTCAATAAAATGATATTTTCTCAAGAAATTGAAAATGATTTTACCTGTGCATTCAATGTATCCTTAGGCACAACATTTCATACATGTTTCTGTGAGAAAAAATATTTTCAGTCAACATATAGACCATTACAAAATGGGAATCTATGGAACCTATATCATACGACACACGGGACAGCCGCTCGCAGATGACGCCACAAAAGAAAAACTCCGAAAACCCACAACCCCCACCCAGAAACGGCCCCCGCCAAACCCTCACCAGCACTCTCATTACCCTTTCAGCTATAATCAAAACCAAATTCTCTTCAGGGTGAACCTCCCATTTAACTGTATATTGGTATACAAAAAAGGGGAAAAGCATGCCGAGCCAGTTCAGCATGTCATAAATGAAGTCTCCATTTTGGGTATAGTAGTGTGAAACAACTTTACAAAGGAAAAAAAATAAGCAAAAAGGCAGAACATCGACCAGTACATGCAGTAGAATGATAACGGTATGTTTACACAAATATAACGAATAAGATATATTACAGGCCTGAATTGGACGCGTAAGCATCAGTTGAAAAAACAAGGGGACGTGCTGTGTTCGAATCATGTTAAATTTCAGAATTCAGATACAGGTGAAAATGCCGACCTTATACACTGTAGTCATCAAAGTTGGCATACAGAAAGTGTTTAATTTTTTTTCTCGAAAATTGTAATAAAGAAAACCATCAAGTCTCATATTAGCAATTAAAAAGCTGAGTGGGGAAAAAAGTGTCTTGCACGGTACCAGGCATCAATTACAAATTACTACCGTTTGTGTTCTATACATTAATACATACACCGAAAGTAAATAGAGGAAATAAAAATGTGTTACAAATCAGTCCGAAACAACCGATAAAAACAGTGTGAACAATACTGCGTTCGTTTCATGTTTACATTCCGAATGATTAGTGGCTTGATAAATTTCTCCATTTCCAAAGAGCTTTGAAATTAAAATCATTTCCCCGCTTTAGCTCCGATAGCCATTATCAGCGCACAGTGAGTTTCAATAATAAACATAGTCCTACCAGTTACCCACTTACTAGCCTCTTGTCGAGCCCTGACGCTGTTGAAATCCTTCACCGGCGCAAGCACCTCGTTTTGCTGGCTCGCTTTGCTCGCGCTCGCCAGAAATTTTGCTATCGCAAGGATTTCAACAGCGCCAGGGCCTCGACAAGAGGCTACCCACTTACCTACTTACCTCACAGGGGTTAGTGTGGCAAATGTAGACTAATGACAAGCCAACGGACGTTTGTGCCGTTAGTGTTACAGGAATTCGAACTCCGTACCTCATGGTGCAAAGGCCGATGACTTATCCACTAGACAATGCACAACCCAACACCTCGGCTCCGGGAAGAGTAATTTACCTTCTATATACCGAGTGAACACCGCGGGATCAAATCCCCCAAACTAAAAAAAAAAAAAAGAATGGGGTAAAATTTAAAAAAAACATCTGGGTAAAAAGGCAGCATGCACGTTTGTTGGGCAATATAGGGTACATTTTATCCCATTTTGGGTGCATTTTACTCAGTATTAGGTTAAATTTCCCCCAGCAAACATGCATGTATCCCTTTTTATATTGGGCAACATTTTAGCCAGCTTATTTTGAAGTGGTGCAAAATATGAGGTAGGTCTCGATTCATAAATTCAAGGGTGTCGATCCTTGTTCACGATAGGGGGGCGGGGGTTACCGGCGAGGGAGCGAGGCCAGTGGCGTATCTAGGGATTATGGCGTCCGGGGCAAAAAAATGAAGTGCCCCCCCCCCCCCGATTGCCCAAACTTATCTACGTTAGCGAGGGAGCAAAGCGACCGAGCAGCAAATTTTTCAAGCCTAAAACACGCAATTTCTTGTGCATTTTACCCAGGAAATTTTGTAATTGGCGACCGAAATTAAGCGGCAGAGAAGCTCGAATTTCATACATTATTAAACGGTTTTCTATTCACTCACTTCTACAATCTGGAGCAAAACTAACGAAAACCTATATAGGCTTGAGCAAGAGTCAAGAAATTCAGCAAGGCTACCTGAAGTTCAGATTTCTTCCACAAGTTGAACCTTTGCAAATGCTGTTTTATACACTTTATCCTACAATGGGGACGCAATATTTAGCAGGAATCATATGAAACTGCGAAGCAAAGCAATTACATCTTAATTTTTTTCAAATTCTGAACCCTTTAAGCTATTTAAGAACGATATAGGCCTACTGGGGGCGCGGAATTACGAGATCCTGAAAGAAAATGATCATGCGAGGGAGCAAAGCTTTGGAAAAACTTTTCGCATTTCAAACCTTCAAAAAAAGATTTCTAGTGCATTTACCGTGCGGATTTGGGGGCGCATAATCCTCATTTCCCCTTTTTTCCCTTTCTCTCCTTTGCAACTTTTGCGCCCCCTCCAAGTGCCCCCTGCCCCCTAGATACGCCACTGAGCGAAGCGACCGAGCGAGGGATATATATAAAACTTGCATTTTAGAGCATCCAAATATGTTTTTTTTAATGAAAAGAAGGAATGCACGGATCTACGCCAATGGACGGAACCCCTCAATTGAGAATAACAATGCGAGCGAATGAATTTTCTTCGATATTTTCGCATTGAAATTATGGCATTTCTTATTTCCTTACTTCTAGTCATTCAAGAATGTGATGGTATTTCAAGATCAAACATAATGAATTTGGATAATTATCAGTTTTAAGTTAATGTATCATAATTCTTATCTTATTTTTACCAAAAATATTGGGGGATTGATAATACAGGCCACCCCCCCCCCCTCAATTTTTTTTTGGGGATATATACCCACATCCCCCTGGGAACGACACCCATTCATAAAGTATTCGTATTAAATTTCATGTTGTTACCCGCCATAGGCCTCTCTTAGTCTTCTTTAACTTCTGAAAATAACTCCGGAGTACTTTGTATAGCCTGGGACATCATTTTTCGTGTTTACTTTGATTGATGATCAAATGGTATTTTTGCTTTTCTTTTCGCCTCATTGTGTGTGCGTGATATTCAGTTTCAAGTTGTGTCGCGACTTTCGCGATTGCACCCATTCAAATGGATCATTGGCGTGGACAGGGAGTACGGAGGCACGGAGTGTAACAGATTCATATAAGGAAGAGAGAGAGGGGGAGGGAGAGATCAAGAGAGGGGGAGGGATAGAGAGAGAGAGGGAGAGAGAAATTTGATTTGAATTGATTTGATTTGCTTCGATTCGATTCGTCAAGTGTTAATACATTTAAAACTTGAGAAATGCATAAGAGTGAAAGGAATACCATGACAGAATAAAACATGCAATTTGTTAATTAGCGTATTGTGTTGTGGGGTCCTAAATGGGTTCAGAATGTACGATCTCTTCCGAAGTATAGACCTATGCCCCTCCCCCACCCTCAAAACTAGAATCACGCTTCCACCCCCACCCTCACGCTACGCCACTCACGGGGCTGTAAAATCAGCGGGGAGGGAGGGGCGGAAGGAATATACCTAACCCGACACATCAACTTAGCCTGTCACGGCATCAACAGGTGCACAGCTACGAAATACCATAAACATTCCACCACACACAAGCCATGTTCATGATGTTTGGCCCACTTGTGCCCCCCCCCCCCCCCCCCCCCCCCCGTCTATGCCTATGACCAAACCTACATGCATTCCTAACCAATGTGAATGGCGAGTTAAGGAAAGAGCGGGTCTGCCATGGTTAAAAAAAGAACATGGTGCGCTTATATCTGTATCAAAGTAAGGGTGCATCGTTTAAAGCTCCCTCCTTTTCAGGCCAGAATCGACGTTTTGATGCTCATTTAAGTTCAAAACAGGGATATGTGTTCTTTGCTTCAAACAGTTTCAAAACTCACTAGCATGCTCATTACGGTGTACGATTTTAGCGGCAAAGCCTGAATATGCATGGAAAAAAGAGCTACCGTGAAACAATTCAAACGACGTTTCAAAATCGTGTATCGTAAAATTCGTAACCGTGTCAATATTAAAAACGCACCCTTACAGTGCTTACTCGTGGTTTTGCGTGGGCTATATATTAACCTTTTTGTCCCAACAGCATTGCTTGATTGCTTAAATTGTGTCTTCAAGATCCCTAAAAGGGAGCCTAATTACGTTAGTAACTGTTTGGGGTTTTTTATTGAAATTATTGTTTCAACCTTTTTAGCCTTGACGTGTCTTATGTACTCCAATTCACACAATTATAATCTTGGACCCAAATGAACGTCCAGGGGATGCTTGATATAGGCGCGGGAGAATGTTGCAATATGATTGGACGATCACAAAACTGGTACATGTATGCAATACGCTATTGAGCAGTTAACGATATGCACAAGTGGTTACGTATTCACATAATTATTGCATTATGTCCCTTTCAAATCTTAATATAATTTCTCTTTCTTTATGTTTACAGATCATTATCTCAAACCTCATAGTGCCTTCAAAACACAGTCCAACAGTAAAGTGGCATATCGGACACACTCACAGCTGGGCCTACATGCTTGGTACATGTGGGAGAACATCTCAATTCCAGGAGTTGGATCTGTCAGTTACACCTTTACTGTTCACGATATCAGCTGCATTATGTCAACACCTACGTCTGAAATAGACAGACCAACTTGACAAAATTTAACGTGTTATAAAACCTGGATTGCAGGAGTTGGATCTGTATACATGTTCCTGTTTGCGATATCAGTTGCATCAACTATTATTATAGGTCAACCCCCAACACCTCAAATTCCGAATGGCTTGTAGTTCGCATCTGATTGATTGATTGGCCCAATAAACCTGACAACACTGAAGTGGTATAACACCTGAATCGCAAGAGTTGGATCTACTGGCTATTTGCGATGTTAATTCTATCATCTATGTCAACCCCCTCGCCCGAAATAGCGAATGGTTCGGACCTCTTGCATGTACAAACTTGACAAGATTAAAGGGGTATAACATCTTGATTGCAGAAGTGGGATCTGTTGTCTGTGACGTTAGTTTTATTTACCACGTTACCCCCCCCCCCCCCTTGCCTGAAATAGCAAATGGTTTGGACTTCTTACATCTATACAAAATTTGATGTGGTAATGGTATTAATCATGGGTTACAGGAGTTGGATCTACGGTTTGTGATGTCATTTGTATTAACTATGTCAACCCCTACGCCTGAAATAGGGAATTTTTCATATATGGAGTCTGGAAACTGTACTAATTATAGCTGCGGCCACACCAACACAACCGAGAAGACTCCTACTTTTGATAGCTGGCCACAAATCTCGATACTCTTCTGTGTTTTGATAATTGGCCTTTTGGCCAATGGAGCACTTATTTTCATAATTATAAAGAACAGATATCTTCGGAAGAGGCAAAATATTTTATTCGCCAATCTCGTGGTGGGAGATCTAGTGTGTCTGCTTATCAATGGCCCAGTTTCACTTGAGTATTTTTTATCATCACACCTTGAGCCGACTTGGAAGAACGATTTCCTATGCAAACTCAAAAGTACATCTTTGATCATGAGCACCTGTCTCGTGGTGTATTCTTTGGTGGCGCTTAGCTTTGAGCGCTACCAGAAAATCACTGATCCCTTTAACCGTTTGGGAGAAAGCTTCTACTCGAGAACTGGTCAGAGATGTTCCAGAAATCCAAATGTACTGATTGTCGCCACAATATGGATTTGCTCCTTTATCGTTGCAGCACCTATACTAGGTTTGGCTGAGCAGAGGTATTATTGCATTTGGATCGACCACCACGGAGTCGAAGCGAAAATCTACAAGATATTTAGTATGATGGCGACGTTCATAATACCCTTTATCATCATCGCAACTGTTCACATCATCATGGCATTCACCCTTTTAAAAAGCATCCAGGATCCTGTGGTTAGGGACTCTGAACGCCTCTCTTGCAACGGGAGAGGCAATCGGCACAGGCGACAGAGCCCAAGAACGCGATCTCGCATGAAGATCGCAGTTTTGGTAACTGTCCTTTCAGCCATGTTTTTTATTGCGCAGTTGCCCGTCTTCATCCATCACATGATGTTTGAGTTTAATGAAAATTTGGCATATTCAGATGCATTCTATAGATTTAGTCGCTGGGTAAAAATGCCATTCTTCGTCTTATGTTGTTTCAATCCAATAATGATGCTCATCCTAAGCTCGGGTTTCAGAAAACAACTGCTTCGCGATTGCTGTTTTTTCTGCAGGGCTCCTCTCTTTCGCGGAAGATCTACGAGCCAACGAACAACGGAGCAATTGCAAATGGAAATTCACTGAAGCCTTGCAAATTCTATGAAGTTAGTCGCTGGGTAAAAATCCCATTCTTCGCCTTATGTTGTTTCAACCCAATAAGCGAGTTCGTAATTAGGATTTGCGCATGGGCAGATAAGGTCATTTGACATAAACTGGCATGTTCGTTTAAAATAGACCTGTTTACTAAGTGATTCAAATTTTATGCATACTTTTGAAACAAAGGTTGTTCTTGACAACCTGAAAGCTTGCCAGAGGCTTGTCAGACATAGCAACAAGTGATGTATGCAAAGTGGATTCCAAGTATTGTAGTTCATTCATCAATAACAGGTTAATGGAATACTTCGTTACTAGGTCCCCAGGAAAGAAACATCCATAAATTTGAATCACTTAGTAAACAGGTCTATTCACTGAGATAAGCATCGACTGTGATGTAATGATTATTCATATATTCATTTAATTATACTTTTCATTAAATCCACTGAAAAGCAACAAAGTGTTCATTGATGGTTGGTATTTGGCAGTCTGCCAAATGATAGCCAACTTGCAAACAATGCGCTTTCCCAAGTGTTCATTGACGTGCTATTCTAGTCACCTGGTCTAGGATGTCTTTCTTTCATAGAGTTTGAATTCTGTAAGTTGCTATGTCTGGCAAGCTTATGTATTATCTTTTTTTGAAAAGATGCCTATCCTAATGAAAAAAGGGAAAGGTCATTTGCGAAAAGTTGCTCATGGGCCAATTACGAAATCGCTTATTATGCTCATCCTATAAGCTGGGGTTTCAGAAAACAACTTCTTCGCGATTGCTGTTTTGTTTTCCCTGTAGGTCTTCTTTCGCGGAACATCTATGAGCCAGCGAACGATGGAGCATTTGCAAATTGAACGAACCCTTGAAATACCTATGTTGGTAAAAAGCTGTATATATACTGTTTAATCACCTTAGAGAATGTAATGTGAACTAGTCGATCATTAACAGTAACGAACAGTAAATTATATTTTGCCTTTTCTTTAAGAGGTGTCGGTCATTTGGCTTTGCTCGAAGTGCTTATGAAGAATTAGTCTATTTTATGTTTTGATTGAGTTAGTGAGTTGGGTCTTTTTTTACCCGAGTGCTGACACGAGAGCAAGTATGTGATTGCATACCTATGGCTTATGGCTTGGTTATAGAGAAGTTGTTCTTGTTGGTAGTTCTAGTAGTATTTAGGCCAGAAGCATGTCCCGAAATAGTCACCCCATTTGTTACCCATAAGATTTGACCCTTCAAATTTACTTAGACCATAAACAGAAAGGTTGTCAACCTGACCGTATAGCCGTCGGGTTTAGCCCCCAGAGCCCCCGAGAGAGACCCCAAAGTCGGGTCGATTTCACCCCATCTCCCCATTCATCAAACATTGTCAGTAGGAAGTAATATGACTGGACATTACAAAACACAAAAAAGTTTCCATCGGGAAGAGGGTGTCAGACCCCCTGAAATGAAGACACCAAAGTGCCCTTTGACAAAGCTTTGCCCCCTCAAAAGAAAATGCTCTGTATAAAATAAAAGTCATTTGGTTACCTTCTGACTATTTCAGGTTAAACTGGTATCATTGGACATAATATTTGTTACTCTTTAACATGAAATAAATCTAAAAGCCACAGAATGTATAAATGTTATGTACGAAGCTGCCAAAGTTGGGTATACTTTTTTATACGAACTGTATAGTGCCATTCTTTTGGCATAATGTAACCTCCGTCGTAGGTTATACACAGAAATGAACAGAAAATGGAACATAACAGACGCAAATACAGAGTAATAAGGATATATCTCTAATTACAATTCTCTCTCTATATATATATATATCTGAATACAATACACTCCATAATAATAATAATAAACCGTTCGTATAGCGCATATGATATCACGTGATGATAAAACGTCCCTATGCGCTTCCAAAGAGTTGGGATATTATTACCCTGGCTTTAGCTCCGGCAGCCGTAATCAGCGCACAGTGCACTACAAGGTATCAATCCTGCCAGGTACCCATTTAACTCCTGGGTGGAAAGTGGCAAACGAGGATTAATGTCTTGCCAAAACACATTAGTGCCGGGCTGAGGTTCGAACCCTCAACCCTTCGATTGAGAGTCAAGTGAATGAACCACTATAACACCTCCACCTCTATATATCTCTAAATACAATAATTTTATATTGTGTAATTGTAATTATCACCTGTTTGGGTGGCAAGAAGCTGGCAAGACCAAAAAAATACGGGTCTGCCTTTTCCAAAAGTTGACAAACCTGCACTTGTGTGCCCCCCCCCCCTTATACTAAATCCTGGATCCGTCCCTGAACATGTAATATAATAATGTTCGAGTAGAATATCCTTGCATAAACTTAGAGAGAGCGATTTGATCTTGCCATGTTTCTGTGGTTTAATACTCAGAGAAATTAAGGCCATGAAAACATAACGTACATAATTAGCGGTACGTCACTTGTAAAGAATGCAAAAATGAGGAAAAAGAAGAATTTATTGTCATATTCCTTTCAGGGGGACTATGGCCCCATTATATGGGTCTTGGGAGGACCGACGGATTGACTTTTCCCTACTACCCTCCCGTCACCCCAGCGCGAATGGAGACGGGAGTAATATCCTATAGATATCCATATCATAGTGGAAATATTTTCGAAGGACATTTTGGTTGGTTTGGTTGTGGGGAAGGAGCTCCTTCTTTACACCGTGGCAACCGATATTCCTAAGTGACGTGATCTCCTACACCTCCCTCCCCCGAATGATGTCGGACCGGTTTAGTCTGTCATAAGGGAATGAATAATATATTTGAGGCGATATACAATAACATGTTTCCAACCGTATTAGGGCCATTTTCCCCATTCATGTCAATTTAGTTGTTGATAATAGGAATGACTTATGCGACAGCCACCCAGGTGTGTGGTTACGTAAACCCGAAACCCTACCCTAAACTCTAAACCCTAACCATTTCCGGAAGCTATCGCAAAAGGAAGTTTACCCAAGTATATGCTTCCATGATATAAGTAAAATGTAGAAATAAATTAAATTGAAATATAGAGTCCTAAAATATGAATTGGCAGAAATCCCCTCCTTTTTTTAAATTTTATTTGTTTAACAGTTCGTCATCGAACATCAACCCCCACAAATTGTAGCACAGAAATAATTAAGTTCAACTAAGAAACAGGCCCCCCCCCCCAAAAAAAAAAAAAAAACAACAACAACAACAAACAAACAAACAAACAAAAACAAAAACTAAAACTAAAACTAAAAAAAAAACTGTTCAAAGTTCAATTTAGAAAGTATACCATGCTTACATAAATCAGACTCCCTGGAGCCAAATTTTCACAAATAAGAGGCAGAAAATTTTACGGGCACCTGAATCGATCCAAATCGATGGGTTGGGCATGAAGCTACAAACCCGCTTCATGGGTTGGCCGAATTATTACTCCCTGCGGAAATTCAATGTTTAAAAATGAATTTATGAAATATGGACGGGACGTCAGCCCTTAAGAAGTGCCTCCCACCACCCTAAGAACCCTTCCCCACCCGTGGGTACCAAAAGGTGGGGACCGAAAGGGCCAGGGGAGCCGCTTATTTGAAGAAAAAAATAGGCCCCAAATCCTTAGCGTAATATATATATATATATAGAAGATAGATAGATAGATAGATAGAAAGATGTATATATAAATACAAGACGACCTGTCATGTTTAACAGTTGTAGTCCACTTCCGTGTGTCAGGTTTTTAATCCAACCGTTTTTTTATTCAGCTCACAAATTTTCGACGTTACCTAAGGTCTTTCTCAAGTGATTATGAAAACAAAATAAGAATAACAAACTTTGTAGCGTTTCCAAGGCTAGTTGTCAGCTAAATAAAAGAATTGTCGGATCACCAAGCATGAAACATTTCTTGTTTAATTTTGCGTCATCTTTTTATGCCCACACGTGGACTTGATATCGGATATAATATATCTATATATCCGATATCAAGTCCACGTATATATATATATATATATATCTATATATAATATATTAATTAAATATTTAGAAATATTTAGAAAATATATAATTGTTGTTATTTAGAATCTATGTGAAAGGCCAGAAATCTTTTTTTGGGTCAAGTGAATAACATTTTCACAAAAAGTCCTTCAAGTTACTGGCAGTGGTGTCTTGGGGTATTCAAATTAAAGTACCGTAAGAAGTAAAAAATCGACTTAAATGTAACATTATAACCCTGTCGTAGGCACACTTCATTATAAAGAATTCACTAAACCATAGTTTAGTGATTAAGGAAAAGTAAACATTATCAACTGTTACTATTAAATTCTGTATGATATAAACAATTTTACAAGTCTCAGAGTTTAAATACACACATGTTATTATTGCATTTAATTTACTTAATGTAATTTGATAAATTCTGCTTTAATCTCAATTCATTCAAATGAACCAGGATTAACTTAGTTTGATGATGGATGAATTACTAAAATTAATACGTGCACCAGTTGCTTGATAATTACTCTCTACGCAAACACAATTAAGGTAATTATGTGTGGATACTATGGTTCATTTAAGTTGCATAATGAAAACATGCATGTTATAGATTAATGTCGACAAATGACACAAATTTACTCAAATATGAAATAGCATAGGAGATAACGAGGGCAAGAGGGGTAATGGTATAATGGGTGCTCCACCTTTCTGTAATTATGTGCCAATACCGTGAGCGGCTTAGGAGAGGGAATTAACCAAATTACACAATATATCAAATAACAATACCCCAAAAAATACTCCTTATTTGTTACGGAAAAAATTAATTTGTTCCATTTCAGTAACACAGAGTCGGATATTTATGAGCAATATTCTAAAATAGGTCCAGAAGCGCAGCGCATTTACGCTTTCTGGAAGCCGCCTACGTTCAATCGCACGAACCCCTTCTGTGCAGACAAAAGGAGTTCGTCCAAGCTTTGCGATTGTTCTGAAATTACGGCGTCCGGGTTGCGTCCGGGTTCATCGAGTATAATATAGTTGATTTCGTGTAATTTGTTATACCTGCGTGATAACCTGATGAGTGCATGTCGAAAAGCTTCGTTATCATGTCTCTTTTTCGTGCCATATTGATATTCTAAAATAGTTATAGATTATTAATGTTATAGAGAAAAATACAAGTACAGGTGTCCGATACTATAGGGATTATTCAACATTCAAATCGGAGGTAGTTCAATATACACTGTTGGTCATAATGGTAGCATAATTTTTTTTTCTACCTTTCGTACACTATTGACAACAATGCGAGTCATTTTTTTGTAAAATAAAGCTTATATCTTCACCGATTTTTATTGATAAATCTATTCTCAACATATGAAATAAAAAATATAAGACAAAAATTAATTCATACAAACTTTATACACTGGTTTAAACCACTTTTGACAAACACAATCATCCAAACCTTGGATTCCTTGATAATGTAACGTTTTTGGTAAATGTTTAACGATGATAAGTTTATCGTGAAAAATAAAATCTTGGGATCTTTTGATGATTGAAGGGAAGTGTTCCTCTTCTTAATCTCGTTGGGTCACTTAGTACCTGGTATGACCACCTGTGGCACGCACCAGTGCCTCCACACGCTGTGGCATACTGTCCACAAGGTTGTTGATGGTGTTCAAGGGCAGTGCATCTCCTGCGCATTTTGAGGATGATTGTTTCTCTCATTGATGGCACGGCCCATTGCATCCCAGGCGTGCTCAATGGGGGTTCATGTCGGGGGAACAGGCAGGCCAAGGCATCTGCTGCACGTCCTCTGCGTCAAGGAATTCCCTCACCAGACGTGCCCTATGTGATCGAGTGTTGTCGTCTTGGAGCTGAAAGTTATTGCCATATATACTCTTCTCGCGTATGGAAGACAATGGCGTTCCAGGATATCGCGGTACACGACGGCGTTGACGTTTTCCTTCAGGTGCAGCCAATGACGTTTTTCCGCCATAATGTATTCCGGCCCATACCATCACTGAGCCTCCACCTGCTTGATTGGTTTCCTGGACACAGTCATTACGGAGGTTCTCGCCCCGCAATCGTCGAACCCTCTGCCTCCCATCGGTGCGGTCAAGGATGTACCGGCTTTCATCAATGAAGATTACATGGCGCCAGTGACCAAGCTGCCATCTCCTGTGCCTCCTAGCCCACAGGAGTCGAGCAACCCGGTGGCGAACAGTGAGACGTGGAACCTTGGTCATTCGCCGAGCTCTGTAGCCATGTTGGACAAGTCTCCTGTTTACAGTTTCCCGTGAAACGTTCACTCCGAAGTGCCTCCTCCACAAGTGGCAAAGACGACTCGCTGGCATTCTCCGGTTCCTGCGGCACATATTCAGCAGTTGACGGTCATCCCGTGCGGATGTTCTTCGTGGTCGACCTGTAGATCTCTCTGGACTCAAAGTACCCGCCTCTCGATGTCTTCTGAGGATGCGCACACACAACTCTGTGATAGTCCAAGAATATCTGCAATCTGGGCCTGTGTCCGTCCATTCCGTCGGAGTGCAAGGACCCTCTGACGAATTGCAAGTGCCGTTGGGCGAGGCATAGTGTAAGGAATCAGTGTACCAAATTTGGTAGGAATTGATCAAACTAACTCTGAAAACGGGCTGTTAACACACGTAGGCTTTCTGCACGAAATGGACAGCAAAACAACAGCAGAAAGGAGGCTCTGCCTTTCATAGCACCAAACAATAAGATAGGCCACGTTATGGAATGTTTCACTTGACGGACTTTTACCTCGACAATACAAAATCATTATGTAATCAATGAACCTGGTCAATATTATCTATTTAGGCTTTTAAATACGATTAAATCAACGGATGACTATGAAAATACGAATTATGCTAACATTATGACCAACAGTGTATATATACTGGTAAAACAGTAAGTGTTCTGCTTCGGAATATTACAAAATAAATGATGAAGTCGAAATGAATAATGAATTCCGTGAGAGGAAACAAAAATGAGGCTATATATATATATATATACGTGTATTACTGGGAAAATTCGAATATCTATGTTGGTATAATCTGCAAATTATGATGCTATACCTAGTTACATTTTTAAAGTAATATCAGTTGTGCCCGATGCACATGAGGCGTCATTTGCCTGACGTAGGAATGCGTCAAGGTCTGTCGCGATCTTTGACGCGCTATGAGAAAGTGACATCGTAGTACAAGTGAATGAAAAATTCGAACAGTGCGAACATATCACTGAGTTACTGGCGTATGAACTGATCTGATTCACACGCTTAAAGATAAAGTTGACTTCTGGTCAGGCGATTACACTCTGAAATAAACTGTCTCAAAGCAATTGGGAAAGGTTAATCATGTCTAAATAAGAATGAGTGTATACTGTGAGGTTTTGGAATCATCAAAATGATAAGATAATTTCTCAGTCTCGCTCAGAATCACATGCAATGCACACAATGTCATGAATGGATACACGGGACTGCACATACATGTGACACGAATGTTCGGCCCGAACGCTTCAGCTATTTCTCCTCGTATTTCGAATACGAGGGCATTTGAAGAGCAATCTTTTTCAGGGGACATTTCTAGTAATGTTCTTCCAAATTGACATAAAAGAAATGAGAAAGCTCCCAAATTTAACCCTTTCATCAAAAGAATTATTCAAGGATTAAATTGATCAGATTTTGTTCTTCATATTGGCAACAATATTTTTCTTTTAATGCTACATTAAAATGCAAACCTTAAAAAATGTCACTCCTATCTCTTTATTTTCCCTTTCATTGTGTTATAATATACAGGTTCACCTTCTTGATATTAATGAAATATATATTAATATGTCTGTATTATTATGTTTGAAGTTTTGAAGTTTGAAGTTTGAAGTTTATTTGTTCCACATTCCACATTTACGTCAAAACAATTTTCAGAAGTTATTTTACAAGCATAATTGTCATTTTCAAAAGAACTCAGATCAAGTATAATGTACAGTAAATAGGTAGAAAGTTTGAGAAATGTATAAACGACTGGCAAAAGAAGAAAAATGAAAAATGTAGGGAGCCTAAATAAAAGCATTGCTTGTAAATGATTAGGCTCCCATATAGAGTAATTCTGATTGGGATGCAATGAAAAGGGGAGACGGACTAGAAGTATCAGATTTATAAAACGTACAAGGAGAGCAAAGCTCAGAATGTAGAGCTGCAATGTATAGGGCTGCAAGCATAAATTACTTTGCACTCAGCCATTCTGTGTCATTCAGTGTTAAATGAATCATCTTCATATCTGCTTGCATTTAATATTCCAATTACTTAAAAAAAATTATAGGTTTTAATTCGTGTACGTAGGCATCTCCTAACATGTGTACTGGCGCGTCACGCCCATTCCAAGCATGTGTGTGCCTGCGTGTGCCTGTGTGTGCCTGTGCAGGGCACATATTCATGAACTGTTATTAATTCAAATATTTAAGATGTATATTATATTGATTGTCTTTATGGATCTCTATTATTTATTGATACTTGAGTAACATAATGATGATTACAGATTTATTAATTACTTACTGGAAATATTTTAATGTCAAACATTTTACACTCTATTGGAAAATAAATATAGGTCTTTTTTTCTCTCTTGTCTAAATACTGCCACTAGACGCAAGGCATAATGGATTTCTATGTAATAATTTATAATTATACTTTATTCGATTGCTCCCATTATGTATGGAGAGACTTTATATAATTTATGTGTGCTATTTGGGCTATTGTATACTGTTCTTGTTCTTGTACACCCTGCAGGCGATGCCGTAATGGCTATGACCATCCCTGACCTGGGTTTTGTCAACATCTTTATTAATATTATTATGTAATACATGTTTTATGTGTCTTATATGTTACAATAAAGATGAATCATTAAAAATATATATAATTGTATGAAATGTATCCCCTGTATGTCTCAGACGGAATCAAATTTCTGATTGTATTGTTCAAAGTAATAACTTCATGTTGTATTGAATACAAGTAAGGATAGACCTATACAGTCGTTTAGTCAATTAATGAATCAATAAATAAGTGGAATACATAACGTCGAACTTGACAGAATATCTCTGTGATTTCTTTTCACTTATCGTCGACGAGAAGGGGGGTCTAAAATGGCCCAAAATTTCTAAAAACCACTGGAAGTGGGCTATTATTTAACGTAGATTTGTATTTATCTAGATTAAAAGTACATCTTAGGGTCAGGGGATACTTTGATACCTGCGAAATTATAATAAAGTAAGCCTAATTCAATTCATTCAATTCAAAAATGGTCTTTATTAACATACAAACATGAAGCAAATATATAAATCGTACATGAAAAGCAGCCTCAGCTGGAATATTCATGTTTACATGTTCATAGGCACAACATTTTTAAAAGACTAAACATGTGAAAAAGGGTACTATGCATTGCACAGGTTTTCATTAAATATGGTGACATGTAAAAGTCGTTATTAATTGCATGTAGAAAGATTGAAATATATACATTCATAACAGTCGACTTGGGGGAGGAGACTAGCACTTAGTGCATAATACCTGTGATAAAAGTGATAAGAGAGAAAAATTAAGAATTTTCAACATTTGTTGAGTAAATCAACTAAAAAGGGCAATGGACTATTTTTAAACCGTTTTGTTCTAGCTTGAAATTGCTGATAAGTGTGCATACGGCGAAGGGATACATGCATATTAGTGTGTTTAGAGTAGCTGTACATTCCACATGGTAGCTGAGATGGCCGTCACATCTTTTTTCCATCCAGGATGGCCGCCGGCACCTAAAAATAAATAAATCATGAACTATCAATCCCAGGAGTGTATCCTTTGTGTCTATACCTAGGTTTTGGGGTCTAAACATCCATTCAGCCCTAACAGTGTGTTATGGTGGTCTTGGAACCTGGAAATCCAAGATGGCGTCCAAAATGGCGACAAATTTTCTAAAATTGTCCGGAAGTAGACCATTATTTCCAGTGGAAATGTAACTATATGTATTAAGATTAAAAGTCCATTTTGAGGACAGGGTATTTATTGAAACCTTCGAAATTATACATAAAGTATTAGAGCAGCTTAATATTCACGACGGCAGCTAAGATGGCTTTCATTAATCCATTTAAATTGGCTGCCGGCGCCTAAAAATAGCCATAGTCTTGAAATACCAATCCAAGTGAGGGGTAGTTTTGGTGCCTACACTTAGATGGGGGGGGGGGGTCGAGATTATAGACTAGAGAACCTGGAAATCCAAGATGGCATCCAAAATGGAAGAAGCATCATTGAGTAGGCCTATTATACTGTAGCCCTTTATACTAGCCGGTATCCAAGGTGATCTGGAAATTGCATATTGATTAATAATAATGATAATTTACCTATCTGCGACTTAAGGCGAATCCTAACAATAGGTTTATTCCGTCACAATAGAAATTCGACGTTAAGGCGAAACGAACGTGGGTTAGGGCGAATCCTAACAATAGGATGAGATAAAAGGATTCGCCTTAAGTCGCAGTTAGAGTTATAATTATTATTATAATTATTATTATTATTATTATTATTATTTGGCACTTTCAAAAGAAGAGGACATTATGCCCCCCCCCCCCCCTCTCTCTCTCTCTCTCTCTCTCGCTTCCTGGGTGTGCTGGTGCATGTCTTGACAATTCATATGCATTGGTCTCCACTCCAAAATATCCAGACCACCTTCCCTTATCCCGAATTCTATCATTTCCCAAATTTGGACTTTGCCCATTGACCTGAAGAATAAGTAGCCAACATCTGTGACATTCTTGTTTTCAACAAACCGAAATGCTAAGCCCATAAACCACAAATTTCACTCAGCAAATCCAAAATCATCACAACTGATCATAAAATTTGATCATAAATCATCCTCAATTCCGTAAGCTCCAAAGGACTTTCCTCTCACAAATTGGAAGGCCCATTCCTGCGCAACCTAATTTCTATACCCTTTACAAAAGTGAGCAGTGCTTACCCAAGCACGAATTATTTTCGGACTCTTTGGTGGCATATGAAAGTTGAGTCTATGAGCTTTCCGTACATATAAACCTTCCACCCCCCCCCCCCGGATCATATATTTTTCATTTGGCAGCCATTTCAAAAGTGTAAAGTTATGTGTTGAGACGCACGCTATAAATAAATATATATACATGTATATATATATATATATATATATATATTAAGCGCAATATAAATGTTATATATTATTATCATTATAGATCAAAATCCAAATTTCCAATGAAGGACAGATACATATAAAAACATTTTTAAAATTTACATTTGTGAGAAATGAAAATGAGAGAATAATGGTTGCATAGTTTAAATCAAAGTTCCCTATAGCTGTCCTCCCTTTTAATTTTTTTTGCAAAGGTTGAAAATGTCTCTGCCGGGAATCGAACCCGGGTCATTGGCTTAGAACGCCGATGCCTTAGCCACTAGATCACGGAGACCGGCATTGGCGTTCTAAGGGAAGACAGCTCCATTATTCTCTCATTTTCATTTCTCACAATTCTTTATTTGCGTGTGTGTGTGTGTGTGTATATATATATATATAATATATATATATTAAATATCATAATTGATAGGATTGAAGTAAATTGAATATATCATAAAGAAAATGTGAGAATTCTCACATTTTCTTTATGATATATTCAACATATATATATATATATATATATATATATTATTATCATTATAGATCAAAAAGGGAGGGCAGCTCTGGGGAACTCTGATTTAAGTTACGCAACCATTATTCTCTCATTTCCTTTCGCATTATATATATATATATATATATATATATATATACTTATATACGTATATATTTTTTTTCAATGATCTTTATTAATGATTCCATGAAATACAAATTTATACAATCAACGTATTCTCTTTGAAAGTTTTAACAAAATGAACAAATAAAATACTTTATTATCACTTATATAATTATCGTGCAAAATATTCTTCCTCTGGAATGTAAAATCAAACTAATGAATGTACGTTTCCAATGTTGTAACTGAATTGAAATTAGTCCATACATGATTATATAAGATTTAAACATATTAGTGTGATGATGTATATCCAAACAAAGTGAACAAATCATAATTTTACGGAATCTATTATTAAAAAAAAAAAAACGACCCCTCCCTACCCACATATACCTCTACCTACACATTCCCTCCGAAACTATCACACTGTCCAGCTTAAACCCGCGTAGAAACCTTCCATTCCTCCCACCTACACTTACTTCCCTAAAACCAGACAGTCACTCACACCCCCCCCCCCCCCCCCCCCCTACGCATACACATATAGACACACACACACTGCTCGCATTCAGATGACTCCGTTTTGAATGGAGGAGAGCCGTCGCTTCAGTTCTGGGATCGTATCTATTTGGAAGATATACCAAGTGTTTGTTGATGATGATGTATATACGTACACACACACACATACATACACACACACACACACATATATATATATATATATATATATCTGGCCCTTCGGGGAAATCATACCCCCCCCCCCCCCAGGTATGAGGGACCTGTCTACGCCAAAGAATAGATCTATTGATTTTAGCCCTCTTTAACTGCTGTTAACACTGCGTGTTGTATATAATAGCAAAATACAGCAAATTATTATGTCCAGGCTAAAAAGCGTGATTCGTGGGGGTGGGGGATCAATAATCGTCAGGATATGAACTCCATGCACTTAAGCACACATTATAGGAAAGCTGCAACTGCAATTTGTATTGCTCTTTTGAAAAAAGTTAGGAGTTAACTTGCAGGAAGAAAGAAAAATTTTATATTGCATCATTAGAGACCAAGAAGAAAATAAACTTGGCTTTAGGCAGGGGCGTCGCTAGCGGGGGTGTGGGGTGTCACATCCCCCACTCAAAATTGTCGGCATATGCGCCACCTCTGTCGGCAAATTAAAAAAAAGAGGGGGGAAGGGAGAGGGAAGAGGAAAGGAAAAAAGAGGAAAGAGAAAGGAGAAGAAAAAAGAAAAGAGAAAAGGGAAAGGAAAGAAAAACAAAAAGAGAAAGAATAGAAGGAAAGGAAAAGGGAAGGAAAGAAAAAGAAGGAAAAACTCGCTAATTTTTTTGCTCACTCTCCAAAAAACTGGAAAGTTAATATTCGGGCAAAAGGCGTCCCCCTTCGGGAATGGGCTGCAGCCCCGCACCCCCTCCCCCGAGGACTTTCAAAGTTCCGATATTCGGGCAACCACCACTTCATATTCGGGAAGCGAGGAGCCAGAATATCCACATATTTGGGCAGGGAGGTTAATTCCCAGATAATTATGTAACTTCCGTACATTTTCTTATAAAATGCTCGCTTTAAAAAAATAGAAATTGAAGTGTTGACGTTCGGTCAAAAGATTTAAGCGCCTCCTTTAAAAAATGTGCCTGTATGATCAAGATCTCTACATCTGTGATTTTCTTTTATTATTTGTGGGGGATTAGGGTGCAGCATTTTTGTACCCAAATTTGGGGGTCACAACCCCCTCCCCCTATTGAAAATGTTTGAAAAAACATGCTTTCACTGTAAGAAATACACTTTCAATTGTTCAAGCATAATTCAGAATTCATAATTAAATTGGTATTTACATGAACTTTACGTTATATATAATGGAGAAAACCAATAAAATATTATTGTGTATTTCTTACAATCAAAAAATGGACCTAAAATTTCCTGGATGAATGAAAGTAGATCTTTCCTGGAAATGATAATTATTAAGCAATCCAAGCCAATTTTCCATGAAAGCGCCACTTTCATTCAACCAGGAAATTGTAGGTCCATGTTCTAATTGTAAGAAATACAAGATAATATTTTAATGTTATTTCTTTTCTCAAATAAATAATAATAATAATATTCCGTTCTTGTATAGCGCATATCACATTATGATATAACGTCTCTATGCGCTTCCAAAGAACTTTGGATATTATTACCCTGGCTTTAGCTCCGGCAACCGTAGCGCTCAGTGCATTCAAGGAATAAATCCTATAATAATAATATAGGAAAACATCTTCCATACTTTCAACTAAAGAAGAAAAAATCCAATTAAACATGCTAACACACAGATCAATATTTCCATCATTTTAAAGTTGGGACTAGACAAACTAGTTTGTCGTGAAATATGGGGGAATCTAGGAAGGAGCTTGGCTTGTAATATTGTAGATTCCCTTAAAAATTATAAACGGTCTTTCATATTATAACATGTAAAAGTTCCCTATAGCTGTCCTCCCTTTTAATTTTTTTGCAAAGGTTGAAAATGTCTCTGCCGGGAATCGAACCCGGGTCATTGGCTTAGAACGCCGATGCCTTAGCCACTAGATCACGGAGACCGGCATTGGCGTTCTAAGGGAGGACAGCTTTGGGGAACTTTGATTTTAGCTACGCTACCATTATTCTCTCATTTTCATTTCTCACAATTCTTTATTTGTGTGTGTGTGTGTGTGTGTATATATATAATATATATATATTAAATATCATAATTGATAGGATTGAAGTAAATTGAATATATCATAAAGAAAATGTGAGAATTCTCACATTTTCTTTATGATATATTCAACATATATATATATATATATATATATATATATTATTATCATTATAGATCAAAAAGGGAGGGCAGCTCTGGGGAACTTTGATTTAAGTTACGCAACCATTATTCTGTCATTTCCTTTCGCATTATATATATATATATATATATATACATATATATACTTCTATACGTATATATTTTTTTTCAATGATCTTTATTAATGATTCCATGAAATACAAATTTATACAATCAACGTATTCTCTTTGAAAGTTTTAACAAAATGAACAAATAAAATACTTTATTATCACTTATATAATTATCGTGCAAAATATTCTTCCTCTGGAATGTAAAATCAAACTAATGAATGTACGTTTCCAATGTTGTAACTGAATTGAAATTAGTCCATACATGATTATATAAGATTTAAACATATTAGTGTGATGATGTATATCCAAACAAAGTGAACAAATCATAATTTTACGGAATCTATTATTAAAAAAAAAAAACGACCCCTCCCTACCCACATATACCCCTACCTACCCATTCCCTCCGAAACTACCACTGTCCAGCTTAAACCCGCGTAGAAACCTTCCATTCCTCCCACCTACACTTACTTCCCTAAAACCAGACAGTCACTCACACCCCCCCCCCCCCCCCCCCCCCACCCCTACGCATACACATATAGACACACACACTGCTCGCATTCAGATGACTACGCTTTGAATGGAGGAGAGCCGTCGCTTCAGTTCTGGGATCGTATCTATTTGGAAGATATACCAAGTGTTTGTTGATGATGATGTATATACGTACACACACACACACATACAGACACACACACACATATATATATATATATATATATATCTGGCCCTTCGGGGAAATCATACCCCCCAGGTATGAGGAACCTGTCTACGCCAAAGAATAGATCTATTGATTTTAGCCCTCTTTAACTGCTGTTAACACTGCATGCGTGTTGTATATAATAGCAAAATACAGCAAATTATTATGTCCAGGCTAAAAAGCGTGATTCGTGGGGGTGGGGGATCAATAATCGTCAGGATATGAACTCCATGCACTTAAGCACACATTATAGGAAAGCTGCAACTGCAATTTGTATTGCTCTTTTGAAAAAAAGTTAGGAGTTAACTTGCAGGAAGAAAGAAAAATGTCAAACAAAAGATTTGTGTGATGTAGCGTGGCTTTAAATGCTTCCTGATCTTACTGCATCATTAGACATGTTATAAAGCAACAACAAAAGAAATTGGCTTTCCAAAAGAGAGCAACAATCAACTTTGTAGGGGGATGATAAAAAGAGAGATTCAACTATTGCCATTTAAAACGCTGCGGGTAAAAGTCGCATAATGAAATTAATATTATCAAACAAAAGTTCAGTTCACCAGGGCGCTATTTACAGTTATCTGCTAAATTATTCATACCTCTCGGAAAATTCTAGATTTTTGTATTTTTCCTAAAAATGAATGGTTAACTGGATTTAATTGCACATCACTTGAATACATTTAGTTGTCATCTGCAAATGAATGCTGCTTCTGGTTTCACCTCATTTGCATAACAATAGAAAAGGTGAATTATCCAAACTGGGTGATGTTCAAAATTATTCATACCCTTGGTGATCTATTGACTTTGTCAATCAGTATGAATCCAGTCCTTGTGATTAATGCTCGTAACACTTTCTTCACACTGTGACAATGCTTCTAGAGGTCTCTACTGAGATATCAGGCCAATACCTGGTCTCCAATGGCCCAATCTCCTTGAGGATGTTGTCCACAGATGCCATCACTTGGTCTTCAGGGGATTCGATGGATTTAAAGCAGATTTTGTGTTTGCAGGTGGTGTGGTTTTAGACGTCCTGAGGACAGGACTATGATATTGATACTTTTGTTAATATTCCTTACATTTTAATGACAATTCTGTATCTAAGTTGGAACAAAGCACTCTTCCAGGAGAGACTTCCCTAAAGGCATTCACTGTTGCACTGTCAAGGCAAGATATTTCCTGATACTTTTGTTCCATTATTATGTTTAGGGAGGCCATGGTATAGTTGTCTAAAGGTTGGATGGTGCCAATTTTATCAGTTTATTCAGTTACACTGATTGACACATTTTTGATATGGACACCTGCAAGTGGGTACTCTAGTGAAGCTTAAAATACTGATCTTTATGTTCCAGTGCACTGTCAAAGTGGTAGCATTTTGTGCACTGCAACTGGTAACATGGAGGGCATATGGTATAAATTTGGTTTACATTCATTTTCATATCAAGGATTGTAGCTTTCATACCAAAGATACAAAGAATATACCATTATGAAGATTGATATGCAGTAACAGTCAATGTGGGATGTGTATGGTACTCAAAGGTTACATACTGTTATTCATGGTGACCTGACGTTAGAGTCATGAAATGACTTTAATATCACCAACATGGCCTTCCTGAGCACTCTGATCAAGAATGGGGCCAATGAATAAAGGTGAACCCTCCCACAGGCAGTGCAAAAGGGAAGGGCTCTTCAGGAATGGTGCTTTGCTTCATAAGTAAATACAGAATTTTCATTAAAATGCATGGAATAAATGACCGAAAATGTCAATATCATAGTCCTGTCCTCATGACGTCGATAACTGCATCACCTGTAGGACACGAAATCTAATGAACTCCCTGAAGGTCAGGTGAAGGCATGTGTTGACACATCCTCAAGGAGATTGAGCCATTGGAGAACAAGTACTGGCCTGATATCCCAGCAGAGACCCATCCGGAAGCCATGTGACGGTGTATTGAAATAAAGTGAATTACAAGCATTAATCACAAGGATCGGATTCATACTGATTGACAAAGTCAATAAATCACCAGGGTATGAATAATTTTGAACATCGCCCAGTTTGGATAACTCACATTTTCTATTGTTATGCAAATGAGGTGAAACCGGAGACGACATTCATTTGCAGATGATAACTAAATGTATTCAAGCGATGTGCAAGTAACTTCATTTAACCATTCATTTTTAGGAAAAATGCAAAAAACTAGAATTTTCCAAGGGGTATGAATAATTTTGTTGTTAACTTTAGATGTATCCTGCTTTTTATATTGCATCATTAGAGACCAAGAAGAAAATAAACTTGGCTTTAGGCAGGGGCGTCGCTAGCGGGGGTGTGGGGTGTCACATCCCCCACTCAAAATTGTCGGCATATGCGCCACCTCTGTCGGCAAATTAAAAAAAAGAGAGGGGGAAGGGAGAGGGAAGAGGAAAGGAAAAAAGAGGAAAGAGAAAGGAGAAGAAAAAAGAAAAGAGAAAAGGGAAAGGAAAGAAAAACAAAAAGAGAAAGAATAGAAGGAAAGGAAAAGGGAAGGAAAGAAAAAGAAGGAAAAACTCGCTAATTTTTTTGCTCACTCTCCAAAAAACTGGAAAGTTAATATTCGGGCAAAAGGCGTCCCCCTTCGGGAATGGGCTGCAGCCCCGCACCCCCTCCCCCGAGGACTTTCAAAGTTCCGATATTCGGGCAACCACCACTTCATATTCGGGAAGCGAGGAGCCAGAATATCCACATATTTGGGCAGGGAGGTTAATTCCCAGATAATTATGTAACTTCCGTACATTTTCTTATAAAATGCTCGCTTTAAAAAAATAGAAATTGAAGTGTTGACGTTCGGTCAAAAGATTTAAGCGCCTCCTTTAAAAATGTGCCTGTATGATCAAGATCTCTACATCTGTGATTTTCTTTTATTATTTGTGGGGGATTAGGGTGCAGCATTTTTGTACCCAAATTTGGGGGTCACAACCCCCTCCCCCTATTGAAAATGTTTGAAAAAACATGCTTTCACTGTAAGAAATACACTTTCAGTTGTTCAAGCATAATTCAGAATTCATAATTAAATTGGTATTTACATGAACTTTACGTTATATATAATGGAGAAAACCAATAAAATATTATTGTGTATTTCTTACAATCAAAAAATGGACCTAAAATTTCCTGGATGAATGAAAGTAGATCTTTCCTGGAAATGATAATTATTAAGCAATCCAAGCCAATTTTCCATGAAAGCGCCACTTTCATTCAACCAGGAAATTGTAGGTCCATGTTCTAATTGTAAGAAATACACGATAATATTTTAATGTTATTTCTTTTCTCAAATAAATAATAATAATAATAATATTCCGTTCTTGTATAGCGCATATCACATTATGATATAACGTCTCTATGCGCTTCCAAAGAACTTTGGATATTATTACCCTGGCTTTAGCTCCGGCAACCGTAGCGCTCAGTGCATTCAAGGAATAAATCCTATAATAATAATATAGGAAAACATCTTCAATACTTTCAACTAAAGAAGAAAAAATCCAATTAAACATGCAAACACACAGATCAATATTTCCATCATTTTAAAGTTGGGACTAGACAAACTAGTTTGTCGTGAAATATGGGGGAATCTAGGAAGGAGCTAGGCTTGTAATATTGTAGATTCCCTTAAAAATTATAAACGGTCTTTCATATTATAACATGTAAATGAGAGATTATCTTAATAAAACATTTTTTTTAAATCGAATGGGGGAGACGAGGAATACAGTATAGGGAGCCATAGGATGGAATGCGAAAGTATTTAAGAGGGATATTTTGAATTTGCGTTTGAATATGAAGTTCATGTACATACTTTAAAGGACCCTGCAACTCAAACGCAACCCAAATGCAAGTTTGTTCCTTTTGATGTGCAGGGATGCATACAACTAATATTCTGTTATTCCAACATCTAGATATGTTTCATATATTTTTTAATGTTTTTTTGAAATATTTTTCCCAACCTCCATAGCTCCACCCTAAAAAATATGCTCCAGATCTCATTCTTGCAATGACATCATATGTCAATCATCAGTCAGATTCACTAACATTCTACAATAGACAGTGGAATGTAACTTCCCCAGCTCAGCACATTCTCACAATCGAATGCATGCTTTCAAACAATACCTCCTCATTACCAGTCTCTCCTGGTGATTCTACAGCACGTCTGACATATAGCATCTCCTATGTAGGCATTGTATTAGACATCTTCAGTATCACACAGAACTCGCTCTCAATCATCATCTCATGTCAGGCCGTGGAAAAGGAGGAAAGGGTCTCGGAAAGGGTGGTGCCAAACGTCATCGCAAGGTTCTACGAGACAACATCCAAGGCATCACCAAGCCTGCCATCCGTCGACTAGCTAGAAGGGGTGGCGTCAAGAGGATATCTGGTCTAATCTATCCTGAAGACTGGATGTCTATTAGAACAGATGGTCATCTCTGGCAAAGCTACATACCACTGCCTTTCCGTAGCTCACTAATGATTGACAGATAATGTCATTACAGGAATGAGACCTGGGGCATTTTGGGTGGTGGAACGTAGCATATTTGAGAAAATGCTTTTAAAAATATATATAAATAAATACCAGTTAACGTTGAAATCTCCAACTAATATTATAATACCTTTACTCATTGCTTGAATATTATCAACTGTATTTTCAAGTTTTTCGAAGAAGTAATTTGCTGAGTTAGGGGTCTGTAGAGCAAATTAACCACTTTGAATCTCTCACACATATGTTTACAATAACCAATTCGAGATCAGGATGTTCTAATTCTAATAAACGTTGTGGCAAAAAATGTGGTCGAGCTCCAACTAGAACTCCTCCACTCCTGTTTTGAGATCAATCTCTGCGAAAAACAAAGTATTCATCATTTAGACCAGGTTTATTCGTATTAAAGTAATTATCTAGCCATGTTTCACATATACAGATAATATCGAACGATTGATCATGAAAGAAGGCACAAATGGATGCAGTTTTATATGATAATAGTGATAATAATAGTAGTTATAATTATACATGTAACAATAATAATAGTAATAATGCAGTACTTGTACAGTCCAACCCACAAAATGTTATTACTCTACTTTATGATTAATAAAGTACAACATTTTAGCAGTAGTTATATCAGCATAATCCAAGTTATAAATAATGTAAATATATTCATACTTCCATAGTATTAAGTCAAGTGGTTTCAAGTGATTTTTTCCCTTTTAATGTGGATATCCCGGTTTGATTGTGTCAACAGTATCATGTAATATCGCGAGCAAAGTTGTTTAATCTGCAAACAACTAATGAGTACATATTCTTGACTCTCCAGTAGTGATGCGAATTCTGGAATCCCTTGCACAATATATATATACAATCATATAAAGGCATTTGCCTACCAGCATAATCAAGCCAACATCCTGTAATCTTAGGCACACTAGGGAGACCCGTACTGTAATATAATGTAATGTAATATTGCGAGCAAAGTTGTTTAATCTGCAAACAACTAATGAGTACATATTCTTGACTCTCCAGTAGTGATGCGAATTCTGGAATCCCTTGCACAATATATATATACAATCATATAAAGGCATTTGCCTACCAGCATAATCAAGCCAACATCCTGTAATCTTAGGCACACTAGGGAGACCCGTACTGTAATATAATGTAATGTAATATTGCGAGCAAAGTTGTTTAATCTGCAAACAACTAATGAGTACATTTCTTGACTCTCCAGTAGTGATGCGAATTCTGGAATCCCTTGCACAATATATATATATACAATCATATAAAGGCATTTGCCTACCAGCATAACCAAGCCAACATCCTTTAATCTTAGGCACACTAGGGAGACCCCTACTACTATAAAAGTGTACAGTTTATTAGTTTTGACTTTCTCTTTCTGGGTCTGCATAATTAATGTGGAAGGAGGTGCATCAGCCCCACTATGCTGGATTTTTCATTCGATGTGTTTTTCCGTGGAGAAGTTTTTCACTCGTTGTCACATTGTTATTAAAACCCTTCTGCAATATTAATAGAGCTACAGATAAGAGTTATAGTAGGACCTAGTAGAATCTTTTAATCACACGTTTTATGCCATCCTATTCAAGGACAGGTCTTAATTCTGCTGGTCAGTTGTAAGTCCTACGGCTGCTCTGTCCTGTGTTAATTTGACCTTACCTGTGTTTCTGTTTCTATCTTCTCTGGAAGAAGAGTTAAGGATAGGGTAATGTCTACGTTTCACCGCACGAGTCAATTCGGTCGTTGACATTTAACAGGCAGTGGAATCTGTGACCCGTAAATCTAACAATTAACCAGAGGGCTCATAGCCCTCAATATCCTAAACCTCGTGTAGTGTTCACTTCCAACCATCTTAGCAATATTATTGAATGAGATAATTTTGGATCTTGGATAATGGATACCATCTGGAATCATAAGGTTATAATGCTATTTAAAGTGCTGATGGCCATCTTGGATGGCAAAATGGCGGCCATCGTAGCTATCATCTTGCATGAAGGCTAGAATAATACTCGGTGATACTTTTTGTGTAGCAATGAATATCCTGACCCATAAAATAATGATTGCATCTCTACAGAAAATAATAGCCCACTTCCAGTCATTATGGGGGAATTATGGCCGCCATCTTGGATTGACCGCCATTACCCATTGTAAGTGGTCTGAATGGATTTCTTAACCCCCAAAACCTAGGTGTCGACACCGAAATTACATCTCTAGGATAGATATATGTCACGATTTAATGCAATATTTAGGTATTGGCGGCCATCTTGAAAATAACACTTTTCCGGATGTCAGACTTTCTTAGATTTTTAGTATGATATTCCTGATGTCAAATAGTAGCAAAGAACAGTTTAAAAACTTTGTGTTGCAATTTCTGGGGGTTCAAGCCCTATATCGACTCGACTACATAGCAAAAGATGAGCTGGGGATGTACACTAGGCCATTTATTGATCCGGGCTTTATTTCGTCACATTTATAGGGTAAGGGTTAGGATTGTATTTGGGATTTGGATAGGTTTATGGTAAGGATTAGGTAAAGTGTTTGGTCTTGGGTTGAAGTTGGGAAACTAAGTTAAAGTATGATATTGATCGCGGAGCCGCTGTCGCTGGAGCATGTCTCATACAACTAAATCCAACCTCTTCCTAAATGGCAGCTTGACTAACAAACAGCAGTTGGTTGACTTCATAGCCATTGTTAACTCCTTATCAATTAAAAAAAAAACCACACACACACACACAACTTTCATTACACCACACCGCATTATACCCTCTCACATCCTCTCTCACTCAAGTTATGAATGCCATAAGTCATTACTGTCGAAAATGTATATTCTAACAATGGATGAAAGTCGATTGAATTTAAAATGTCTGTAAGAGAAAGATGGCGGATGATAGGAGAAAGCGCTGAGCTAATGCCTGTTTTAACGATTGTGAAATTTAATGGATCTTATCTCCTCATTCCAAAAGTGCAGTATTTACGTTTCATAACCCTGACTCATTTAAAATAAATAGGACGGAGGATTTAGTGAGCTCTTTGACTCCGACGCCTGAATGGGTTTTCAAAGAAATTGATGAGATCTGCTTTAATTTTCTATGGCGAGGGAAGGACAAGATAAAAAGAAGTACTTTGTATCTTGATTATAAACAGGGAGGATTGAAAATGCTTAACTTTAGACTTTTTGTGAAGGTGCAAAGAGTGATGTGGATCAAAAGACTGGTAACTGGAGACCAGAAAAAGTACTTCAAATTTTTACTGAGACCAATTGGAGGAAACCTAATTTTCTATTGTAATTATTTACCTAACATGATCAATATACAGTTACCAAAGTACTACAAGGAAATGTTAAAGGGAGCGACAAGTCGCAATCTATGGCCGGTTTTACAGTTGGCTGCTCCTTTCTCTGGATCAAAGTTCAAAGCGACTTCAATTTATCGCGCGCAGCTAATAAAAGTTCGCACATCGACCCAAATTTGAACAAGATCGCGCGTTCTTTATTCCAGTATTTGAATCTCATTGGTCGGTTACGTATGTAGGGATTCGAGTTAACGATCACGTGAGGAATTCGGCAATAACATTCCTTCGGTAGCGCACGATTGGACCTGATTGTATCCGAATTTCCCCGAGTCAGGCCAACTGGTCAGGCCCATGGATTACGACTTGCCACTCCCTTTAAATATTTGGTTTGATATGAATGCGTTTATTAAAAAGGATGCAACTAATAAAAGAAATGATTTTTTTTTCAATAATAAGTATTTATAAGAAAGAAAAAACATATTTTCATGAAAATCTTTTCTTAAAAAACATATATAAATTGTACCATATGACAGATGAAGAAGGAACATTGAAATCAGATACTTATTTCAGATAAAATAGAGGAAATAGTATTGATTAAAGGAATATATGCAGATACGCCTGAAGAATGGAAAATGGATTTAAGAAAGCATTCTTCGGTAAAAAAAAATAGAATTTATGTTCTCAATGAAAACTTTTCAATTTGAATCATTTTGCTCAAAGAATTTGTATAGTTTCAGAATTTACAATTATCGTATAATATGTCGGTAAAAGAAATTGAAAAGGTTTTGTGTCGTCCTAGATTAAGCACATTGGATAATAAATTGAGAGAATTTCAATTTAAATTGCTCTATAATATTATATTTGTGAACCATCATTTATACAGGTTTCACTTCATATCAAGTGATAAATGCTCATTTTGTGGTAAAGAGGAGGAGACTTATAGGCATATATTTTTTGAATGTGAAATGGTAACAAAATTATGGGAACGGTGTAGTAACATCTTAGATTTTCCCATTCTTAAAGATATGATTTGGAAGGAAGTACACATTGGATTAGAGGTAACAACTGCAGATAATTGCCTAATTAAATATTTGGTATATCTTAGTCGGGAAAAAAGAAGCCTCCAAGTATTGAAGAAATAAGAAAAAAACTGCTTAAAAGAAAGAAATATTGCGACCGAACGGAATACTTTGACACTACACTATAAGAAATGGGAACAATTCAAAGTAACACACATAAGCGTGAAACGAAAACATACAATGGTCATGATGGGTGAGGAGCGGAGGGGTCTGCCTGGTTCGCGATCGTGTGAAGTTGGCGGCTCTTTGCCGCTATAGATTGCCCTTATCTATTCTCTTCTCTTTTCTTCTTTCTTTTTGCCTTTCTTTGCTTGTTTGTGTGTTTGCTGTTCGTTGGGGGAGGGGGGGGGGAGGTTTTAATCTATAATATTCATTCGGTATGATTAATTTGAGTACACTGTGTACTATACATGTATATTTACTTATATTATGTATTACTGAAGACTGTCCTTATGATATGTTGTGTACATGAACTAAAAATGAAGATGTATGATTTTTCATTTGTACTGAATGAATGCAATAAAGAATGCTAAAACAAACAAAAAAGATAAGAAGGGGGAGGGCGGGGAAGGCTATGATCTATATTATTCATTCAGTATGAATTTGAATGTATTATGTACTATATATTTCATTATATTATGTATTTCTGAGAGTTGTATAATTCTGTATACATTTTGGTAATTGCGTTATGTACATTAACTAAAAATGAAGTTGTATGATTTTTATTTGTTCTGAATGAATGCAATAAAGAATGCCAAAAAAAAGTTTTTGGAGGGGGTAGGGTGGGTGGAAAGCTGTGATCTATAATATTCATTCACTATGATTAATTTGAATGTATTATGTACTATATATTTCATTATATTATGTATTTCTGAAAGTTGTATAATTTCTATTCCTTTTGGTAATTGTGTTATGTACATCCATTAAAAATGAAGTTGTATGATTTTCATTTGTACTGAATGAATGCAATAAAGAATGCTACAAAAAAAAAGTTTAAACGGGGAGGGCGTGGGGAGGGGCAAAACAGCACCTGATTTTATCTTTTCGGTTTTCTCTCTTATATTATTACATTACGTTATTTCAATATTTATGTACAAGATACAGGTAATATTTTCTTCATTATTTTCAGATTCTTTCAATGTTTGATGTATTATTTTGTTAAAATATTTGTTCAAATAATTTGTACAATTTGTTTAATGAAAATTGCATTTTATGTATTTGATTTGAGAGAAAACAATAAAAAAAATCTTTAAAAAAAAAAATCTGTACATCCATTAAAAAAATATATATATGGTGTGTACGTCTGAGTATGCACGTGTTTTTTATCGTTTACCTTTAATGAGTTAATTAAGTTGTCGCTATCGGACAGATGTGACCAGCCATTTGCATTGGCTTTAGCCCCAAGAAGGGAATTTACATTTGACTGCTACAAGCATGTCGTAAGGCTCTGAATGCATTAAAATCATTTACTTCTGTGAGGTACCCATTTACCTAACCCATTAATTTAGGTTTATACATTCTCAATGAGCAGTTTTTGGTAAGCCCTCGATTTGATGTAAACCCCGACAAATCTTCCATTCTCACCATACAAAAGACAACCATATTTGTTATCATGGTTATTGAAGTTGCTACGCAGGATCTCTTTCGAATGGAAAAATAAGTATACGCAATCCTTGTATCTCTTGAGTTCAGCCCCGAGCCAAAAGAAAATTGGAAATTCATGACATCTTAGAGTATAACAAGGAGGAAAGCTTTCCCCAAATTTTAAGTGTCTTTTTTGTGCCGGGTTCTATCAAACCCTCCAATTTGTGTATGTATGTGTAATTGGGTTTTTACAGACGTGTATCAAGCAGATACGATTATTTATGTCTGGGACCGACCTTTAACGTCACCATCCGAAAGACGTGACTCAGTCTCGAACCTGGGTCCGCTGAATCAGTTTATAATTTCCACTGGTAGCTGGATTACAGGCGCACGCCACACGCCCAGTTCTCAAATTTGTGTGTATATGTGTGTGTAATTGGGTTTTTACAGACGTGTATCAATCAGATATGATTATTTACGTATGGGGACCGACCTTTAACGTCACCATCCGAAAGACGTGACTTAGTCTCGAACCTGGGTCCGCTGAATCAGTTTATAACCTCTATTCTTAGCTGGATTACAGGCGCACGCCACAACGCCCAGTTTTCCAATTTGTGTCCCTGATTTCCTGCTTTTATACACCGATTCCATTCATGTCAATGCGTATCGTCAATACCGTCATAGTACCAGAACAACTACCCCGAACAACTTACCTGAGGACATCTGCCCTCGACAATTAACCTTCGAACAACTACCCCTGGGGTTATTACCCCTCGGACAATTCCCTTAGCAAAATTTCCCCCAAAGCGACTAACAACTTACTGGTGGTATTTTTTTCACGGGTTATAATCGGAGCTCGCAGTTGTCTGGCATGGGGTAGTTGACTAAAAGGGGAGTTTTCCCAGTTGGCCGGGCCGGGGCCATTGTCAGAGGCGGCGGAACGTGGGGCTCGGACAATGGAAGAACTTCCATTGTCCGAGCCCGACGTTCCGCAGCCTCTGGCCATTGTCTGGAGATAGTTGTCCGGAGAGTAAATCACACAGGGGGTAGTTGTCGAAATTGGCGGGGGGCCGTTATCCTGAGGGGGGAACTCTCCAAGTGGTAGTTGTTTGAGGGTGAAATCGTCCTGGGTGGTTGTCCGATTGTACTTTTCATGATAATTATGTGTTCTTCCTCTTACATGGTCATGAATGCGCTACCTTGTGTAAAAATAGATATAACGTTGTAGATAGAGCTAGGGTATAATTATGAGATACCTGTTTCTGTAGAAATTTCCTTCTATGACCTTTGGCCAGAAGGCACATTGTCTATGAGCAAAGGCAATGCCTGTTGAAGGTCCGTCACTATCCATCTCTGAAGACATAATGCTGCCTCAGTCGATTCCTGTAAGTTGATTAATGGTGGGATACAATCTACTCGGATCACTCAACATTAGTTTACAATGTCTTTACTCTTCTAAAAGGCCGTGCACGTAAACGTATATGCGGGTTATACGCCGACGTATCGCGGGTTCGACGACCGCTATATTCGAGAATACGTTTTAGTTTGAGGCAATGATTGTTTAAATACTCAAAATTTGCGATACCGCAAATCAGAGGCGGGGTTCCGGGGAGGCGGGGTTCCGGGGGGGGGGGAGGCAGGGGACACAGTACCCCCCCCCCCACACTTTTTCAAGTACCCCCAAAAGTGCTCCTTTTCATAGCTGATAAGTGCTCCCTATTCTTCGTATAGTGCACCCTTTTCTTTGTAATTGCCCTTGTTATCTTCTAATAAGTGCCCCCTGTATCCTCAGACATTACTGCCCCTTATGAGATCTAATAATTGCCCCATTTTTGGCTCATTTCCCGTTCTAATAATGCAATTTTCCTTATGATAAGTGCCCTTTTCTCCTCTGATAAATGCCTCTGTTTAAGTGCCCCTTTTACTTCTGATCAGTGCCCCTTTTTCTTTATAATAACATTATTTTCCCTTTTGATAAGTGCCCCTGTTGTCTTCTGATATATTTGTAATATATTGTACCTATGTAATCCGATCTCGCTTACAAACTGTGCCTAAAGTCCACAAAAGAGCCATATACCTGGCTCCAAATATTCAGAGAGGCTTCATAATAATAGATCCCCATACTGATATCAGCACAATGAGAGGCAGTGGAGCAGGGGGCAGGAGGGGCACAATTCCCTAATGGGCAGTGCCTCCTAAATCGTAACTAGAAATTTTCCATAGCTCGCTCGCTACGCTCGCTCGCATTTACCATTGCCTTCTTAGCATATTAGGAAAATTGCTGCTATTCAAAATATAATTAGACCATTACACTCAGCTTTTTATTTAGAACCATGTTAAGACATAAACAATCTGTCGAAAATGATCCTCGATAGTGTATTAATCAGAATGTAGCGGTATACTAATGTCTCAAAGTGGCATTATCCGCCTTGTTTTCACCCTTTGTAGGTGCCCATTTTCCCCCAAAGTGCCCATTTTTGCCCCCCCCCCCCCCACTTTGAAAGACGCTCCGCCGCCCCTGCCGCAAATCAAGGGGATATCTGTACTCGGCCTAAACCTGTGCCGGGTATTTTGAAAATGTAAACCTCAGTAACATGCTATAATTAAAGGTAATTTCTTAGCCCCCTTAAATTGCCGAAAATGGGTGGGCTTAAGACAAATGGATTGCTTTAACTTTTGGCCCTTTTTAATCGGCGTCTTCTTTAAATAGGCAAATATCGCAAGGATGCAGTTTTAAGCATATTTTTACATAATTTACATGAGTTTTAGCCTCATGATATCATGATATGTTTTTGATAAAGATAATGCTGAGGCAGTATTTTTTTCATCCCCCCCCCCAAAAAAAAATAATAATTAAATATATATGTGTATTTAATTATATAATATTGACGAGTTTATTTCATATTTACAGAAAACCACTCGCAATTTCCATGATTTCATATTATTTGTTGACATCAATATGTGTTCAAATGTAATACTGTTTCAAGGTATGTTTTGCTTCGTGCATTTAGATAACTTAAGACCAACTTGGTAATCAGTTCACTTCAAATAGTTTTGCTATTACAGGATCAGATTGGTCGGCATAGAACTATTCTGTTTCAATCTATAATATTATATATATTTATAAGCTCGTTGATTTTCTTTTCTTCGTGAGGTATCCTTTTAATTTATCCAAGTATCATAACAGGTGATTTCTCGAACTGCAAATATTTCAAAGCGAAGTTTCCTGGGGTTGTGTTCCCCCTTTAATACAGGTGTATCAAAAACAAGAAATCAATCTTTGTACACCCTTCGACTTTCACCAACACTGTGAATTACTTTACAATTAAAGCTAATTTCAGAGAGACTAGTGCAGGTGCATGCTAGCCTCCTATCCCATAAAAGGGAAAAGAGCATAAAGGGAAAGTCCATCCAGGGGGGTGTTTCATAAAGCTGTTCGTAAAGTTACGAATGACTTTACGAACGACTGGAACATGTTCTTGGGTGCTACACTAATCAGATTCTCAATCATTTAGCACAAGAACTGATCACCAGTCGTTCGTAAAGTCGTGCGTAACTTACGAAAAGCTTTATGAAACACCCCCCTGGTATTTAGTTGATTTGAATACAAACGGAAAATGGGAGAAACAGAACAGTGAAAGTTTTAGCAAAATCCGATTACAAATAAGAAAGATATGAATTTTTAAAGTTATAATCAAGCAAACATTAATTGGCAACTCCGTGACGTATCTTGCGAGTCACATTTGCTCAGTACAAAGAATTACTTAAATTTAAATTTTGATTTCTGAAGAAGGAATAGGTTTTTTTATACAAGTTTTGAATGTTTGAATAATTATTTTCTTTTGAGAAACTGGAAAATTGCAAGATGCGTCACGGAGTTGCCAGTTTGTTTTTGATTGATTACGACTTCAAGCAAATCATAACTTTCCTATTTCTTTTCGTATTTTGGTCAAACCTTCACTGATCCGTTTCTTTAGTTTTTCTGCTTCTTTTAAAATCAACTTGTAATCAGGGTGGACTTTCCCTTTAACCTTCTGGGCCCATGAGCATAAAAGGCTACTAGGCCTAGTTGGCAACTAAAATGGACTTAAGTTGCTTACTAAGCCTAGATGATTACTAATTGTGATGCATAAAACCCAACTAGATATAGTAACATTCTAAAAAGTTAGAGTTGATCTGGGGTACCTCTAAGTCACTAGATGACAACTAATCAGTCTGCCTTTGGACACCGTCCTGACAACATGTAAGTACTGGGCAGTAATGCAATGTTACAAAGACCCTTAGAAATGAGTTATGCTCATTTGGAATGTGGTTCGAAGCTCAAACACAATAATCTTGTCTACAAGCCTATCGTATCTGACATAATCACCTCCTCTCCAAGGCCAAAGCACCCAAATCATTTACAAACCAAATTGTCCTAGTATGCAACTAGTAAGCAATGTGCCTAGTGAGGTTTTATGCAACACAAATTAGTTGCCAACTCCGTAGGTATAAACTAGGGAATTTATAATCTTACTAAGCACTAGTTGCCAGCTAAACTAGTAGCCTTTTATGCACATGGGCCCTGGTCTCATTAGCTACGTATTCTCACCTTCATTCTAACTTGCTACACAGCTGATGCCCTCTGTCTGCAATCCGGAAACTCTTAAGATACCCTATATGACTTTCACCAACACTGAATTACTTGTACTGTTATCCAATTTCAGAGACTATAGCGCAGTGTAGCCTATAATGCCAACCTCTTATCTCACTTCACTTTCTGGTCTAATTAGCTCTGTATTCATGGTATTCCTGGTCTATGTATCTCCGTATCCATGGTGTTTCTGGTCTTGTTAATCCTAAACCTAACCCTATATCCTAATCTTCACACTGTCCTTCACAAAAAAAAAAATCATGACCCTGACCTTAACCCGAATTGTCCTTTCGAGATATGGACGGAGGAGCTTTATGTCGCAGGAGCAAATGTCGTGTCACCTTCTGGTCTAATTAGCTCCGTATTCATGATATTTCTGCACTACAAACTAGGGTGTTGATTCAACACCATCTCGCACTATAAGTGTTGGAACATCACCAGTTTGATTCAAAAATTATTATGTGTGAACACTTATCTGGTGTAACCCAATATTGATACGGAGATGGTGTTGAATTAACACCCTGGTTTTTGCAGTGTGGTCTAACTAGCTCCGTATTCATGGTATTTCTCGTCAAATTAACTCTGTGTTACAGGTATTTATCGTCTAATTTGCTCCGTATTCATGGTATTTTTGGTCTAGCTCCGTATTCCTAGTATTTGCCGTCTAAATAGCTCCATATTCATGGTATTTCTGGTCTAATTAGCTCCGTATTCATGGCATTTCTGGTCCGATTAAGTCCGTATTCAAGATGTTTCTCGTCTAATTAGCTTCGTAATCAAGGCATTTCTCGTCTAATTAGCTCCGCATTCATGTTATTTCTCAACTTAATTCTAACTTGCAACACAGCTGATCATGGGTTATATGTCGTTTTTGCGAAGGTTCGTATTTCCGAAGTTTCATAATTCCGATAGGTTCGTTTTTCCGAAAATGAAAGAGGGTTCATAATTCTGAAGGTTCGTATTTCCGATAATGAAATAGGGTTCGTAATTCCGAAAATGAAATAGGGTTCATAATTCCGAAAATGTAAAGGCACCTAAAAAGGAGGGAGGGGACCAAAAAGAGCCTTCTTTCATTTCTTCTTTCTATCTACAACATAACATATTAAGGAGAATTAGAATTATCTGGCGGCCGCCAGAAAATTCTCTCTATCCTTATACCTGATATAATAGCGTATCCACCAAATCGCATGCGCGTGCAAATTGGAATCATATCGGGGCCCTGTAACATTAAGCTTGAAATTGATCTTACGATTGATTTTTACGATCAATCAATAATCAATCTTAGAAATCAATCGTGCGATCAATCTAAAGCTTTATATTACACAGCCCAGATGTATCAGATTCATTTTATATCTGGGTAAATGTCAACTAAGTGACGTCATTAAACAAAGAATGGTAAATTTTTGGTTTAGGATTGTAGTTGGAGGAGAATACAAACTGTCAACAATTATGTGTATTTTTCACAATAATTGTGAAATGTGCCAAAAATGCTTGCAGATAACATGTCCCGTGCACACAAAAAGGATACGCTGAACAATCTTGGTTTTTTTTTAATATATGGCACGGTTACTTATAGCAACGTAAGTAAAGATTGAAGGTAGCCACGCTCGATATTCATGTACGTTCAATTTCGTTCCCTTGCCCCTATTGCAAGGTCGTGCATAACAACAATCTTGGAGCAGCGAACAAAATTGCCGTCGAGCGTGGGGTAGTTTGTCAGTTGGGTTGTTCAGTTCGTCTTTCTTCGGTCGAATGCGTATCACACTGCAATAGACCTGTTTACTAAGTGATTCAAATTTATGAATGTTTCTTTCCTGGGGACCTAGTAACGAGGTATTCCATTAACATGTTATTAATGAATGAACTACAATACTTGGAATCCAGTTTGCATACATTACTTGTTGCTATGTCTGACAAGCTTCTGGCAAGCTTTCAGGTTGTCAAGAACAACCTTTGTTTCAAAAGTATGCATAAAATTTGAATCACTTAGTAAACAGGTCTATTACGTGCTCGTTTACCGAAGATGTTCGGAGATTCCTGAATATTACCCTAGCCTGGCCAAGCTCCAAAACACCACGATTGGCGACTTTTCGGTCTCTAAACTAAGATTGAAAGATATTCAAAGGTCAACGACAATTCTCATTGTATAAATTATAGATTTTTAAAAACCTGAGTTAGACATTTATCTGAAAATGCTATCTCTGTCACAGAGAATTACTTTAGCGAAATTTAGATGTGGGAATCACCGACTGCCTATCATAACTTGTATATTCTAACATTGAAATATAAAACCCTCATGTGTAATGAGGGAAAAATTGGCGATGAATTTCATTGTCTTTCTTAATGTCAAGTGTTCAATAATAGAGAAAGCTATATTTATGTAGGTTTTTACGGAGTAAAGCCTAATACATTAAAGATGCATAATCCCTTTAATTCAACCAGCACCAACGAGTTGATTAGGTTAGCAAAGTTTTGTAAGAAAATTATGCAGATGTAGATATCAAATGATTTATATTCGATTTGATTACTCTTTTTTATGTTTGTGTTGTTGTTTTTGTTTTTGCTTTAATAATTCATGCTTGAAGTTAGTTTTTATATTTCTTGAAAGTTAGATTGTGCCTTTTTAGAAAGTCAGTTAATCTTTTATCCAAATCAACGTCATTATTGAAGTTCACAACATTTTTTTTTGTTATTTGTTTGTTTTAATTTAATTTCCAATTCACTATAATTACCAAATCGTATGTAAACTTTTTTGTAATTTACAGTATCATTCAATTTTGATTTGACTATTTCTCTAATTTTTTAAAAAATTCAACAAAACAATTTTGTTTCATTAAACTATTTCTTTGATTTTTAATGTATGAACTTGTTATATGTAACTTGCTTGATTCTCTTCAATGCCCGAATAATGTTTACAAAAGAAAATGTTTAAAAATCCATATCCATTGTCATCGTCATTGTCATTTGTACCTAGTATTGTAAGTACGAACTTGGCTTATTGTTTATCAATTTATCAGCAAAAAGTTTGTTTTTGAAAGATATTTAAAATACTTGAATTTTTGGTAAGGGGAAAATGCAGATGGATATTGATTTATATAAGAATAAAAATCAACAAGAATGATAAAGATTCCGAATAACTACAAAATCAGAAATATCTTCATAAGTTGAATAGTAATTTATTGGAATTCCAAGAGATAATCTTGTTTTCCATTATCTTTTTTGCAGATTTTCTATCAAGCATTTTCAATAGTTGGAGATAAATTTATACTCCACTGCTCCATTTGCTAATGAACAGGATTTTAAAATCATTAATCCGGGAAATGGAATCGCTTATTATCATAATACCAATTTAATACCCTTTATACTGAAGGCTAAATAGGAAACTGGTTTTATAATGATTACTTTTAGTCTCTAATGCACCTTTCAACATGTACAAGAAAATGCCCCCGCTACCATACCTGCCACCGAACATGGCTAGGAATGCACCCCCCCCCTCCCCCCATCCACCACCCTATCAATATTATAATTACACTATGTATCGAGCTCTGATCATAATTATGCCGGGTGGAGGAGGCGGGTAGCTACGTACGCTCTTAATGAACTAAATTTCAAACCGAATGCGGATATATGTGTCGACAGAGGTAATTAAACAAATGTTAGAGCTGTTGAGGTAGAAGATGATCTTTTCAAAGAGCATACTTCATTAATAGATTGGTATATTGTATCTCTATAACATAATCTGAACATTTATAAGGTCAATTATAAATAATATAATCTCCAAGTAGCCCTTCTTGTTGTTGTACGACGAGTCCCTGTTCTATGGAAGCATTATGTTAAATTCTACACATAATAGGGGAGGGCTGCGGCTGGAGGGGGCTGCAACCTCCCCCACCCCGAAGATTATCAATGGTCGCCTATTCAAGCAGCGGGGTAGCACATTTGTATTTTTATATCTTATATGTATGTCCAAATTTTTGCTCACTTGATATTGGTGCAAAAGGCGTGGAGGCAAGTTTGAGTGTCAGATATGATTATGTCGTCTTGCCCCCTAGCCCATGTTGGTGAATGGCACAACTTTTGACTTCGTAGTTTAGCCTATTCAGGTTACATCACAGAACAGACAAATTTGAGACAAAAAAGGGCAATTCCGACTAATTACCAAATAAAACTTAACAAACAACAACAATAACAAATCACCAAGCGTTTGCAAGGAATTACAGTCACGGTGCTACCTTGTGAGACAGAAAATTAAACTTTAAAGAGAGTGTTGAATTTTAGGGGGAATACTCGTTTGTTTTTAGAAGGTATACAGCAATTCCGGCTTAATGACCATCATACAAATATCATGACATCTTTATACTGATAACGATATACGTGAATGGTAAAAGTCTCATTCTTTTACTAATACGAATTGTATACCCAGAGGGGTTTGGCGCCGAATATACACAAGTTCTGGCATAACGAGAAAAAATAACGGAGAATATTATACATCTGGCATATACACTCAACCAATAAAGTAAAACCCCCCTCCCCCCAGCATTTTTTTTTTCATCTAAAAAAAAATAAATTTTGCCGATTCTGATCTACCAAACAGTAATGAATGCTCATTTTTCTTACGCACAATGTGAATGGTATTTTTCTGAAACAATAGGCCTTTCAATATGAAATTAATGGCAGACGCGGCGGAACGTCGGGCTCGGACAATGAAAGTGGGTGATATCTTTTGTTTGGGGAGTAAAAGTCCCCTCCCCCCTCCACTTTGAACATGGATCGAGAAATTAATATTTTGTGGTTTGCTTGAGAGATCACGTAAATCACGCAATATTTGTTCCTGGTTGGTGTCAGGGGGATTTTTATGTTTAATGTTTGTGTCATGCTAGGTATGAAACCGCCAAATCTTCCCAAGTACGATATTCGAGTATGTGCCTGTCTGCGATAAATTAAAAAATCATCTGGGAATGCGAATTCGAGAGTGACACTGACAGGTACAACGATCTGTTACTGATTAATTCATCATCGAGCCATTTCTATCTCTCTCCTTTGGAGTGTGACTGAAATACTGAATAAAATAAGCTATATGCCACAATTTGATCATCGCTGTTCCATTTCATTAATATTTCTTCCTGTCTAATTTGATTAATTTGATTTAAGGTATTTCGATGACAAAATTTTGTCGCTGCAAGTGCAATTGAAATATTCAGAAAACCAATCGGATAATTAGAATAACACGACTTTGATGTGCCGTAAAGCGAGTTACTGGGAGCAATCAGGTGATGTTGAGATATTCAAGGCTACCGTTTCCCATATTTTGCTTTTGAAAAACATAGCAAAATTTTCTTGCTTGTAAAATAAAATTGAAACATTAATCTGAAGGCCATAACTTTATCTTGCATCACGTATCATGTTTATCTCAATTTATTATCGTATCCAGTCGTCTCTTATTCGAAGGGCAATTTAAGCTAATTAATTTGCTGACAAGTTAACAAAAAAGTCACTTCCTGTCACACTGTCCAAAGTGCCAAACAGACTAATTTTGGCGACTAGATTCGCCCTGCATTCCCCCGACAAGCCTTATGTTTGATTGTAAGTCTGAGTTTTGGATATGAAACTGCTTTCTCTATAGGAACTGGCCCTAAAATCATTCTGAATTTGTTACCAATTAAGCAGCAAAATGGCTACGATTACAGAGATTTGCAGAAAACCCGCACATATCTGCAATATTGGATTACATTATCTATTCTTCAGAACAACCAGCTCTAATAATTACCTCTAATGTCCCTCTGTGCATTATACCGCTTGTAATCTTCTTTCACACTAGTTCTGTAGACATCATTTATTTGTCATCTTGATCATTCAGTGGAAATTTATAAGGTTTGTATTTGTCATCATTCATTCAACACCAGAACTCGGGGAGACCTTGTGGAGACTCAGATTCGAATGATTGCTATTTCAACATACTTGCGATGTTTTCATCAATGTACTCGTTGATGATAATCATGACAATGATAACATCCTTGCTATAAAAACTCAGATTTACAATTCATCACTAATGTAAGTATTATTGCGCCTACAATAATGGCGCTGTATGATTGTTAATGGCTATAGCTGAAGCGAACGTGCAAAAACATGCCTCTACAAAATTAACTCTAGCTCTTTATATAGTACATAAACCCCCCAATTTTTTTCATCATCAGGTAGGGTATGAATCATAAATGTCATGTCATGTATCATTTGATCCTTATAAACATTATGATGTCATCAAAATGGCGCCAGAAATCAAAATTTTCATTCTTCATGTTTTGACGTCATCATATTTATGCAAATTTGGCTCTAGATTCGTAATTATTGGGCGTCTTTCGCCCAGATTTTAATATTTTAATATTGTAGCTGTGGCAATTTCCTACAAAATCAGTCACCACCATTTTTCATTTTGATGACGTCATCACAGTGAAAATTTTAATTAAAGATGCCATGTCAGAATTTTCCCTATTTCCGTGTTATGTCTATGGAAGATGATTTTTTGTCGAATCATGAATCTACATGACATAGTTCTCTGAGCTGTTTCTCAGTTGTTTTTGGTCTATTTTCTTCCGGATTTTAGTATGTTATAGCTGAGACTATAAGCTTTTATAAATGTGTCTCCAATTTTTGATCAGATGTCGGTATCATGCCCAATTTTTCACTACAAAATGGGATTTGAGAATCCCGTTTTTCGTTTACGTGTTATCTCTATGTGAAATATTTTGATATATTGGTCAAAGCACTTGCCTCTCACTCCGGTGACCCAGGTTCGATCCCCGGTGGGTCCATTAAATTTTTTTTTTTTGCTTCTTTTTGCCTTTCATTTTATCATCTTGTTCGACTATTATAACATAAGCAATCAAAACCAAGTAATAATCTGCCTTATTTTGCGTGTTATGTCTATTGGAAAGTAGTGTGCTGGGGTTTATGTATAACCCTATGGAAAATCTGATTCCCTGACGTGTCTTAAAGCTATCCTGCAATATCATTAGTCCTATTTGATATCACAATTTCTCAAAATTGGCTTAGTCAATTATCGTTAGTCATCAGTCCTAATAAGGTCAAGTTCCCGCATCTTTTTCAAGGTCATCAGATTACTGTGACGTCATCTAGGCGCCATTTTCTACAAATCAACTTATGGTCGTATCTTCAAAACGAAATGTCATTTCTGTTTCATATTTGGCATGGTTAAGGTCAATGTCATTCCAGTCATGGTCATCACAATTATCACCATCACCATCATCATCCTCCTCATCATCATCATCACTTTCATCACCATTATCATGATCATTCTCTGTCTTTTGTTTTTTATTTCGTAATTATTTTCATGATTCTATCATCTCCTAATTTCACAGTATGCATTATTTTCTCCCATCTTATCTTATATCATGTTTTACCATGCGTATCTTTATATTTCACCTGTCAACTTCTCAACATAATAGAAGATACGGACGACATTGCATGCACATCGTTCTGATACGAACGATTGCAGTTTTAAATGTTGTCATGATCATCTTTATCGTCATTGTTATATGAGCATCTTATCACTGTCAACATTATCATGATTGTTATCTTGCACAAATATTATCACATCTTGCAATGACCGTTTCACACATTTTTCTACATTCCTGTCCTCAAGAAGCATCTCCATTCATGGCATTTTTGACTTCCTATCTTCAGTTTAGCATTTCCCCATAATTATGATCATCCTGATTACAATCATGATCATACAAATTGAAAGACAGACCACCTAATTCGTCCTCATGACGAATTAAATTCTAGTTAGTATTACAATTATTGTTATTATTATCATTATTATGTATTATGCGTCACCTGGCCCAGCATTGGAGGGGAAAAACGAACCGAATCACTGTAACCGTCCGGTCTCTCCTCCCTATATAACTGATTGCTCCACTTTACTATACCGAACAAACTGAGCAAAAGTTCTGAAGTTGGAAAGATCCCTTCAGAAAGAATGTTCATTCAGACATACAATTTGGAAGATGCGTTCACACGTGCCCCGTTGTTTATGTGAACACAAAAAGCAAAGTTGTAATCAACTGGATGCGCTATCACTTACAATTTCTAATGGTTGATGGAGACAACGCACCTCCCGCCCGCGGCCCTCCCATGACGAAGATGATATAATATGGCGCCTGTGTATAAACTTGAAAGTTATGCATCACGTAGATGATAGAGACTTAAGGGAAATCAATGCTAAAGCTGCGTGCAACCTTAGACATACCCGACACGTGCTGGTGAGAAAGTTGTGAATAAAATATTAAAGATAGCGGGGGCGTGAAATTAATATGTGAAACTTTCCACCAATCCGGGATTTCCCTGGGTGACAGGTGCCTTGTAAGCAATTCTCAGAAAGTGAATCCAGGTTGACGATTTACAGGTCAATATACACAGCATTCAAAGTTTTATTGAAAAGGAGAAAGCCTTTTAAAATACATAATATTTCGCTTTGAACCAATGAAAGACGAATGTTCTTCGAGCAGTACTGAAAAGAGTTGGCCCCATCCGTGGCCATAACTAAGCTAATAATGGAGAGGGGCTATAACTGATCTCATACCATATTGTCACTTCATCGGTCTGATAATAAAATAGAACTATCGAGAACTGTATATTTTGTTGACTTCGATTCTTCTGTGTGCTCTCAAAATAGTTAAAGGAGGATGAAACTCAATAAAAAATTAGCTGATAATCATGTAGTAAGTTGTCAGCCTGTTCAAAATATCTTGAAAATACTCCTATTTGATTGTTCAGTCAGGAGAACAACCTCTCTAATGTTTGCAGATTCCTTGATAGTTATTCTCCCATGGGGGCTGTCATTTTGAAAAACCGTGATGTCATAGTCGTACATGTCCATGTACCATGCATCTCTAGTAGGTCCATGGTAGAACCGAATCCACCAGTGCGAAATGACAGCCATTTTGGTACCCCCAACTCTCGCACAGGTGATGTTGTATGGAGCAGTTGTCATGGTCGTATGTAGGTCTTTGTCACTTCTTTGAATAACTGACAAACCTTTGTCTGATCTTACCAAGCAACAACTTGTGTATGCCAAATCCTGCTTATTAAAAGAAACTGCCTCACTTTATTATACAGCTGAACCAAATATCTTGACACAATTAGGTTATTTGACAGGATAAAAATCCCTTCATTTGAATGTACATGACTAGAAAAATGGTCTATATGAAATCCAGTGTCATGCACTCCACATGTGATCATGAGTGTTAACGTAGCTAGTATACAGGTCAGTGGGAATCTCACAAATAGCACTGCTCGAACATTACGTTGTAAAGAAAATGGCAGCCCCCATGGGCTAATGTATAGCAAGGAAACTGCAACTTTTTGAGACATTGTTCTTCTTAAATAATCAAATAGGGGTAATCTCAAGATATATTTAACAGGCTGATAATTATCTACATGATTATTGGCTAATGTTTGTTGCCTTTCATTCCCCTTTAACACTCTACATCCACGCTACCAGATCATAATCAAATAAATTAGACAGAGCGTTACATAATCATCAAAATGATAAGAAATTGAATCTTACTGAAAATCACACGCAGTACACACTGAACTGAATGGGTGTACGGAACTACGTGCACAAGTGGTATGAAGTATGGTTCAAACTATTTCTCGTCATATTTATGAGGGCATTTAAAGAGCAATCGCCTTCAGGGGACATGTCTTCTGATACACTTAAACATTAAACATTAAAGATGAGTAGCTAACGAATCATTTTTCACTTTTGATAGAAATCAACCTTCTCTAGTTCTCTTAAATATTCGGAGATTGCGCATGTTAATTTTGTTGTAACATCGCAAATGTGGGTGAGTAGTATATGGAATCTCTTATCCCAGCGTCTATCAGAAGATGTGGTGGTCTCGTGGTTCTGGTTTGCCTACAAATCTTGGTTCGAATCTGAATCGCATCTTTCGGATGTTGACGTTAAAAGTTGGTCCCAGACTTAAACAATTAACACACATACACACACCCACACCCTCACATAAACGCAGTTTAGACGTGGTTAACGCATGGTTAAAGCCTATGGTTAGAGCTGTAGGCGCACGAACGTGTTATAGCCTGTTCAGACTGTAAGGAAGTTATACGAGGCTCGTATAAAGAAACGTTAATTGTACAGGTTGTATATAAAAATATGCAGATGCATGCAGATTTGACTATAACATCGCATAAAGAAACGTCGTATAAAGAAACAGGTTTGGCGAAGTCAGATGACGCCATATGTTTTGCATCAGGTTTACGTCATGGACAGCGATGGAGCTTACTCCAGAATGACAGCTTACTGGTCACGTGAGCGCATGAGCCCCGCCCAGTATATATACGACTCTCGATACGATGTTCAGATGTTCGATGTTCGATGTTTAAAATAACCGCCCTTTTGAAAATTAAAATCAAAATCGAATTTTGGATGCCATGTTTCTGATGTAGTCAATGACCCGTATCGATAAAAATAGTAAAGGCCTAGCAAATGCATTTTATAACCTTTTGCTTGCATCTTCAGATATTCCAACCCAGTAGTTCATAGCAAAATGAAAGAGGAGCTTGTTTTCTCGGGTCCGCTCGCTATTCATAAGGACCGCTATTCATTTAACACGCGTTATGAAGAGGGGTCCTTATGAATAGTTGTGAATAGTGGTCCTTATGAATGGAGGTCCTTATGAATAGCGAGGCAATTTGTCTATGGTTTGCTCGCTACTTAGAATGACCGCTATTCATACGAAACCGCTATTCATTTAGTCACGCGTTATGGATAACGGTCCTTATGAATAAGTGGTCCTTATGAATAAGTGGTCCTTATGAATAGCGGTCCTTATGACTAGCGAGGTTAGCCCTGTTTTCTTGCTAGCGGTCGTTTTCCCAGGCCAGACTAGCGAAAGCTTGCATTCTTATATTCAAATTTTACTCAGTATCACAAGGAAAGGTTTTGCTCTTGTACACAAAAGCTTCCCCGATTAGTAAATGCCTATTATTTTGTAAAGGAGAAATTTTCTTTCATCTTTACTTGGTATTTTGTAAGCTCCTCTCCTTCTAGCTTACGCTTTTGTTTGCATGGATATGATGAAGATTAAGAAGGTGTCCTCATTATCATTTGTAAAGTTGATAGATAGCTGATATTTATCCTTAAATACAGAGATTTACAAAACATGAATTTAATCAGGCATAAAGCGGATTTGCCAGATTTAACAGTCATAAGTCGAATCTCTCTCTGCCGCCACTTTGGAAAGTGAACAGGGAGAGAAAAAAACTTTGACTAAGCTTATGCCTTGGAGCACAAACAGCTGTTTTATTTCCCTCAACGCAGTTTAAGCTGATCTTGAGGTGTATAACCCTATTGTAAACTCTCAAAAAACATCAACTGCAAACCCACATGCCTGACATTGTAAAAGTCCTAGTTATTCCATATTTCCATTTACTTGATTACCTTTTACTTGTAACTCAAGTAAATACTGCAAGCAAAATATTAGAAAATCACCTGCTAGGTTTAATCCGATACCGGCCAATGTCTTTTACGGGGGATATGTATATTCTTTTACTGTCGACAGCGGCCGATGAAACACGGATACACGCTGGTAAACTTGTATTTTTTTTCTTCCCAGAAATGTATTATTAAGTATGGACGATATGGTTTGACCAAGGCCCCTGACCTGGGGGGGGGGGGGGCAGCGATCCCTGTGACCCACCTTCTGACTTCGTCTCTGACAACACGGTGGTATAATGACCTTTAATCAAGATACGGTTTTAGTGCAAATCGATTCCTCAATGCCCTAAAGTTATGCCTGAGTGATACGTTCGAGAGAGGATTGAATGTTTCTTAGAGGCCACATGGTGTATGTTTGAATTATAAAGGTTAAGGAGCTTGTATTAATTGGATGGCTGATTGATTTTAATGGTTTTAGGGAAATTGGAGTTCCGCAGCCCTTAAGTTAGGACGGTTGTTGAATGTAAGGATTCAGCGAGAATATAATGTCTATAAAAGGTCAAATAGTGCATTGCGACTCGTAAGAACCTCATTAATCAAAAGTACGTTTAGGATGAAAAGTTCCTTTGAAATATAGATGTATATGGGTCGCCCGGTCGCACAACTAAGTAATCAATAATATTTTATGGAGACTGAGTACCCTAACAAGGGAACTAATCATTTTAACAAAATAAATGCTTCTAGGAAACACAAATGTTACCCCAAATAACTCTGCCAGACATGTTTAAAGCTTAATTTGCCGACAATAATACCTAAAAATAACTCCTTTGACCACCCTCATGACAGTACTGATTGAAAGCTTTTTGAGATTGGTGATTCTAAAGTCTTCCCCAAATGCACTCGGGTCTTCTTTCGTGTGCATAATAATAAAGACACTTTGTCGTGAAATTCGTGATTTATACATGCAGGTGCGTCTTTAGGACATAATTATTAGATAGTTTTCGCTCAACGTCGTGGACGTACTTCTACAACGCACGAACGCTCCTGGAGGGGACGGATGAACGGCCGTCGCACAGAGACGGTTCCTCATTATAAGACAGTTTCGCTGTTCGGCGATCGCGGACGGACACAGTACATATGAATTACGTCCTATCCAAAATTTCCCATTTGACAGAAACAATTATAATGACCATGATGAATTATATCCGACTTGTCTTAAACACACACACTGCAGTTCTGTCTATCTGGTCGATAACCCGAATTTCATGACACAATTCCACAGAAAACAGAATAAACTAATCTGCTCAACGTCAGTGACAAAACTGACAATGCACTAAACAAAGCAGTTTGTCAAACATGCAACACAATGCCACACAAAACACCATGAACGGGACTAACCCTAGCGTTCGTGCGGCGAGACTCGCTCAAACAAAACAGCTTTTGACATTCATATTTCAACAATTTTCTTTATGTTCATGTTATATTCATGTTTTAATAGATATGGAAAAAGCAGTAGTAATTGTATGTAACAAACTTCAGCGAAAGGTATACAGCTGAACGTACAACTACAAGACCACATGAATTTGGCAATCGAGTCTATTATACCAGAACGCTTGCTGATTGGCTGTTGATTCACTTGGGAGCAGATATAGAACAGACGTGATTTCTACCAAGGACCGTCGCGTATTCCGTCGATGGAGCGGTTCGCTGTTACTATAGTAAACTTCTCGATTTTGCACACGGATCGCAGGTTTTCCGTTCTAGATTAACGGGCGTCGCGTACAGCGAAAACTCTCTCCTGAATGGGGGCTTGACACCCAGTGGCGTATCTAGGGATTACGGCGCCCGGGGCAAACAGTGAAGTGTCCAAATTTATCTACGTTTTTCTACAAGCAGCAAACTTTTTCCAATTCTAACCCTAAAAAACGCAATCTTGTGTATTGTATTGTATGAAGTGGTGGTTGTCCGTATATCGTAACCGTAGGAGGGCGCCTTTGCCCGAATATTACAAAGACATTCGATCATACACAGTATGCCCTCCGAAGGAGGGCTAGAGGGCCAACTAAAATCTGACCTTTGACATTCCATAGGCTTTGCATTGCATGTGTAAGATAGGAAATAGCAGAAGTATATATCCAAAATATAGTGTATCCATATTAATTACATATCACATTTTGTGGTAACCCTGGTCCCTAGCCTGGACATTAACTCATTCATAATATATGTTTATTGACCCTTTCTCTACTCCAAGACCTCCATATAGTTTATTGACCCTTTCTCTCCTCCAAGACCTCCATGATTGTCTCAAGGAGAATACGGTAGTTATCCTCGCTGTATCATTCAGTGTTGATAGTTTAAAGAGCATACTTGTTTTATACCCATTCTTTGCTCTCTCTAATGCCTCATATAAAAGAGGATGGAGCCTTGTGCTCTTGGCAATATTTCCAGTTTCTGGATCTAGCAATATACTCCTGCCACTGCGTGTGGACGGTAGAAAAAGGAGTGTAGAAAGTTCTTCGGCCGCGATTCCATTGCTTTCACATGTTATAACTCTGTGACTCTGTGACTGTCGTCCATATGTATGTGTGCCTGGATGGCAAAATAAATACTTATATGTACTTCGCTATAACATTGGACTCAACCTGTGTTTGTTATTATTTGACGTGACACTCGCCCAGTACCACGCTACCGATAATAACAGAACTAATATTTAGAGTGTTACATTGGTGGCAGCGGAAAACCGGTGGTCATCTGATCCCGCTCGATATCTAAGTGATTGCTTACTTTTCTGCTGACGCCGATTATATACGTTTGACAAAATATTCTTTTGATGAACTGTTCCTGCTCATTTTTTCTTCGGTCTTGGATGGACCTGCTATTTGATGGACATTTTGTCATTTTGTAAAAACGTTCCTGCATTTTTACAATATCTGCTTTCGATCTCTGTCACCCATTCTTTGCCTGTATTGGGTAATATTTTGTTCCCGCCATCCTTCACGTACCATTCCTGAATGTAGCTGAATTATGGACTGTTCCTGACTACACTCAACACTCATGATCCGTCACTATTCGTCGTGCTCATGGATGCTGCTTCTGGTTGATTCCATGTTCCCCTTCTGATTTGTTCTACCCTTTCCTGTCATGCCTGTCATCCTCTTCGTTGGCCGGAGTCATCGTTGCCATCTTCACTTTTCTCCTCATCACCATCATCTTCTTCATCATCGTCACCGCGGATCTATCTCCCTTTGTTTTGGCTCGCTGACTATCTCGCTCACCCTCTGTTTTCATCGGTGATGGATGGATGTTAGTTCCTGCTCTCAACCAGGTGTCAACTTCTTCTTTTCCTGATGCAGCTATTCGAAGAGGTGAACTCTTAGGACATTTTATTAGCCTCAAGCCTGGACATTAATACCTAAGACTGTAGTATTATTGTTTCCTTCTTTTATTTTGTCTTCGTTCCTTATTGCCCTAAGTAAACTTTTCTTTGATTTCTCACCATGTATGCCATGTTACTCATTCGACTTTATTATCCCTAATATTTTTTTATGTCTGTATTCCGTAATCCTTTCAAGTTTTCACTTGGAGTTTCTTAATATTCTTTGTTTCTATTTCCCCTTCTTCAGGTTTTTACAAATACGTGCGCCCTACTTTCGATTCAATTTATTTTGATGCCATAATATTTCAAATTTCTTGTTTATCATGATTTAAATGGATTGGAAATTGAAATATGGCGTGTACTCCCGCCCTCCTCCCTCTGTTTCATATCCTTCTGTTCCCCACATCCCCATCTGCTTTGACGACATTCTTGATGAAGAATCGAGGCCTATTCCAGCCGCATTAGACTACTCCTCTCCGCACACTTTAATTAGCCGTTGTCTTGTGGAGAATTTACCTAGTCTTGCCGATTGCGACATCTATCCACCCCTCTATTCATCTAGTCCTCCATGTGACTCTAACCCTACCCATACTTACCCCGATGGCACTCTGGTCGCCCCTGTCAGTCTAGGATTACAGACTGATTTCATATTCTGTAAATTTCAAATTGTTGACGACACCAGATACCGTCTTTTCGCCTTCACCCTCCCCTCCATCTATCCGTTCTGAGGCTATTCATTATCATGAGGTTAGCCCTGCAAATCACATCTCAACCCCTCCTCCTAATCCTCCTCAGACCTTTCCTGTTCCCCCTCCCTGTTCAAATGCTGTCAACTTTTCTTCCGAGTCTGAGCCCCTAGTTCACCATGTTCCCCAACCGTGCTAAGGAGTCCCTTTCTATCTTCCTTGATCCATCTTCCTCTGCTCCTACCCCTGACCCACCCCCATTATGTACGTTCAATAACCCCTCTCTTTTCCATCCCCTCATACTGCCTCATGGTCCAGGTCCCCCTATAGTAAAATCTTATCCTAATGGAATGGCTACACCTGGTTAATGGCCCTGATTCTGCTCGACACCCTATGATTTTTGTAAGTCCATATACTCCCTAATTCCCATTAATCTTCTCTGATTCAGTGGCAGCTTTCGTATCCTGTATTTTTCATTTTTTGTCATAGTTAGCAGTGCACCCGCATTCAAATTTTCTGTGCACTTTATCTGTTGGTGAAGTACGGTGGAGAATAAAGCTAATTCGAACGGCTGGCCACCATTTGAAATAGTTTTGCCTTCCTCGGTTTCCCTCACTCCCTTCCACATTTTCAAAACAGTTTAGACTTTTCACTAATTGTCTGTAAATTCTGTACATAGAATATACAAATTTTTTTGTCTTTTCCTTTCTCCTGCAACACTACCATGTAAAGCAAGTTTTCAATGCTATATTTACATCTTTTGCATTATTCAATTTTGGTCGATGTGTTGGTTTTCAATCTTCTTCTCGTTCTATAGTTCAATGTCTACTTTTTCGTGATTAATAGGTAGTAATTATTTTTTTATTTTATACTCTTGTTATTGCTTCATGTTTAATGGCATGGTCCAATATATTTACTATTACCATTAGTGACTTTAAATTTTTACATATTTTCTTGTCGCAGATAGATTTAAATGTATTCATTTTTCTTTTATTTTTTCATTATTGTGATTTTAGTAAAACGATAAGAAAGTATCATGCCAGGTTACAGAATCATGTCAGTTCTACAATGGCACCGGTCTGACAAAGTTCGCTCCACTTCGTGCCTAGTATTATCTGATGATCTTTAAAATGTATTTGTATACTCCTGATATATAATAAGTTTTTTTTTTACTCTACTTATCTCAAACTTTCCATAAAGGGTTTAAGCCTTTATAGCACTCTTTTTCCCCAATTTTTGTAATGCAATATTACTTTTGCATCACTCTACATTATGATCATATCATGATTCAAACATTGATTCCAACAAAACAAATAATAATTTCAGTTTCATCTTACTGGACTTCACTTGTTTGCATGAAAGTCATATTGACTTAATTGAATGCATTCATATCATTAAATAAATAACAGAACTAATATTTAGAGTGTTACACATACATTGTGGGAGCTTTGGCCAATTTGAAAAGTGAGCTAGGAGGGTCAATTTCAATGAATGTCTATTCATGAGGAATGACGTCAAAAACTCGTCAAATACTGTTCGATGATTGGTTAGTGGCTCATATTAAAAATAATGTTTTATGTATAACATCATACATAATTCATTTTTTCATTCCCACAATTCCCTACGATTTGGACACGAAATAGGGAAAATGGCGGCCGTACGGGTAGTGCTACTTTTGTGCCATTTCAACACAAATCTCAAAAAACTTCGTTTTTGAGAAATGTTTGTTTTAGAAGGAGTTTGTCTAGTAAATCTCACGAAAGCAGAAATATTCTCCGGGGACATTCTTATCAACGTAATGGTGTATGATACCATGAAATGTAAGTAAATATGAATTTTGTTTAACGTTCCTCTTAATAATTGGGATGTGTTCGTCGTGGCTGCTAGTGAGTTCACTGTACAAAACGTATTATCCCACATCCCACCCAGTCCACCTCTCTTGCATTACAAAACAAAATTTTTATCTTTGATTGAACTCTAAAACGGTCATTTTAAATAGTCAACTGGTAATGCTTTTCGAAAATATCAGAAATTTTCCGAAGATCTGTATATCATGACAGTGCTCAAGCCTAAAAAGTAAAGCGCATGGCATCATTACCAGCAATCTGTGGTAGATGTTGACCTGTTCAAAATTGATCATGACGCTGAATGCACAAGATCCTCACTCTGGGGAGCTGGGCCGCGCCGGATAAGATCTTGCCTAGCAGTCTGTTAGTTTTTGGTGCGCCGATCCTGGCCGGCTAACTGCACTTTGCTTACGATGGCAAAAGTTGCAGGTGCCCTGCATCTAGGCCTACCATAGACCCTCGCCTTGAATTTTAAGATCAACTTAGAAATTGAATGACAATCTTAAATCATGCTGGACCAGTTTACAATGTTCTTTATTATATTAAACATAATGCTGCTTCTGAGAGCTGTCTCAATTTCTTTTGTGTGTCTGTAGTGACAACCATGACGAGTCACCACTGTCACTGAAACGAGAGTAGTATGCGCACTATGCGAGTATAATATTATTAATGTAAACATTAGATCTGTGGCATGCTTTTATTATTACCATGATCCTAACCTTTTGTTCTCTTTTGATTGCAGAGCTATTGGACCAGTGTAGAGAAACACGGGGACCAGGACCAGATCATCCAATATCGTGATAGACCCTACCTGGCTGGGCTGTAGTTTATTGTCATCCACTCACTGCAGGAAACCCAAGTTGAACTGGAAAGGTAAATTGTTTTTTGAAAATGTAGACCTTTAAGCCCACGTAATTGGTGTAAATTTCAATTTGGCCATTGCTTAGTCTTAGACATTGTACTAATAGCTCTGTATTGTAAGATTAGATCTTGCTATTGATGTGTATCTGTTTTCTGTAGACCGTACGTAGACGTGGTCTGTACAGTCAAAATCAAAATTACGTCCAGTAAATGATTATACCCGCTTACGGATTTAGATGTCTTGGTCTAGGATCAAATTTAGAATGGAAGATGAAAATATGCATTGTGCCCCCCCCCCCCTTTAGAACGGAAAACTTTTTTTGTTTTTGTTTGTGTTCTTTTGTTTTCTTGCTTGTCAGATATGTTTGGAGGGAAACTAGACCCCGTAACCCCCCCCCCCCCCCCACTGAGCGACAAGACCAAATAATATCTCCCTCCTAGCAGTTTCCCAAAGTTGACAATCCAGCACTTGTGTGTCCCCCCCCCCCCCCCCACTCTCCCCCTTATACAAAATCCTGGATTTTTTTGTTTTCTTTTTTAAAATCCAGTCCACATGCTACAAGAAGTTTAATTTTGTTGTCCTTTCTTTTTGTTTTTTATAATGCAGGTTGTCCAAGGAAGCTCATCAGTTTACATGGCTTGCTAAGTGTCAATTAACGGAGTCATTAAAGATCGAAGTATTTTTATCTTTATTATCATTTAATGTTTAATTAATTAATTTTTTTTCTAGAGAGATTTATTGCTAATTCACATAATGGCAAATACATATATTCTAAATGTCATGAATGCTATTTCTGAGCTGGAAATTGAGTCAAGGGTGGGTCAGAAGAAAGGAGCTAACATACTATTCAAAGGGGAAACAAACAGATTTGAAAAACTTTTATTTATTTTTGTATTTTTTATTTATTTATCTTTTTTTTTCCCCCTTTTTCTTTTTTTTTTTTTGGGGGGGGGGGGGGGGTGGGGGGGGGGGTTCAGGGCTTGTGTATGTCTACATGTCCATGTAAACATAATTACAAAAATTGTAGTTGGTATGATTGGCCCATTTGAAACATGATTATGAGAAAGTGATTAACCTAGAGCCTAATTCTAAATTCTTTTCACACTAAAAAATACTTAATAAAAACCTTTCAAGCTAGGCCCAGTCAGTTATCATGTCACCTCAGACTAATGCTGTAATATAAATTCGAAATATAACCAATAAATTTCAAAATCAAATAATTTTCCTTTTAATTCCAATGTAATTTAGAAAAAGAGAAAATTGTGGCATGACTATATTATGAAAAATGATTTAGTTCATCATCTTTGATGCAACTTGTGTTTATTATTGTAGTAGTGCATTACGATTTAATCATATTTATTTGATCTTCAACCTTAAGTGATAATCACTTTCATCAGCTCCTTGAAGCTATCCTGTGATAGCTATGATTTTTTTTTTCTTGAAACACAAACGGTTTTATAATCTGTAATTTGTTCCTTTCTATCATCTTTGCAATAATTGTGCAATCAATCTGGGGCTTGTTTCTAGGCAAACGAATCAGGCGCTCGGGAGTTTCAGCCCACGCCGAAATTTTCAAAACTACCAATACATGTATTTGGACAAACATTGCCTCATATCATTTTGGGCAGTAAGGTGGTCTCTTTGTTCTTTTATGTCTTATGTATTCTGATGATAATTTGAAGGGATGTGCATGGATATACATTATAATCCAGCTATATATCGGATGTCACTAGATAGATTTAAACTTGTTTGCTTACAAAATGAAATAAAATAGCAATTGGTATGCTGCCCCCCTCACCTGCCCCATGATTTGTTGTCCATGAAACATATGTTATAATCTGTATATTGCATTTCAAGAGAGCATTAACTTTTATGTTGATAAATGAGTTATTTTAATAAACATCATTTCACACTGAGAAATTTGTATTTGTTGTTTTCCCCATAATTTTGTAAAAGATGATGTGTCGTTGATGATGATGATGATGCAGGCACAATATGGCATGTGTTCTGAAGTGTGATGGTGGATTGGTATAAATATAGCCTTATGCAACCTTGAATAACTGGATGATAGACTGAATTGTGGGTTTCTGTTGATGGACTCATTTTACAAGAAGATGCGCTATGCATGAAGAAGAAAAAACTGGAGAAGAGGAAGAAGGGGGGAATCAGATTTTTGAGGTTTGTTTGTTGCTGTTTTAGTTGTTGGGATGTTTTGTTTTCTTATGTTTTTTGTTTTTGTTTTGTTTTGTTTGTTTTTGTTTTTGTTTTGTTTTGTTTTGTTTTGTTTTTTGTTTTTTTTTTTGGGGGGGGGGGCGGGGGTAGATGCAGCAGCAGCCAGTGCATGGTGGTACATATAGGGTCATGGGGAGCACATTTTCTCTTTGTACTTCAATTTGAGATATGGTGTGCCAGATCCGCAGGGCACAAGGAAAGCGTTCAATGAAGGAAAATTCAATATCGAAGGAGGGCTTCTTCTTCCTTCTCTTACTCTTCCTCTTCTTTTTTCTTCATCTTTTTTTCTTCTTCCTCTTCCTCTTCTTCCTCTTCCACTTCCTTTTCCTCTTCCTCTTCTTTTTCTTGTTCTTTTTTTTTATCATCTCCTTCCTCTTCCCCTTTTTCCTCTTCCTCTTCCTCTTCCACTTCTTTTCTTCTTTTTCTTTTTCTTCTTTTCTTCCTTTTCCTCTTCCTCTTTTTCTCCCTCTTCTTTTTTTCTTCTTCTTATCTTCTTTTTCTTCTTGTTCTTCTTCATCTTCTGCTCATTATGGCTGCACAAGTGCAGTATACGCCTAAGTATAGTTCAATTTTATGTTAATTAGTTATAAAAGCTGATGAATATTCAAATTTATAATTTCAATAACTTTACGCGCTGCGCGCAGGCTAAAATCTGATTTTCGCTGCTACACAGAAAAAAAATCAGCTTCATAGGCTAATACATGAAAAGTGGGAGCAGTGTGCACTTTTGACCCGCCGGAAATGCCCCCATGGAAAGCCGGATGCAGAAGCGGAGTTGAGACCCCCTGTTTTCGCGAGCCAGTTTTTCATTCATTTTCTTTTCTTCACTTTTCCTTCCCTTCTTTTCTTTTAGATTTGTTTTCCTTTCTTTTCCTTTTCTTTTTTCTTTTCTTTTCCACCTCACCCCCCCCCCTTCCCCCTCCCTTCCACCTCTATTTTTTGCCGACAGCAAGTTTGAGTGGGGGAGGGGTGTGACACCCCCACATACCCCTCTATATAGCGATGCCTCTGGCTTTCTACATTCGTTCATATCCTTAATGCAGGGCACAGTTAGAGTAATTGAACAAAAAGCTGAGTCCACTATCCTGATTACACTATACAGTAGGCTTCATGAACGAGTAGTACACAGTCGCTTTTTTTTTTTGGGGGGGGGGGGGGTTCAGCATTTTATGCATAGGTAAGTCCAATGTATTTTGTTCCATACCTTACCAACCTCATCAAAAGATATTAGTATACCAGAGACGAATTAGTATACCAGAGACGATTGCAAAGACTCGCGAAAAATCAAAAGGAAGGCAATTTCAATAGCCTTGATCATGGCCTCTTGAAAAGTGGGAATGTTACAATTAATGACGTGATCCGAACATGATTCTATTAAACAGTGGCGTCACGTGAGTCCTGCCATTGAGGGGCATGCGGACACTTGTCTTTAGTAAAGAGGGTGAAATGCAAGAAAGCAAGGTCATCGAGTGAAAGGTGTGGTATGAGAGGGTCTTCTCGTCTTCGTTTCACTTCTCCATCTCCTCCCTTCTACCCCCCCCCCTCTCTCTCTCTCTCTCTTGTTTGCCATTCGATTGGGAATGTGCCCCCCCCCCCCCCGCCTGCAAAGCTTCACCACTGTCGCTCTAGATAGATAAAACCCATCTAACGATCACCCGATCGATCTCAAATGTCAGGAGGTGAATAACCTGAACTGCTTTTTGGAGGAGAAATGCCAGAAAAAGGTACTTCACGTCTTCATCATAATCCTGCAAATCAATATAAAAAGCACGTCTCGGATAATGATGTCTGGAACCGGACCTACTTTACTCCCAAGGGTGACGTGGGGAATACATCATGGGCCAATATTATCGGACTATATCATCGGACTATATCATCAACTGATATCATTAATGCAGTCATGAATTACCTCGAAGTTTTGAGAATTTGATCACGCGCTTTCATCTCATCAAATTCGTGACATTGCAACCCATATTTACGACCAATGCTTGATAACATCTGTAACAGACACCGAATACAAACCTCCCACTGTGTCAAATCTAGGATCATTTTCTTGGAAACAAGGAGACTGCCTGACAGCAGTCAGCTTCGACCCCCCCCCCCCCCCCCCCCCCAAAAAAAAAAAAAAAAAAAAAAAAAAAAAAATTTAAATTTTCTAAAATAGTTGTCGTGGTTTAAAGTTTCATTCACTTGAGCACTTAATCATAGGGTTGAGGGTCCGAACCCCTGCCTGGCACTAACGTCCTTTAACAAGACATTAATTTGCATTTGTCACTCCCCAATCCGGTCTATAAATGGTTATATGGTATATGTTAAAGCGCTACATATTTGGAGGCTAAAATATAATGGGATATTACACAGCAGGCCGCATCGATCAGTTATCGCAACTGGAAAGGCACTACATAGTTAACAGCTGTAAATGTTTCTTAAATAGGCCTTCAATTGGAGAGAAAGGGCTAAAATAACTTCATATATTTTGAGGAGCATTCCACAAACGCGAAATGCAGACTTTAATACCTCCAGCCCCCCCCCCCCCCCCCTACCGTGTAACACTGCTGGATACGCGACTAAAGTTCAGATTGCGACGCGAATGCCTCTTGGAAAAAAAAATCGAAATTACATTTTTCAACAACTGCTTTATAGGGACGCGAGTCAAACGAGTAGATTTAGATACTGGAGAAATACCGTCCCAACATTATTTGCCCTGCAGCTTTTCAATAACGACACTACATAATGGCACAAGGAAACAAATAAACTGATTATTTCTTTGGTTATGTTTTTGCGTCAAGAGATACACACGAATATATTCATGCATTATATATTTTGGCGTTTTATGCATTTTTCTTAAATAAGAATTCGACAGGGCTTTCGGTATGAATTCCATGTACCAGATAAATTCGTTATTCATAATTCACTCTGTTTTCATTTTCATTAAGATTATGAACGTATTGCAAAGTCATTAGTTTCCTTTCCTCGATATGAAATATGCCCAATGACCCATATATATATATAACAATTGTGTAAGGAAATAACATATACAACAGCTTTGGCAAATCTCGTGGAAATAAATACAAATGTGAAAGAAATGAGAGAATAATGGTTGCGTAGCTTAAATCAAAGTTCCCCAGAGCTGTCCTCCCTTTTTGAAATTTTTGCAAAGGCTGAAAAAATTGAATCTGGTGTCGCCGAAACCACTAACCCGTCTCCGTGGTTTGATTCAAGCTACGCAACCATTATTCTCTCATTTCTTTCACATTTATACATATATATATATATGAGCGTGGCTGAATGATAAAAAGCAAGACATTTCTCAAACGAGAATTTTGGAATTAATGTTTCGTTTGAATGATGCGTATAGGAACATTGACACAAGACACATTAGGGAAGGGATGGATTATAAGGTAAGGTTGTGACGGTACTTTATAACATAATGGTCGTGAGAGTAGCTGATTTTTGTTATCAATTTGTCTAAGAATGTAATAAAAGGCATCGCTTTATGTTTTAAGACATGCGATCAACGTGTAGAAAAAAATTCTTTATTACAGAATTGAGAATTATTTTCTCATTGCTCTACGAATAACCCGAAATAATCACAGACATCCACATAATTATGAGGATAATTTCAAAGAAATTAGCCAGCTCTTAATTATAGGTTTTCCCATCCAATTTCGTTACCCAAATGGCCGATAATAGCACGCAATTTGAATGGCGATCACGATCATCTTTCAATTAACAGACAACTTCGTTCAATTTGATTGTTTCATCGTGCGATAGCCAGCTTTTGTCGAACCGAATTGAAAAAATACAACTCAACTTAAAAAAATCAGGTGAAGAGCATTCAATTTCGTTACCCAAATGGCCGATAATAGCACGTAATTTGAATGGCGATCAGGATCATCTTTCAATTAACAGACAACTTCGTTCAATTTGATTGTTTCATCGTGCGATAGCCAACTTTTGTCGAACAGAACTGAAATAACACCACTCAACTTAAAAAAATCACGTGAAGAGCATTCAATTTCGTCTACCAACGAGCATTAATTGGAATCCTATATATCCCAAGTATAAATCTTTCTATGTATTGTTTATGCATGGATTTTTGTACACTTAGAAAGTACTTAAAACGACGCAAAGGAAAGAAAATATGAGCAATCATGAGCACCGTTTATCTGAAAATAAAGATTCAAATACGTCTAAATAAGATGAATGAAGAAAAATATGAACCAATAACAGACATGCATTAAGAAATGACCTTTAAAAAACCCTTGCAACCCCTGCAGTAATTTCCACAAAAAGGAAGACAGTAAGGAGGAAAATGAATTTAGCTTCGCAAATTATTTCTCTTATTCATTTCAGTTGATTTCTCAAATTAAATACGTGCATAGATATATCATTACTGTCTACATTAGGTGGAGAGTTTTTTTTCTTTGAACCTAATCGGTACTGTTTTCACGAAGTGAAGGATATGAGCGCACAACTAAAAGCAAGCTAGTTTTGAATAAATCGTTTTCAAAGTTTTAAAGCATAATCTCAATCTTTTTAATATATGAAAGGTGAATAAATTTCATATATTGGGATAGATCATATTTCAATGTTTAGTTCTATGTTTAATTTTTTGCATATTTTTTTTTTATATTTGGGGGAAAATTAGCTGTAAACGTAACCGTCATTTCGTGAAAACACAAAATTCAAGGACGCGCTTCATTTTGTTTTCACGAAGTGGCGGATCTCAGCCGCGCGCGTGTAATATATATGGTACTTGATCACCGCGCATTTAACCGTCACTTCGAGAAAACATAAACTCAATTTAAGGAACTAGTCCGGGAGCCAGGGGGGGGGGTCAACCTCGCTGGAAAGGAAACAAATTTTCATGTGCATGAATGTAAAGATCGCATAGTCCGATATAACGATTTGATCGTCTGGCATGTTCTATGTGGTGGGTGTGGCCAGGGGGAGGTCACAAAGTGGTCAAAAAAATGAGCTAGATCAGCTGGAATGGAAACCCTGAGAAACCTATATCAAAAGATTCGCCATAGTCCCAAGATACATGAATGGACAATGCCAAGCGTTTTAAGTGGTGGGGAGTGCTTGCCAGACGCCCCTAAAGTGCCCCAACCCCCAATATTGAGCTAGATCAGCTGGAAAGGAAACCATAAGAAACCTATATCAAAAGATTCGCCATAGTCCAAAGATACACAAATGACCACACACATACGTGTTTCCGCCGGAAAACGAGGACTGTGTGTCAACATTACCCAACCGTGGACTTATTCATAATTAACTATTCACAGTTATTTTTCAATTGTTTTTGAAGAGAATAATCCTGGAAGACTAAAAATAAATCCCGTTCAATTTCCGGGCGTGCCCGTCTGTCTGATAGAGTGCGTAAGCCAACAAAAAAAAAATTTAAATAAAAAATTTACACACGAAAAATTTCACTACCCCCCAAACGTGGACTCTGCGCATTTATGCTCGTAAGGTCAACAGCGTAGTTAGAAGCTAAAAATAAAGCCAACAAACTGTAAATCAAAACGAGGACGGTCCTCGGTCTCTTGTGTGTCCTCGGTTCGAGATGTGTTTTCATATTAGTTTCCCACGGTTGCCGGTGAACACAAGTGCTGCCAGCCGATTTAAGTGGTCGGGGGTGCCCGCCAGACGCCCCCAAAGGGGGTCCAAAAATTGAGCTAGCTCAGCTGGAAAGGAAACCCTTAGAAACCTATATCAAAAGATTCGCCATATTCCCAAGGTACATGAATGGACAATGCCAGACGTTTTAAGTGGTAGGGAGTGCTTGCCAGACGCCCCTAAAGTTTCCCAACTCCAAAAATTGAGCTAGCTCAGCTCAACCCTTAGAAATCTATATCAAAAGATTCGCCATAGTCCGAAGATACACAAATGACCACTGCCAGACGCTTTAAGTGGTGGAGAGTGTCTGCCAGACGGTAATGGTAATCCATCCACAATTATTGAGCTAGATCAGCTGGAAAAGAAACCTTACGGAACCTGTGGGAAATTACTCACCAGAGTCCAAAGATGCGCAAATGACCACTAGACCATTTAAGTGGCGGAGAGTGACTGTTATTATACAACCTATTATGTTGTACAGACTTACATAGATACTGCCAGGAATCATCATGATTATATATTGTGGGATCTACCTGCCGCACCCCCCCCCCCCCCCACCTCCTAAAGAATGACAAACAAATATGAAAATTAACAGTCATCATTAATTTTTGTTCCTATTTCATTTCTTTTACTTATACATGGGATACTCGACGTCGGACAAACGCTGTATCAGCAAAGTATGATTAATTTAACGCACGTAAGGAGTTTACTCCTATATTTAGTACATTTTAACAGTGAAAATTATGGGTTGTTGAGATTGTTCATATAGTTTGTTATATAATTTACATTAATTCTTGACTGAATTGGTAAAAACTGTATTAGTATTGACGTTATAATTTCATATGTTTATTGCAAGCACCAGCAACTGTTTTATTACTTGTTCTATTACTGATGTAAGTTGTAAACTATAGGATTCATTCAAAAATGTTCAGACCTTTTTTTTTTTTTAAAGCGCTAGCGCAAGCTTTAATCAAATTTTGGCAGATTTAATGATTTCCCCATAATTTATACAGACGATAATAAACCATTTCACTGAAACTTCATCCCATTTAGAATCATATTCCGCTCATTTTGATACCAACCAAATGTATGTACCTCACTGAAAACTCTCCAGGAAAAAGCTCCAGTCTCTACAATCATTTTAAAAATAATAAATATTTAATTAGCCAGACCTATTGAAACGTATTAAAATCGTATCCTGATTATCGTTTGATATTACAAACTGCTGTTAAGATCCAGAGATTTTTTTAAAAGATCATAATATCCTGATACATGTATTTTAACAATGATATCTAATGACTACTTTGCAAAATGTAACCGGCTATCAGGCTATAGCTCTGCATTTCAAATTACATAGTCTACACAGAGGCTTTGTTATCAATACTTAATTCCTGATAAATCAGATTTCACTTTTATCCACAAACATAAATGTGTGTAACATTGATGTCAGTAATGTCCAATCCTCAATGTTTATATTAAATATGTAGCCTTCTAAGTTCAAGGTTCAAATCATAGTGTCTAAAACTTTCCATCCCAGTACGTTGGGGTCAAGACTTTTATAAAAGAAATCACCCTTTTTCAGAATTTTAGCGTGTATTATTCATAACTCTGTTAAATACATGTCAAGTTATTCATTATATTGATAGAAATACCCCATCTCATCATATTTCATTCAACATGTTCAACATAATATGATGTTAGACAGATAATATTACTTAGAAAGTATCGGAACGTCGCTGGGCCCAATTAGAAACCTAGTGACATATTCGGATACACACATACATACAAAAAGGTAATAAAGAATAATGGTTACACCCGATCTCTGTTTATTTTGGTGAATTAGATTTGCTACCGATACCATAAGTATACTGACCCACAATAAAAAGTACCCACTACTTTATAATGGTATATCATATTTATATTGACAGACACAGAATGACAATGAACCAGGGTGGAAAGATTGATCTTTTATTGAAACATTTCAATAATTTCGGAAGACAATGCTGTCTCCTGTCAGCGCGCATTACAGCGCAGAACACAACAAGTTGAAAAATGAAAGTCACAGATCAATAGCGTGTGTGGCCACCATTTGTTTGCAGACAGGCATTGCATCTGCGACGCATACTGCGCACCAGTCTTTGAATGAAATCTTGTGGAATCCTGTTCCATTCATCTTGCAAAGTCTGGATCAGTTGTGCACGAGTCCTGACCCTGCCAGCAATGCGCCTCCCAAGCTCATCCCACAGATGCTCAATGGCAATGTTCTCACCCCTCTCAGGAATGTAGTGGTTAGCCGTGCAGCATGAGGTCGGGCATTATCATGCTGAAAGATGCGCAGTCCTCGGTTGTTCTGCAGGAATGGCACCAGGTGTGGTCTCAGGATATCGTCCATTAACACCATGGAGTGGCCGGCGATGTCCCCTGACCTCAATCCCATTGAGCATCAGTGTGATGAGCTTGGGAGGCCCTTTGCTGGCAGGGTCAGGACTCGTGCACAACTGATCCAGACTTTGCAAGATGAATGGAACAGGATTCCTCAAGATTTCATTCAAAGACTGGTGCGCAGTATGCGTCGCATATGCAATGCCCGTCTACAAACAAATGGTGGCCACACGCGCTATTGATCTGTGACTTTCATTTTTCAACTTGTTGTGTTCTGCGCTGTAATGCGCGCTGACAAGAGACAGCATTGTCTTCCGAAATTAGTGAAATGTTTCAATAAAAGGTCAATCTTTCCATCCTGGTTCATTGTCATTCTGTGTCTGTCAATATAAATATGATATACCATTATAAAGTAGTGGGTACTTTTTATTGTGGGTCAGTATATTATATCTCACTCATATTTACGCTGAATTATTCACGTTCAGAGCAATCTCCGTATATAAAAAATAAATTTGAGTTGATTTGATTTGATGTTCATTTCTATTTCCATGTACATCATCATAGATTTGCAATCTTCATGGTCACATAAAATCATAATTATATAGAAAAGGGGTCGTCGTAAGCACAGTTCAGGTGGAACATAAGGTCTGTAAATACCAATAACCTTCATAAAACTCCTGACTACTGATTCTTATATTGCAAGGTACAAGGATACGTGCTGAAAAACACTTGTACGTATATTTCTATGCATAATTACGAATGTTGCAGATACAGGCATTAATAATATGTAGACTGTCTTGTAATAAGTAGGAAACAATTAAGGTTAGTTTGTAAATATTTTATGTTATTTTGACGTAAATAACATTCGCATATTTACAGACAAACATTATTGATTAATAATATTGTATATCGCTAGCAATGCATGAAAGAAGATAATCTTTTAAGCGTTCTTTTTTAATACACTTTGTTGGGCTTGAATATAAACTATATAGGTAGTGAATTCCAAATATCGGGTCCAGTGTGTCTTATAGATCTATGAGCCTGCCTGACGGCCGTTTTGGGATAATTGTTCGAATGCATATTAGTAGAAATTCAGGTAGGGTATTTATGTAGGACGAGTAATTGCATAAAGGCTGCCATGGTAACTGAAGTTTATGTAAATATATATCCACTGTTTCAAACAATGCGGAATATCATTCTGAATATTATCTCCAAGTTTCATTGCATCATGATAAGAAATTAAAAAGTAACAGCCTAAAAGGAAAAGGTTCAAGTGATCAATGTGCTAACAAATATTCAAAAATCTCAAATGTTAACAAAACCGAGGTTTTATGGTACTTTGCAGGGCACTCTGCTGATAAGCAACGAAGATGTCCATTATCAAAATGGTGTTTACATGCATCAAATATATGTACAATATAAATTCACTGTCTGAATATTGTTTGAAACCCATATCAAACCTTAAATATAAAATAAAAATCAATTTTCACGCCAAAATATCAAAAACTTGTCGGTTTGCATTGAACGGTTGATATGAAAACAGTGTGGTGCATAATTGATCGGTATTAAAATGTGCGGAATATGATTCTTAATACGATGACCAAGTTCAATTAAATATACTATTCATACTTAAAGTTTCATGTGAACATGTCAAAAATGTACAATAGAAACAGGTCTGTGTATCATGGTATAACTAATGTTTTACTAGAAATATCATTCATGAAATAGTTTCTCCTTTAACACATAATTGTTAATCTATCACTAAAAACGGCGTTGTTCCTAATGATTGATTGATTGATTGATTGATTTTATTCGTCAGGTATATTGCAATGCAAACACATCGAGGTACCATGACAGGATAGCCCATGAAAGCCGAAATGGCTTATTTCCAATGGGGTCCTTAACTAAATAACTGATACAAAAATACACTAAGAAAACACATTAGTACGGCTACAAGACTATCGTTCAAGTACGACAAGTAATAAGAATGTACTAAAGTAGCAAAATAAAACATAACATTTTTATAAAGTAGGCGAAGATTACATAAATGTGAAAACAAGACTTAACGGAAAAAATATATACAGGAAATCATAATGAAACTATCGATAATAAACATTGGTTACATAAGTCATATAATATAGGAAAAACCCTCTGAGCTACAAGGAGAGGAGAAATACAGTTATGGAGTAGACAAATTTTTCAGATGATGCTTCAATACCCTTTTAAAATGTAAAAAATTCTTAACTGACTTACCGTGATTTGGGAGGGAATTCCAGAAAAGAATACCGTTAAAATAAAAGGAATTTCCAATTTTACCTTTCCGCTTAGGCACTACGAAATTAAATTGACTATTTCTAGTGTCATGCCCATGAACACTGAAGAGCGAATAAAATTATTTGAAATATAGTGATCTGAATTAGAGTAAAAAATCTTATGTACATGGTGAATTACAAGTTGTTGTGATCTAAAGTATGAAGAAGACCAGCTGTTTCAAGTTCACTCATCCCGATGTGTGTTCTTGGTGGTAAGTGATTGATAAATCTTACAATCTTATTTTGAATTATTTTTAACTCGTTTTGATCCACCTTGCCTAGACTGCAGTATCATGCCGCATTAGCATAATCAAATAAACATTGTATTAAGGAAAAACTTAAAATGCGTCTTGATTTTAAGTTCATGCAATTTTGATAACGATACACAAATTTTAGACGAGCATTAGCTTTTTTGACAATAGGGGCCTACTGTCAACCAAACTTGAGCAAGAAAGATCACTAGCTATATTTAGTCCAAAATACTTCACAGAATCCTGTCTCTTAATGAGTTGATTGTTATAACTTATACTGAAATCATCAGTATACTTCAACCTACCCCGCGAACAAAACAAAATACTTTCGGTTTTACCAATATGTAAGCTAAGCTTATTTGCTGTCATCCAATAATTAACACAGTTTCATAATTCTAAGCTAAGTTTTTCCCCGATCAGCTTAGGATCAGTACCAGAATATAGTAACACACTATCATCCGCATATAAAAGTAATTTACTGTTGCTGACACAAACACACGTATCATTAATGTAGCACATGAAAAGAATGGGACCTAATATGCTCCCCTGGGGAACTCCGCATCTTATGGGCATAGAATCGGAGAGTACATTTTGCAACGAGACAACTTGATGACGATTGGTCAAGTAAGACCTAAACCATTGCACACATGCAGAATTTAAACCCATTACTTGTAATTTACTTAACAGTATATTATGGTTAACGGTATCGAAGGCTTTTTGCAAGTCAAGAAGAACCATCCCGACAAAACGTCCTTGGGAAATTTCGTTCCTGACAAAATCTAACAGGTGAATAAGACAAGTTTCAGCGGAATAACCATTTCTAAAACCAGATTGAAATTCGTATATTATTTTGTTTTCTTGAAAGTAGTTCTCTAATTGGGCATACACACATTTCTCCAGGACCTTCGAGACTATACTTAAAACGCTAATCGGTCTATAATTGCAAACATTAGTTTTATTTTTATTTTTATAAAGGGGTGTTACTTTTGCAATTTTCATTTCATCAGGGAAGGTGGAAGTTGAGATAGATAAAGTTAATAATGTAAGTTAAAGGTTTATACAAATATTTAGCTCCATCCTTAAAAAATCTGGCAGGTACCAAGTCAAGCCCGGTACCTTTTGATATTTTCAACTTATTTAATTCATCTAAAGCAAACTTTTCTTTGACAGGAGAAAAAGAAAACGACCTTTCGATACACCCTTACTGTCGTATAATTTTTGTAATTTAACACTGTCCGTTCCAAATTCATTTGTGTTGCTATCTGGCAGATTAGCTAATTTTTCTGCCACAGATGTGAAATAATTGTTAAATTCGTTCGCCATCCTCATATTATCATGACATAACTCCCCTTGGATATTAATAACATTCTCTTTAATATTCTTTTGTTTGTTTTTACAACCTAAATCTTTCAGATTCTTCCACAGCTTTTTAGAATCATTTTTATGCTCATCAATTTGATTTTGGAAGTATTCATCTTTAGCCTGTCTCACTTTTCTTTGCACCAAATTACGTAAAAGTTTACATTTCTTTTCTAATTCTAAATTACCATAATCCTTTTTCATTCTTTTAAAAGCTATATTTCTTTGTCTTATTAACGAAATAATTTCAGCATTCATCCACTTATCGGTTCTTTGCCCAATTCTTACTTGTTTTAATGGAGCACATTTATCAACTATAGACATGAAAATATTTTTGAAAATTGACCACGCAGTATTTACTTCTTTACATTCTTATATGTCAGACCAATTGACTTGAGATAAAACATTATTAAAATCATCTATACAGTAGTTTCTCATACACCGAATATTTATATTTCTATGCTGTCTGAATACAGGTCTTATAAGCTTCCTAGAGCAGAGGGTTAAAAAATGATCACTTAGGCCAATTTCAATAACACCACTTTGACTAATATTTTCTTCTTTACTGCTGATTACATGGTCTATCATGGGCGCCAATCCTCACAGGAATTCTATTCAAGTGGGGGGACACCCCATTGTTGCATCCATGGTGTGTCCCCCCACTTGAATAGAATTCCTGTGAGGATTGGCGCCCATGGTCTATTAATGATGAAGTGGCCGATGTTATTCGAGTGGGTTTAGTTATAAGTTGACTCAAACCATTTAAATTCAAAATACTCTTGTATTTTTTTTTTTGATAATAAAGACCGCTGCAAAAGGCAGATATTCACGTCCCCTAAAACTATAACCTCATCATCTTTTGTTAATTTATCCAAGGTGTCAGTGAGATATTCAATAAAATAATGGTCTGTAGGGGGTCTGTACACAACACCTAGAGTAATGGGTTTTGTATGGGGTAATAGAATGTCAATCCATAACGATTCAATATCATTTTGTGTAAGATCTTCTCGAACGTTAAATGCAATATCATTTCTAATATAAAGACAGACTCCACTACCATGTTCTCCTACACGGTCTCGTCTTAAAATACAATATCCATCGATACAAACTTCTTCATCGTTCACGGAAGAGTTTAACCACGTTTCAGTGATTGCAATTACAGAGATTCTATTTTGAGAGAAAAGGAGTCGTAGTTCAGGTATTTTAAACAGAATTGATCTAACATTCAAATGAACAAGATGCAACCCTTTACCATTAAAATATCATTAAATGATTCATATAAAGCGCTTTCATCAACAGTATTCTGTATTCTAACTTCAGGGATAGGAGGTAAAATTGGTTGAGTGGGTTGAATATCTTCATAGGATTGAGTAAAAAGGGAGCCACAAAAAGGTGTTAATGAGCACGTCAAACAGACCCAATTTTCATTGGGGTTATGATATAACCTGGTATAGTCTGAGAGAGAGATTTCAAGACATTTTGTATGGTACCACTTTTGGCAGGTGGAACACAATAGGCCATGTTGGTTGTTTTTTACGGGTTTATCACATTTACCGCAAGGGAATTTGTAGTTTGGGCCGGGATTAGTTTCTACGTCACCAGATAGGAAAAGACGATAAAATATTTGATTATTTGTCTGAAATAACGTAGTTTGAAACGTGGCCACAGCGTTCTGATAATACAAAATTCGGGAGTGAAAGTATTTTAAGCGTTTAATAAAATGAATATTGCAAAGGTCATGCCTATTCACGAAAGGTGACCAACAAGACAAAGATATATTACCGCCCTTTATCACCCCTAACAAGCTTCTCAACAAATCTAGAAAAATCGTTTATTCTGGACTCCTTATATACGTTTTTAGATAATAATCATGTCCTCTCCGCCCCTCAACATTCACGCATGGGCTTCTAATATTCATAAATTTGCCAGCTATAGACAGTGGCACACACTGCAGGTATTATCTTGGGCTTCTCCAAGGCCTTTGATACTATAAATCATGATATATTATTGTATAAGTTATATCACTATGGTATCCAGGGAAATGCCTTGGAGTGGTTCAAGAACTAACCTAGTGATAGAAAACAATATGTATACATGAATGGTTTTGAATCGACCCTTCAGTCAATTACTTGTGGTATCCCTCCAGGCTCTCTGTTAGGCCCGCTCCTGTTTATTTTATGTACAATAACGATCTACAAAACTCATCTGCAGTCTTGTCATAATCCTCTTTGCCGATGACTCCAATATTTTTTTATCTCACCATAACCCTGTTACACTTCTAAACATTGTAAACACTGAATTAATTTGCGCTTTTGACTGGATGAAAGCTAACAAATAATTGTCGCTCATCATAAATGAAACAAATTTCTTGCTATTTAGTAATTCTATATCATTCCGAGGCTGAGTCTATCAGATTTTTTGGTGTTTATATAAACAGTAAACTAAACGCGGAAAGTTCAAATTTATTGTTGATGTAAACTCATGTAATTCAGGTGTATATTGAACAAGGTCTTATATCTTAATTATTGTACTTGCATGGGGAAATAGCTCCATAACCCTCATGGACAAAATGTAAGAATTGTAAAGAATGTTGGATTTCGTGCACATACAAATGAGCTTTTCTATAACTTTTATATTCTTGAGATATCTGACTTGTACTTTCTTGGAATCTTGGAATCTTGGAATATTTATATATACGAACTCTCGAAAAGTAATTTACCGCATGATTTCTTCCTATTTTCCAACACAACATTATGCGGTACATTCCTACCCAGCTAGACAGACAAACAATTTCCACCTCCACCGAGCCCCAATCGTGTTTACAAACGAAACAATCATCTTTACTGGACCCAAATTCTGGAATAGCCTGAAAAACGAACTGGTTGATAGCTCCTCCAGCAAATCTGTCATGCTGGATCTTACAGGTAATGGTCACATAGCCTTTCTTCTTGTTACACTGTCCTGCCTTTACAATTTTTACTTTAGCTTCTTTCTTCTTCTTTTTCTTCTTTTCTTTAGTCTCTTTCGTCGTTTTCTTTTCTTTCCTCCACGTTATTAGCATTGCTCTCCTTGTTCGGAATCGTTTAGTAAATCTGATATTTCTATTCCGTTTTGCTTTTTATTACATATTGATCACAATTACTTAGGCCTATAATATTAAGTACTCTAAACGGGAGCCTAATCATTTACAAGCTATATGCTTTTTATTTCAATTTCAATTTCAATTTTTTCAATTTTCAATTTAATTTCAAACACATAATAAAAGACAGGTCATACAATGTATTACATTCAAAATCCAAAGAGTAGACATTACAACAAAAAATACAAGTACATAATTATGTACAACAGAACATTACAGAGACAATCTTATTATGTGATTGGGGGCAGCTGAGAAGAGCAAATCTTATATAATAGCTACCCCAGCTCCTCCTCGTTTACAAATATATCCCCCCCCCCATTCGTTCCTACATGTACATCTTGCTAAACTTTCCACCTATTTACCGCACTTTATACTTGATTTGAGTTCTTTACTCGTACGTTTTGAAATTGACGCTTATATGCTAGTAATAACTGAATTGTTTTTTATGTGAAAGTGGAACAAATAATTCAAGATTCAAACTTCAAACTATACCAATATGTCATATATACAAATATTATACTGTGTTAATATAAAACTCCTCTCTCCATTCGCACCAAAAAATCACAGAAACTGGCCCCAGAATGGTCTACTATCTACTGTAGATAGTGTAATCAGTGAACCGGCCCAAATTTATAACAATACTTGGCAAAACGGAGTTTTTCCACTGCAGTCAAGAACTAATGTCACTTATAATTATAACATACGATAATCATTAACAATCACACAAACCATAATCCACATTGTTAAAAGGTACATATAGGAGTAAACACCTTACGTGCGTTAAATCAATCATATTTTGCTGCTTTTACAGCGTTTGTCTGACGTCTAACCACTAGACCACGGAGACGGGTCAGTGGTTTCGGCGACACCAGATTCAATTGACCGACAGATTGACAAATCTTCAACCTTATCCGTCTCCGTCTCCGTGGTCTAGTGGTTAAGGCATTGGCGTTCTAAGCCAACGACCCTGGTTCGATTCCCGGTGGAGACATTTTTTCAGCCTTTGCACAAATTTCAAAACGGGAGGACAGCTCTGGGGAACTTTGATTTAAGTTACGCAACCATTATTCTCTCATTTCCTTTCGCATTGTATATATATTTCCACGAGAGTTGCCAAAGCTGTTGTATACGTTATTTCCTGACTATATATATATATATATATATATATAAGAAAAAGACCAGTAGACATTTCATGCTTTTTTCTCCAACTATTTTATTTTCTCACGAATTTTCGACGATCCTCTCACCGTCTTTGTCAAGTGAATAATGACAAAATTTCGAAAACTTATCCATGTAGCGTTTCCAAGACAATGCGCGATTAGTTTATAAATAACCGGGTTTTCGAAATTTTGTGAGAGGATCGTCGAAAATTCGTGAGAAAATAAAATAGTTGGAGAAAAAAGCATGAAATGTCTACTGGTCTTTTTTTTTATATTACTCCAACACGTGGACTTTCTATTCAATATATATATATATATATATATATATATTCGAAGCCACAATTCAGAAAAATTATTTAGATTAAAAGTACATGTAGTTATTCTGGATTTAGAGTGTTCAGTCGGTAACTTTCATTTATAATGCAATTCTGCAAAACTGAAATGAAATGTGGTGGAAATGTGGTGGAATCGAATGTGGTGGAGAAAGAGGGAATACATCACACCCAATATTTATTGAGGATGATGATGACCTGTGTCATCATCACCCAACTATACACAGAAGAATTAATATGAAATGACAATCATAACATGTAGGCCCGGTCAGAAGCACCGCTCCGGGCGTTGCATGTGGACACAGTGCCCCTTCTTTTCCCATTAACTTCAGATAAGTACCCATGTAGAGCCTAAAAATGTAAAAATAACCACAAATGTAAAAACATTGCACCAGCAAATGTCAAAATAACCACAAATGTCATAACATGTAAACCACAAATGTAAAAATAACCACAAATGTAATAAAAATCGCCCACAGATGTTCAAGTTCAAATTTATTCATTTCAATTAAAAACAAACAACATACAAATATATACATCCAACATAAATACAAACAGTTCAATTATCTTCATGTATATTAAGAAAACAATAATCAAAGCACATGGGCATAAGAGCGTAAGACTGTTAAACTGTGAGAATTGAAAAAAGGAGCACCTGTAGGAAGCTTGGAAAGCTTGTAAATACCAGGTGTCCAAATTATAACAAATTAGAAACACAGATAATTTTAATATAGTAACCCCCCCCCCCCCCCCCGGTCCCCTATCTTTCTCGTATGTGTATATTGATTGGTTTTTGAAAACAATACAATTCAAAAGGACAACAGATATATTTTAACATGTTTCTTGAAAGTCTAATTTTAACATAGTAACCCCCCCCCCCCCCCGGTCCCCTATCTTTTCTCGTATGTGTATATTGATTGGTTTTTAAAAACAATACAATTCAAAAGGACAACATATATATTTTAACATGATTCTTGAAAGTGTTCAAGAAAGTATAAAAGTGTTTAAAAAAGTGTAAAAATCGGTTTAACCACAAATGTAAAAACATTTCGCCTACAAATGTAAAAATTTCCATTTTTACCACAAATGTCATAACATGTCGACCGCAAATGTAAAAACTCATTGCTTGCCTAATGTACCCATGTAAGATGGGTTAATGTTGTATCCCCCGAAAGTAGCCGTTAGTAACAGAATCAGACGTCTAGAGCGAACTCAAAACTATTGTAAAAATAAAATTTATTGCCCGCTAATTAACACGCAAAATCCATTGACTTTCGAAACCGTGCAATACACAATTTATCGGCCCGCAATTATGTTAGCTTGACAAAGCCGGGCAATAAAATGTAAAAATTGTATTGCTCAGATGTCTGATATGGTTAATAATATTCACGCGATTGTTAATGATTGAAATATTTAATGGTTGAGAAATGCCTGAAACCTGCATGTTATCGTTTCAATCTATAGTGATAATCAAATTGGTCTACTTGGTCTACAGACAGTTGGTCTAATAACCAATTGGCCTAATCATCATTCCGTCCAATTACCATTTGGTCTAATTGTCATTTCGTCTAATTACCTTTTGGTCTATAGTCAATTCGTCTAATGGCCATTTGGTCTATTTGGCAATTTTGGAACCGGGACGGGGGTGGAGGTGGGGGTGATGCGGCTGCATGCCCCTTCACTTTTTGAGTAGACACGTTTCATATAAGTTTGTTTAATGATTACGTTGAAAAGTGTAGTTGATAGGCGTCAGTCCCCACTTCCAAAAACCTTCAATTTCCCTTCATTGTGGTACATGTAGCTATATTAATGATAATAATGAATAGAAACAGAATGGCACAATGAGAGAGATGATGGAAGAATGAATATAAAGAGTACTATAAGGAAAGACGGACGTGAAAAAAAAGTTAGGTGATAGAAGGATAAAGACATAGGCCTAACGTAAAGATAAAGAGAGAGGGAGAGAGAGAGAAAGAAATGGTAGAAGAATTAAAAAAAACCATGGCGAAAGATGGAAGAGAAGATTGTAAACAAGCCACCCCCCCCCCCCCCCGCTCCCCAAACAAAAACAAGAAAGAAAATAAACAAGAAGAAGAAAAATAACATAACAAAATTAGAGATGAAAAGCAGAAAAAAAAAGAAAAGAAAGAATAATGCAAAATAGGCAAAATGATAGAAAGATAAGCCAAAGAATAAACAGAGAAAAACATAGAGAGACAAAGAGAAAAATGATAACAGAAATAATGTAAAGATGGAAGAGGTGATAGGAATTAAAGAATAACACAACTGAAGGAAATATGGAAAATGAAAGGATAAAAGCAAGGAATAACATAACGAAAGAGTGAGAAATGATAGAAGGATAAAGCTTTATATATATATATATATATATATATATATATATATATTTATATTTTTCGCTATATATATATATATATATATAGTGAAAGATGGCGAAAGAAATGAAGGGATATAAAACAATATAACAAAAGCAAAGTGCATTAAAACAATAATTGAAAAATTCACATATTAATTAATTAATCAATTTAGTCACTAGATAAACAATTAAGCACATGTAATTAATTCATGCCATGCTCCATCAGGTCACCTTTTTCTCCTCTTTCTTTGTACACCCCCCCAAAAAAAACAACAAAAAACAAAAAAAACATACAATTACTGAAAAAAAAAATCGGCCTGACTGTTTAGTCAAAGCCACCTAGAGTAGTATTGTAGAGGGAAAACAAGAAATCAGCCCAGTTGGTCATTAGACGACACGATGATTAGACCAAATGGTAATTAGACCAAATGACAATTATACCAAATGGTTATTAGACTAAATGAGTGTTGACTAAAAATAGACCAACTGAGGTTAGACTAACTGACAAATGGACCAAATGATGTGCAGACCACATGGGCATTAGACCAACTGGGAATAGACCATGTGTTGATTAGATGAAATGGCAATTAGACCAATTGATAATGGACCAAATGGTTTTAGACCAAATGGCCATTAGACGATTTGACTATAGATCAAATGGTAATTAGACGAAGTGAAAATTAGACCAATCGGTTATAAGACCAACTGATATTAGATGGAATGATGTTAGACCAATTGGCTATTAGACCAACTGGCTGTAGACCAAGTGGCAATAAACCTATATAACTATGACAGGCTAAAGTTTGTCTGTAGTATTAGACCAATGGATATTAGACCAAGTGAACATTAGACGAACTGATTATTAAACCAAGTGATGTTTAGACTAAATGGGTTTAGACCACATGGGTATTAAACCAAATAGGTTTTAGACGAATTGGCTATAGACGAAGTGATTAAACTGATTATTAGACCAAATGGCTATTAGACGAAATGTAGATTAGACGAATTGGTGATGGACGAATAGACCGAATGATGTTGGACCATTTGGTTTTTAGACCAGCTGGCATTAGACCATGTGGCAATTTACCATAATAACTTACATCGGTGCATTATTTGCAAGCAATAGGTTTTTACATTTGCGGTCGACGTGTTATGACATTTCAAATTCAAATTCGTGTTTATTCATTTCCAACAGACAATAAAAGTCGTGACATGGTTTACATTCAATATTATATATAATACAAGTATATGTAAATAGAGTGAACAAAAATAGATTTTCAATAGTAATTACGAAAGGTAAATAGTGACTGGAAACTACCTGTGGAAATAGGGGGATTCGCTAAAAAGCAAGGCTTGTATATTGCGAACCCCCTCCCCACCCGACACCCCCCCCCCCCCCCCCCCCACGGGAAAAAAGGAAAAACTTGTAATTTGCCTACGAAGATTACAAAAGAGATAAGGAACAATAACAAGGAACAAACGCAAAAGCAAGACAGAGACAGACCAGGGACAAAAAAACAGAACATGGACAAAAGGAGACAAAAAAGATGCTGAAAGGAAGGAACTGCCACGAAGTCAATAAAAAATATGAAAAATCGACAAAATTAGAAAACAGGACGAAACACTGCCGAAAAGAGAAGGTAACACAGATCATAAAGCCGGTTGAGTGAACGAGATTAGTTGTGAAGACCTCTATAATTTTTAAGTAGAAATGTTTTTAATTTTCTTTTAAAAGTATCTAAAGACGGACTATTTTTAATTTCATTGCTGAGAGAGTTCCAAGATCTAGTAATGCATGTTCAGTATTATGTTTTTCTCTAAATCCAAACTGAGAGTTGGAAAAAATTTGGTGTGATTTTAAAAAATCAATTGTTCTGCGGTAAACAACTTTTTCTAAAATTTTTGATAAAGAAGATAATAAAGAAATTGGACGGTAATTGCTTACATTTAACTTGTCACCTTTTTTATACAATGGAACCACCTTTGCAATTTTCATGTTATCTGGAACTTGACCACAACTTAACGACAAGTTAAAAATATGTGTCAAGGGATCGACAATTGAAGATATTACACCTTTTAAGATAAAGTTATTAACATCATCATAACCAGGACATTTTCTATTGTTCAAATTAGATACTATATCAATGATATCCTCTTTCACTACTGGAGTGAAAAATACTGTATTTGGATTTGGGTTACCAAGATATTCAGAAAAATGCTTAGCTGACGGAGGAATATCTTTTGCTAGGTTAACTCCTATAGATGAAAAATAATTGTTGAAGATATTGGCTATATTTACGGGGTCTTCAATAACATTACCGCCAGACCTGATTTTAGTAATATCAGACTTATTATTGGATAAGTTCATTGCTTGCTTAAGAACTTTCCAGGTATTTTGAATATCATGTTTATACAGACTTAATTGATTACTAAAGTATATTTTCTTTGCCAATCGTATTGTTTTAGTTAAAATATTTTTATATTTGGTGTATTTAGTCTTAGCTTTTAGAGTACCTTTAATTTTTGAGTTATAATACAAGTTATTTTTTCTGTTAATAGAACGCAAAATTGCTTTCGAGATCCAAGGAAGTCTCGGTGATTTTTTATAGCTGGTTTGCTTGTCTTTTACTTTAGGGATGTGATTATCTAGTTCACTATGGAATATTTGCAAAAAGCTATTGAAACATTCATTTACATCATTGTTGTTGTAGACGGGCGACCAGTCCGCAGACTCTAAAGAAACACCAAGACTTGCAAGATTCTCATGAGTGGGTCTTCGTCTACACGGTTTATGAGGATTGGTGAAAGTGTGCTTAAGAGTAAAATATGACATAATTGGAAAATGATCTGTTAAATCAGATAAAATTATTTTAGAATCAGGAGTCGGTATAACATTACAAAATATGTTGTCTATGAGAGTGGCAGAATGATTTTATGTGCGAGTGGGTTTTTAAATCAATGGCAAGAATGAGGAAGTCAAAAATGTTTCGAGAAATTCATGAGCAGTATTGTTGCTATCGTGCTTTGATATATCAATATTAAAGTCTCCCATTATAAAAATATGTTTGTTCACAAATGCTGGGTTTCTGAGTAAGTCAGAAATGGATGATAAGAAATCATTTTGATTGGAATTCGGTGGCCTGTATATAACGCCTACAATTATATTTTTGGAATTTGTGACATTGATTTCAACAAAAAGTGATTCTACAGATTCATTCATGTTATTGATTTCATCATGAAGTTTATATTCGTAATTGTGTGAAATATATAACGCAACACCTCCACCATGTCTATCTTTTCTATTATTGACAACAAGATCATACTGATCTAAAGCAAATGGGATTTTTGATTCATTTGATAACCAAGTTTCCGTAAGTCCGATAATAGAAAACGAGTGATTGGAAGAATTATCTAATAATAGTTGAAACTCTTCAAAATGTTTACTTATACTTCTTATATTAAAATGCAGCAGAGAAAAATCGTCTTTAGAAAACTGTTTGATAAGGCTTTTAAATTGAAGTTCAGTAATATATTCTGATGAAGGGTTGTGAATTAAATCATGATCAGGATGAAGATCAAGTAAATCCGGGGACGCATTAATATTATTAGCTACGAACTGGTTGTACGGCAGATCAACTAGAGGGTTGTCATCCAAATCATTGTGTGTGTGAAAGTTAATGGAGAGGTCATCATTACTTAAAGAATAAAAAGGCATATCAGTTAAGGAGGCCATAGATATACATTAGGTTTCTCAAAATTAACTCGAGTTTTCGGCTTAGAGAATATAGAAAAAGGCGGGTAGTTAACAAAAACAATCCTGCGTGGAATCACATAACCAAGGGTGATACATGGAAATAAGAACACATAAAACATTAACAAGGAAATAAAGTATAAAAACAAAAGGAGGGAGGATTTAAAGGCAATCTTCGTAGGCAGAGCGAAAGAACGCATCAAACAGCGAAAACAATAAAACATTGGTAATCGGTACTCCCACGGTGAGATGCCCGTCAGAAAATACTATTAGTATCATGAGAAATGCACATTATATAAAAAAGATACTCCATAATAGAAACAATTTGCAATAATGACTGAAATTTGTGGTAAAAATGGAAATTTTTACATTTGTAGGCGAAATGTTTTTACATTTGGGGTTAAACAGATTTTTTACATTTGTGGGCGATTTTTATTACATTTGTGGTTATTTTTACACTTGATGTTGGCATGTTATGACATTTATGGTTATTTTTAAATTTGCAGGTTCAATGTTTTTACATTTGTGGTTATTTTTATATTTGTGGTTGAATTTTACATTTGTGGGCTCTACAGCTCCCATTTTTCTTTCGAGTATGAAGTCCCAGTCCCATGTTCTTTTAAGTGCCCATTTTTATAATTACACGAAATCCCTCACCTTACCTTTGATAAATGCTCCTATTTCAACGAGAGCATTTTCCCCCTTTTAATCCCGTTTATAACATATACAACAGCTTTGGCAACTCTCGTGGAAATAATATAATTGTGAGAAATGAAAATGAGAGAATAATGTTTGCGTAAAGCTTAAATCGGTGGTCTAGTAGTTATTGCGTTTGGCGTACAGTGCCGAAGACACGGGTTCGACTCCCGGCGGAGACAGTTTTTGCAACCCCTACAGTTCTTTTCACAAATGCAAGTCAGTAAGGAGGAACAAAGAATTTAGCTACCCAATTTATTTCTCTCATTCAATAGAACTGTTTACTAATTTATTGTATTTCAATGCCATGTTTATCTCCAGAAATATAGTTAACAACTACTTGATTTGATTTTTTGATTTGAATTTATTCTCATATTTCACAAAATAAGTAAAATATCAACACAATATAAGACAATACATTTGATTATAAAAATACAGTGTGGCAAAGTAATTCAGTATAGCAAAAAATGCCAGTAGATTGTAACAATGACAATAAATGAGTTCGAAATATGAAGGAACCTGCATAAAAAGCAGAGCTTGTAAAGTCTGCATGTTCCTTTAAAATATTATGAAATCAGCAATCAAGGAGACGGAACACAAAAAATCAGACTATATTGGAAGAGCCAAAGGTAAGTGAAAAGAAATTGTGGGGTAAAGAATGAGAAGAAAAATGAAGAAGCTATAAGAATATGAGAGAGAGAGGGGGTAAGAAAATAGAGAGACAATTCAATACTAACGCAGTAAAGTACTTTAAAAAAAGATACAAGGGTAGAAAACAAGGCAAATAAATAATTCATATTTGTTCAGCCAGTGCGTCTTAACTGGGTCCATATAGCTGGACAAAAGAAAGGATTTTAATTTACATTTAAACGTTTTTAAGGATAAGCAGTTAATTATTTCGTTAGGAAGATGATTCCAAAACCTGGGTCCTTCGAATACAATTGTTCTTTGATCAAATAATGTATGAGTACGTGAAAGGTGGAATGAGTCCCTTTGGCGGGTAGCGAACTTTTTTTTCCCACGAACTTTTTGTCACTATCGTCCTTGACGCATGTGCAACTTTGAAATAGCCCTTCAATGCTTGGAGTTGGATGGTGTTTCAAAGTTTCATCCTACTTTTAGTAAAAATAAAAATACAAGACGTTATTTTTGTAATGTCCAAACTGAGAATCGAACCCACATACCTCAGGTTAAATGTCCGAGGGCTAACGCATCTCGCCACAGCAAGACGCTGGGAGCAACCGTCATTATATCGCTTACGGAATAAACCCTATGATTGCGAAATTGATTTAGATCGGAAAGGATCAGGTGCGCATGCGCCAGGGAGGACATGGACAAAAAGTTCGTGGGAAAAAAAATTTAGCTGGCGGGTAGGATAAGAATGGATGAGGTTGTTTCTTTCAAATAAAGATGAAAAAAATTTCCGGTAGATCGTCTTTTGAGAGTTGAAACATAAATATACCCAAGTGAAATTCGTATAGATCATGGATTTTTAGGATTTTATTTTTTAGAAATAATGGATTTGTGTGAGCATAAAAGTCAGATTGGTTAATCAACCTAATAGCCCGCTTTTGCAATTTAAATAACTTGTCTAATAGAGTCTTGTTTGTATTGCCCCAAGCCAATATACCATAATTTAATCGTGATGAAATGAGAGTCATATATAAGTTAACAGAATATAATCAGGCCTTGGAAAGCTCCAGGAATATACCAACAGTGTGTAAGGACTTATCAACAGCACATGCAACCTTATCAATAAAAGAAAGTAAAGCATGAACAGTTGAATGTTTTTTCCTAAAACCAAACTGAGAATCACATATTATTTTACAGTCTGTTAAAAATTTAATTAAGCGCGAGTACATTAATTTTTCAAGTAACTTTGAAATGGATGTGAGAAGTGAGATTGGACGATAATTGCAAATATCTCGTTTATCATCTTTTTTTAAAAACGGGTATAACTTTTGCTACTTTCATATTACAAGGAACAACGCCATTTAGTAAAGATAGATTAAAAATATATGTCAATGGTGAGAGTATTACATTAATTACGTTTTTCAAAAGGAAATTTTTAAGTTCATCACTTCCAGGACTCTTGTTACATTTTAAATTATTAAATTATTAACTTCGTATTCAAGTATCGGGGTAAGGAAAATAGGTTGCGGATTAGGATTCTTTAAAAAAGATTTAAATCCTCTATCAGGTTCAGGGATATTCTTTGAAAGGTTGGTACCAATTTGAACAAAGTAACTGTTAAACAACTCAGCCATAACAGCAGGATCTTCGATTATTTCCCCGTTGTGTGAGATTTCCTTTGTTGTTTCGGAATTCATGTTTGAATGTAGGACCTTATTAATCACCTTCCACGTATTCGAAATACCATTCTTGTACTTATTAAATTGATCAGAAAAATACATTTTTGGGGGCAAGACGTAGGGAAGTTGTCAGAACATTACGATATCGAATATATTTTCTTTTAATTTTGTCAATTCCAGTGTGTTTCTTATATTTACAAAACAGATTGTTTTTACGGTTGATTTAGAGATTTAGAGATCCAAGGAAGTCTGGGTGTCTTTTTATATGTAGAGCGGGAAAACTTCTTAAGAGGGATTGTAACGTCGACATAAAAAGGTCCAAGAATTTGTCAAAACAAGTATCCCAGTCTTGAATGTTGAATGGTGAATAACATTCCAGTCGATCTGTGCTAATCTCTCCCTAAGTCTATTTAAATTTTCTTCAGAAAAATCTCGAACACTAATTGATGCGGATTCATTGTTATCTCTGCCGAGAATCACTTCAACAAAAATCGGGAAATGGTCTGACATATCAGACATCAAAATGCCAAATAATGTGTTTGAAAAACTATTTACAAAAATATTATCAATCAAGGTTGATGAAGAGTCTGTAATTATGGTAGGTTTGGTAATCGAGGGTATGAAAGAATTAAATAACATGACATCAAGAAATTCTTGGCAAGAACAGGCAATGTTACAATACAATAAATCCATGTTGAAGTCTCCCATAAAAAAGCATTCTTGTTGTTATGAACAGGAGACGACAATAGGTTTTGGACACAATCCAAAAAATCTTGGACGTTACCTTTTGGGGGCCTGTATATTTCACCAACAACCATTTGATTCTTGTCAGGCATTTCAATTTGAATAAAAATACATTCAATAACATCAGACATTTTATTGAGCTATTTTAGTTCTCTGACCTTTAAATTATTAGATACGTAAAACCCAAATCCTCCCCCTCTTTTATGTTCTCTGTTATTAGTATAAAAGGTGAAACCATCAATGGAAACAAGAGAGCATTGAAAATCATTCAACCAGGTTTCAGATAAACCAACAACATAGTAACCATAATTGAGTTGATGAATAAAAGAATGAAATTGGTCCACATTCTTACAGAGACTTCTAACATTATGGTGCATGAGAAAGAGTTTGTCTTTTGAATTCAAAGAGTTCCTGATAACGTTATTGACTGAAAAGTATTTAGACGATATTTTGTGCAAGGATACATCATTGGAATCAAAATCAAATAAAAGTTCAGGTGTTTGGAGGTTTAAATACCGTGGGGGATTGTCACGGTCGTTTACATCAACATACTCATCATCCATAGAATGACATAACAAATGTAGAAAGGAATGTGTGGGGGTGATTGAAAGTGACTATCAAAAGACAAACTCTTAGAACTGCAAAGCAGCCAAAACAAGCAAGAATGGCAAATGTAATTAAGGCATTAAGACACAAGATACATGTAGAATGAAAATACATAGCAAGACGCACTGACTGAACAATACCAAATAAAGCTGTGAAAAAACAGCAGGTACGTTGGATGACACACCCACAGCATTCAAAGTATATAAAAAAATAGTCAATATTGACAATTCAAGCACAGAAAATGTTATCCTGAGCATTGTTGTTGCAAATAAATCAGCAGCTTTGCAGCCAAATTATTGTATGACTTTAATACGGTCGAATCAAAAAAGAGAAAAGAATACACACAAAATAATAAAATACATAAAGTTAGCCAACATTACTAAACTCTTAGCTTATTGTGAGAAAAAGAGATTTTTTTAAATCCACTTGTATATAACAAAGTCGTATTCAGTTTAACGACAGGCACCGTGCCTAGAATGAAAAAAAACAAAACAAAACAAAACAAAACATCATAAAGATGTTAGGGTCACAAGAGTATATGAACAGGAATGATTATGCAAATAAACTGCTCATGGGAATAAATAGCATTTCCATAAGTAGGATTTTGGAGAGGAAAATCACAAAGTGATTTTCGCAAAAAGAAACCAACAAATTATGCAGTTATTGCAATGAAAGTGTCAAAATGTCACTTCACATGCATGAAAATATTTGATTCGTATTTAGCATAATCAGAAAATACAAAAGCTGAAAGATAATCACGACATAATATTGAAGTTATTATGTTTCGAAATTAAATTCTATAACAATTTCCATGGTAATAACTAGCAATTTAAAAAAAAAGAGAGAAAAAAAAAACCCGTTTACTCTCATCGGTACTTGTAGGGCCTAAGCACTTCCATGAGCTTGAATTTGAATTTACAAGCGAAACTTGTTTCTAGATGTACATAAAATAGAGAAGACAGCAAAACTGGCTGTGTCTAATAAGCTACTTCGGAGATGCAATCTGAGCATGAGCAGATAAAGGTCATCTGTACCAAATTCTAAAACCCACTGACACTAATATTCGATATGTGCTCATGAATGTCATATAATCATTATTCAATTATGCACTAATGGTGCATTCCATGATATCCAGGTGGAAGTATTCTTTTTAAAGGGGAAACAAAAGCTATTCATGAGGCACCTCTATCACTCCCAGAGTTATTTTTCTGAAGTGCACATAAAGGGACCCTCCATGTCTAAAATATCTGTGGATATTTGGGGTCATTTGTACCATGCGCTAACCCCGAACTGGCTTATTTACCTTGCTTGCCAGAATATGGGTTCAAAATCATAATAACTGACAAAATGTTCAAACTAATGGATTATTCACAATGTAGGCCTAGATTACTATATATTCTGGAGAAAACGTTTATACAGGCAACAACAGTTAGAAAGTATCAAGAAAATCATGCAAGCAAGCACAAAACCAGCTAACACGTCTGTATATATTTAGTGCACCTGCTACGCATAATGGCATCTGTATGGATGGTATCCATTTTGCATAATCAATTGTTGCTATGTCGGGAAAGCCTATATTAATTTTTGAGTCGTCAAGAGAAACTTTTGTTCAAGAAGAATGCATAAAATCAGTAAACAGGTCTATTCTGATGTTTCACAATATGAGAAATCAATTGAATTGATTGAGAGAAATAATTTGCGTAGCTAAATTCATTGTTCCTCCTTACTGACTTCCTTTCTGTGGAAATAACTGCAGGGTTTGCAAAAACTGCCTCCGCTGGGAGTCGAACCCTGGGGGGGGGGGGACATTTCATGAAAGGACTTGTCAGATATTTTATCGACAAATTTACTCTCAGCCAATCAGATGCAAGGATTTCAGTAGCTTATAACAGTTGTCGGATAAAATATCCGACGACTTCCTTTCATGAAATGCCCCCCCCCCCCGGGTCTTTGGCAGTGTACGCCAAACGCCTTAACCACTAGACCACGGAGGCGGGTCGAGTGGTTTTCGGCTACACCAGGCACAAACACCGACAGGCAGCCCCTGCAACCCCTTCGCAGTTAATTTATTCCTTTTCTTTGAGGGACAGGGGAGTATCATCACTAATCTCCTAAAGCTCCTGTCATAGTAGTTTGGTATTTTATTTTAACTTTTATTCATCAGAGAAGATCAGCCGCTGTTTTTGATGATTTGATTCTTTCCTTTTATTTTTGGGTTGATTCGAAAAATTATGTTTTTACTATACTCACAGGATATAAAAAAAGAAACAGTATAATCAATCATAAATTATGTTGTCAAATTTAACAGCAGTAGGATCGAATCCCCAAATCGGAAAGTGTACGGGAATTGAAAACCTTTAATTCAAGTTCCCACATATGAGTGCTTTGTGGCAAATGGTGAATAGAACTTTTGTTCTCATTTAAGCATTTGCTTGAGCTTTTGCTTGTTTTATAGATACGGCCCAGTGTCTTGCACAATTCGGGGTGCAGCTTCGAAAGGAGAAGGAATCAACCCCCTTAGCTCCCCGAGTCAGCTTATGTAGAAGTGCTGTAGTCAGGTTTTTTAATCACTTGGCTAAGGATGCAGAAGTCGTGGGTACGACACCCGGCAGGGCACTTACCGGTATGTCTATAAACATGATAAAGGAATGTATTTTTATCTGCATTGCTTTTCTCCACCAACGTGTTCGATAAAGTGTCTCGGGAATAAATTTGATTAAACAAACCCATACAAGTCTGTTTCCCGGACATGAAAAGCAATAACAACTGAATTCAATATCATGAACATAATGCACAAAGCTAGTATATGTTCATAAGTTTATAAAGAATGAAAACGATAGTCAGTAGTGATGGTTTCAAGTAAAGTCATTGTATTGCAGAGGACAAAATTGCCTAGTTGAGCTAAGCATTTAACAGCGAACTGTGTACGTTAATTGAGATGGATCCTTATAACGCTTTTTAAACCATACTAAGAGTTTACACATTGACTACATACAAGTTCAAGTTCAAGTTCAAGTTCAATCTATTAAAACCAATCAATCATATACAAATAGTAACATAATACAGTCAAATAGTAATACAATTGAATGAGAGGTTTAGGACGCAGAGCTTGTGGATGGGGCCCCTTTTAAGTAATATGAGTAAATAACATAACATAATTAAGATGGCAAGATGAAATATATGTACAATGATTTTTAACTTATTTACAGAACTTACAGAAGTACGAGTATACACACCGATACACACACCTACGTGTTTCCACCTGAAAACGAGGACTGTGTGTCAACATTACCCAACCGTGGACTTATTCATAATTAACAATTCACAGTTATTTTTCAATTGTTTTTGAAGAGAATAATCCTGGAAGACGAAAAATAAATCCCGTTCAATTTCCGGGCGTGCCCGTCTGTTGGATAGAGTGCGTAAGCAAAAAAAAAAAATTACACACGAAAAATTTCACTACCGCCTAAACGTGGACTCTGCTCATTTATGCTCGTAAGGTCAACGGCGTATAGTTAGAAGCTAAAAATAAAGCCAACAAACTGTAAATCAAAACGAGGACGATCCTCGGTCTCGTGTGTGTCCTCGGTTCGAAGGTGTGTTTTCATATCAGTGTCCCACGGATGCCGGTCAACACCCACGCACATACCTATTTTTATTTTTTTGTTGTTGATCTTTTATTTTCTCTCTTTTTCAAAATAAAGAATATACAATTATATACAAATAAACAATATGAATTAACAATATTAACACAACTTTCATAGTATCAATAATACAAATGAAAAAGAAAGTTTCATATATAACAAAGCACCCCCTCCCCACCACCCCCAAAAAACAAAAAACAAAACAAAAAAACAACAAAATTACTTCTTATGCATGACCAGCACAAAGGATATTCGGTAAGGTATTAAATGAAGTACTACAACAGAATTCTTTAAATATTTACTTGTTCCCATTTCAGTAAATGTAACCCTATTTTACCATTTTTTATTGCTGATTCCTTTTCTCGATCTTTATAATCTAAAATCATCTTTAAAATTTTGTTCATTGAAGGAAGCACTCCTGATGATCTGGAAAAAATATATAATATATTTCATTATAAAAATAATAGAATTACACATTTTGATTCTATGAGTTTTTTTCCTTCGATCCCTACAAATATTAAATTCCAATTGATGATGTCTATTTCCCTCAAATGCAGAGTACTTATGATTTCTTGCCAAGTTCGTTGCACTTGTTCACAAAGCAAAATAAGTGTGGATACGTCTCCTCCTCCTTTTTACAAAATGAACATAATTTATCAGGGACAAATCCAAATCTATAGAGGTGTTCTTTAGTATATAAAGCACCATGTAATGACTTGTATTGAAATTCTCTATGTTTACTGCAAATCACTGTACGTCCTACTCTCAAAAATATTTCTTTAATTTCTTTCTTATCATAATTATATTGACTATGTCCATCTCGTACTTGTAAATCACAATCTTCCTGAAATTGTCTAATGAAATAATTATACATTTTCCTAGATTTCAAATTAGACAATATGCCAATTTGCCCCCCAATATTTAATCTAATATTAAAGTTATGAATGTCAACCTGCATATGATCTCTCATTTTCCAATCGTTTGGAATAACTTTAAAGATATCATGAATTTTCAATAATCCTTTGCTTTCAATACCTAACCTCCAAAAGTGAGAATGCGGTTTCATATGTATTCCATCCACTATATCAGCTATTTGGACAACCCCCTTCTTTAATAAGTCCTCATGAAAAATCATTTTATTTCTACTGCAAATATTTTTATTGTTGAAGAGAATGGGATTGATTTTATCTTCAAAATGTCTACATTTATCCAGTTCTTGCCACACTCTCAACATCTCTTTATAAAAAGGTGCCAAATTTTTCAAAGTCATTTTATTTATATCATAATCGCATAAAAATATGAACCTTCCCCCGACTGCCCTACAACAATAATCAAAAGAAATCTTCCACCCTGAATAGTTTTCTCCAGCATAGAGTAGCCATTTAACCCACATAACCCTTTGAGCTTTAATAAATGTTTCATAATTTGTCATTCTTAAACCTCCAAACTCATATTCCTGATACATAATTTTCCTTTTAATTCTGTCTTTCCCATTCCAAATAAAATCAAAAGAAATACGTTCCACTTCCTCTAGAATATATTTTGGAACAGTAATGAGAGAAGAGACGTAATTAAATTTTGACAAAACGTAAGTCTTCAAAAGTTGAATTTTACCCATTATCGAAATCCCTTTGCTTCCACCAACCTACAAGTCTTTTTATTTTACATAATATCTCTTGGTAATTTAAATCCTCTTTCCGTTTCAAATTTCTTTCAAATATCCCCAATATTTTCAATTCATCAACGAAATTCCCAAACAACCGAACTCCAGATATTTCAGTTTCTTCACCCAACCACACAAAATTGGTTTTTTCCTTATTAACCTTTAAACCACTATTTTTTTCAAAAGCTTCAAAAATTTGTACCCTTTGAATGGATTCCTTGTCTTGTAAAAAAAGTGTTATATCATCTGCATATAATATTTGTTTAATTTCACTCTGACCTAATTTAATCCCTCTAATATTGTCATCATTTCGAATATACAATGTCAATATTTCTATAGCCAGTACAAATAAATATGGCGAAAGTGGATCCCCTTGCCTTACCCCAATTTTTATATCAAAATAACCAGTTGAGTGACCACCGTTCATCACACAACTACTTATATCATTGTACAAAATCTTTATCCATGAGCTGAAAATATCACCAATCCATATCTTCTTATTATTTCTGTTTTGCCTTTAAAAAATCCTGGTACCGTCACTGACAGATACAGAAATACAACTCCTGCATTTCCCATTACTATGTAGGATCGAAAACCAATGTTTTTGTGTCAAAGGTCAAAGGTCCAATGTCAACCAGGCACTTCAATGCCAAACTCTTATTCTTGTTGAACCATTGTATGTCTGTACTGTCTGTATGATTCCTTAGCAGATGGTTTACCCATCGTTCATCATTTCCCTGGTATAGTTAATTCCATAGGTGAATGGGCGTGGTGGAAAGGAATACGCCCCCCCCCCCCCCAACCACCACATGGTGTTCACTCTCTATAACAAAACTGTACAAGCACATTCTGTCAAAATCCTCTGATTTGCCGAAAATTATATTTTTGTACAATTTATATTACAGTTTCCCATAGTCCTCTGTCTGTGGTAGCAGTTCGTCGATAACTGAAGGGAAAATCCCAGATTAAATAACACTGGTAGAATTAATTCAATTTACTCCATTTTTTTTTCAAAAGAGGCCGCGTTATATCTGATTATTGGAACCTGAGTTTTCAAGGTTTTAAGGAGGCTCATATTATGTCTCGGGAATAAAAAACGGTACCGTGTACGAAATATGTAAGTCACATGTTTTGTTTTATGAAGAAAAGCAATCCCAACATTTGGGGACACTGACAGAATTAATTCAATTTACTCCATTTTTTTTTCAAAGTTTTCAGCGTTTTAAGGAGGCTTATATTATGTTTCGGGAATAACAAAACGGTAGCGTGTACGAAATATGTAAGCCATTGTGTTTTGTTTTAAGAAGAAAAGCAATCCCAACATTTTGGGGAGGGAGGGGGGCGATTCGTCAGGTGTACAGCTTGTATGACGAAATCGTTGGATCTGAGACAAAAATCAGTGATCATTATGTCTGAGAATGATATTCCTGTACGGAATCCACCCAAAATTTATTCGGCCCGGATGAAATTGCTTGGTCAAATGGATTTTCATAAGCTTATTGATTTTTTTTTCCAATCTAAACTTTCTGATTGGATTTTTGTAAGCTAATTGCAAAACTAAATGCGCTTGGCAGTAGCGTTTTTTCCTTAGGAATGTGGGTGTATTAAAGGAGGTTTAGTCCGTATGATACACGGTTTGGTTTTCAGTTCATAGACCTACGTGTAAAATTGTCAATTATAATAACACGGCCTAATGGAAGAATGTAATGAATAAATTATACAGTTTTATCACTACTAAACCTCAGAAAAGCGTCACCATCGAGGCATGATTATCCAATTTAAATTGACGTAGAGTCCTTTGGTGCATGTCCAAGAATTCGTTTGCATATATTTTGTAATTTCCCTTCTTAATTTTCTTTTGTTGTTGTTTTTAGTTTCCCGATGCATGTCAGTAAAGGATGTCCGAGAAATCTTTTGCATATGAATAATTCCCCTTCTGAATTTTATTTTTTTTAATTTTAATTTGTCGATACCTGAGTAGATTTGGGTTGGTCTTGTGGACAAGTCCCGCCAAGGTACAGGGTTTGAATCCATGCCGCAGCACTAAAGTCCTTTGGCAAGACATTAATCTAAATTTGCCACACTCTACCCGGGTGAGGTATATGGGTACATCGTAGGATTATTCCTTGGTATGCACTGGGCGCTGGTAATGGTTTCCGGAGCTGGGGTAATAATTTTCAAAGCTTTTTTGACGTTATATCATAATGTGATGTGCACTATACGGAATATTATTATCATTATGATACGTTACCAATCATAATATGATGACAGGTCATAAAGGAAGGCAACCATTATTAGCTGCTACCCTACATAGATATCAGAAGCAAATAAATAAATTGTAGAATTCTGCTTTCTACCGCGGCTCGGAAATAGGTGATCATCCAGGCATGATTTTCCAATTTAGATTGATGAGGCGTTCATCGATGCGAACAACTGCAATTGACAGAAGTGTAGGCCTAATCATCTAAAATGAATTCCCTGGTATAGAATAATAAACAGGACGATTTCTAATTTCACACGATAATAACAATTTTCAGCGCTCCGACCGTAGCCGCTCTCTTAATCTCCAAGACTTCAAACCGGAGGCAATAAAGTCCGAAGGTCTTGTTTTGTCACCGATTAAAAAATCTTGGATTTAAAAACAAATCCTTTGGACTTGTGAAGATAAGTCTTAGAAATTAAGAGAGCATGCATGAATACGCCCACTACTCTCTGTTATACAGGAGAAGAGTTAAGTTATAATAGGGATCACTTCGTTTTGGCGTTCAATCCATCCACTCCAAATTGTACTGAGTCCGCTCAAATTGGTTCGGAATCACTCTTTTAAGAGAAGATTTCATAGCGCTGATTTTAACTTAAAAAACGAAGCGGTCTCTAAAATGATTTCCATAATAATATTTCCATATACATCATCATAAATGTTATCTTTTAACATGTGTGGTCACATAAAATTATATATAGAAAAAAGAGCACAGCTTGAGTTGACGTACTCATCACGAATAAAATGATCATACAATAAAATTAATATACATATGCAAAAAATGCATAGTGATCATGGGAAGCAGAAGGCCAACCGAAGAAAAACATGACAGGTAAAGAGAGAGAGAGAAAGAGAAAGAGAGAGAGATTGGGGGAGAGGTGATAGTTACATTCAGATGGTATCAGGCATGGCAGGTGGAACATGATGTCTGTAATTTAGGATTGATTATCCAACCATCCCCCGCCTTTTGCACGATTTTTAAAAGAAATACGATCACAAAGACTTTCGAGAAGTCTACTCGAGGGCGGTGTCAATACCCTGTTGTTTATCCCTGAGAAATCATGGTCGCATTACCTATCTTCGCGTATTTCAATGGCTGATTGACAAAGTTATCGAAAATTGCCTTGGGGTTTTGATTTTTCGAAAATCTTTTTAGCGATCGTCTTTCGATCACTTTTACTTATATTACCTGAAATGACAGCTGGAATTCGTATACTCGATGTTATTGGATCAGTATGGGAGGTGGCTGATAAACCAGGGAAGTAGAAGAGCTCCCTCGTTAAAGTATGTAGGTTAAGGCCATGTTTTATCGTTTGAAAATTGAAATGTATATCTAGTTTTCCAGGTGCAATATCATGACCAAACGGAAATTATTGTAATTTGGAAAAGGTTTGGATGAGAGGATTAGATATTTGGAATGAGTTTAAGAGAAGTTTGCCCAAAAGGTCACAGCAATGCTCCCGATAGAAAACTTCTCAGCTGGTAATTTGGACAAATTATTGTGATGATTTCTTCTCCAGATGTCTCTGTTTACACCTCCTCAAGACAAACTTCTCACATAGTGATTTTGCAAAAGATTGACACGATAAAGCGAATTGGTTTTTTCCCCGAGATCTCGAAAGAAAATGTCTCAGCTGTTAATTTGGTCAAATCATTGTGCCGATTTCTCTCCAAATATCTCTGTTTACACTTCCCCAAGGCAAACTTCTCACATAGTAATTTTAGCAAATGATTGTCACGATAAAAGCGAATTAGTTGATTCTGTAGAAATTGACCTGTTCGCACTTCAAATGATTGTCACGATAAAAGCGAATTAGTTGATTTCTGTAGAAACTGATCTGTTCGCACTTCCCCATGGCAAAACTAGTAATTTGGCAAAAAGTGTGATTTTGTTGCTGCATTGCCAGGCGGCTTGGTGGCATAAGGGGTATCCCCCCTCCCCCTCCACGGCAAATGCCAAACAGAGAAAGAGGGAGAGGGAGAGGGACGGAGAAAGGAAAGACAAAGAGAGACAGAGAGAAAAAGAAAGGAAGAAAGAAAGAGAGAGAAAAAAAGAGAGAATAATAAAATGGAGGAGGGAGATCGAGTAAGAGAGAAATTTCATACTAAAAAAACAGTGGCGTAAAGTGTGTCTAGCCATCGAGGGGTCAATGATGTCGGGGGGGGGGCGGACTCCGGACATACTGGATTTATAAAATGCGGGAGAACAATACCACGTATCGGATGAGATGGTATGGGAGAGGGTCTCAACATTTCCGATTTTACACTGCCTACTCCCTTTTCCATTCTTTTATTCCGTTTCTCGGAGGACATGTGCCCCTGTAACTGCACCCCTGGATATCGACGCAATAACAAAACTTCATTGTGTGGTGGAATGCGTCTGCTTTGTGTCGATTATACAGTAGTATGTTGATCATTGTAACTTAGATGAGCTCCGTGGGCGACAAGTTATTAGGAAATAAACACGCCTTCATGGAATAGGCGTCAAGCTATTAGTATATTATTCGCAATCTATTTGTGAGGTATAGATAATAAATATCATGAAAAGAAGAAATCATTTACACAGTATGTGTTCGAAAAGCATGAAGGTAGAAGATCAGTTGCAAAATACACCGGCGGATTTAGGGAGCAAGACCGACATAATGCTACATTTCGTCGAAGATAATTGAATTAAATGAATTAAATTGCATGATTCTGAATCCTACATCTGATTGGGCAAAATTAGGGCGGATTTCTCATCTTCATAGTTTGATTTTGCAAGGCTCGGGCCATAGCCAGTTTTCTGACTCAGAAGACAGAATTAAACCCTTTACCATGTTTACCGAATCTGACATATATTTGGACACGTCTTTCTTCAAGAGCATCGGAACATGTGACGTCCAAGTGATTGACATATAATCGGTACTGAGAGCTTAAGATCAGTAGTGTCTAAGACCCTGCATTTGAGTCCTTTCTATAATTCTCTGTATTTTAGAGTTAGGCCAGACAGAGGCAACATTTTCTACCAAGGGGCTGGAGAATGCAGTTAAGACAAGAAGCAAAATTTAATCGCATCGCTCGGTCTCAGCCCTATCTTGCTATTTAAAAAAATATGAAATTTAAGTTAACCAGGGGGTCACAAGAATGCAAAGATTTTCTGCAACTAAATGCACATTTTTTTTTGTTTATTGTTGGAAGAGTAGTGGTACTCTCATGGGCCCTCTCCAGTATGATCGCTGCTTTACCTCGCAAGGCGCCGCCTTCCCCTCATCCCCGATCACAACAAGAAATCGTTTCTCCAAACATGCCTAAAGCTACGTACGCCTGGTGAAATGCTAACAAACGAAAAGGAATTCGTCGAGGTTTATCGCGCTGTCGACGAGTCCTGTGTGTAGCTCATTTCAGATTTAGATGCGAAATCTTTGTAATAACAGTCACGAAAATGACACTTCGCCAGTGGAAATCAATTTGTAAAGATATGCGGTGTCTATGACGTAGGCAAGAAAAACTGGCGCCTTGAGATTAGAGTCCATTTTAGACAGGGTTAATTATGACATGGACATCCTAATTTTTTTTTACAAAATCCTGGATCCACCCCTTGCAAAATATACCAGGGAATAAAAGAATGCGTGGGATGAGAAAAATAATAATGGAAAGCGAACCATGACCAGGAGCGAAAATGCAGACATCCAATGTATGTGACGTAGTCAAGGGAAACTGGCGCCTTGATATTAGACATTTAATTTAGCGACATGGGCGTCCTATTTTTTTAGAAACGACGTTTGAATTCTTTCTATTCAGAACACTCAGGTGCTCATCAGAATTGAACGAAATTGATACGAAATAGCGTTCAAACAGGGGCCTGGGAGCCGGGGGTGCGGGGTTGCAGCACCCCCTGAAATTTTTTGAGGGGGTGTACAGCACCCCCTAGATGGCTGAGGATGCTGGGGTTGCTGTAGCTAAAAAAAGCTGAGGACTTTTTTTTTTTTTTTTTGCTTCAGAGATTTTTGGACTTAAAAAGAGACACTAAAATGCTGAGGACTTTTTTTTTTGCTCACAGCACCCCCAGTAACAAAATCGTTCCCAAAATCGTTCTTCTATAAAGGGACTCTATTTGAGATAAGCGCAAACCGAAATCCAACCAAACAACTTTCATGACTTATAACGCGTGAAATCTAAGAACACTGATTCTACTGGAATTTCAAATTGGTGTATTAGTCATCATGTATACTGTAAGGACACACACACACACACACACACACACTCTCTCTCTCTCTCTCTCTCTCTCTCTCTTTCTCTCTCTCTCTAATTTCTCTCTTGTACATAGAATAACTAAATGTTAACGCCTTTTCAATTTAAGTTCGAAATGTGGCAAAATGCTCTCGGGATATATTTTGTAAGGTCTGGAAGGACTTTCGCAAATATGATGTATATTTTATGTATTTATATATATATAATTACCACCATGAATGTGTTCATATATTCTAGTTATACTAGTTGTATCGCATTATATGTTCCCTTTATATATTGTATATTATATTATTGTTTGTTGTGTATATAATATGCGTTCAAATATCTTAGTTATTCTTTTTGCCGTTTCTGTCGTACTCATGTAGATCTGAAGAATATATATATATATATATATATATCCCGACAAGTATCATGCTAAGTTCCAACAACAGTTTATTTACAGATCCACAAACTTGATAAAGGAAAAAACGTGGATCTGTAAATAAACTGTTGTTAGAACTAAGCATAATATTTGTCCAGATTGTGTTCTTTATTAATTTATTCCAACACATCATGGGTGTCGATCCCGGGGGGATGGGGGGTATATATCCCCCCCCCCCCAAAAAAAAAAAAAAAAAAAAAAAAAAATGAGGTGGGGGGTGGCCTGTGTTATCATCCCCCTATATTTTTGGATAAATAAATAAGAATTATGATACATTAACTTAAAACTAATAATTATAAAAGTCATTGAAATATCATCACATTATTTAATGATTAGAAGTAAGGAAATAAGAAATTTCATAATTTCAATGCGAAAATATCGAAGAAAATTCGTTCGCTCGCATTGTAATCAATTGAGGGGTTCCGTCCATTGACGTAGATCCGTGCATTCATTCTTTTCATTAAAAAGCTATTTTGAGATGCGCTGACATGCAAGTTTTATAGACATTTTTTGGAAAAGTCCATGTCGCGCTCTGTTGCTTTGCGTATCTAGGGGGCAGGGGGCGCGTGCCCCAGACGTTACTTGGAGGGGCGCAAAAATACAAAGGAGAGAAAGAAAAAAGGGGGAAATGAAGAACACTCATAATCCTTACGGATTATGCGTCCCCAAATCTGTATTGTAAATGCACTAGGAATTTTTCAAAGCTCGGTCGCTTTGCTCCCTCGCATAAATATTTTCTTTCAGTATCTCGTAATTTCGCGCCCCCAGTAGGCCTATATGGTTCTTAAATAGCTTAAAGGGTTCAAACTCTGAAAAAAATAAAGATGTAATTGCTTTGCTCGCTATATCATGTAAGTTTCATAATGACTCCTGCTAAACGTTGCGCCCCAATATAGGATAAAGTGTTTAAAATAACATTTGCAAAGGTTCTCAACTTTAGGTAGCCTTGCTGAATTTCTCAACTCTTTCTCAAGCCTATTTAGGGTTTTCGTTAATTTTGCTCCTGATTGTAGAAGTGAGTGAATAGAAAACCGTTTAGCAATGTATAAAATATGAGCTTCTCTATCGCTGAATAATTGTGGTGGTCAATTGCAAAATTTCCTGGGTAAAATGCACAAGAAATTGCGTTTTTAGGGTTAAAAATTGAAAAACTTGCCGCTCGTCGCTTTGCTCCCTCGCTAACGTAGATAGGTTTAGGCACTCGGGGGGGGGGGGGGGGGGGGGGGGGGGGGGGGGGGGGGGTTCGCTTCGCCGGTCACCCCCCCCCCCCCAATCGTGAACGCGGATCGACACCCCTGCAACACATTGAACTATATCACAACATATATAATATATACAGAGCCCACCAAGATATTATGGCAGATTCCCGCCTTGAACTTACAAAAACTTATACGCTTTCATTGCATCTCCTATTTTGTATGAAATAGCCTTCTCCTCTCATCCCCATTACACTTCCCGCCTAGCATCATAGCCTATTAACTTATAGACGAGGAAACATTTTGATGGAAGGTAATGCGCCGGTTTCATCTCATCAATTTAGTCACCCTCTAATGGGTCCAAAGGAAAGATGGTCTATAATACATGTATTACGAGAAATACAATATATATCAGCAAATACTATCCACTTGGATGCCATATGACCTCATATTACCTTATCTGCAAATCTAAATGAGATAGGAATGTATTCCCAATAAACATGGACCTTAGTAGAGGCTATGAGTAGAGGGTTCATGAGGTTTTCTATCAATGTATGCAGCCATGTTGCAAACCGTGGCAGATCCAGGATCATTTTACGGGTGGGCAGCATATATGTCAAATATATTTGACAAAGGAAACAACGAAATATGCAAGATTATATTATTTTGTGCTTGAAGGGGCACGTCCCTGACTAAGCCTGGAAAAACCTAACGATCAAGCAAGCGAAGAAAGAGAAAAGTAGCAATTCTTACGGGGTATGCGTCACTGTGCTCCTTTCCCCGAATCCGCCAATAGTTAAAATTTTCATTAAAACACTTCAAATAGGTGGAGAAAAAAATAATTTCCTCGAACTGGTTCAACCAAGCTACTTTTTCTTTATGGGGAAGACAATATCCATGATTTTATAGCCTACTGGACAACCCCCCCCCCCCCCCATGTGTAAGTCTCGGAGAACTGAAATGATTTGTATAGAGGAAACAAAATACATCGTGGAGAAACAAATTGTGCGTTACCGCATCCCCCCTCCTCCTTCATTGTTCCGCCCATCGTTTCGAGCCGTTCATTACGAGTTCACAACGAAGAGGATATGATGAACCTTTGCGATGTTTCACTCCGTTAAAATGTTTGGAGCCAAAAAGGCGTTAACTCATATAATTTAACACAGAGTTAACGCCCTTCTGCCTCTCAACAGACGGAACTTTATTCAAGCACCATTATGTGTTATCAATTGCCCTTTTAGCAACGCCCCTCGTTTTCAAAACGTTGACCCGAATCTGACTCGAGAAACTGAGTAAATATTGCATCATGTCTGTGGCATGGGAGGTTCAATCAGACAACTGATTTGACTGTTGTGTTTCCCCAATATGTTCTACATAATGAAAAGACTACATCCTCGGGCACGGGCACGGGTGAGATGACTTAAAGGGCAAGTCTACTCTGACAGCAAAGTTGTTATAAACGCAACAGAAAATGAGATAAACGGGTCCTCATAGATGAATGCTTGAGAAAAACCAATACAAATAAGAATATTATCCATTTTAACTGTGCAATTAATCAGACAGAGGCTGCTCTATGAACTGTCTCTTTTATTGAGATAATATCCCTCTTCTTGGTTTTTGTTTAAGGAATACATCTGTTTCATATAGGTGAGGGGGTTGGAGAAAAAAAAAAACACGTGTCAGTTATTAAAACTATAGAAATAGGGAGCTGCACGATTCAAAATTGTTGTTTTTTGTGTGTCTTTTTAAGATTTGTTTTAAATCTTTTCTATGATTATTTTTTTTTTTTTGCTTTAATTTTTGCTTTGCTTTTATTAAAAGCCAAGTTGATGCAGAGATGGACTTCCCCTTTATAACGTTGTTTGAAGAAGCTCCTTGCTAAAAAGGTATCTCATATCAAGGAAGAAGACATTCGTTTTAAATTAGACGTGTTCACATGTGACGTGTTAAACCGCTTTAAGCAAAGTCAAAACCATTTTCACAAATGAATGAATGACATGTTACACGTAGTTTTTCCTAAGGCTTGTAAATCCGGAAGGTTCATTATTCCGAAGGTTCGTAATTCCAAAAGTTCACTACTTCGTTCGTTATTTCTAAATTTCTGAATTGAAATAGGGTCCATAATTCCGAAGATTCGAAAATGCAACAGAATCCCACATCACTTTTCTGAATTAAGAACCTTCGGAATGACGAACCCTAATTCATTTTCGGAATTGGGAAACTTTTTTCAGTTTAGAAATTATGAACATTCGAAATTAATTAATCCTATCTCATTTTTGGAATAAGAACTTTCGAGTAAATGAACTTTCTGAATAATGAACCTTCGGAAAAACGAACCTCCGAGGGGGAAAAACGAATGCCCCCCCCCCCCCGAATAACAAATGGGGTGAAGATAAGCAGCTGCGCGCAACAAAACCTCTTCGTGTATTCACTTGTTAGATAAGGTAATGTGATGTGCATCGTAGTCTTATGTAATTTGATTTTGCCGAGGCGGTTATGTACGAACGGGGTTATGATCTTCAAGCATTGCCTCTAGTAATATGGCATTTGAACAAAATTAATTGTGTCTTGAGTCAAACCTGAACAGGCCTCACATTTATGCAAGCAACTACATGTAGGGGGCATTTGGAAGCTAGTCTTACAGCTTAGATAGTTCAGACCCTCTGTATGGTAAATGACTTGCAATGGTTGTTGCCTGTATAGTAAATCCATGTTGTAGTAGTAGTAGTAGTAGTAGTAGTAGTAGTAGTAGTATCAGTATTAAATAGTAGTAGTAGTAGTAGTAGTAGTAGTAGTAGTAGTAGCAGTAGTAGTAGGAGGAGTAGTAGTAGTAGTAGTAGTAGTAGTAGTAGTAGTAGTAGTAGTAGTAGTAGTAGTATTAGGAGTAGTAGGAGTAGGAGAAGTAGTAGTAGCAGTAGTAGTAGGAGTAGTAGTAGTAGTAGTAGTAGTAGTAGTAGTAGTAGTAGTAGTAGTAGTAGTAGTAGTAGTAGTAGTAGTAGTAGTAGTAGTAGTAGTAGTAGTAGTAGTAGTAGTAGTAGTAGTAGTAGTAGGAGTAGTAGTAGTAGTAGTAGTAGTAGTAGTAGTAGTATTTAATAGTAGTAATAGTAGTAGTAGTAGTAGTAGTAGTAGCAGCAGCATTAGTAGTAGTAGTAGTAGTAGTAGTAGTAGTAGTAGTAGTAGTATACTAGTATTTATTTTCCGTTCAGTTAAACACATGCATGTACAATATATATATATATATAAATATACATGTATATATATGTATATATAGATATACATATATACAATGCGAAAGGAAATGAGAGAATAAAGGTTGCGTAACTTAAATCAAAGTTCCCCAGAGCTATACATATATATATATGTATATATATATCAGTATTTACATATGAATAAAACGACTGGCAGTATAACCCATATTCGGCTGTGCAAGACTCCATATTACTGGTATTCCAGGGGTCCAGGAAGCATGAAAAAATCAATTGCATAAATATCAGACATGACATATAATTGATATTAAAGAATATAAGATACCAGACAAAATTACAGCTGCTTATTCAACAAAATAATAATAATAATAATAATAATCTGCATTTATATGGCGCCTTTCTAGTTGGTAACTGCTCAAAGCGCTTTACAGTGTATTAGTAGTAGTAGTAGTAGTAGTAGTAGTAGTAGTAGTAGTAATCATGCAAAATGGTAAAATTACGATTTAGAACCGAATTTTAATAGCTTTTCTTCCTACAATAATCTTGTAATAATCTTGTAAAGATACAGAAAAATGTTAAGCACAATATTCTTCTAAAGGTCATTTAATTTTGCCGCGGCGGTTTCATGGAGGCGGTTGTCATACCAAATTGTGTTGCCTAACAGGTACAATAAAATTATTGTATCTTGAACATAGATGATGATAACACAGTCACACTGACGAGACTTGACACCAAACCGACAACAGAACGAATTGAATTAGCCCCAATGGCAAATAATCGGTCGGTGTGGCGGTGTAACTGAGGTATGAGCGCAACCGAGAGATGCACGTTGATGGCGCCATTCATGGTTACAGCTTCGGATAGCAGTGATTGCTTTGCAAGTGTCTATAAAATTTGGACAACCCTCATTGTCCCATAAGGTCCTCTTGGCGTGCTTTTGGACTACAGGGCCTATAGGACGTGGGTTTTTTTTAAATAGAAATATAAGGCCCTTAATAATAATTTCAGTATTCACAATCCGATAGGGACCCGTGTCCCCCCCCCCCCCGTGCTCCTATATAGCTACACCGCTGAATCCAATTCCGCTAATGATAACGAGAATATCGATTTGTATTGCTCTTTCGCATGTGTTGCTTCAGGATCTTTTAATTTCGCGCCCCAATATTGGTTATATAAATATCGTTTTAAAATGGTTCAGAATTTAAGAAAAATAATTCATTTTCTTTGCCGCAGGCAATAATACAGAAAGTGCGTTTAACGTGTGGAACCTAAAAATTATATTCACAATTTTTAGTTGGGTTCGCTCGCTTCGCACACTCGCAAAAATAATTAGGACTACACACATTTGTAGCTTTTTTTACGGATTTATTTGATTTTTTTTTAAGTAACATATTTTGGTAGACAGACAGTATTTGAAATATAAAATTCCCACTTGGATAAGTTTTTTCAGCCTAAAAATTAAACAGTTAACAATTTAGTGATATTTAGTGATTATTTTAGCAGCATCAATGAAATAAAGAACAACATTTCTTATGTAAGTCCTTGTTATTTTTATTTAAATCGGTGATTTTTTTTTAAATCCCAGCGATTTCAGTCGCTATTAAATTCACGTTGATTTAAATCATGCCAACCCTGATGCATTGGTTGCAGAATGACCTACAATTATCTTTGCATGAAAAGTTCTGGGTCTGCACCCCCTTGCTGAAAGTCTGGCTTTGCTAAGGAATTTAATAGCGAAACAGAGAGAAAGAGAATGAGGAGAAATTATTTTTAAAAATTACAATCATTACTATGCACCTCCAATGCGCAGTGTAAATGAATTAGAAATACATTTTTTTATTGTTTGAAAGGCAACTTTTGTGAAGCTCGGTCGCTTTACTTCCTTGCATTATTATGTTGCTCCAGGATCTCATAATTTCGCCCTCCCCCAGTATAGGATATAGTTTATAACTTTTTGAAGGGCTCAGCATTTGAAAAAAAAAATGATTATTGTTGCTTTGCTCACTATCATATAAGTTTTATCAGCCTCTTGTTAAATGTTGAGACCCCAATATAGGATTAAGCGCATCAAATCGCATTTGCAATGGTTCAACATTTGAAATAAATGTCAATTTAAAAAAAAAAATGTCAGTGTTCAGTGTATGCTTTTGCCTAACGTTGAATTTTTTATAAATGTCAACTTTTGGTTGCCTTCCTTCATTGTTTGCCCCGGGCGCCGTAATTCCGAGACACGCCACTGAATTACAAACAAATCTGCTCACAGTATACCCCCAGTAAAATAAAATCGATCCATGGGCCTGGTTTTAGTAGTGTTGTTTCCTTTTTCTCGATCAATGCAAGTTCTATTTTTTATTACTTACATAATTATGCATGTCTAGTTATCTGAATCTTGCCTTATAAATTATGAAGATTGCTGGCTTTAAAATGTATCTTGAAAAATAGGGGTATCAACAAATAGCTCAACAACATCGAAAGAAAAACGTATCCTTTAATATCTCAATAGATGGCGCTGTAACAGACAACAATAAATGTCATATCAACGAAGGACTGAGTCACCACGGTCAACGGAAAACTATTCTTACATTTATTTTGCCACATTAAAACCATAGATCAGAGTGTTAGTTTATTTGTTTCATATCTCCCCCCCCCCCTCTCTCTCTCTCTTTCTCTCTCTCCCCCTCTCTCTGTGTAATATTGCTTTCCCTCCCCTCTTATTCATGTACCAGTCAGATATTTCCTGCAGGGGAAATAAGTAATTAAAAAGGTCAGTCTAAATTGTTAAAGACAGCACAGCTGGATAACGAAGAAAAACAATTATTTCTTTGAGGGAATTGTGACATTTTGGTGTGCTTTGCATTCAACCACCTAAGCAAACAAAAGAATCTAATTGTGATCTTCATACGGTTTCTTCCGGATTGTAAATATTATTTACATTCTGTGTCACTCCCAGCTGACTGACGAAGCCGCTTTCTCGCGATAGACCAAATTGCGACACCTCAACTCTTTCATAGAAACTTTAGCTATAGCGCCATCTCTGTTAAGAGAAATACCACTTCTTCACTGAGAAAGAAATAATTTTTTTACCTTGGACATGTTGGAGCGATGCAGTGACGTATCCAAATGGAGGAATCGCATAATTGCTTCACCCCCCCCCCCCCCCCCTCCTCGTTTTCAAGCCCAGAAAATATAAACAATGATAGTTCATTTTATGACACGCAGTATAGGCCAACTTAAGATTGCAGGGTATCGGGAAATGGATTTTCAAATTTTTACTTTGAAAACTTCTGTCCCATTCAGTGACTTAGAGCAGGGGCATCGATCTGTTTTCGGATGGGAGTGGGGGGGGGGGGGTAACGCCTCTTAATTACCAGCTTTCTCCACAGTTACATGAAGTTGCAGCGGATTCAAAATGCATGTGCAAGATTGATTTGTAATCTCCCTAAATTTTCCCATGTTACATTATTGTTAAGAGAATTACATTGGCTGCCCATACGCAAAAGAATTGAATTTAAGATGTTAATGGTAGTTTATAAAGCACTAAATGGTCAGGCCCCTAGTTACATTACTGAATTATTGAATCTAAAATCTCAAACCCATGGTCATAATCTTCGTAGTACACAAGACACGCTGACATTGCAGATCCCCCAAATTAGAACAAAAGTAACACTTGGTGACCGATCATTTTTCTGTGCAGCTCCTAGACTATGGAATAAATTACCCATAGATATTAGGACATCTCAAACATTACAAAGCTTTAAAACAAAAGTGAAAACCTATTTGTTTAAACATTGACTTAATATCATTTATGGTCATGCATTAAATAATATATACCATTGTCCATTAGAATAGCATCTAGGAGCTCTTGCAGCGCAGTAGAATATATAAATATAGTTTCTGCGCTCTATAAATGATTTATTATATTATATTATAAGCAGGCAAAAACTGTGAGATTTACGCGAGGCGATTTTTTTTTTCATTGTTTGGAAGGTTTCATTTGCTCGTTTCATTTTGCATCATTTTTTCTTAGTTTATTTTACATTATGTTTGCCCTCTCAATATTTTCTTTGGCCGGGCAACTGCCCCCTGCCACCCCATAATCAACGCCCCTGGCTTAGTATATGACTGGTCAATACATTGATATGGCACCGGCATCATAGGATCACCAGTTTTACACAATGAATGGAATGGGAATTAACAAGACCATGAGTTGGTTATAATATGTTGGGAGGGGATCAGGGGCGTCGATCCGTGTTCATGATGGGGGGATGACCGGTGAGGGAGCGAAGCCAGTGGCGTATCTAGGGATTATAGTGCCAAAACAATGAAGTTACGCCCCCCCCCCCCAGCACCCAAACTTATCTACGTTATTGTACAAGCGAGGGGTAAATTTTAGCCCTAAAAACGCAATTTCTTGTGCATTTTACCCAGAAAATTTTGCAATTGAACACCGCAACTGAGCGAGAGAGAAGCTCGAATTTTATACATTGATAAACGGTTTTCTATTCACTCACTTCTACAATCGGGAGCAAAACTAACGAAAACCCTATATGTTTGAGATAGAGTCGAGATTTTTTTGTGCGCCCCCTCTAAGTGCGCCCGAGGCACGTGCCCCCTACCCCCTAGATACGCAGAGGGGGAAGGGTGTGGGAGGGGGATACCCCCTCCCACACCTCCCACACCAGATCAAAAATCTGTCTATAAAACTTGCATTTATAGAGCATCCCAAAATGGTTTTAATGAAAGAAGGAATGCACGGATCTACGCCGATGGACGGAACCCCTTAATTTTCTTCGATATTTTCGCATTGAAATTATGGCATTTCTTATTTCCTTACTTGTAATCATTAAATAATGTGATGGTATTTCAAGATCAAACATAATGAGTTTGGATAATTATTAGTTTTAAGTTAATGTATCATGATTCTTATTTATTTTATCCAAAAATATTCGGGGGTGATAATACAGGCCATCCCCCACCTCAATTTTATTTGGGGGATATATACCCCCCCCCCCCGACCCCCCCCCCCCCCCCCGGCATCGTCACCCGTGGAATGGGTCGTACTGTCCTTTTTCGCGTTCCATTTTCCGACTTCTCTTTCTTTCTTTTTTTAAATTTCCCCCTCCCCCCTTTTTCACTATTTGATAGGGGTCACCCAAAGTGTTTCATCAATAGCTTGCCCAAAATAAAATTACCCTTCTTCTTCTCCTTCTTTGTTCTCTTATGCTTTTTCTTAACTACTCCCGTTTTACCGATCATATAAACTTCGATTTTGTAAGCCTGCTATAGTTTCAGAACTATTTTTATCGATAAAAATTGTTTTCAATGAAGGATAGTTCCCGATTCGAATTCGACAAAGAATGACTATATTTCATGCTTGAACGAATATGCATTAAAAGTGAATGAACAAACACAGCGAGTGAAATGGTTATCTCCCAAAATTAATCTTGATTAAGCATTTTTTTCGTAAAAGCGAATTTACGAAATGCATTCCTAAAAACAATGAAATTTAAAAATATATAGACATTTTTATTTGCCTTTTCACACAGAAATAGGCCAGTGGACAATACTTAAATTATCTTACCGCCTTTACTTTTTTTTCTAAAGAATGAAATGTAATTAAAATTGATAGAGTGATCGACTATCATGACTATACCACTCCCACTTTCATCCCCACCCTTGCCCTGAATTGCTTCTATTTCACGCTCTATGCTATACTTTCACTCTCTATATTTCTTATTAAGGAGGCGGAGAAAATATCCACATCCCCATCACACAAGGTTATGTAAATAACTCGTTTGTTCTTAATAATGTATTAGAAGTTCATATTATCCGATGACCAAATCATGGAAAATTTTAAGTTATTTTTGGAGATGTGATATATACAAGATTTGCTGTTTAGTATGTCCTACTGTTAAATAAACGATCATCACTGAGGTAATTATTTATGTGTCACGTGTTGTGAATTTTTCAATGTGTTTAACTGATATTTAGTTCAATTTATGAAACACATAATTCTCATTAGAAATCTTTTCGTATATGCTGGTTATTGGAAAATAGAGATGAACGAACGAACGAACGAACGAACGAATGAACTGATGATTGGATAGACGAATGAATGAAAAACTCGATGGTTGCTAACTTAGTATTCTACTAATTTAGATAGTTAGTAGATATGGTTGCTAACTTAGATAATTCATCAAAACCTAATTAGTCAAACCTGATGCTCCGTCTCGAGTCAAGTTTTGCTAAAGGAAACCTTAGACCTTGGTTTAACTTCCATTGTTAAAACTCGTCTAATTAAGATCCAGGGTCGGGTTTAAAAAATTTATCTGCATACGGGCCACGGTCTATATCACTGCACTATCACCCTAGGCCTGTGATTTCAGGAGCCATGCTTTATGTCAAGACTACCGGGGACCTTCGGCTATGATAGGAGTCACTGGGGCGCAGACACTGATCCGCATGTACCGAATGGCAATGGAAAGGTGGTTGAATCCATTAGCGGTGCCATGAGACAGATGCAATTGCCCAGGGGTATCCATCCGTCATAGGGATAACAGGGGCAGGGGCAGATCAAGGAATTTGTCAAAAGAGGGGCAAGTCACCCCCTTGATCTCGTATTTTACTTATTGTAATTGTAGCTGAGGGCTGAAGGCACGTCAAACTACTTGCTTATGCTGTAGCCCTCCTCTAATATTGACGTTCGTAATAAATGTATTTATTTAATTTCGTACATTATTATTCAATTATGAATTCAATCATGAATCAATTATGTATTCAGTTATGTATTCAGTTATGTATTCAATTGTTTATTCAATTATGTATTCAATTAACACGATAAGAACTACTTTCGAAAAATAAACTCAAGGGCAATTTCAAAGGCCTATTGTACTGTCCATAGAAATCAGGTTCGGATTATGTAATACATCATTGTAATGTTGGCACATTTCTAAAGATGATAGACAGGGCTATTGAAATTGTCTTGAGTTTATTTTTCGAAAATAGTTTTTATCGTGTTAATTATGTATTCAATTATGTATAAAATTATGCGCTCAACAAGTATAATTATGTACTATGTATAAGATCTGGGGCCCGTTGCATAAAACTTGCGTTTGAACGCAACTCAGGAAAATCAAACGCAACTCTATTTTCAGAAGTGTGCATTAAGGACTTGCGTTTGATTTTCAGGAGTTGCAATTAAACGAATGTTTTATTCAATGGGCCCCTGTACCATGCCTGAAAAATGTATGTTAAAAATGATGCAGAAACCAATAAATCAAATCAAATCAAAATCAAATCAACTAAGGTGACGTTATATTGATGTTTAGGCAAAGTTGAGTTCTGGTCATGCAATTACATTGTGAAAGAAACTGTCTCAAAGCAATTGGGAAAGGTTGATCATGTCTACATAAGAATTGTTATTATACTGAGTTCTTTTGGAATCATCAAAATAGAAAAGAAATTGACCCAATCTCGCTGAAAAGCACATGTACTGTACACAGAAATGGGTATATGGGACTACACACACAAGTGGCATGAATGTTCGGCCCGAACATTTCAGCTATTTCTAGTCATATTTTGAATATGAGGGCATTTGAATAGCAATCCTTTTCAGGGGATTTTTCTACTATGATGTTCTTCCAAACTGACATAAACGGAATGAGAAAGCTCACAAATTATTTTTCACCTTTCCCAGAACTCAACCTTCCATTTAACTAGGTTAAATTGGGTTTCAAAAAGGGGTACAGGTCTGTTGTGCCCCTTTAATCAGCCACCGGGATGGGGACGAATTTATTTTGCCCACCCTCTCCATGGAATTGACACCCCTATCCCCACCCCAACCAAATAAACGGTATTAACGAATTTTGTCGGAACATTGTTCTACTGCACATTTAATATTCGATTAATGAGACCACTATTCCTCTTATTCCTTGGCATGTTATATTTTTAGATAATCATTTATACGTGCATTGTATTTTTGTGCATCTTTCATTTCGTACTTTCCAGTGTGGTAGCTTAGTCGAGTGGTTTAAACAGTTGACTGGGAATGCCAAGGTCGTAGGTTCGAGCCCCCGGCGTGGCAATAATGTCCTTAACGAGACATTAATTTACATTCGCTACTCACCACACAGATGTTAAATGGGTTACTTTGTCGTGCTGGTGTGAAAGAATTCCTTGAATGCTGTGATCACAAAAATCGGTAGCCTATACGTATAAAAAGCCAGTGTTATTGTAGCGTCTAAATCATTTTGGTGGATATGAGCTTGGTATATAGAATTATCCAATATTCTGTATAATAATGTTATTCATAATGGACCAGTGACAACTATTATTTGTTATTAGAAACGAATATAATTGCATTCTCTCAAGTTCCTAAATGTCAGGATAGAGTGACATCATGATGTATTTATTCAAGGTATAAATTATCCAAAGTGTAAAACTGATACAATTAGCGATGAAGCATTCTCAGTGTCCGTTCACTATGATCTTGGGAAGCGTTGAGCGATATCTTTGTTACAGAAATTCGAAGCTTTCACTGCCTTCATCAGCGGCGTCGTTGTCACTGTTGGCAAATACGCCACCTTTGTCGGCAAAAAAAGGAGGGGGGAAGAGGAAAGAGGAAAGAGTAAAGGGAAAGGAGAATAGCGAAAAGAGAAGGAAAAAGGAAAAGAAGAAAGAAAAGGGAAAGGATAGGACGACAAGAAAAGAAGGAAGGGATGGAAAGAAAAAAATATTTCTCGCTCGCTTCACTCGCTCGCAAAAACACTGGAAAGTTAATATTAGGGCAAAAGGCGCCCCCCTTTGGCAATGGGGTGCAGCCGCCCCCCCCCCCGAGGAATTTCAAAGTTCCGATATTCGAGCAACCACCACTTCATATTCGGGCAGCGAGGTGCCAGAATATCCACAGAATTTGAGCATTTGAACATAACTATATACAATAATATTAATTATTTAACTTATTTTCACTACGAATAGTTGTTTTTTTCATGCGAGCGAGCAAACTTGTAGAAATTGAAAAGGTGATATTAGGGCGAAAGGCGTCAGCCCCCTTGCGAAAACTTGGGCCCTTATGATAAAGATTTTCTTTTATTATCATTTGGGGGAGGGAGATATTAGGGTGCAGCATTTTTGTCGGCAAATTTGGGTGTCACACCAACCCCCATTCAAAATGTTCTAGCGACGCCCCTGGCCTTCATCCTTTTATAATTAGAAATTTGAAGTTTTAATACCCTGTCATAATTGATGATAGCATCATGAACTTCGCTCGAAAATATACCTCATGAAATAGTTTGACCAAACCACTCATACAGATTTAATATTTGGATGCTTTTGTTTTAGAGAATAACAACGAAAATCACTGCATTGTCTCAAATTTCTGTACGTTATTTTATCAATAACTCGTGTGATGACATCACAATGTAATCATTCTAAATATATGTCGTCAGAAAGTGTAAAACTCTGATATAATTAACGTGATTAATGATGAAGCATTCTCATTTTACAGTGTCGGATCACTATGGTCTTGGGAAATGCTGACCGATATCTTGGTGACAGAAATTTGAAGTTTTCACTGCCTTTATATCCCGTCGTAATTTCGCGATAATAGCGCCGTGAACTTGAAAGTATACCCATGGTATCCCCATGCACTAGAAAGATTTATTGAACGAAAGGTCCCCAATGGCCTTGTGAGTCATCGTAACCTATGACCTGAGAGAGAGAGAGAGAGAGAGAGAGGGGGGGGGGGGGGGGGGAGAGAAACAGGTAGACATTGGTGTAGAGACCGACATATCAATGTGAAAATGGGAAGAGAAAGAAAATATAGACGTATAAGAAAGGGGAGGAAGAAGACAAAGAGAGACAGAGAATCTTCTTCTTTTTCTTATATTGATTTCCTCCGCTTGGCGAAGAACTGTGCTTGTACGTGAGCACAGGTGATTACAAATCCATAGCAGAGTTTGTAGTTCGATGAGAGACACGAAAGAATGAAAGACAGATAATGGCTGTTTCTTATAACACCTTACCAGTATTGTAACCGACCAAAGCGCTTACAGCATTATTACCCCGGTCACTGGATTCATTTGCGATTCTGCACATTATAGTGCACATTCTCCACTCCTCTGGGGAGCATTCCAGCCAGTCGCCTGTTTCCAAGCGCGCACATGCTAATCCAACCACAATGACGTTCGCATCCTACCAGGTCTATATAAAGTAGAATGAAAGACAGATATAAAGTATATATAATGATCAGAGAATTAGAGAAAGGAAGAGAAGAAGATTAGATGGTTGAGAGAGGAGAACGAAGAAGGGCAGAGAGAGAAAGAGAGACAGACAGACAGACAGACAGACAGACAGACTGAAAGAGAGGGGGTGATATGAAAATATGAGACAATTACAGGCAAAAACAAAAGGAATGGGAAAGAGCGATCAATATAGGAGAGAAAAGAGAGGGGAAGATGGATGAATAACAAAGAAAGCGACAGAGGGGGGGGGGGGGGGGGAGAAATAGATAAAGAGAAAGAGAGGGGGTAAACAAATGGAGCACAGAGGGCGAGCAAAACAGATATTGCAAGCAAGAACGAAAAAACAGAGATGAAAGTGACATAAAAAGAGAGGGGAAGACGGATGAATAATAAAGAAAACCAGACTGAGAGGGAGGGAGAGAGAGAAAGAGCGTGTTATCAAAATCAAAACTTTTACAAAGGGCTCAAATCAATAGCAAGATGATGAGGATGGGCGTGAAAATTTCTGATGAAGAGGTGAAAAAAAAATGTGACTGGTCTATATATAACGGTGGGTGAAAACATGTAATGGAAGAGGTAGAAAAGGGAAACAAAAGCAAGCAACGGGGTGTAAAACGTCACATATTAAGTAGAAAGGATTTGTCTTTGTCTTGAATTTAAGAATAACGACCTCCTTGGGAAGTCGCAAATGGAAGATGCCGACGTTTTTCCTCCAGGCAGTCCTCAAAATGATCAATGAGAATTAGATTGGTCAAGACGTTTATTAGTTTTCTTGTTTCCGTTTCTATATTCTCGCGTTACTAAGTAAATTATAGGATTAGTCAGTAAAACAATGAAAAATGTCGTTCACCCCGCGACATTTTTTTATGAGGGGAGAAAATGGAAGCAGTATCGAATGTTATCTTATGACGTCATAATGGTTATCTTAAAATGTCATATCCATGGTTTGAGTTTAATAACTTTTAATCATGAGAGAAAAAATGTAATTTTAGTCTATGTTTTATGAGGCAAATATCCACCAATCGAAATGTGCAATTTGGAAATGGTGGTTCCAGTTAAGCACAACTGGGCTATAAAACGAATATGAATATTTTGGTGGGAAAAGGGATTTAACGTGCGTTGGTTTCAAATCCATGAAAAAATAAAATGTTTACAAAAATATAAGTATAGGGGTTTAGAATGGAAAGAACATAGTCTATGCCATATTATTAGGAGCATGTTATTTGGATATGATATGCTTTGTGTAAGATATATGCTTATTTAAGACAATAATTTGGTGTAGCCATATAGCAAATGTTATATGTGTAGCTATTCGTGTAAGTACACTGAGATATCATTTTTGAATGAATAACTATCTAAAAGTATCAACGAAACCTAAATCACTCGTTGATTGATACATCTTTGCTCGTGTATACTTGCTTTATGACTCACTTTTTATTCTTCAAAACTATATGAAATCATGTAAATTATACCCCTTTAAATAATTTGAAAGTTCTTTACCTAAATCGCAATTTAGAGCTTGATCCTTCAAAGTTTTGGAATGTATAGTTCCGAGTGATATAGCTTTTGTTGTAAAAGACGAAACTTTGTCAACAAAATAGGTATTTTCTTCATAAAAATAAACAAAAATGCCCAATAATTTAAGTGAAATCAAGCAAACCAAAACGATAATTAATCAGTAAATTCTAGTTTTACAACAGGAAGTTTCAACAACTTATCTATGGAACTAATAATTACAGCAGCAGACAAAATGGGAGGTGTCGCTAATTACGGTTCCGTCACAAATAATTGAATACGTCCGAAATGTATGTTTTAGATGTTCTTTTTGCGTTTTCCCCCTTTTTTCGGTTTGGAGTCGGCTCCAACGTTCCTTGGACATGTTGGAAGACTAGTTGATTACTTCCGAATACATGACTTTGTAAAATACCGCCATAGGATTGCTAGATATTTTTGTTTTCTGTAATCCCAGTGTTTGCATTTTGAAGTTATAGATTTATGTTATTTAAATAACATGAATATATAATTATATGTGCATTAGAAATTAAGAATGAATGATTCCTTCAATTTCAATTTCAAAACATTTATTTCCAACTTTTCAATATAAGTGTACAAAGTAATAATGTTTTTAACAAAAAATACGACATAATACACGTTCATATGGTACATACATAGTTGGAGGACACACCTCTAAAAGCAAAAGCTTGAGGCGAGGGTGCCCTTAGTAACATAATACATAATATTACATAATAAATATATAAAAAGACAATAACTACATACAAAAAAAAAGAAAAAAAGATAACATTCCTTAACCGCTGAGCTTAATTGGAGGGGAAAAAAAACTTTTGATAATACCTCTAGTTCATACTTTCTTAGTAGGGTGAGAAGATAATGCCGTCTGCTTGGAGCCAGAAGGGCGTTAATTCATACCATTTTGTACAAAGTTAACGCCCTTCTGGCTCCAACACTTTACCAAACCCTAACTCTAACTCTAAACCCCTCTAAGCCAAAACCTAAAACCACATTGCAAACCTAACCCTTACCCTATGAAAATGAAGCCCGGAGCAATGGTCGCCGGATGTCGTAGCACGGACGGAAGATAATGCGCCATATTATACAGACCACGCAGACGGTCTTCTGTTCGCTATGGCGACAGAATGTGATGTAACAATTATCGATATCCTAAAATTTGGGCGGTTTCTTCTGATGTTTGATGGCGTCTATGGGTGGTTTGTTTTAAATCGTCTGAGTTAATTAAGATCTCATTTCTATGGACAAAGAGCTTTCAAATGAACTTCTGTCTGTTTAAAAAAAAACCTTATCCGACCAACATAATACTCTGAAAAAAACGTCTGGTCGCCGGAATAGTCTTTTTCTGACATAATATGCCTTAAAACGCAATTAAAAAAAAAAAAAAAACGTCTGGTCATTTTTTGACCAGATCGCCTGGTCACATTTTCTTAATCAGATTCTAGTCATTCTGACTCGGATTCTCTTCACTTCAAGCCCGAATCTGGTAGTTTGACTAGAATAGTGCATGTGCCCTTGGCGGGTCCGCTCGCTATACATAAGGACCGCTATTTATAGAAAACCGCTATTTATTTAACACGCGTTATGAATGGCGATCCTTATGAATAGTTATAAATAATGGTCTTTAAGAATGGAGGTCCTTATGAATAGCGAGGTAATTTGTCTATGGTTTGCTCGCTATTTAGCAGGACCGCTATTCATACAAAACCGGTATTCATTTAGTCACGCGTTATGGATAGCGGTCCTTATGAATAGCGGTCCATATGACTAGCGAGGTTACCCCGCCCTTGGGAATAGGTATTCTGACTAGATTCTAGTCATATTTGACTAGATTGTTATTAGAGTGTACTCTTGTGCAGTTGTATTGTATTGTATTGTATTATTTGTGGGTTTTTTTCACGGAGAAAACATACTTTTGCCAGTGAGTCCGTGTACATGAAATTATATAACTGTACTTGTAATGCAAACAATGTTACTGATCATAAAGCCAGCTTATCCACTCGACAAGTATTAGACGGTCATTAATTGAAAGTTTGATGCTTCTTTCGCGGCCCTTGTTTGGTATATTTTGAAATTTCTAAAATCTTTTATGATTTAAAATTAAGATTTGATAAAAGAATCAAGACCAGAATACAGAGAGCAAGTTATTTGCATTTTGGGACCATGCATGATAGTACTTTCGTATTTGTTGATGAAACCTGATTTCGCTTTTGAAATAGTTAAAACAGACATTTTACATTGAATATTATAATAGCGACTTGATGTTTGTCGACTTCGGATTTATCGAAATCGTATTTTCCACTTCACCAGCTCGAGTATGAAAATGCCTTGCCAAAGGACCCTGTTGCATGGATTCGAATTCCGTATACCTTGTGATCCACAGTCCCATATGGCTTAACCATAATTCATGTATATTATGTATTTCATTATATTGAATGTTTACAGGGCGTGCTTGTAAAGCAGTTTTTATAACAGAACGCACCTACCCTGTAGTTTAAATAAAACTGTGATAAATAATAATAAAAAGTAAATAAATAACACCTCTAAATTATTTTTATATAGCTTTTTTTTCTCTATTCAACAACTGGAATGGGGACAGAAAGCTTCATAACAAAGGTAGCATGATTAAAGTTATTTAGCTTATTTTGTTAAATATTCTGAATTATGGTGTAGTTCTTGTAGTTCTTGGCAAAATAAAACAAACAATAATCAACATTAATGACCATGTGTAACGGTAAGAAATAAATGACACTGAATCATACAGTTTGCAGCTTCTCAGTTTATTTACAGATTAATCTCACCACAAATATTTCAAAAACAAAACCTCAAAAGTTGACCTTACAAAAAACCTTTCTGAAGTCTGAATATTTCCTTTTAATTCAAAGTATACATGAATTAATTTGATACCACAAAGAAGAACACAACATATTGGAATATCTTAATATTCATGTTTAATATAAATAGCGCTAAAAAACAACTAGTAAAATGATTTGACTTTTAAAAGTGATTAACTCATCTCGTTTGATATTTGCAATTCCAAGCTACATTGTCTCATACATTACACACGATTTGTCAGGTTTTAGTTAATCTGATATTTGTACTAAGTTATAGCCTTTCTAGAACGTGGATCAGACCAAACATTAAGTAAAATTATATGTTCAATGCCAGTCTACATTCATTATTTAATAACACTTGATAACATTATGACACCAAAGGACCAAATACATTGGACTTGCCCATATGCTAAAATGTCCCTTACTTTTTTCTTTGTCTCTGCATCCAGCTTTATTTTTCTACCCTGTTAATAACTATCTTCAAATGATAAAAATCCTATAATAGCTAAGTTTGCAAGCGACAATTTGTCGGTTGCAAATAAGATAACAAATATGACTATTCTCCCCTGCTAGTACAGAGGACTCCTTTGAACTTTCTGCTCAAGCCAATAATTACTGTCGGCAGATTTTTTTTTTTAAATACCAGATTTTTAAAGTAAATGTGCAAATTTACGACCATTTCTCGTTTCTTTGACTGCTTGGAAATGTACCGGAAAATTTGTAGGACCATTCCGTAAAGTTTCCTCTTTGCAATTTCTAGCGCCGCTCCTGTACATGTTTTTGATGTATTTCCTTCTTCGAAAAATCATTCAAAAGTTACTTATCACGACAAAACTTCGGAGGAAGGTATTTGGAGACGATTCACTATCCTCCAGATAACCCCGTGTAAATGCTGAATGGTCATCCATTACACATAATACCGTCGATGACGATTGTCATATTAGTGAAATTAATTTACTTCTTGAAATAAGGCATTCAGATCTATTTTCAAAAAAGTCAATGGTATGCAAACTGTTAGTCATATTTTACTTTACAAAATATGTACGTGTCGATTATTCAACTCAGCAAGTGAAATCAATCGTAAAGAAAAAAGATGAATTGACAGTATCATCTCAACTAAATCTACATTGGGTAAATTCTTAATAATTAAGCAACAAATTAGTGACGAATTTCAAAATGTTGTGGTTTTATACTCGAATTGAAATGAATGAATGCCATCATTCACATTTTTCTCTAACACAGTTATGAGTAATATGGTTATTTTTAAAACTTACTTCTTTTACACAATCATGACAATAATTACACTTTGAGCATTACATGATTTTTATGATGTAGTAGATAGCTGCAAAACTTAAATGTCAAATAAAAAAACGTCTTTGTAAATGTGAAAACATTAAAACAAAAGTTACACCAAAAGTAGGCTTGTAGAATTATTAATGGTAGCATCGAGGTGAATGTCACAAAAATAACAGGTAGCATATTAAATTCATTCACTGCTGCTGTTGACCCACCAATAATCAATATATATACTGTATATGCCATTCTATCATCCGAGCAGGGCAAATATATTTTGAAAGATTTTTTTCATGAATAGACTATCTCAGAAGGGTGATATGAAACATATAATATAGTGTACCGTTTTCTCATTATTGAGCCAAAACATAATTTCGTCAATACCGGTTTGCTCCACATACTTTTGCATTTAGTGAGATGTTACTATGACTACCGATAATTAAAGATAACATTTTTTTGTTTCTTTAATGTGACCTGTACTACTTCGTTTTATTAAAATGTTATTAGATGTCAAGATTTAAAGATAATTGTTTCAATGTACCACGTAGGCGAACCATTAATGCACTAATTTATAAGACATATTTCATGGATTTATAACACTATGTACTCCATTCCAGATCGTGTCCATCTCACGGTTGCAAACTACTTTTAAATAGACAAAATATACGCGAAAAAGTACCAAAATGCATAGTCCACGGTATACCAGTGATTGAATCAAACTTTCCTCCCACCTAAGTTACCACTTATCCATGCATGGAACAAGGACTCGTCGACCTTGGCTAACACACAAATAAATACGCGTTATTTTGCTAGAACACCATCAAAATAAATAAATAACACTGTTCACAGGTTGCGTTGCTTGTCTGAGATGGCAGTTATAAAAGAAGAAGTTACAACATATATTCAGGTGCTATGAACAGCTTTAGAAGTGGCGTTGATATGATAAGCAGAGTCCAACGGCGTGGGGTCCATGCATGACTATTGGGGTGTTGCAAGAAAGTTGCGATCGATTGCAAGTTGCAACTGATCGGTACTGACCAATCAAAATCATTGTTGCAAGCGCATCTTCTTGAATGGGCAGACCCTGAACCATTCAGAATGGTTGTTCTAATTTGCTTTATTACAATTTGCAATTGATTGCAACTTTCTTGCAACACCCCATATGATCAATCCGTATGTAAATGAGTGTACTTAAACCTCCATCTTTGGTAGACACACCGCGGCGAGCCGGTAGGAGATGATACTGCGAAGATCGAGATAGCGGTGGATGCACAGTGACTCAGTGGTAGAGCAGTGGTCTCATAACTGGGAGGTACCGGGTTCAAAATCAAGTCCATGCACTAGTGCCCTTTGGAAAGGCGGTAACCGTTATCCTCGTTACTCTGTGGATACACGGACTTAAAGCCGTAGGTGCCCCTGATTGCTTACATCCTTGCATATCATATACTTGCTTTCGTACCAGTCAGGGAAAGTATAAATCATCACTTATCATCATCATCATCATCATTAATCAGATTCTTTGATAATAAGAAATACGGGGTGGTAGGAAGCAAAGAAAAGATCACCAAGAAAGAGAGCAACTCCGTACAAAAGATCCTTACACGTACACTTCAAACGTTCGTTCCATCGAATAGAAAAGGGCGCAATATAGTGTCTTAACATCTCCTTTTACTCTAGGGGTAAAATCACTGATTTTATGCATAGGAACCATTCCAGCATTCCAGATCAGTGGGCAACCGACTTTGTGCATGTAGCGAGTGTTTCATATAACTTTTATCATTTTCATGTAGAACTTTGCCATCGGGGTTGGTATAGATCAATGTTGAAGCTCCAATGCCCACACATGCTCCGGCCAGCCAGTTCGATTTCGTTTTCTTTTCACCTCGCAGTCATTTCTCTGAAAAATATAAAAATGAACATAGAAAATACTAAATAGACACACCGACATAAGAAACATAGAGTAATAAGCGAAGTTTGATTTATTGATTAATCAGCTAAAATAAATGATGCTAACAAAACCGTTCTCTCCTCCTCTGCTGGCCTTCTATTTCTGCTGTCCATTATCGCATGATTTGTACATAAATTATTACTGTATGAACCTTCATTATGAGGATATGAACTCAAGCTGTGCTTATGACCACCTTCTTCTACGGAGAATGTCATGTGATAATTTGTGTTACGATTGTCATGATTGTAAATATACGATGATGTATTAGGAAATAAATAAACATCAAAGGAAATAAAATCAAATTAAAACAAAGCAAAATTGAAACACCCCAAACGTTCAGGCATAGGGTGCGATTTTTTTGTGTCGTCTCATACAAAGTTAACTTCAAATCTGTCCCGATCAATCTCCGCCTAACCCAAGAGAGTTATATTCTGACAATTCCCTTTTTAATAGCGACCATGATTTCAAATTTTATTTGTTCCAAGCACATTTCGTCCTCTTTTGTGGTCAGGAAAGTTATCATAAGGCGGACAGCGACATTGATTATTTTAGAAACTATATAGCGTATCCCTCAGACGGTTTTCCCGCCAGCTCGGACAAATATGATCGAGGGCGGATCCAGAATTTTGCAAAGGGGGCACAATTCAGAAAAATCTCAAACTAGCAAAAAACATATGATATTATTGATAAATAAAAAAATAAAATAAAAAAGGGTCTTCACATATTTTCCGGTGCTTATTTATTCAAAATTTGTGACAAGCAAGCACAAAACAAATTTCAGATTCCTTTTGGGTAAAACATTATTTTAAAAGTTGGTGGGCACTTTTTAGCTTGCGTATTGAAGATATGCCAACTTTGAGCTGTAAAATTAGGGCACAGACCGGCTGTACACCCCCCCCCCCCTCCCCACCCATTCCAACATTGAATGTAATAACAAGTATTCCAGGTACATCAGCATACACTCATATGAACCCAAATTTCAGAAGGAAATACGAAATTGGGGTTATGGGTTCCCGTATGCTGGGGCGGGTAGCTGCCCCCCCCCCCCCCACCACACACCACAATACCTCCTGTATATCCTATGAAATGTATTAATCGGATTAAAACGCTAGCCGCCCCGCGTCACTCCCTCCCCAAAAAGAAACATTAACTAAACCTATTTCTTTTACCATAATTAGTGTTATTTATTCCTTTTCAGGATAAGGATATACAATTTTTAAACTTCTGAAAAAACGTTACAAGAATTGTACTTATGACTTTGGTTATAACTATACACTGTAAAAAAACTGCCTGTAATTTTACAGCAAATATGGTGTCAGCAGAGTCGCCATAACTTCTGATGTAAAAATACAAATTAGTTGTAACTTTTTCCTATGACACTGATGTACAAATAACATCAGATTAGCTGTTATGAGTAAATACAGAACTAATCTGTATTTTTCCCCTGTAAAAATACAGATATTTTTTACAGCGTACGCGTAAAGATCATCCAAACCCATCGATATGTACCACACGAAAGGTGGATTCCTCAAAGAAAGTGTATTTTTTACCGAGTTGAAAAAAGTCAGCCTATTTGCCCACCCATGATTTACTGTCTCGGCAGGTGCGAACGGAGATCGGTGGCAATAAGCACCTATAATCGACCCTAGAGAAGGATTGTCTTCAATAATACAAACAGTTTATTGTGGTTTATAGTCCTCAGGTGTCAAAATTGTTCCTCTGCCTATTCAGTATCACTCGCGTGCGTCTACCGAGCACGCACAATAACACAATAAGAATAACAAACGTAAGCACATAATTTTATACTGATTGTGAAAAAAGAACTACTTCTCGACAAAAGTAACCATGATTAAAAAAAAAATGTTCCTCTGCCTATTCAGTATCACTCGCGTGCGTCTACCGAGCACGCACAATAACACAATGAGAATAACAAACGTAACCACATAATTTTATACTGATTGTGAAAAAAGAACTACTTCTCGACAAAAAGTAACCATGATTAAAAAAATGTTCCTCTGCCTATTCAGTATATCACTCGCGTGCGTCTACCGAGCACGCACAATAACACAATGAGAATAACAAACGTAAGCACATAATTTTATACTGATTGTGAAAAAAGAACTACTTCTCGACAAAAGTAACCATGATTAAAAAAATGTTCCTCTGCCTATTCAGTATCACTCGCGTGCGTCTACCGAGCACGCACAATAACACAATAAGAATAGCAAACGTAACCACATAATTTTATACTGATTGTGAAAAAGAACTACTTCTCGACAAAATAACCATGATTAAAAAAATGTGGTATAGGGAGTGAAAACCCCGGGCTTTCCTATTTTTTATAACAATAACAGTGTTTTTATCACCGCAGTCAAAGAAAAATGTAGCTGTTTGTGTGTTGTGACAGAAGCCTAATTTTGACAAATTTTTATCTTGAAGCCGTATGAAAATAGACGGACATGTATCTCTAATATAAAAAGGTGTAACGCCTGGTGACGGTGGTGATCCTAACAAAGAATAAGAAATTTCCGTTTCTGAATTAACACACATACAAAAAGGAGAAGAAATTTCCGTACACACAAACTACACGCTACAGAAGTCAACTTTTTAGAAGTGTCTTTTCGTAACCCATGATAATAATAGTTACGGGTTATATCTAAACGGATTCTCTAAAGAGATTATTCTTGATATTTTTCATGTTTTTGTTTATTGATGTACAATAACTTGTTTTTCTCAACTGCATTCCTTCCATGCACCTGAAGGGACCGTTTAAGAAATAAAGAAATAAAAATCACTGTATCACTATCACTATATCACTATCACTATCACTTCCTAATATACTTTTAAAAATCTCACAAGTTAGGAACCTCATATGCACCAAAGAATAAGAATCAACGGTTTCTATAAAATAATACAATCAAAGAAAGTATAGACTGACGTAGACACACATTGGTAAAGAAATTTTCTTTCGACACTTTTTGTCTTCCCTTCACAGGTAAAATACCAAAGACTACCACTCCCCGACACCGACATAAAACTGGTGAAAAGCCGGTAACTTAATTCCTTTTCTTAACAAACACGTAATAACATTTTTTTTCCTCCATCAAACAGCACTTCAAAAAATGAAATACGTAAAGGAAAACATAGACATGTACGATGTAGATCTCGACCAGGGGATTTAAATAAATCAGCCATATTCATATGTTTGGAGCCAGAAGGGTGTTAGCTCATATACTTTAACACAGAGTTTAACGACCTTATGGCTCTCAACAAAAGAAGATGTTATCTTACTTTTTTTTTAAAGGGGAGGGGCAACTTATGATATGTATTGCTCTTCATCCCCCCCCCAAAAAAAAAAATAATAAATAAATAAATAAATAAATAATAATAATAAAATTAATTAATTAATTAATTAATTAATTAAATAAATAAAAATATATATAAATATGAATAAAAAGAAAAAAAACACGAACTTCCGAAATTGCACAAGAGCTTTAATGTAATGTACAGAGAGGAATATAGTGGGGATTTTTAACATTATCGTTACCTTCTATGGATACACCGCAAGGCCGACAGTTGAATGATCTATTAATCCCGTCTATAGCCTTCAGCGTGTCTATTGTACGAGATTCAAACTTCCGCAACAAGAATATGGATTATTATATAACATTTCGAGTATCAAATTTCCTGCCCTTTCAATTCCAATTACGTCAATTCATCATTCATCGTCCTAAGTACTTCATTTTCGCTTTTCTTTCTATTCGTTCACCTCCCCGCCCTTTTTGTTTAGTGGTGTATCAAACAAAAAATTGCTGCATAGAAGGAGGGAGAAATGTATCTCTATAGAACCACGACTACAAAGAGGGCTATTGCAACTGTTAAAAAAAAACCTATTGCAGTCGCAATTCGAATGTGAACATAACACTACGTCGTAATCTGTTGGGACAAAGTAACGGTTTTAATTTCATGCTTGGTAAACCATATTATTCCCTAAGAGCGTAGGACCCGACTTTTTTTTTTTTACTTTGTTTATAACTTGATTTTTTACATTAGTCGTCAAGTATCAATACATTTGAAAAATGAAAATATGTAACAATAAAAGAAAATATATGCACCTTGACAGGATAACTATTTCCAGTATACTCATTAAAAAAGTGGGGTAAATTTAGTTGGGCAACTGATGGTTAGTTAAAAATGACCCAACGTTCTGTAACTCTTGCCCAAATCTCATAATGAATTAACCAATTTTTGTAACAACCCAACATCAGTTGGACAGATTTTAACCAAATAGTTCTGTGGACACTATGTTGCCCAGTGTTGGTTAAAAGTTTGGCATTTTCCCCCAGTTATTTTAAGAGTGTTTAGGGTGCAATGTATTTTGCGCTTTGTTTTTTTTATTTTCATAATTTTATTTTATTTTTTAATAACCTTTTTTTTTCTATGGGAACGAATCTTTTAAATATCTGATGGAAGATTCAACAAAATGCATTTTAAAATAGCACAAGCCACAACTGAATAATCATACTTTCAAATTTCTCTTGAAATATCATGATTTTCGTCTGAAAAAGAGCACATTGTCGGTATATTATACCCATGACATAATGGACCGGTCATTAGTCACTCAATCTCGGTTCAGTGAAGTCAGGCATTTCTTTGAATTATTTATATCATTTCTCACACCTAGCCTTAAGCATCAAGTGTCATGTATAATTAGAAGGTACAGCATCTGTGCGATAGTTAACGACTGTCCTGCCAAAGCAGTACATCTGATTTTAAGTCTTCAACTGTTCAATGAGGCGCGATAATTGGGAGGACCTGGGTTCGAAACCAAGACTGGATGGGCTAATCACATGCCCTTTGGTAAGGCATTAATCCTCATTACCAAGTCCCTCGGACATGTCGGAGAGGACTTAAAGCCGTCGGTTCCCTGGTTGTTTATTTACAAGTATACACATGTTTTCTTAGCAGTCAGGTAAAATAAACCATAATAATGTATGTGATACACTCGAAAGTCATTCCACTTCATACGTGCCTATTAAAAAAAAGATACATGTGTTAAAGTTACAGAATAAAATATTTGGTTTCATCATTTGACTTTTATCATAATGCTTCTTTGATCCCAAACAAAATTTGTTTTGGGGAATTTCGAGAATAAAGCAGTTTGTGCAATGACAAAATCTAACCAGTACCCGAAACAAGTACGCCTCCTAGTTAAAATTGACAAGTATTTATTTTTAAAAAAATAAACTAAAGCTAAAACAAAAACAAAAACTAAACTAAAACAAAAACAAAGAACAGAAAAGCAATAATACAGGTAAATGACATTATGTAAAATTATTTGAATCATGTATAGATCATAATTATTTTTGAAAGACACCGTTCATTCATGATTAATATTATGTGGATTCTATCTGTAACGTAAAGTTAAAAAATGATTCAGATGACTTGTGAACTTTATGAATCAATGTCGCCCTTACAGAGATATGAACAAAAAGTGGATGACGCACATTATCTCCAATTAAATCCTAAGGGTGGTTGGTTTGAACTAAATTTACAAGTGATAATATCATCATCGCCAACATGAGTAAAGGATATTCTTTTAATAAAGCCAGAAACCAAAACCAATCAGGGCCAGTACTCATTCGAAGTAACTTTTTCTGGGTTTTTTTTTCAAATTCTTATTTTCCCTCCTCCAAGTTTTAACTCGTTTTCCTCCCACAATACGATTGTCCTTACTTTTCCTATTCTTGAGCAATGAGTTATTACTTAGACCTCGAGCCTGCCAGTCAGTCATACATCCTCGACCCATTTTTCAGGCGGCACTTTCGGCGCGACCACACAGCGGCAAATGGTCCTCATTGCTGGCGACGGCGTTCGTAGTTTTTTCTTGCCGATTATTTTCGGATGAAGTTGACATTTGGTCGAGAACATTTCACAAGTTGGCCAGATATGATAATAAATCACGTAATCCGGAGAACGTATGTACTATATGCTTAACACCATTATCCAGTCTACTAGAAAATGATACCAAAGTTAATTAATTGGTCAGGTGACACTATAATAATCTTTAAAGTGGATCTTAAGTGATTAAATTCATATTTTCAAGAGACGTTAAGAGTTGTCCGAAATAGTTTATTTAGAGCTCATTTGCTAATATGATCTATATTAGATAATGAAAGATGAGTTATAAAAAGACAGATATTTCGATATTAAATTGATAGCTTTTTTGTGTAAAAATGGTATATGCATGGTCATCAAAATTGGGAACAGAGGACAAGGGTCCCCTACTAAAAGCCGCCAACAGCAGCCAACAGCAGCCAAGAGGATACCAAGACATGGTAATCGATTTACCAAAAGCCGCCAACAGCCGTCAAGAATCCGATCTACTATTAAAACCCGCCAACAACCATATCGATCATCCATTTATTATCATTTTATTCTTTTGCTGATTTTAGGCCCTAAAATAACTCATCTTTTTCTGATTTCGTACTAAAATATGCAGTATAGCCTTAGCAATATTTGAAGAGCCTTTTGGTTGTTTCTAGGCTTCTCTGGGATTCGTTTTCAGCTTGTTTTCAACTCTGCTGTCGGCGGCTGTTGGCTGCCGTTGGCTGCTTTTAGTAGGACCGGGGTGAGAATAATAAATAATTTCTAAATAATTTACATCCCGTCAATAATTTGACTGAACAAAGTAAGCTACCTCTCGCCCGATTAGGGGAGAGTGATCAAGAATTAGTGAGTAACGACTCGTGATTTTATTTTCCCGAAAAAAATACCCAGAAGCAGTGTCAGTTTTTAATGCCTTTCCTAGTCCAGGATTGAGTGATATTTACTGTTCGCGTTACATCTACTGCAGTTTTGTGCAGTTTATTTCAATTGATTTATTTGTTCCATTTTCATAATCATTCATCTTGTTTCTCTGACCATGAATGATGATGATGATGATATCTCCATTTCACCCCTTCTCCTAACATATTTCGTTATTGTTGTCTTCGAGTTCAAGGCTATCACACAAAAGGTATATGGTTATTTGAATTATATACACTTCATCATGACTTTCAGGGATGAAATAATGCACTGGATTTTGACAGATATTCCAAGATGCGTGCTTTGCTTTGCTTTGAGTGTCCATGCCCCTGTTCATTCCTATAACCATGATAACACGACTACATATTCTTGTAAATCCATTTATATTCATTTCATGTAGATTTTTTTATGTATATGTATTCATGTAACATTATTACTCTTTATATTAATGATTATACTGTCATTTATGTGATGTGTTGTTAATAAACTCAAACTCAAACTCATAACTAGAATGAATTAATGAGGGTCTATAGGGGGTCGGTGAGTGGTTTCAAAGAGTAAGAAAAGGGTAAACACAAATGTAATCATGGTAATAGGATTTCAGAGCAATGATTTTGATGTATTCATTGTTACAGACAAAAAGTCGTTGATTACAGTTAGGGGTCCTTTCGAAAGGAATAACAGGGGATATATAGCATCATTCATATAACAGCTTCATTGTTATTATTTCATTATACAAACTTATATTAGAATAATAATGTATCTCTTCTTGGAATCTTAATTTGGAGCAATCCAAAGAAATGTACCGTACACCATGTACACCCTAAAAACAATCTAGTCAAATATGACGAGAATCTCTATAGTCAGATTTGACTAGAATAGAAATAGAATAACTATTCCCACATGTCCCACGGGCACCTGCACTATTCTAGTAAAAACTACCAGCTTCGGATTTGAAGTAAAAATAATCCGAGTAAAAATGACATGAATGAACAGAATCCTAGTCAGAATGACTAGAATCTGATTAAGAAAACCAGGCGATCTGGTAAAAAAAAGACTTTTTTTAAAGAGGATACAGCGTTTGTTTATGTCAATGCAATTACCCTCCATTAAACATTTCTCGGATACTTTTTTTCAGTAAGATATAAAATATTTTATTTCGAGAACGTTATTTATGATCCCACAATTAGTTTTATATTTTAAAAATGAAGATTATGTTGGGAGAAATTTTTAAAAATTAGAAGATTCACTTGAAAACTTGACTACAGAAATGACTGCATTTTATTTTCCAGTACTCCAGTAGATCCGCTAATAAAGTAACAAAAGTAATGCTTTTGCGAAATCTTGCAAAATGCAGTTGTGGATATGAAACAATATTAAGAGATAACATGATGTAGATATCTTCACAATCTCAAAGACATGAAAGACTTCAAAGATATCAACTTAAAGGCAATTTCAATATCCTATTGTAATGATTATATTGCCATGATTGCCTAAGAATAAGACAGAACCATGCTCGGACATGCGGATTTACATGATCATGATGATTTACGTAAATATCATTGTAATGTTCGAACGTTTCAATTTGAAATTGCCGAGGGTGGGTTTCTCGAAAGTCTTTGCAATCTTGTTGAATATGATGTACAAAAATAAATTCACTTTGGCATTCAACTTACCGCGGTTGTCTCCTTTTTGATGACAGTATCCTTAATGATCGAGCGGCACGTCAAGGAAAAGTCCTGCCGAAACGTCGGCATAGTTCCGACGTCTCCGATACCCTCCATCATCATCCCGCTGATTGTTGTCTCCATATTATCACCGTTCATATTATCATCTCGGGAAACCATATCTGTTAGATAAGCGATATAGCTGGTCGCTAATCGAAGAGTTTTGATTTTCGAGAGTTTGGTATCGGCGGGAACGTTGGGGATGCATTCGCGGAGCTCGGCGAAAGCCGTGTTGATGCTCTGTGTTCGCCGGCGTTCCTTACGGTTGCCCGGTACCGCGCCATCGATGGGGAGATTGTCGACGGCCCGGCGCTTCGGGCCGCGTTGTAGGTGGAGATGGTGGTGGTTGCTGTTGTGATGGTTGTTGGCGACTTGTTGGGTATTCATACCACAAAGTTCTTGTTGTTGTTGTTGTTGCTGATGATGGTGATGGCTCACAAGGACTTCGAGGTTGGGAATGGCGTGGTGATTGACGAGCGGGCTGTTTCCGTGCGACGGTGGCGCCAGCGATCCGGGGCTGACAGATGATGCCGGGCTAACGGATGGCTCGCTATCTAACATCGCACTGCACTCAACAAACGATGCTGCCGCTTCAATCGGGCTTTCTTGGCCCGCCCTGGTCGATCGCCTCGACTCGCTGCCAAATTCCCACCAAGATTGCTCCTGATGATGATGATGACGACGACGATCATGACGATGATGTAAGCGGACGCTATGCTGATCACGAGGCATCGACATCAACGAAACACCTCCGTAATGTTCGACAAACGTACCACTATCGAATTTCGTCTCGATCTCCTGATCATCCGCCCTTGACCTTGTCGCATGCGACATATAATCAAAAGGTTGGTCCGATGATATAACTGTAGTGTTTACAGCACATCGGCAGCCGCCATAATACCCTCTCGCATCTTGGCATGCGTGTAGCTCTAACGGTGCGGCGGGAAGTTCTCTGTGTATGCTCATCCTATTTTAAGTCCTAAAACTTTTTACCCGTATTATTGTTTAGCTTTCACAAGCTGACAAGATAAAATCGAAATCCCAAACGGACAGATGACAGCTTTCATTCAAAGTCATTAAAATCAAGCTTTGCCTTGCTTCACTTCGACCAAAGACAGAGCAAAACGTCGTGTTTTGAAGAAAATCAGAAGTTGAGAAATGTTGTGAAGACGAACAGCCCTCTCTTCCTGCTTTGTCCCAAGAAGAATAAAAAGTAGAGAACCATATACATGCCTCGCGGATAGTCCAAGTAAAAAAAGTGACGATCTGCTTAATTTTATCACAATGAATGACACTCTCTCTTACATGAATGTAGTCCAAAGTGACACTGCAGAAGAAGATAATTATGTTGAACCACCCCTGGTGTCTTCCGGTGAATAAGTGTTTCTAAGGCTAACTCTGTTAGTCCTCAGTGCACGCTGCTATGAAGCGTCCCAGAACACGATACGCGACCCCGTCCCAGACGGGATGGTTACATGGGTTTGCCCAGGATAGTGGAGGTGACGTAAGGGGCGGATCTATGATTTTGGAAAAGGGGGCCGGCACAATTCAAAAAAGCCTATCCGATGAGCAACAAAAAAGAAGAAGAAAAGCAGGTGACTTTGGGGTCGAAAGGGGGTGGGGCACACGTCGGGAATCGGTTCTTAGGTTCACTAATTAGGTTTCGAATACGGCGGGGGGAGGTAGGGCACGGGCCGGTTTTGGCCCTCAAATCCGCCAATGGATGACGTCACTCACCTATATTCCAGTATAGCTAGCCCCATTCATTATGCTGATGTAAGAACAAATAGATGCTACATCAGGCAATTGTCTTTATAATAGAATAACAAATGCAGGTTTGGGGATTATCCACCATGCCCCCCCCCCCCTCTCTCTCTCTCTCTATCTATCATTCTCTCTCTCTCTCTCTCTCTCTCTCTCTCACACACACACACACACACCCTCGTTCTTTATGCAACTCTTTGCCCCTGTTTATTTCTGTTCTCCTCAAACTCCGACGCCCTCTCGCTCTCTCTCTCTCTCCCTCTCCCTTTTCTTCCTTTATCGCTTTCTCTCTCTCCCTCTCTCTCTCTCTCTCTCTCTCTCTCTCTTTTATCTTTATCTTTATCTCATTTCTATTTTACCTTCCCAATCGTGCTGACGGGCATAATTCTGGGTACGATATGTATAACAGTATAAGGCCTAACGCTTTTTAGACAGATTATCGACTTCAAAAATTTGTTAATTTCATTTTCTTTTGTAATATAATGTGGACTTTTTCTTCATTCACATGAAATTATTAAAGATAGAGTAAGGCAATAAATAATGATTACTTTCACCCAAAATATTGACTAGGACATATGATAAATGATCGCAATAAAACAGAAAAAAGGAATAACTTCGACGGAATATCGAAAAACAGCTTTGAAGAGTCGCAGTATTTCATAATTATTATGTGACTGGTTCTTTGCCCTTTTCTGGCATTATGTCCACCAACGGTGTACGCGTGCCTGATCCGTATTTCAGAAAACAAGCGAGAGAGAAAACAGGAATCGAATAACGATATAAAAGTATTTTGCTTTTGTAGCTTCGTGCTTCGTTAAATCAGGCACGCGTCCCATTTTAATACGATGCTTTATTCGCCAATCTTTAAACGGGATTATGCTTAATTTCACTGTCCTTAATATAAAGACTTCCGTTATTTCACTAGCTCGCCGATGCCGGTGGCCACTTGAAGACGTTTCCCAACAATAACTACACTGACAATCCAGACCTTGCCACTTACGCACAAATGGTCGATAATTGGACGAAATTGGTGAACCGGGGCGGGGTAAGAGTACCTTTTTGTAATGTCCGCAAGAAGTAATTATATTTTTGTCTTTTTTCGTCGACCAAATACGGTAACCTGTCTTATACTTTCTTCGAGACGCTGTACATCTTTCACTTTCTCCGTGTCTCATTTTGTTCCTGTCAACAAGGGCTTGTTGTTGTTATATTTGTTGTTTTTGTTGTTGATTACAGCTGCTCCTTTGATAAATTGTACTTTTTAAGAAGTAACTGCCCCCTTCTCCACGTAAAGATAAACCAGTCTATAATTTACCTTTTCCTCATGAAACTATATGATGTCTTTATTTTCCCTTGTATGATATTCTGTTTATTTCTTGTCCAATCTTCTTTTCCCCTTTTGTCTCTTTTCTTTCTCTTATTTTCCTCCTAGTCTTAATCTATTCATTCTCTCCTCCTTCCTTCTATTATTATTATTATCATTATCATTATATTCTTCATCTTTATCGTTCTTCGCTGTTCTATTTTTCTTATCATGACACTGTGTCTTTATAATTATGATGATGGTGACGATGTCGATGATGATGATGATGATGGTGACGATGTTGATAGTGACGATGATGATGATGGTGACGATGATGATGAGAAGAAGGAATAATATTCATGACATTAGGGGCGTTGCTAGACCTTTGTGAATAGGGGTGTCTAATCAAATTTTCTGACAAGGCAGCTGAGAAGTTTCCAACAAGCAAAAATAATAATTTAAAATGGAAGAAAGAAATGTTTCTTATTAGAAACACCTCGTACTGAACATGTTAAATGGACTTGCCTATTTTGGTGTTATTTGTTGTTTCCCGATAATGCAAGCTGTTTATTTTGATCTCTGTCATTACGAAATTACATTTTGAAATCGGCATGCTGAATACATTTTCCGTAAAAGCAGATCATGAAAATTGATTTAGTATCAACACCAGTTTCATTTTAGGTAGATGTACAAAATATGCAGCTGCACAGTTGCATCAATTTCGTGCACTGATTTCTACATCTATTCTAGGAGTTATTTTTTTTTACCCGATGTGTTGGCTCAGTCAGTAGTGCATCCGCCTCACAATCGGGAGGTCGTGGGTTCGAACCTCGGCCGCGTCATACCAAAAGACGTTAAAAGATGGGAGTTGCTGCTACCTTGTTTGGCGATCAACAATTGAAGGGATAGAGCAACGTCGATCTGGCGCTGCACAGTAGCTGCCGGGCCCACGATCAATTGGGCAAAAAGAATTTCCATTTCGGTTAATAAAATTTGGAGTGGACTTTAATTGGATTATTATTATAAGATTATTTCTTAAACTGTCAGAATATCCACAAATGGTGATAAAACAGTTTGTTACCATTAAAAAGTAATGATTATCTGACCTGAGGAGATGATGGATGATAGGTTGAAAAATGTAAATCTTTGTTTTATACACGTTTGAAATCTAACGGGGAATATTAAGAATCACATCTTTTATTTTCATTTACACCCTAATTTCTCTCAACACTTCATTAGCATATGAGACTGTGGTTGGTGCATTTGCGGCACATTTTTAAGAAATTGTCAAAACGCCGCTATCTTGATAATTCGCAGTATCGGCATGATCGGTGACATATCAAATTCACACAACATTCATCATGCATGTCATGGCAGCCATTCATGACATGTGACTAAGCCATGGACCAGCGCGCTGGTGTAATGTGTCTGTCGATGCCTACGACCCAGAATTTGGGAATTCATAAAAGTTCCTTTTTTGCTTTTTCCCTTGCTCAATCCAGGGAAGTGTATCCATGAAGTCCGATTTTTCTACCATGTGTATTTTCCAAGTTATTGAATTCATGTTAAAGAAACACAAGATTTTCCTTAAAAAAAACAGCTCTAGAGCTTCGGCAGAGCACAGAAGTGGCGTAATTGTTTGGTCATGCCCGTTGCACACATTGCGTCATTGCCTGACGTGGGACTACGTCAGTGCCTGGTGCCGTGACGCATGGGATAATTGCTTTCACAGGCTCATTGGCGCAGGTAATAACGCAATCAAAATGACGCCTCGTATGCAACCGGGCGTTAGAGAAGCACAACTTGAACCCCAGACTTCTGGGATGTAGAGACGGTCAAACGCCTGAGCTAGGTCTACCACCCCCCGTTTGTAACATCAATCATTAGCATGATGAGGGCGGACTAAGATTTGGTTTCAGAGGGGCGCTTTTCCAAACTAGGATCAGGGAGATGGTTAAGATAGCTGTTTGTGTGTTTTTACACGTTCCTGTAGGTCTTTGTGTAGATGCTACCCTTTTATTAAGTTCTTCTTACATCACACCTCAACGTAAATTCACAAAAAATCATCCAGTTTCGATTCATGAGCGTGGCTGACGTGCAAAATCGATTTTCAATTATGATAAATGGCACTTGGGGAAGTCGAACAGAACACAACAAAACAAGATGATGCTTGTCGAAATGCATGATCGCCACCCCGTAAAAATGTTTACAATATCTTTTTGAGATGCCAAGATGTGGGAAGAGCTGCTAAGTAATTCATTGACGATCGCGTGTCGTAGAGGGGGAGGAGATTTACGGCGGTACCGTCAAGTCCCGACGGGCTAGACGTCTCGGCACCGTAGCCTTCTCTGTTGTAGCTACTTTTGGGGGTGCTTTTTCAGGAGTGCCGTCCTTTCCATCCTCCTTCCACCCTTCCTCCTGCCCTATTGTCCGTCCTACTTTTCCTTCGCTCGTCATCCTCATCTACAGTCTCCTCCTCCTTAATAATCCTCCTCAGACCTATACTCCTTCCCCTCCTCTAGATGCCTGTCTTCCTCCTTCTCTTTCCTCTCCTTCTCCCCCTCCTTCCCCCACAATCTCCCGTCTACTTTTTCCTTGGCACATCCTTATCCTCCTGGTCATCTTCCTTCTTCCACTTTCGTCCTCAAATCCTCCTCCTCCCCATACTCGTCACCCTTCTTCCTCTTCCCCATCGTCCTTCTCCTCCAAGTCCCTTTCCACCTGCTGCTTCTCGTTCTCCTCTGCATCCTCCAACTCTCTTATTTTCTCCGAATCTTAACTTTTCCTTTCAGCCACCTTCTTCCTCCTTCTGTCCATCATAATCATGACTAGCCTGTACTTATCATGCCTATTATAATATTTATTGACTGTTGTCACCCTTCCATGCTTTCCTTTCCCCCTCATGTCGTTTTTCCTTCTTCCTCTTTCCCTCTCTCTCTCTCTCTCTCTCTCTCTCTCTCTCTCTCTCTCCATCACTCACTCCCACTCTCTGTCATCATCCCATAGTTCTAACCGACCATTCGATCTCGTTGATCAGATATTCTTCCGAATACATCTCTATCCTCCATTCATATCTTTTCTCTATCCCTCCATCTTTTTATCTTCAGCTCCTTTCCGAAGATTTATGCTTTTTAAGTGCTCAGTTTACCCTAAGATGTGCAATTAAGGGTATCGTTTTGACTCAATGTTATTGTTTTGCGGCCAAGGTTATAGGCGAGAGGAGGGCCGCCGTTGCGGGGCAGACGCAGGGGTCAGAGCGGGTCGGGCAGGTGTGGCTATATGCGGCAGTTTCGGTAGCAATTATACCCAGTTTATGCATTCAAATTTATTATTTATACACACTTTATGCGATTGTAATAAACTATTTCGTTTGTCCATCACCATAGCTAACCTTTCCTTATTCTCGTCGAATATTTGATCCATGATTCATCAATAAAAATTTAGTTGTTTCTCTATATGCGCTGAGTTTCATTAGGTATATTTTTATTGCTTGATTATTTACGATTGTGAACTTGTATTTTGATTTTGAAAATGTTTCGGCTTGATTTTTGTTTGTCGAACAATACAATTTCCTGTAGGTCTTGGAGTCGACATTTCGCAAATGGCAAAATGATATGTGTTGATAAAGTTCGCGAAAGACAGAAACTCCCCTCAGCCCCGAAACTTTACCGAATACCGACTAATAAAAATGTTGGTTCACAGACTGTCTCAAACAGCACACCTCTATTCTATATTGCTTTTATTTCTCTTCCTCATGGGTGTGAAGACTGAAAGTAAAATCTGGCATTGTCATCATCTCTGTGCTTTGGTGCCTTTTCCTCTCATTAACTTGTCCTTTATTCCATAAAGCCTCAGAAGCGGAGTCCTATGGACAAAAGATGAGCCTTTTCACAAAGACTACCACCGTGACATTACCGAAAACCGCAAACTGTTGAAGATACTCACTCATCATAGAAACATATACGAAGAAAGTATATCCATCACATTTCAGTCATTCAAATTTTCAAATGTTTTATTATACATTACGCATGCATATCTAATGCTAGATTTTATTTTTTATTCTGATAGATTGCTAGATTATATCTATCAAAATTGAAATTGGTAAAGTTGAGGACACAAGATTTATATTTTATGTATGTTAGATGTGCCGTAACACTAATATCAATTTTACAGTGATCAGCAAAATCACTTGCGGTGAAATGTAAAGTTTATTGATGTCCGATTACCAGTAAAGAGTATATTATTTTTATGTGAATATGCAATTATATTTTAATTTATTTACGAGAATATTATCTTTTTTTGGAAGTGAGGGGGGGGGGCTGATTTGATTTCACTTGAATAATGACAATTTTCAAACCTTTTTTCCGAGATTTTATGAAACATGTCTACTCAAAAAAGATGGGGGCTGCAGCCCCCCCCCCCCCGGTTCCGCGGCCCATTAAATGTAAGGAGAGAGAAGGGAGAAGTGATAGATGACGAATATGTTTTGGAGGAAACTTACCGGGAAATAACTGAGGTAAAAATTAGTAGAAATGAAGAGAAAAAACGCTGAAATGGGGTATAGCATTATGTCCTGTCCCGGCGATTATATCATGAATAATAATTATGTGTGTGTAAGTTTTATGTTGAACCATTTAATAATGTTAAAATATCTTTATTCTCTCTCTCTCTCTCTCTTTCATTCTCTCTCTCTCTCTCCCTCCTTCTATAAATCGAACACCATGACATGCTCCCTAAATGAATAAGGCCAATTCAAATTGATTCCTAGTTCCCCGTTTTATTTTTTATTTTTTATTTTTTATTTATTTTTTTTTGGGGGGGGGGGATATCTCATTGCCTAGAGATCCTCAGATTATTATTTTTTTCCTCTTATTAGAACATCAATAACAAATAACAAAACTTTTTTAAACGGGCCGAAAAAGGAAGCGGGAAGGGACGAGAAACTAGAAATTAATTTTATTTGGCCTAATAAGGGACTCATAAAAAAGAAATCCATTTCAATGTTCAATTATTACCTTTGAATTTTTTAGTTGAGCAAATCTTCCAGGATTCCTTAAAAGGGGGCACAAAAAGGGGAAAAAATGACAAGCAAACAAACAAACAAACAAAAAACAAACGTTATCACCATGCAGATGCCGATTTGAAGGAGAACACATTTTAAGAAATATATTATTTCTATTTTTATTAATATTTTTATTATTATTATTTATTTTTTATATATTTTTTTATTATTATTTTTTTTTTTTTTAATTTATTTATTTATTTATTTATTTTTTTTTTTGGGGGGGGGGGTGGGTGTAATTCTCTGAAAGTTTGCCAGTTGCGTTTTAAAGTGGCACAGGCCGGTTGTACCCCCTCTCCTCCTCCCCTAAATCCACCAGTGAGCAAGTACCCTGCTTATATAAGAAATAATGCCGCCATCAACTACAAGACCACCAAGTTAGTCAGTCTCGTGCAACATTGACCTTGGACTGAAGGAGAAGAATAAAGATGAAAGTCCTTGAGTTTACGGTTTACGAGGCTAAGATTCCAGTATTTTTTGTTATGATAAAGTTTGTTTCGATCCATTCAACTGTCATAATCAGATACATCACTGGGGGAGCTGAGATTGGAAAGGCTGCGTGCAAACAACGGTAATGAAGGTGAATTTCATCGGCATCGCAGAAGAGGAGGCTGAAACAGTTACATTGTGTAAGATAGAAATATAAGAGAGAGGAAGGAAGGGAGAGAGAGTGGGCATGGTGGGAGAGGGGTAGGAGGGAAGTGAGATAGAGAGAGGGGAAGGAGGGAGAGAGAGAGAGAGAGAGAGAGAGAGAGAGAGAGAAGAGAGAGAGATACTAAGACCGTACATGCATGATTTGTGGACAGTATGTGCGTGTATTTGTGTGTGTGTGTTCGTGTGTGTTACAATCCTGTTTTATTCTTGAGTGCAAAGGGGTATTTTTAAGTATTGAAATCACTCTTTCTAGCATACTTTATATATGAACTGATTTTGAAGTGATAACATACACGTTCTTTTTTGAGTGGAGTAATTTTAACTTGCATGGAAAAGATTAAGCTGTGTGCAATGCCTCCTGGCTTCGCGTCTCCTTCGTGTACTAGAATTCATATTTTAAGTTTGATCATTTTTTTCATTCTCATGAAAACAAACGCTGGCCTACATCCACCATATCCTGTCATGTCTTGAGCATATTGACAGTGTCATGATTTCCAAAGCCCCACGGAGTAAAACTTGCAGTTATTCAAACGTTCCCTGAAGATTGGAAGAAGAATGATGAAAGTCGATCGAGGAAACCATAATTCTATCATCACAGCAATTAAGGAAATTTTATACTTAATGACGAGTACCCAGGGTGAGAGAGAGAGAGAGGGAGAGAGAGAGAGAAAGAGAGAGGGAGAGAGAGAGAGAGAGAGGGAGAGAGGGGGATAAGGTGGCGAGATGACCATCCTATATATACACGGAAAGTGAGTGAAGAAATGACACAGGGTTGGTGATAATGGTAATCATCATGATGATGATGATGACGACGACGACGACGACGAAGACCATGATGTCGACAATCCTGCTGACGAAGATAATGAAGCTGATGAACATGGTGATTGGTGGTAGTAGCAATGATGGTAATGATGACATTATAACCCACCTTTGAATCTTTAAAAAAATGCTATCGACGACATAGTGAATCATTGACTTATTTAATGAATTATTCTGTCAAATACATAATACTGTAGCCTCATTACCCCCCCCCCCCGTTAATTGATAACTGTTTATTTCATACTTTCCCATATTAGACTAAGTAAAATTTGTTCGTAGTTTCTCGCAGTGGCGTATCCAGGGGGGGGGGGGGCAACAGGCGCGCGCCCCCATATTGGCCGTCGTAAAAAAAAAACTATCAATAGTGGCAATATTGATGAAAAAAATCCTCATACCAATTGAAAATATTGTTCATTAAATAGGCTTCAAAATTGGTCACATATAGCACTATTTTTGCATCTCAGCCCTTCTTCAGAAGCCAATATTTTCCAAAGACCCCTCCCCCATGACGGCGATCAATAATTCCTGGCGCGCCCCCCCCCCCCCCTATTGGGAAATCCTGGATACACCCCTGTCTCGTCAGGTATTTTTTGAAAATGAGGAGTAAGGGGTTCAATGTTATTAAATATTTGATATTTTCCTGTACATTATTTGGGTCGAATTCCGCACGAATTTTCTTCATTCAGTTTTATTTGTACATGCACTTTAGAGGTTCAAAGCAAGGCGAAATTGCATTTCCTTAGTGATTTTGTTGGTTCCCTCATTGTCTACATGTCATAAGATTCTTTTTTTAATTCCATTTTCAGAACAAAAGTATCAAATAAAGAAAAAATTGAGGCCGGTCCCAAAAAGGAATGAGGAGGGGACGAGAAACAAGGAATTATTTTTTTTTAGGTGGCCTTAACAATGTGTCAGCATATTCAAATTCTGTTGGCAAATGTGAGCCTATTATTCCTGTTTAATTTGTCGGTACGTTCGTTTCGTTTCGGCCGCTATCCCCTCCACCACGTGATCATACACAAGTAAGGTTGTTTTGTGAATGGATAACGTCTGTTATCGTCTGGGCGGGTCCAGTGCTTGCCCACTGATAGATCCACAATCCGGTTTACATGTCCAATTTCCGCCATTAAACACCGACAAAGGTGCTCGAATTAGGCGCCTGTTATTTCTCCTGATTTGGTGTGATGCTTTTAGAATAAGCTCTGAAAGTTGATTTGTTAGATGTATTTGTTGGTGTCTTATAATTATGAGTATAGATAGCTTCAGACAATGTAAATGAAAAACGTAATGTTAACGTAATTAAAATGTACCAAAGAAACTCATAGAAACGTGATACCCTCAATTTTCTCTGTCTATGCTGCTAAACTTCTTCCTATTAAAAGAAAGTGACAAGAAGCTGGACGCTAAAAACGGGGGAAAGCAGCTTGACGTTAACTTGGTCTAAAATCGATTTATTGATATCGAAGAGATTTCATATATTTGGGATTATCTGTAGTTCTAATATAACATCAACTCGTTTTCGAACATAAATATGTATGGAACTAAAGAGCTTCGATACCATTTTGGTATTAAGATGTGTGAAGATTCTATCCGTTTTCATTTTTTATAAAGAGAAATTCAACATTCCAAAATCGTTTTCAAAGAAGTATGCTATGATTAGCCATGTTACGCTTCATTTACAGTTTTAGGAAATGAAATATTGAAGGAGAAAAAAGGGGCCTGACCTTTTATCTTAATTTTCAAGAAGGTGGTGATTTGAACTTCCAAAGATCACTGTTGTATATATCTACCTTCTGTGATTTATGTATAAGTATATTGACTGAGGATGGTTTCAATTCATAAACCTCTTTTCTACACTTTTTATGGAAAGAGAATAGAATGAGATTCAATCACAGGAGTGCGATGACCCATTAATTAATGTCCTTCGATGATGATATCATGGTTGGAGGGCAAGAAACAGGCACACAAGACCAAGACAAAGTCCATTCACAAGGAAGTATCTGTCATTTATTCAGACATGTCACGGGCCTTCTGAGTCAAATTCTAGATTTGTCAGTTTCTATATACTGATCCATTTTAGGCTCATCCTGTATCCGTTTTATTGTCCACTAAAAACTCAAACATACACATTTAAGTTTACAACGATTTGTGGAAATGTATGTAAAGAGGATATCATTGTTATTTGTATCTTGTATGTACAATATGAAACATAATATGCAAAGGAAAAATTTATATTGTTTATGTTTCTTTTTGTTTCGTTTGGATTTACATTTGATTGTACCCGGACAATCCCCTACTGGACCTTCAGGAAGCAGAGCCACTTTATTAATGACTCTAAATAAAGTTATCCCGTCGCTTTGTTTAAATTTGTTTAGTTAATATATTCATATGTATGTATTTGAATTCTTATTAGGCAAAAAAAAAATGTAAAAAAACCCGAACCCCAAACAACTACAGCAATAGCCAACTGTACATGAGACAATAGTATAAAGGCCAATTACACCCCCTACCAAGACAAAGTCCATTTGTAAAATACTCGAGTATCCGGACAATCCCCTACTCGACCTTCAGGAAGCAGAGCCACTTTATTAATGACTCTAAATAAAGTTATCCCGTCATTTTGTTTAAATTTGTTTATCTAATATATTCATATGTATCATAATTGATAGGATTGAAGTAAATTGAATATATCATAAGGAAAGTAAATGTGAGAAAATTACAATGCCCCGACCGGGATTCGAACCCGCGTTCGAATCCCGGTCGGGGCATTGTAATTTTCTCACATTTGCTTTCTTTATGATATATTCAATATTCATATGTATGTATTTGAATTCTTATTAGGCAACAACTACAGCAATAGGCTAATGTGAGACAACAGTATAAAGGCCAATTACCCCCCCCCCCCCCCTACCAAGACAAAGTAAAATACTCGAGCTATACCCACGACTGTCTCTGGAATATGTCCTTTCATATCATAGGGGTACCTGTGGTTAGGGGCGGAACAGTGTATAGGACGAATTGGCTGGGTAGGTGTGCTTGGGGTATTAGGCCAGTAGCAGATTTAGGGGGGCACATCCGGCTCGTGCCCCATCTTTAAACCGTATGATCCAGGATTTAGTATAAGGGGGGCACACAAATGTAGGTTTGTCAACTTTTGAAAAGGTAGACCCGTATTTTTTTTGGTCTTGCTTGCTCAGTGGGGGGGGGGGGGGGGGGGGGGGAGGGAGTGATTATGGGGTCCAGTTTCTCTCCATAATTCTCTGACAAGCAAAAAAAAAAAGGTTTTCAGTCTAAAAGGGGGGGGGCACACAATCGACAAAATGGCGGATCCTTTATGGTCAAAATGCCTACTTTTCTTCCAAAAGGAGGGGGAACGGGCCGGAAGTGCCCCCTGGATCTGCCAATGCGTATAGGCATACCTTAACTACATAACAAAAAATGCCTCTTTATTGTATTTTTGCCAGAACTGTACTCCTTCACAAATCCTGGATCCGCCCCTGCAAGGAGTAATTGTCGGGGGCAGTTGTCTGGTGCGGTTGTCCAAGTGGAAGTTTGTCCTAGAAAGTCAGATAATCTTATCCTCAGACGTGTACAAGGTCTTCACTATACTCAGATTGCAAATAATTATCCTGACAGGAAAGGGTAATAGAGGTATGTTACTAATTCCTGTATCTGGAATTTCTCTTCGCAAATGAAACGGTTGCTTAGAGTTCACACAGTAGCTAGTCAGTAACCTTTCGTTATTAGTCTGTCTTACTCACAGAGTCGTGAGGATCGAAGTCCCCCTTTTTTTATTCAATTAAACTAGCATACAGATACACGTCATAACAAAACATAACACATATATTAAGTTCAAAATGTTACAAACAGAAGTTCGTTTTACATAATATTCAGTATTTAAGTTCTGTCATTTTCTTTTCACATTTTTTCCAGAGCGCATGCTTATTGATTTTTTGATCTCCATTTTAATTCTTCTATATGAATTCGTCAAATATTTCTCTTTTTTTTTAATATTGTAAGTGTGCCTAAATTAATCAATACATTGTAAAAAGCAATATGCTTACATTTATTTCCCCCTTGTCTACCTATAACTATTTTTACATAATTTATTTCAACATTTTTAAACAGTTATTTCGATATCAACACAAAATTGACTAAATTTATTCCAAAAGAGTCTCGAATTTTCAATATTATTATATTTAAAGTAAAGTGGAGATTCTGACAATTCAAAACGAAACAAATATTCACGAGACATCAATAGCTTATATAAAGATTTAAGTTAAATTGGGCTAAACGAAATTCCTTAATGAAAGTAACTTTTTCGATCCTCCAAGAAAAGGATCGAAGTCCTTAATATTCATGAACCAAGATATTGTATACAAAAGGACGATGCTCCTTTTACATTTTAGTGCTAGACCAATTCTACGAAGTCATATAATATATGAATATGTAACATTGTATGATGAATATTTAGTTTAAAAGGTTGAGCCCCTATTTGACAGTCGCAGCTTTGGTACACGATAGTGTGCCATTTTGTAGATTACTATTGTAGGTTATTTTCCAAGCATGTACTAATTAGATGAAGTCAGATGTGTACTAGATAAAACCATCCTTTGGAGAATCTAAGTCCTACTTTGACAAAGTTAATAAAGACTTCCAATAATTTATGACTGCTTCCTTTGATCAGAAATCTCTCGCGGGCGTTCACTGCATGTGATCGTTCCAAGCTTTTTGCACCCCATACTAGTATTATGCTGGAAGACAAGGACATTTCATGCCATTAGCCCCCAGTTTTCTAATGAAAATATGAATTTAAAAGGGATTTCTATATCTCTCTATCTCCCTTCTCTCTCTCTCTCTCTCTCTTTCTTGTCTATCACTGTCTCCCTCCCCCTCTCCTATTCCATACCCACTCTCCCTTCACTCTCCTATCTCATGTCTTCCTGTATGTCTTTTCTTCTTCTTCTTCTTCTTCTTCTTCTTCTTCTTCTTCTACTTCTTCTTCTTCTTCTTTTTCTTTTTCTTCTTTTCAAAACACGAGTTTGATGTATTTTATAAAAGAAAAAAAGTTAGTTTTAAGAGAGAGAGAGAGAGAAAGAGAGACTGTTTTCCTTTCATTCAGCCTTCCCCATTGCCCAGAACAAGATTATTTTTTTTTCAAATTGTGTTTGGTTTATTACATAGTTTTCTGAAACTCTGTTCTTATGACTAGTGACTTTATAAATCGCATGTTTGATAAATCGTAAGTAAAGTCCTACTGTTAGAGAAAATTTAAAACTGAAAATGGGTTATATGCAAAATGGATTGAAAACAGTTTATTTTTTTTTAAATATAAAGATGTGATTATCCAAATACTTTTTAGTTGTTTGACTTTCATCTTTGACTATGACTGCCAGCACAGTGTGTAGGTGTATGTAGCATAACGATTTTAATAAAATTGGTACTCGACTTGGTCATTTTCGTTCCTCCAGGCCGAACATAGTCTAGATTCTATCCGTTTTTCATATTTGGTTTATTCCCCGATTCCTGCTCTTTCTCTACACTCATATCCCACACAGAGCGCGACTCTACGTAATTGCGCGATCCCCAAAATTTCACCCGTCGAAAGGGTGGAGATCGGTAGGATAAAGGCGGGATAAAGGACTGGCTATTGTGTTAGCGTTGAGGGTGTAATAAGATCGCGATCGCGCGATACACGGAGACAGTCCAGGCAGTGGACAAGGCCGAACATTCTGCCAAGATTTTTTTTTTTCATTTACAAGTATCTGTTTAGTGTAACGGATATGCAACATGGAATGCATTCACTTGTATCGCGGTATCCTACTGGTATATATATAAGTTTGCATGGCTTTGGGAGTGCGTGGTTGGTTTATGTCAATCTGACGTCACACCTGTTCCAAGATCTGCCACGGATAAAATGTTGTAGATGTGATTAATCATTAGACTCTAATCACAGCGGCGTATCCAGGATTTCCCAATAGGGGGGCGCCAGGAATTATTGATCGCCGTCATGGGGGAGGGGTCTTTGGAAAATTTTTGCTTCTGAAGAAGGGCTGAGATGCAAAATAGTGCTATATGTGACCAGTTTTGAAGCCTATTTAATGAACAATATTGTCAATTGGTGATGAGGATTTTTTTTTTTTTTTGCTAGTATTTTTTTTTAACGACGGCCAATAGGGGGGCGCGCGCCTGTTGCGCCCCCCCTGGATACGCCACTGAATCACTCTATGTCTGATGCTCAGGGTTTATTTCTGTCCAAAAGTTTACCATTATCCTTTTATACTGTTTTATGAGTTAGATATACAAGATGTGTTCAAACAATTCAGACAAATATTCAAAAAGGATCTTATTGAAGTATATATACATTTAATTACTCTCTAAAAAGAAAAGAATGAATTTTACTCTACTTTCACTCCCCATGGAGTCACGTCAGTGATCACTCGTTTAGAAGTGAATATCGAGTGCTCTCTAAAAAGAAAGAGTGCTGGTCACTTTATTTTCAGTCCATTTTCACTCGCCCTGGGAGTAACGTCAGTGATCACTCGGCTTTATTTTTAGAGTGTAGTGATGTTTATGTTGTATATATCACGGTACATAATGAAGAGAATCAATCTAACGTGTCCTAATCACATTGTGTAAATATGAATAATGTACATAGTGTATAATGTTTCGTTTCGTGTTTGCTTTAAAAAAATGTCGTTAGTGCTAACCAAAATACTAGTTTATAATTCAATTAATGATTAGCCTTATTAATCATTGATCTATTGTCATAAATTTGTATGTATTGAATGGAGCTTTTCCTATTTTGACACCAAGTGTATAGGCCTACTTATTCTTATCGTCATGCTGAAATTCAATTCTTGAATAATTTGGTAATTTATGAATTAATGAATGAATGAATAGATTAACCTCAGTTTTTATTTTCGTTTCTGTTTTTTTTTTCATTCATGGGTCAACTTTATAATCTCATAATCTCTCTGCACACTTTTACAGTGGCACGTGCCCCCCCCCCCCTTGTCAGAGAATTTTGGACTGAAAAGGAGAGGCACTAAAATCCTGAGGACTTTTTTTTTTTTTTCTTTTCAGAGAATTTTGGACTGAAAAGGAGAGGCACTAAAATCCTGAGGACTTTTTTTTTTTTTTTTGCTTGTCAGAGAATTTTGGAGGGAAAACCCTTTTTTTTTTTGGTGTGTGCCCCCTCCGGTTACTAAATCCTGGATCCGCCACTCAGGTTTTAGGTATATGAAAGGGGGAAACTTTAGGTAGAAACATGATCATCACATTGTTATGATCCAAAACCATTGGGGGGCACGTGGGAAAGAGAAGGGGAATAAGGTGCACAAATTTTGGACTGAAAACCGCAACTGCAAAATGTGAGAACGCCCCTTTTTCCTGATATTTTATTTTCTCTGACTTATGCCTCACCTGTATTCTTAAAGAAAAAAACTGCCAGGATGTTTGTATGATTGTTTTACTTTTTATAAGCAAAAATTAATTGAATTGACTGGAATTGAATATAAGACCACGTTACTATTCTATTCTTTTTAGGAAGCTTTTGCACAGGGGGTGAGGGTTTTCGAAAATTTAGAATTCACATCATAGTAGTATTGAACTTTCTCTCCCGCCCGCCCCACCCCCCCCCCCCCCAAAAAAAAAAAAAAACACACAAGAACAACAACAACCCAAAACCAACCAAAAAAGAAAAAAACACCAAAAAAATAAATTATAAAAAAAAAAACACCAACATAAAATAGGAAACAAAATTAAAACAAAAGCTGCAGCACCCCATATGCCCTGCGTTATCCTATTTCATAAGAGGCGCTATGCTATTGGTTAAAAGACATGGAAATCGGTAGCGATCAGCCAATGAAAACAGTTGTACTTCAATTCACATACGGTAACTAGACTACGGCATCAACAATGTTAGCAGGAGGAGGTGATTAAATTTAATTTTACTCTTGATAAATGACTTCTACATTCTATCAGGCTATCTAAATCTAAAAACAGTAAGTTACACTCATATATTTTAAAATCTAATATGTAATAAAATTGGGCTAAGCGTATCTGGTTTGTTCCCCTTTTAGATTAACAAGAGTATATTTGTGGTGCTGACGGCGATGCAGCTAGCAGCAGAAGAAGAACGGTGTAGTGCATGCGTTGTTAGCCGGATCTCTGGCTGTGTGAGGTTGGTATTCCGGTGTACCGGTAACTGCATGAGGCTGTGACAGATCGGAGCAGTTGGTTCGCGTGAATGATGTGGTGACCAAATACTGAAGATAACCAGGGGGTCGTTTCATCAAACCGTCATAACGACAAGATCAGCGACATCTCGACACTGTCGCTCAACTTGTCCGCTAATAAGTGTTTCACAAAGCCGTCTTTGCCAAGACCAGCGACAACTTCGCCGACAAGTGACTTGTCGGTACTCCAGACCTGTCATATCTTTATAGAACGCCATCACAAGCCAGCTTTTAGTCAGTCTATGGGCTGCGAAAAAATAACAAATGTAAATTGTGAGAGCATTTATTTCCTGATCTCCAAGCACTATCCTTTATCGTTCCTTTACCAGATAGTATTACTAATGTCCGTATTATAATATTGTACAGACGAACAATATGTTCTTATGGCTTCTTGACCCCCCAACAAGTAAATGAGATTAATATTAAAAATACCCACATCCGTCTACCATAGAATCAGCATCGAAAACGGAAGAGTCTGTATATACAGACCCATGTGAACGACGACAATTTATCATGTAGGCCCTATGTATTTTCGCTATTTTTTCCGTTTTCACGCAACGCTTTGATATGAATGATATTATATGTATCTTTTAATGAATAAATATTTAAAATTAGGCCATAAGATATCTTAATTTAATCATTTTCTCTAAAATGAACACGATTTGGGTCTTCTTTCCGTAATTAGTCAATTACGGTATCCTCTTAATACTTACAAATCTAGATTCGTACATCGCAAAAGCCTCCTCGAGTTTTCTCAATTTTATAAATTCTAAGATGCCATAAGTAACACTTCTTTTCATGTAAACGGGATGTTTGTATCACAAGCATTCATCTTCGCTGCCATTTTTTACATTTTGGAGTAGTTTGGGGAAAACTGAGCCTCAAAATCTGTTTGGGTAATTGACGATAATTCCAATGGACTGTGATATAGACTATGTTTTTTCGCCGATGAGTATCGATATCATTGAGTTGTCGTTTATCATGTCTTCGTGAAACAGTTTTTCAGGTCCATGACATTTCCGTAGATCGCCGACAACAGTTATGACCGTCATGGAGTTGATTTGATGAACAACCCCCTGGTAGTGGTAGGATGGGGGGGGGGGGGGTTGGATTTCCGGACACTTAACAAAAATTATCCTGTCAATTTTGCTGTCAGATTTTATGAAATACATGCATCAAATAACACTAAAACCAGTGAATATTTGCAATTCATTCACATGAATTTCAGCCTATCCTGTGAAATATTTGTGACAATTTGCATGAAAAGTTGTTCGATTTACTGTTTAAAAATGACCTGTCTGGATTAACAACCTGTCCAGAATTACAATGTCTGGGTATACTCCACAATACATTTAACGAGTGAATAGGCCTCAATAGGGTTTGTGTGTTCCGTATTAACTTTTAGCTGGGATTGTCCAGTCTAGATCATTCATACATGAGAGGAAAATGATTATTTAAAATTTCACTCTAAAACCCCAAATTTTTAGCGTAGTAAAAAAGTTGAAATCTGAAGAGTCCCTGAATCAGGTAATCTAGCAAATTTAAGAAAATTAAATCTTGCTAGAGCAACTTTGTTGTCTGTTTTGACTACTGTAATAGTGAATGTTTGATAAGTCCCACTCATAGCTACATTCCTATACTTCGTGTGTATAATGTAGGCAGTCATACACCTCAACTTTTTAAAACACCACTGCACAAAAGTCACAAACATTCACTCAAAATCGGCATTTAATTTACAAAAACCGACCACTAAATATCCAAGAAATACAATAAATTCAACTCACCGATGTTGGAAAAGATATTTCCAAAAATCAAATCCGTAATTTACTGTTGATTCTCGCGAAACGAGCTATCGGAGTCATTGTGTACATTTCCTGGTCGCCGCGGGCGCTGACATCTCCCCAAAAGAGTTTTGTCCTTAAAAATTCGGTCCCTATGTGGCATACATGGAAAGTCCCGATTTTCTGTGTGCGCGATCGTAAAGATCGATGTGCGCTTGCGATCCCGAGTTTCTTCGTGGACAAAAATTTTATTGGCCGATTTTAGTCTAAGACATCGGCAGTATGTAAACAACACGCGATCGCGAAACAAATCGGCGGGGATTTCTCCGGTTTTGGACAAGATTTTGACTTTGGATTTTGCTGAAAATATCAAAAGTTCTTTCTAACGGCCATTTGAGGTAGGAGTGAGATTTTTAAGGGCTGAATTTGAAAGCAAGTATTTAAAATATTTATCTTATTTCCCCCCCCATACCTTTACTACACGCGACAGAAAATACCAACTATTTTTGCATTTTGTATTCGTAGTGGTCAATATGACCACTATTCGTGGTGTGATAAGTCCCAGCAATAGTGCATGACACCTGGGTCTAAGTGTGTACTGCCGCGACCGCCGATGTTGGGTAAATTGAATAAAAATCTTGTACTAGACATTACTAGAACCAGTTCTTCTTTTTAAATTTATTTTTCAAATGATTGTTTATAGATCATATATCATTATCCACCTCATATTATTCATCTCTGATCAGGTTACCATGGAGGACAGGGGCACTTTTCGGAGTGGCCCCACCAGGGCAGAAATGCTGCGCATCAAACGAGAGATCGAGGATATCAAGAAGAAGTCCCAGCTTGGTATGCAGGATCTGCGCAGCGACCAGGAGACCCAGGAGAGAAAGCGGAAAGAAAAGGATCTATACATCGGGTATGATGATCGTATGAAAAGAAAGAAATATACAAGTTTCAAAAGCCAAAATGGCAATAAAATATAAAGTCATAATCATACACTCAATGTATACATGTATATATTTCAAGGATATTTAATTTTAGTAATATAATGCATTTCTGTACATGGAAAATTCATGATTTTATTTTTTTCGAAAGGGCACTATATGTCTTGATCCACTGACTAAAAAAAAGATTTTAGAAGAAATTGCATTAGGATTCATGATTGAGGGTTGCTTTATCATAGGACTCAAATATTAAACATGTTATAAATGTTATAAGCTGCTCCAGCAAGATAATTGCACAAAATTTTACAAAATGGGACCATATAGGTAGTATGGAACTGTTATGGGACTACTTTGACAATGTCCTGAATTGGATCCATTTTGGCCTTTTCGCACTACTGGAAGTCTTTTTGTTGTTTTTGTTGTTTTAAAAAGAGGATTTTATGTGTGTTTGTACATGTATATCGTAAATCTAACCTTGCTTATATTAGATGCATAATTGATGACTAATGATATTGTTCATATGGCATATATTTGCAAACTAACATCTCATTTATGCTTTTATTTTATATCATGTTTTCCCCCTGCTTTCTCCCTGCTTTATTGCTTGATTCTGGTGACTGCAGTGCAAAGGTTCAAAATGTGTATGTATCTTATCAATCCAAATTGTTATCGTAGTTATATAGACTAACCAAAGTATGAAATGCATCATATCGATGACTCTTCAGCTTTAGTATTTCCATTAAAAGGCATCAAATAATGCAAGACTTACATAAAATTAGCTTTGTTTAATATAATTTGTGCATTTGTATTACTTTAAGAAGTAATTATTATTTTATTTAGTGAGTAATGGTACACAAGTCATTTCTGTCACTATTTCAAATTGTGCTTTGCTGTAATTTTAACAGAGTATTTGACCCCATTTCTTTACTTCTTTTTCTTGTATTATTTGAAATAATATTTTGGCTTGAAAAATGACAGGATTGGCATGGTAGTTCTTTATGGTTAATTCAGGAAATAATTCCATTGTGTAGCCAAACAGTTTTTCATGAAATTATGCTTCCTTGAAAAAGGAATGTGTTAGTTTTTACCACCACGATTATTTGACAGCAAATTTTGAATTTGAACATACAGAGATTTGTATATTTATCAATAGAATTTTGCTGATATTATTTTGTATGGCTCTTGTTTGCAGTGAGCTCGGTGAAGATTTTGGAAAGAAAGGAATGCCTTATGTTAGAAAATCTGAGCCTCATTTTGAAGAAGAATTCCTATCCAAGCCTGTACAAGCACAAAAACCAGTGAGTATTATGGTGTGGATCATCGTGATCATTGAATTGAGACCAGGGGTGGTATTCTGAAAATTATTTTTCTTTATATCTTATATCTTCATGGAAATGATTTCATTTCTTGTTGGTTAAAATTTCATTTTGGTACGACATGCATTTTCCATAATGATGCTAATAATATTCTGGATTTATATAGCACCTAATACATCTACGATGTCTCTAAGCGCTTTACAGGAACATTATTACCCCGGTCATTAGATTCATGGTTTGCCCGCACACAATGTATGCTCCTTCTCCACTCCCTGGGGAGCATTCCAGGCAGATGCCTTTTGCAGACTCTCACAATGCTGATCCATAGACCCAGCCCAGGGGAGCGTTTCATCAAACGTTTTGTCAGTGATTTTTACCAACAACTGTTATAAGCTACTGAAATCCTTGCATCTGATTGGCTGAGAGCAAATTTGTCACTAAAAATCACTGACAAGACACTTGATGAAACACCCCCCTGGTTATCTAGGGCTTAGCATTCAATGTTTTAATCCTAGTTTTTTTGGACTGTTTCGTCTATCATCCATTTTTCCCATCACGCCTTTCTACCCAGGATCCAGGCACAGCACCAAATTACAACCCACTGAACAAGAGCACCGTACCACCCACCAAGAGTCAGACCAAGCGTTACCCGTACAGCAAGGAAGACACAGTCACTGTGGAAGGTATGCATTATTCTGTATGTATGTATAATAATGATATTGATATTTTATATAGCACTGGTATCAGCAAAGTTCTGACAGTCGTATATTTTCATTTTGTTTTAAATATTACAATGGAAACTCTTTATAAAGAGCTCTGATATAACGAGATTTCTGATATAACAATGTAATTTTGCTGGTACTTGGTCTTTTATGTTCTGTTATTTTTACCCCAATATAAAGAGATTCCTGATATAACAAGGTAATATTCATGGTCCCAAGGTCCTCGTTATAGTGAGTTTCAACTGTATTAGACAAATGTGTACCTTGTAAGAGCATCGTGCTATGTGTCGGAGCATTGTGGTATAGCGATTAGTTCACTTGATTCTCAATCAAAAGGTTGACGGTTCAAATCTCTGCCAGGTGCATATATTCTTAAAGTGATTTGGTAACTTTGTAGAGGCTTGATAAAATCTGAGCTGCCTGGCCTTACATGCTATCATAGTATGTAATATGGTGTAAAAATGAAGCCCAGGGGGTAAAAAAGCACTTCAAAATCATCATATCCTTCACAAAAGTAAACATATGCAAGTGACCAGAAATGCCAGACTCATTTTCCCCCATAGACTATTAAAGTGTTAGACTAAAGCATATGGCCATACGCTTTCGTAAATGGGAGTATTCAGTCATAGATATCTTAATAATAGCATTATATATTTGAAAACCTTTCTATGTATGGCTATTTATTTATCCTTCTGAACATCATTATACAAAACAAAATTCAACAATTTATTAAATCAAGCCTCCACAAAGTTACAAAATCCCTTTAAGGAATTTCATCTACAATTGTGTGTCTCCTCTCAATTGTTAAATTGGTACCTGGCTGTAGGAGCTAATGATATCCAAACCCCATCGAAAGGGCAGAGGGACGTTATTTCATAATGTGATTTGCGAAAATAGTTTATAGTTATTGTTATTATTACCATACTGCTTTTGGTAGATATATAATGTCTGAGATTAAAATCTGAGCACTGATTCCGCAATGCCCTGTTTGCAGAGATGAGGAAAGCTCATGTCCAGACTGTAGGCGTGTTACCTGTGAGAAGTACAGGAGACGTGGCTACGTTGAACGTCATGATGCAGGGCAAACCTGTACTCTCCGCGCAGGACACTGAGATTGCTGCTATACAGGAGGTAAGGTTGTCGCTGTCTTGTCAACTATTCAGTTCTTGTATTAAAGAGAATGTTGAGCTGTGGTTAGTGGGAACAATTGTTGGTGAGCATTTCCCTTATTTGGGTTTCACATGAAAGAACTTCACCATTTGAAGCGTGAATCGTTTGTGATAGGCTTCAGGGCAAGCTAGATTTTGCATGACAAGTGAATAAAATCTGTGATTTCATCAAAACTTTGACCAAATCAGTCCTGATTCAAAGATTTTTTAAAAATTAAATTTCTTTTAATTCGTATAGAGATTATTTAGCAGGTCTCAAACACTGGAAGTTAGGGCCAAAATTTCTTTCCTAAGAATCTCTCTCTCACGAAGCTTCCTAATATTTATGAGATTTGTATATCCAAACATTTGACAAAAGTGAAGCTGTCAATTTCGCTGTTGAATTTTCTGGATAATGTGCATCAACTAGCACAAACCGCTGAGAATATATGCCTTTTTATGCCTCCGCCCACCGAAGGTGGGTGCCGGAGGCATTATGTTTTCGGGTTGTCCGTCCGTCCGTCCGTCGGTGCATCCGTGTGTCCGTGCGTCCGTCCCACTTCTCGTTACCGCGATATCTGAAGAATCATTTAAGGTAGGAACCTCAAATTTGGTACTAGTATGTATCCCCATACGAAGATGAACTGATTAGATTTTGGGGTAAGTAGGTCAAAGGTCAGAGGTCACAGAGGTCAATTTACCTGAAATTACATAAAAACTCTTGGTTTTTAGCACCGTTACCACGATATCTCAAGAACTGTTTGAGGTAAGAACTTCAAACTTGGTACTAGTATGTTTCCCTATACGAAGATGAACTGATTAGATTTTGGGGTAAGGAGGTCAAAGGTCACAGGTCACAGAGGTCAGTTTACATGAAATTACATGAAATTCTTGGTTTTTAGCACCGTTACCGCAATATCTCAAGAACTGTTTGTGAGGTGAGAACTTCAAACTTGGTACCAGTATGTATCCCCATAGAAAGAGGAACTGATTAGATTTTGGGGTAGGTAGGTCAAAGTTCAGAGGTCACAGAGGTCAATTTACATGAAATTACATGGAATTACTGGTTTTTAGCACTGTTACCGCGATATCTCAAGAACTATCTGAGGTGAGAACTTCAAACTTGGTACCAGTATGTATCCCCATAGAAAGATGAACTGATTAGATTTTGGGGTAAGGAGGTCAAAGGTCAGAGGTCACAGAGGTCAATTTACATGAAATTACATGAAATTCTTGGGTTTTTAGCACCGTTACCGCGATATCTCAAGAACTGTTTGAGGTGAGAACTTCAAACTTGGTACCAGTATGTATCCCCATAGAAAGAGGAACTGATTAGATTTTGGGGTAGGTAGGTCAAAGTTCAGAGGTCACAGAGGTCAATTTACATGAAATTACATGGAATTAGTGGTTTTTAGCACCGTTACCGCAATATCTCAAGAACTGTTTGAGGTGAGAACTTCAAACTTGGTAACAGTATGTATCCCCATAGAAAGAGGAACTGATTAGATTTTGGGGTAGGTAGGTCAAAGTTCAGAGGTCACAGAGGTCAATTTACAAAAAATTACATGAAATTACTGGTTTTTAGCCTCGTTATCAAATATTTCTAGAAGAGTTTGAGCCATCAACTGAATTTAGGCGGAGGCATATAGGAGACGCAGTCGCATTCATTTTGTTTAATTTTGTCACCTTACAATAAGCCAGTTCGGGGTTAGCGCATGGTACAAATGACCCCAAATATCCACAGATATTTTAGACATGGAGGGTCCCTTTATGTGCACTTCAGAAAAATAACTCTGGAAGTGATAGAGGTGCCTCATGAATAGCTTTTGTTTCCCCCTTTAAAAAGAATACTTCCACCTGGATATCATGGAATGCACCATTAGTGCATAATTGAATAATGGTTACATGACATTCATGAGCACATATCGAATATTAGTGTCAGTGGGTTTTAGAATTTGGTACAGATGACCTTTATCTGCTCATGCTCAGATTGCATCTTCGAAGTGGCTTATTTGAAATAATCATGAAATATTGTATGCAGACTTGTTTGATTCACTCTTTGAAAATGATGTCTCTTGATTGAGAGACCTGTCCAGACATTCAACGTGTGGGTAATACTTTGAGCTCTGTGGGTATTACGTTAAACTCTGTGAATAGTTTTACTGATTTCATGTATTATTTCCTGAATGGTCATGAGAGTTGGAAAGAGTCCACTCCCGCTTTTTCATACACAAAGAAGTCAGTTCACAATTTGAAGAGTTGTGCTTTTGCTTTTGTACCCTGCAACACAGGAGAATGCTGCTTCTTCAACCACACCCTCTGCATCTCGTGCACAGTCAAGGACGGGCTCTGCTGGGAAGGTACCTGACTCTGACTCCCAGTTCCTGGCTGGTGACCTACCCCTCAAACCAAAGACACCGCCCAAGAAGCCGGCCATCCTAAGCTCTACGGGGGCAATTGCGCCCGTGCCCTATAAGGAGAGAGCCAAGCCTGCCCCTAAACCTCGTGTGGAAAATCCACCTAGCCCTGTGCCCGTGAAGAAACGTAGAGCTAAACAAGGTATTGTATGCTTAGACTTGAACTTCTTGTTGATTTAAATTTTCCTTACTTTTTCTTTGGCACCAAGAGGGATCCTTACTCTTTTTTACTAAGGACATTTTCATGCTCCTGGAAAGAGCTACAGAGAGGTTGTTTCTTTCATTTTGTAAACATCTGTAACATTGAATGTGTATAAATTAAGAGCTATTTTAGCATTTAAGAAAAGGGAATTAATGATTTACTACATTTAAGATTAAATATTAGTTGTTTATTAAGTATACTAATACTACAAGCTTCCAGGAATTCTGTTAAGTGACATTGAAACTTTGATTTGGATGGTTACATTAAATTTAATTCTTCCTCCTAACATTCCTTATTCAGCCAAATTTCTAGTCAATTCTTCAAGAGCAAGAAAATCGTCTTGAAGTTTAAAATTTTCACTGAATTTTCTTTTAACAGACAAAGACGCTTTGTCCATTCCTAAGTCAGCAAAATCTAGCCGGTCCTTGAGGAGTGAGAAGAGCAGCCATGCACCACACCAGGCCAGCGGTAAAGCCAGCATGGTGTCCTTCCACTCCGTTCACTCCTCGCGCCAGAGGGACTCGGACGATGAGAGCCAGTATAGCAGCGATGACAGCTCGATGGGAGGTCGCTCGCGCAACACCGGACTGTCGCGGCACAGAGGAACATCACGTCAGACTGGAAGCACCAGCCACACCAGTCAGAAGTCGAGGTCGATGTCCGCAGCCTCCACAGGATCTCAGAAGTCGTCCAGTGAACTTCTGCAGGAGGCCCAGGAGATCGCCAGTATGGACAATGTGTCAGTGCACAAGTAAGTTAGAACTCTGCTGGGACTTGAATAGGGCTCCAAGTTGTCACATTTTCGGCTCTTTGATTATCGTCAGCTGTAAGTTTGCTGATATGGCTACATGTATTTGAAAAAAATAACCATAAAACAATGTTTACATAATTGCGTACCACCAAAATGGCAAAGAAAGATTTGCTTCTATGCTCCACAGTACAAGTCCCACTGCCAGGGCCAGTACAGAGGTTCTTCATGTTCCTCTCGCCCCGGTGGCCTTTGCCAGCCCTGTAAGTCACCTCAAGCTGGTGTGAAGTAATGCAACCAGGCACTTCTTTAGCAGCTTTGTCTTTGTCAAAATACTTCACTTCACAAAGAATTTCTTTCATAATTAATGGCAGTAATTGATCGGTCTTTATGACTTTCCTTTTGTTCTCAGACGAGAATATTATCTGGTATTGATGATTTTACACCTGATTCCATCCTAATCATTTTTCAATAAAAATTAATCTTTCCACTGACAGGAGGAGACGTCAGAGCAAATCAACAAAGAGCCAAGGCAGCGTGGCCACCACTATCCATGTTGAGAAGGAAGAAGAACCGCCCAAAGAGAGATCGGTGGATGACATCATATCATCACTCAAGGCTCAGAGAGAACAAGGGTAAGTTGGTGAAGTCTGGCATTTTTCACTCTCTGTATGTTACTTTCATCGAGTCCATAAAGCTGGAGCCCCGACTTGATTTTAATAAAAGTAGAAAAATGGGAGAAACCGATCAGTGAAAGTTTGAGCTAAAACCGATCAGAAATAATTTCATAAATTTCAATTTTTGTAGTTGGTGATGAAGGAATAGATTTTGTTTCATGCAGGTGAAAGCATGTGCCATAATTAGATCAAGGGTTCATGTGTGATTAAACATTTTCTTTAGAGAAAATAGAAATTTTATGATTTTTTTTAGTACAGGGCAAATGGGAGAAGATCTTACAAGATATGTCACAGAGTTGCCTATTTGTGTTTGATAGTTAACAACTTCAAAATTCATAACTTTCTTATTTTTTATTGGATTTTGATTAAACCGTTACTGATCTGTTCCCCTAGTTTACTCCTTCTGTTAAAACTAATATGGTATCAGGATGGACTATTCCTTCAAAGATGAAAACTGGAAGAAAAGGATCAGTAAACCGGTGAAATATTTTGGATTATGCCATCTTCGATATCAGACTGAAATTTTGAAGTACGTTGATGACTATGTATAAGTATAAACAGTGTTTTGTTAGATATATAGCGAAAGTGCAATGCTCTTAAATTGCACTACTCATTCTCCAATATGCTTCAACTCTTTAGTTTGAGCAGGAGGGATTTGAAGCTTTAAGCTCTTTAGTTTGAGTCTTTTATTTCTTTCTGATATCTCAATCCCCATCTCTCCTTCATGTCATTCAGACCTGTGAAATCGGAAGCAGACATCAAGATCCAAGAGATTATGAACAGGGTGATGTCCAGAACGGCTAAGGTCCTGGGATCCAAGAACGATGGAGTGACAGAAGACAGAAAACCAGACTTGGTGGAAGAAGATCAAGAAGAGGATGAAACTACGCCAGGGCAAAATGAGGGTAGGTGGTATATTTCATGCAGGGGCTTTTCTATATAAAACATGGATGGTAGAATAAAATTGTGCAAAACTCTCATAGCGTAAGTAAAAATATGTATCAGTCAAGGACTTGCATTAATTGAAAACATACTAAACAATTTCCTAAATAAAATCAAATTGAATCTTGTTGCTCGCTTACATTGTAAACATTTCATAATTTAGAACTAGGCCTACCTGATACCATAGAGATATGAATGAATATTGATCTATATTAGTTGCATGATATCAGTTGCCCCAATTCGGATAATTTTATGCTTTTATTTGTTTAATTTACTAATGCATGGTGAATTATGTATGTGCATGTATATATGATCCCATAGCATCCATATAACTTTCCATCTCAAATCACATTTCCTTTTTTTTCTGTGTGGGTTAATAATTATGGCTTTACAGCTTTCAAGTTCTATGTCATCCATGTAACAAACATAAGGAAATTTTGAAATCTCCATATCATCCTGTCATATGATATTGACATTTCTGATATTTCTGATATTTCTGTCTGGGAATACATAGCATTGATCCTTATACAGGTATTTTCAAATGCTGGTAATGGTTAGACTCATATACTTCAGGAAATATCTCCCAAAATGAATTATTCATGAAGTTCAATTTGCCTCTAAAGGTAGACCTTTGGATGTAAGGGGTCAGGCTAGAACCATTTTGTAATGCATATATCTCTCTATTCGGTTTATAGTTAAGTCTACGTCCTTATCTCATTTCTATTTTGTCTGCACAAGGTGTGCCAGAACTGAATGTTGAAGAATCAAGTGAAGTGGCTCAGGAATCGCTGGATACGGATAGAACCCAAGACTCAGAACTGCTGCAGGTAAGTCAAATAAGGGTAACACATCATGCATACTGGTGATGATAGATGATGCATGCTGGTGATGATAGATGCATAGCAATTGATGATTCCATTTGTGATTGATTCAAATTGATTGCAGTTTTGAATCAATTGCAACTCTTTACTAAAAAGAGATAGGGGTTTGTAAGTTTGTGATTGATTGGAGGACTTTAGATCAATCCAGGTCAATCACAACTCTTTATAAGAAGGGCGCTGGGCAACTACCCCTGGACATTAATTTTTGTACCCCTCCCTCTCCCACACAAACTACCAAGGGGTAAGGTAATATCCAGTGATCACATCAGTAACAGTCATTCTGAGGGGAATATTTGTTCAGGGGTAGTTTTTGTATTTATAGTAATGGGTATTTGCCCGAGTTGACCCATAATGTGATGTGTATTGCAGATTATCCTCTTGGAATTATATCACAATAAATAACTTCTGCACATGGATCAGTCATTTGAATTTCAGTGTCAGTACACCCATGACCTGATGTTCAAGCCTGAATTGCTGTACTTTGAAATTGACATGTGTTGCAGAAATATTACAATGTGATGTACTTGTACATGTCAAGTTTATGTACATCTACCACACATGGTACTTGTATGTTCGACCCATCAGTACCCCAGTGAAATCATTCATACATGTACTAACCATCTATGCCATTCCTTTACACATAGGAGGATGCATGGGTCAGCCGGACACCAAGTATTGATAATGCTAAAGACAAGGTGAGCCAAAGCCCCAGCAAGCTCCATGCGAAACATGATGGGAGCCGACGCCCAAGCAAGGTCCAGCTAGAGGATGAGGTGTCCAATAAGGGCGTGGCTCCAGGAGAGAAACCCTCGGTCTGGTTCCAGGATGTGGTGCTTGATGGCAAACAGGAGGAGGGGGAGGAGACTGATCTTGAGAAGGCTTGGCAGGTTGGTGAAATTGAAATAAGGAATTGGAATAGGAATTGGAATTGAAATGCAGTGGAATTTAAAGAGGAAAATGAAAGAAATGAGTGACATTTACCAGTAATAAAACCCACATGGCAGTACAAGGGCTGCATTATGTGGAATGTAGTAAGTTATACAATAGACAAAGACATGATAAGAGAGAAGATGGAAATACAAACGTGTTTTTGTGATAAGTGCTTCTCCTATACTTTCCTTTACAATTCGCAATTTTATTTAATTAAGTTAATATACTTCACTACTTTTCTTTGCAATTTAAGATTACTTTTTCAGTCTAATACTTAATGCAGGGTTCTTGCCACTGCGTGGCACCCTTGGTGCTAGTACATGTACCAAGCGTGGGGAAATTCAGAAAAACCAAAACGAAGGGCAAACTTTTCCCTGACCAGGGTACCGAAAAGTTACTTTCAACCTGCAAATTTGCTTTAGTCCTCTCTATCTACCCCCTTTGCTAAAAGACTTTATTTCTTTCAGTTTTTGACTTAGGGTAAGCAAATTCCTGCTGAGAAAGAAACCCTGGGCCCTGTATCGTAAAACTTGTCATCAATATATCAATAACAACTGCCCCATTTCTATGACAAATTTGCTTTATGGCAATCAGATTCAAGGATTTCAGTAGCCTATAACAATTATTGTAATTTGTGATTGATAATGAGTTTTATGAAACAGGTTCGGGGGGGGGGGGGGGGGGGGGGTTTCATCGAGTGTCTTGTCAGTGATTTTTACCAACAAATTTGCTCTCAGCCAATCAGATGCAAGGATTTCAGTAGCTTATAACGGTTATTTCAACTTGTCATTGATGACAAGTTTGATGAAACAGGGCCCTGATCGTACAATGTATTTATCTCTCATTGCCTATCCCTCGTAGGAGTTGATTGCCCCTCTGGACATCACCCATGCTGATGTTGTTAACGTGGAGGGAGAAAAGATGGAAATACAGGAGAGGGCGCTCTTTGACGTGTCCAACAGGGGTAGCACTCCCTCACAGAAGACTGTCATCGGATCATCGGTATCTTTCCTATCCATGTGGGCTCCTCAGGAAGAGAGGCAGAAAGACGTAAGTGACATTCGATGTCAGTGACATGTCAGTTGAAAGAAAGTAGACAATATTCTTGTGTTTTGAGAACCTGTTTATGGCAATTTAAAGGGATACGCCACCCGGCGGCCGTGGGGAAAGTCAGGATTGCGTAAGCCCCATTCACTCGTACACAAAGTTTGTGCGTCAAACGCGTCCGTCGGACTACTGGGATTATATTTCAGACTGCACGAAGCTGACCGAATCTCGCATGAGAGCTCGAGCTCAGGTGGAGCGTGCATGTTGTGCAGCGACTAGTCTGTCCAAAGTTGGCGACCCACGGGGCAACGGCATGATCAGGTAACGATCACGGTGCCCTCTCGCGGCATAAAAACGTCCGCAATCTGCGGTTGAGTATCCCTTTAAAAGAAAAGGAAAGAGATGATGAAAGAATGGAAGTAATCAAACACTTACCGGTACTCAAAACTGTTTTGGTTCGTTTTTTGTGTTTATACACCCCAGTATGAGGTGAGATGGAAAGAGGTGAAGGAAAGGAAGAAGTGATTGAGATTGGAAAAGTTTGAGAGCAGGTCATGGAAGTCTTGAAGAATGTAGTCCAGGAAAGAAGGAACTGTTGTATTCCTCTGCAGTGTAGTTCTGACAGAGAGTTTTGAACAGTGGTATTTTTTGTAAATAAAAGGGGTATATTTTTTGACACATTTCTTGTCTTCTTGCTGTATACAGCCAAGTTCAGAGCATAAAGATGGTAAGCTGAGAGAGAGTATCCATCATTTCTGCAACGTTCCTTCAGACGTGACTTTGAGTAGAAACCTTCAGCTGCTCAGCCGCTCTCATCATACACCCAGCAAGTACAAAGCTACTCAACCCTTGATGGTAAGATTTTATCCTCCCTCCCCTTTTATTACAATCTTTTCTTCTTTATATTTTGTCCCTTTCCACCTCGATACCTATCTGCTATATAATTATTTAGTTCTTTTTTTTCCATATCCTTCAGGTATTTCTTTCTCTTTCTCATCGTTAAACTTACATTTTCTTAATTTGTTTTGCTTTGTATTCTGTTTTATCCTTTGTTCCTCTTCACAATCATTGGCTGATTGGTTATTCAGTTCTTCATTTGTTCAGCATCTTTCTCCCTCCCTCCCTTTCTCTTTCCTGTTTTCACATGTCTTTAATTCTTTCTTCTTATCTCCTCTCTTTCTCTTTCTCTTTCTCTTTCTCTATTTTTCTTTCTTTTTTTCTCATCCTCTCCTCTCAGCATTCAAATATCCTTTTTGCCACCCTTCTTTCTCCGTGTAGCCCATTCTTCTTTTTTTTTAAAATCAAATCTTTTATTAGTTAATTATAGTAGTATATGTTGTGTGTAAATTGCATAAAGAAATATTCACCTTCAATCAAAACCTGCATGATATAGATATATGTAAATTTTGTCATATCATTCATCGTATTTATATTTATGAAACAGAACATTGATGGCAGTGATGTTTGATTATAAATTGAAAAATATGCTCCAATGCAATTTTTGCAGGCCATGGACGTGGACAGCCAGGGCAATACACCCTCTCTGGAGGAGAGACAGAAGCTGATGTCAGCTGCTGCAAGACGCATCCTGCGAGAGGCTGAAACCATGGTAACTGTGGAGGAGACAGACAAGTCACAGTCAGGAGGAGGAAGTCAGAAAGATGGAGAAGGGATGGACGAAGGAGGAGGAAACAGCTTGGAGACATGGGAGAAAAGAGCTATGCAATTGGTGAGTGTTTTTTCTTCTTCTGAATTCAGTGCTTGATATTAATTCAAATCTTCTATGTGCAAGACATCCCTTTTTATGCCTCCGCCCACCGAAGGTGGGTGCCGGAGGCATTATGTTTTCGGGTTGTCCGTCCGTCCGTGCGTCCGTCCGTGTGTCCGTCCGTCCCACTTCTCGTTACCGCGATATCTGAAGAATCATTTGAGGTAGGAACCTCAAACTTGGTACTAGTATGTATACCCATACGAAGATGAACTGATTAGATTTTGGGGTAAGTAGGTCAAAGGTCAGAGGTCACAGAGGTCAATTTACATGAAATTACATAAGAATTCTTGGTTTTTAGCACCGTTACCACGATATCTCAAGAACTATCTGAGGTGAGAACTTCAAACTTGGTACCAGTATGTATCCCCATAGAAAGATGAACTGATTAGATTTTGGGGTAAGTAGGTCAAAGGTCAGAGGTCACAGAGGTCAATTTACATGAAATTACATGGAATTACTGGTTTTTAGCACCGTTACCGCGATATCTCAAGAACTATCTGAGGTGAGAACTTCAAACTTGGTACCAGTATGTATCCCCATACGAAGATGAACTGATTAGATTTTGGGGTAAGTAGGTCAAAGGTCAGAGGTCACAGGTCAATTTACATGAAATTACATAAGAATTCTTGGTTTTTAGCACCGTTACCACGATATCTCAAGAACTATCTGAGGTGAGAACTTCAAACTTGGTACCAGTATGTATCCCCATAGAAAGATGAACTGATTAGATTTTGGGGTAAGTAGGTCAAAGGTCAGAGGTCACAGAGGTCAATTTACATGAAATTACATGGAATTAGTGGTTTTTACCACCGTTACCGCGATATCTCAAGAACTATCTGAGGTGAGAACTTCAAACTTGGTACCAGTATGTATCCCCATAGAAAGATGAACTGATTAGATTTTGGGGTAAGTAGGTCAAAGGTCAGAGGTCACAGAGGTCAATTTACCTGAAATTACATAAAAATTCTTGGTTTTTAGCACCGTTACCACGATATCTCAAACTGTTTGAGGTAAGAACTTCAAACTTGGTACTAGTATGTTACCGTATACGAAGATGAACTGATTAGATTTTGGGGTAGGTAGGTCAAAGTTCAAAGGTCACAGAGGTCAATTTACATGAAATTACATGGAATTAGTGGTTTTTACCACCGTTACCGCGATATCTCAAGAACTATCTGAGGTGAGAACTTCAAACTTGGTACCAGTATGCATACCCATAGAAAGATGAACTGATTAGATTTTGGGGTAAGTAGGTCAAAGGTCAGAGGTCACAGAGGTCAATTTACATAAAATTACATGAAATTACTGGTTTTTAGCCTTGTTATCAAATATTTCTAGTTTTATATGAAAATGAAATGAAATAAATTTTTCTGTCTCCTGTGCATTTTAAGTGAAAAGATTTGTCATTTTGTTGGACCAGTCCTTTTTAGAGTGTACATGTATGCCATACATTTCCAATCTGGTGATGGCGGAGGCATAAATTCCGACCGCGCGCGGTCGAATATTCATCTAGTTTTATTTTCATATTATAGCAAGTGTACACTGTATCTCCTAACCATTTAGAATGTATATTTATCATTGGGAAAATGAATAGTTATCCATGGTATGTCATGATGATTGAGTGTATCAAAAGCTGAACTGAACCCTTCTTGTTTTGTTTCCTACAGACCACAAGAAGAACTGGATAGCAACCCCCCATAAAATGGATTTTGTTACCGAAACTACGGAATTGAACTGTAATACATGTATGTGTGTTTTATATTTGATAGTTTCATGAAGAGGCTGTGACCATCGTTCGTCAGCCTGCACCCTTCATCATTTTTCACAGTTACTAAGGAATAGTGCTTAATAAGGAAAATAGTACTCAGTTTCTTATATCACATTGTGATATAATGTCTTGATGCACTCCCAACAAACTGTGGATATTATTCCCCCAGTTGTACCCCTCCGTCTTCTGTATTTTCTAAGTTGGTTTTCTTTGTCGGTTTGTTTAATAGTTTGATGAAGAGGCACTAACCATCGTAGGTCAACAAGCACCCATCAGGCAGGACATCTCCCGCCTCTACTGGACACCTGCCCCACCCAAGATGAACTTTGAACCCACCCACATCAAGGACGTGCTCTACCCTCAGTTTGAAGGCATGGGACTGAGCCAGGACATTGAGCACCTGACCTCGCTTCCGGACACAGAGGGAGACGATGGGGACCTAGAAGCCATGTCGGCCTGGGATGAAGCAGATTATGAGGAGCGGTTATTTCAAGAAAGGTGAGGTTACGATAGAACGTTGCATGCTCGGCAGTAGGGTATGTAAGAATGCATGTACAATGGATGTACATTTCAAGAAAAATGTATCCTGTTGGCAGTTCTTTCACAACATGTATGCAACACATTTCAGTGCATACTTCATCTAAACAGTAATAGCATGTTACTTCTGCAATTATAACTGAAAAGTTAAGAAATTTGCCTTTGCCCTCTGCTGCTGGGCACACAAAGATCTCAAGTGTAATGTTTCTCATTTATTAAGGTAGTAGAATGTTAGCAAGAATGCTCTCATAGCATTAATCTGTGGATGATACCTACAGTCCATCTTCAGACTGTTTTCTATCCCATAAGTTGCCATGCATGCCTACTTTTATTTGGTAATTTTAATATATTGAACATTGTAGCTTTGATTTTGATATCATTGTTTTCAAAGAAGTTTCAGGCAAGTCATGTGCATGATGACATCACACACTCACTTTATGCATATCACCATGGGCGGAAATATGCAGGAAATTCTTTTCATCGAGGGGGGGTTATAACAATAGGTCGTCCCCCCTGATGAGATACAGTTGCTTAACGCATCTCCGCCACAGCATATCACGTATGCTCATCTGTGATACAGTTGAGGAGAACAACTTTGCAAATTGTCCACCATGTTCATGGGTTCAAGAGAGTATGCATTAAAACCTTTGTGCTGCATTACTGAACTCCTGTTACGATAATCATTAAGTTTACTGCTTTTCTGCATATCCCCAGGATTCTTGGACGAAACTATCGCTCCAGTGAAGACCTCACCGTGCTTGGCAGGGCCAAGTATGCCAAGAAAATGAACGGGAAGCCACCACCCTTCCTGCGCCCTTCCTCCTCAGGAGGTATGATACCGCTGCCCGGTGAAGGTGTACCAGCCATACGCACACCGGACAGTGGTGGATTACCCCAGGTGACTAGGCAGGAACCATTGGTCCCGGAACGAGTACCCTCTGTCGCCAGCGAAGGCAGGTATTCAGTTCAGAGCAGACCAGGGTCGAAGCAGTCGGACATCATTCCGCCATCGCAACACCAACTCAGGTATGGAGTACATTTAGCAAGATATACATCATATCTCTTTGAAACCATCTGTTTTGTGGGTGGCAAATGCTGCCCAGGAATGATATTTTTGAGACCACAAATGGCTATATATTTCTTCCTGAAATTACAAACGGGTAAACTTATCCTCATTGTGACGTTTACTCTCATAGAATATATTCTATGCTCAAGTTGATATTAAAACTGGCTTTGTAAAACAGAGTTTTAACTTGAGATTTTGATGATAATAATTGCTCAAGAAGTTTATGGGACTGGAGTGTTTAAACTTCTGTTTTCTGATGCAACAGATATATGTATTTAAAGTTTTCTTGAAATTTGACACCACATGTTTTCTTACAAAAAGAATGAGAGCCCTAAAAAAGGGCTGACGATTCTCATCATCACGATCAGTTTTCTCTGATCATCTTCTAGAGATTGAATTTTACTTTAAAACACATGGCCCGTATTCTGAACTCTGGTTTAACTTAAACCATGGTCTAAATGTGTGGTTTAACTACGGGCAGCCAAATGTGACACACATCTCTAAGAGTAGATATTCAATTTATCAACATTTTTGGTACTCAAACTTTTAATAAATGTCGGGGAATGATAAGTACAATAGTTTTCTTGACCATTAAAGCATGAGACCAGAATCCAGTAAACATAAGGAACATACAGTGTGAACAAATTTTCGACATTTTTGGCTACCCATAGTTAAACCACAGATTTAAACCATGGTTTAAGTTAAACCGGAGTTCAGAATACGGGCCATAGACTTACCTACTGAATCCTGTCATTCCCATAGGCTTAATACAGGAGCCACCTGGTTCCTGTAGGCAATGAGTTAAACGTTTCCATGCTTATCTCATTTCCTATCAAACCTCTTTCTACTGCATATAGGAGGACCAACTCTGCTCCCGATCTGGAGGGGGATGAGTACCCCTTCCTGGTACCATCAGACTTCCACTCGGTCATGGAGGATGTGAAGAAGCATAAGCAGTATCTGGCTGATCTGAAAATAAGGAAGGAGTTTGATGATGAGGAAGAGATGATGGAAGAAGAGCTCAACAGAGAAGAGGTATCGTTTTTTTCCGGATGAATCGTCTCGTGCTCTGTGCTTTTAAGTTTGTCAAAGATAGAGGGTTAAGATTAGGGTTGCCATTGGGTTTTATGTCCAGGTTAGGATTAGGGTTGCCATTGGGTTTTATATACAGGTTAGGATTAGGGTTGCCATTGGGTTTTATGTCCAGGTTAAGATTAGGGTTGTCACTGGGTTTTATGTACAGGTTAGGATTAGGGTTGCCATTGGGTTTTATGTCCAGGTTAGGATTAGGGTTGCCATTGGGTTTTATGTCCAGGTTAGGATTAGGGTTGCCATTGGGTTTTATGTCCAGGTTAGGATTAGGGTTGCCATTGGGTTTTATGTCCAGGTTAGGATTAGGGTTGCCATTGGGTTTTATGTCCAGGTTAGGATTAGGGTTGCCATTGGGTTTTATGTCCAGGTTAGGATTAGGGTTGCCATTGGGTTTTATGTCCAGGTTTATAGGATTAGGGTTGCCATTGGGTTTTATGTACAGGTTAGGATTAGGGTTGCCATTGGGTTTTATGTCCAGGTTAGGATTAGGGTTGCCATTGGGTTTTATGTCAGGTTTATAGGATTAGGGTTGCCATTGGGTTTTATGTCCAGGTTAGGATTAGGGTTGCCACTGGGTTTTATGTCCAGGTTAGGATTAGGGTTGCCATTGGGTTTTATGTCCAGGTTAGGATTAGGGTTGCCATTGGGTTTTATGTCCAGGTTAGGATTAGGGTTGCCATTGGGTTTTATGTCCAGGTTAGGATTAGGGTTGCCATTGGGTTTTATGTCCAGGTTAGGATTAGGGTTGCCATTGGGTTTTATGTCCAGGTTAGGATTAGGGTTGCCATTGGGTTTTATGTCCAGGTTAGGATTAGGGTTGCCATTGGGTTTTATGTCCAGGTTAGGATTAGGGTTGCCATTGGGTTTTATGTCCAGGTTAGGATTAGGGTTGCCATTGGGTTTTATGTCAGGTTTATAGGATTAGGGTTGCCATTGGGTTTTATGTCCAGGTTAGGATTAGGGTTGCCATTGGGTTTTATGTCCAGGTTAGGATTAGGGTTGCCATTGGGTTTTATGTCCAGGTTAGGATTAGGGTTGCCATTGGGTTTTATGTCCAGGTTAGGATTAGGGTTGCCATTGGGTTTTATGTCCAGGTTAGGATTAGGGTTGCCATTGGGTTTTATGTCCAGGTTAGGATTAGGGTTGCCATTGGGTTTTATGTCCAGGTTAGGATTAGGGTTGCCATTGGGTTTTATGTCAGGTTTATAGGATTAGGGTTGCCATTGGGTTTTATGTCCAGGTTAGGATTAGGGTTGCCATTGGGTTTTATGTCCAGGTTAGGGTTAGGGTCAAGGTTCGGGTTAAGGTTAGGTATCGTGTTTGGTCCAGGGTTGAAGTTGGGAATTCGGTTAGCATTAGGCATTGATCTTGGAGCAAGTGTTTCTGAACCCCTTTTTGTACAAAAATTTTCCCCTTCTTTCAAAATATTGTTAACTATTAATGGTATCGGCTCTGCATATAATTGTATCCCCCGGCAGTATGCCGGAGGATACTTTGGATTCAGCAGCGTTTCGCCGCGGCGGCGTCACATTCTTGTGTGCGCTCTAGCGGTCACATTTCTCGACGAATTTTTTTCAGACTTCCTGTGGACGTGTATCTTGGTAAAATCTGGACCCCTATAGTTTCTGGTGATACTGCCCCCAGTGTTCCGTCTTTTATAGGGTAAAAGGCCATATTTTTGGGGATAGTTTGTGTGCGCTCTAGCGGTCACATTTCTCAACGGATTTTGTTCAAATTTTGTATGAAGGTGTCTCTTGGTAAAATCTGGAACCCTATAGATTTTGGTGATGCTGCCCCCAGTGTTCCGTCTTTTATAGGGTCAAAGGTCATATTTTGATAGATGTCTTGTGTGTACTCTTGTGTGCGCTCTGGCGGTCACATTTCTCAACAGATTTCGTTCAAATTTTGCATGAAGGTGTCTCTTGGTGTAATTTAAAAACCTGTAGTGTTTGGTGATGCTGCCACCAGTGTTCCGTCTTTTATAGGGTCAAAGGTCATATTTTGATAGATGTCTTGTGTGTACTCTTGTGTGCGCTCTGGCGGTCACATTTCTCAACAGATTTCGTTCAAATTTTGTATGGAGATGTATCTTGATATAATCTACACATATTTTTGGTGATGCTGCCCTCATTGTTCCGTCCTTTATAGGGTCAAAGGTCATTTTTCCATTTCTTGCACTCTTACTTCTGCATTTCTTGACGGATTTCGTTCAAATTTTGCATGAAGGTGTCTCTTGGTGTAATCTAAAAACCTATAGTTTTTGGTGATGCTGCCACCAGTGTTCCGTCTTTTATAGGGTCAAAGGTCATATTTTAGTGGATGGCTTATGTGCGCTCTGAGGTCATATTTCTTCCGAATTTTCTATAAAAATGCATTATACTCTAATCTGCACAAATCGTTTTGGTAATGCTGCTCCTAGTGTTGACAATATTCCGGGCCACTGGCGGCAATTTCTACACCATCCTTTTGTTTGAGGGAGGGGATGGGGGAGGGTCTTTGTCCCTCCTTCAAATCGCTGCCAGTGCCGGGGGATACATTTCGCATTGCGCGGCACCAGCAATGCACATTTCTAGTTTTGTTTAACATCTCACATTGGCGCTTTAGGCGATTTAAAGTTAGATTTAGCTGAGCTGCAGTATTCTCAACATTCAAGGAATTTTTGTCCTATTATGTGTCTTACGAAGGGATATGAATGCAGTTCCAGAGCTCAAACTCACAACTTCCAAATTTTTAAAAGTTTTTTAAGCATATATGAACGCAACAGTAATCCACTTTTTACTCTTAGCAATGAGCTCTGTACTCTTTTGCAAAAAAAAGTAGCTTTTCCATATACTCATTCTAATCGAGTGTCACTGTATTTGAATTATTTCAGATTGATTTAGCAGCTGCACCTGATCTTACTTCAACAAGCCAACAGGAGCCAGGGAAGAAGCCGAGTAAGTAGCATATTTTGTCTCAAAACGGCACTTTTATGGGAAATTTTTTGAAAGGAAGTCATGCTAGAGGCTCTAGAGCCATTTGACACTATGTTTTTCGTAAAGCAACGCATCATCAAAAGTTTTTGGTCATAAAATGTTCCATTTTAGGTTTTGTTCGTTCAGTCCCATCCCCCCGCTCTCCCTCTCTTTTCAAATACTTCTTTTATCTTTCTCTTTTCTCCACAGTACCTTTTCGGTAGGCATTATGATGAAATTGTGCCTACGAATTAATGTTGACAAGTTCTTTTTCACTGGAAAAAAAAATTCTGAGGAACATTTTATGGATATTATTATAGTATTCCTTTTGTCAATTTTCCCCTACCATGAATTATTTATCTCTGTTAGCTGAAGGTCCATCTATGGCTCAATTAGCTAGAGAAGCAGGAATGAAGTATGTCATCTATCCAACACGCAAAGGGTGAGTTGATTGAAAACTAGCAATGTTAAATCATTATATTTCTTTTATTCACTACATCTACATTTCGACAAAGGCAAGGATGAAAATGATAATGAACAACATTATGAGCATGATTGTATTTGAGAAAACAATATAAATCTGTAAACGAAGAAGCTTGACTGGGGAGGAATTTTTAATTTGTAAACAAATCTTTCGGCATATTACTCCCAGTGTTAAAGATCGTATGCTCGATCTGTAATGAAAAACACAAGTCAGAAAAAATTGGAACCAGCGGGATTCGAATTCGCTGGTTCCAATTTTTTCTGACTTGTGTTTTTCATTACAGATCGAGCATACGATCTTTAACACTGGGAGTAATATGCCGAAAGATTTGTTTACAAATTAAAATATAAATCTGATATAATATGTCCCTTTGCCAGTTATTTTCTTTTTTTCCTTTTTAAAATTTTTGTTGCACCTTCATTTTTATTTTCAGGTCTTTCCCATTTTTATTCAGTGTGTGACGTAGCTTCAACAGTTTAACAAAGTTTTTCTCAATTATTTTCTTCTCTGATCAATCGTTTTGATTCAAGCTGTTTTCTGAGTGATGATGATTTCAAATGTCTGGATTTATTTCGATACATATTTCTTCTACTAGAAACTGATAGATATATTTATTGTATTATATTTGTGATGATGTGTGCCATTTTCATTAAACGAAATGTTAAAGATGATGGCGGAAAAAAAAAATGAATGTGCAATGTAATATGACACAGAGGCTACCAAAATTATGAAACCATGCACAAAAATTGAGTGTACAAAGAGACAATAGCATATTTTGTTCAAAATTGATCAAAAGCAGTTTGGAACAAGTGTGTTTTGAGGAAAAGACATGAAACATAGTGGGTTGTACCTACACCTCTCAAGCTTCATCATTTGATTGTCTTTTATACAGGAAAAAGAAGAAGAAACCCTGGGATCCCGTAAGTATTTGTCATTATTAATCCCATAAATACAGTATTACACAAATTGCATCGTTGATTGTATAGCTGAGGGGAGCGTCTTTAACTTAAAAGTTTTATAAGTAAGCACTTCAAAACTTTACCCAAAGTATGATTTCTCATCCAGTATCGATTCCTACATGTATGTCATTGAATGATTATCTGTGTTAATTAAAAACGTGTTGATAAATATTAGCATAGTAATAACTGAGTAATTACAAATTTTTCCCCCTTTTTCAAAATTGTCTTTAAATATGTGTTGCAGAATAGCGAAAGGGAATTTTTTTCTCCCCACAGTTCATCCTCTGTGTGATTTACACTGTAAAATACGATGTTCATGAGACTGCTTTATCTTATTTTCCAGAGACGATTGAAACAAATTGATGATTTCTTGAGGCAGGAACCCAACAGTATATCGAGGTTAGTCATTAATCTTTAAAGTGCCATAGGTGGTCTGGCTCACCCAAATTTTGATCTTGTATCTAATATATAAGAGGTACACACTTGGGGCTCCATAAACCAGTGGATTCTACCAACTTAAACATGGGCTATTAAAGTGGCATTAAACTGGTAAACATGAACAGCGCCATCTTACAGTGACTGCAAAATTAAGATTATATTTGAAAATGTGGAAATTTGTCTACATGTACATTCTAAGCTTCTACAAACTAGAATGAGGCATGATGGGAGAATGAGAGGCACAGACACTTTTCAAATCCTGTTAAAAAATGGCACCATTAGGAGCTTCAGTTTACTGTCACAAATGTTTTCACAAATGCTCTCCTCAATGTTTTTATACTGTGCTAATGTAATGTTTTTCTTCATGATTTTCCATTCTTAAGGTCACTGAGTTTACCAAAGATAACCATGCCTGTTGATCCAGAGGTCAGAGTGTCAAAGTGAGTATCTTTATAAAGTCTTTGAATATTATTCTCCTTTAATCACTCTCTTTGCATCCAACCTCTCCCTTCATCTCCCTTCCCCTTTCCTGCTGTCTTTCTTTCTCTGTAGTTATACCCTCTGTCTTTTGCTTTGTGTTTCTGTCTTGTGTCCTCCTTTGTTTCAGTTTTCTTCTGCTTCTATCTTTTCTCTATCTGTCACTTTGTCCATTTTTTTCTCCTTCCTCTTTCTCTCTCTCTCTCTCTCTCTTTATTTATCTGGCTCACGTTTTTGCCCATGTTATCACGGGAAAGGGTGGTGGTCCAAAATTTGAAATTAAAATTAATTTTGTTGATTGAAATGTCCACATAAACATAGAAATGGGGAGGGGGTCTCGCAAGAATACTCTTTTTACATGATTATGCTATGTACTTTTTTCTTTGCCAGGAGAGTTCGTCATCGGAGGAGGAAAAGTGTGCCAGATGTCATGGACTTTGAAGAGTTCCTGCGGACAAAGTTTGTTAGGTCAGTTTAATAAATTGTTTTCTCTCTCGCTTTCTTTCGCTCTCTCTCTCTCTCACTCTCTCTTCTTCTCTCTTTCTCTCTCTTTCTTTCTGCTTGAGTGCCTTATGGTAGGGCTAAAGTGGGGATCAGTTGATTTCAGGGCCCTCGGGAAGAACAGTATTCATACTGATGAGGCTACCCTTGGGAAATAAGGCCATATTATTATTTTTTTTTTTTTTTTTTGCATACCTGTATGCTTATATCTCATGCACTAGCTACTAATGTAGCTACCATTAGCTGCCATTGATGTTACCCATTTTCTGTAGAGTTGTCATAACAGAGTGGTTTGAAAATTTGACTGGAGATGCAAAGGTTGTGCTTTCGAACCATGGCATGTTTGACCTTGGTCAAAAAGTTTTTGCAGAGAAGCAGTGGTTATGGTACATTGGAAAGCATTTTTGAGCTGGGGCCCCATTTCATAAAACTTGTTTTAACAATTGCAACAGATCTAAGACAAATTTACTCTCAGCCAATCAAGTGCTATGATTTCAGTAGCTTATAACAGTCATTGTGACGTGTTATTGATAGCAAGTTGCTTGAAACAGGGCCCAGTTGCTTGTAATAGGAAAGGTGCTTAAGTATGAGGAACATTATCATTGCCGTTACAGGAAAGCAATCAACGTTCGCGAGTGGGTGCGAGACCTGTGGGATGAATGGTTTGATGAGGTGTACCCACCCAGTGAGGAAGGCAGTGTTGCTGGGAGTCAGATAGAGGGCGTCCAACAATCAGTGACCAGTGCCGCTACACTCGCCAAGGGGTAAGTCACAGTTTGGAACCTAACAGACCATGCTAACTGGCCTGAAATTAATTGTTTCTCCAGTCATGTTAAAATATAGCATGGTTAGGTTTGTGTTAGGTTTATGCACAACTTTTTAATTTTAAGCTTAATGATTAGGAAAAAATTAGAAAGAAAAGGATAGAAACATTGTAAAGGTTATTGAGAATCATTTCTAAAGGTCTGTATAATTGCACAGGGATGTTACATCATGAAGTGATATGTGCTATAGAGTACAACATATTCATTTTTGTCTCGCCAACCGGAGGTGAAGGCGAGACTAAGGGATCCAAATGGCGCCGTCCATCGCCCGTCCGTCCGTCACAAATGTTAAAATTTACCTGCAAGACCTTCTTATGACAGATAACTTTGCAACCGTCACTCACTTTTCAACCAAACTTGGGTTGTAGATGCACTAAGGGGAGCTGCATGTTATGGTGCCGTTGGAGGTCACATGATAAGGTCAAAGGTCATTTCAGGTCAAACGTTAAAGTTTACCTGCAAGACTCTCTTATGACAGATAACTTTGCAACCGTCACTCACTTTTCAACCAAACTTGGGTTGTAGATGCACTGAGGGGACCTGCATGTTATGGTGCCGTTGGAGGTCACATGATAAGGTCAAAGGTCATACGTTGAAGTTTACCTGCAAGATTCTCTTATGACAGATAACTTTGCAACCATCACTCACTTTTCAACCAAACTTGGGTTGTAGATGCACTGAGGGGACCTGCATGTTATGGTGCCGTTGGAGGTCACATGATAGGGTCAAAGGTCATTTGAGGTCATACGTTAAAGTTTACCTGCAAGACTCTCTTATGACAGATAACTTTGCAACCGTCACTCACTTTTCAACCAAACTTGGGTTGTAGATGCACTAAGGGGACCTACATGTTATGGTGCCGTTGGAGGTCACATGATAAGGTCAAAGGTCATACGTTAAAGTTTAGCTGCAAGACTCTCTTATGACAGATAACTTTGCAACCATCACTCACTTTTCAACCAAACTTGGGTTTTAGAAGCACTTGGGGGACCTGCATGTTATGCTGCCATCAAGGTCACATGGTAAGGTCAAAGGTCATTTCAGATCAAACATTATAGTTTACCTGCAAGACTCTCTTATGACATAACTTTGTAAACGTCACTTTCCAAACATTAGTAGATATATGCAAGCATAACTTATGCAGATTTATGCACTTGGGGGACCTGTTGCATGGCAACAGAGATCACGATATTTCTAGTTATCGCATGTGGGCGAGACACATTATTGCTAATGCCTTGTTTGTTGTTGTTGTTGTTTGCCACCCTCAATTCTTCCAGGCAGCATTGCTTATGAATAAAGAAGAGGGCAACTTTCATATTAGACTTCGTTTGGAAAGCTGTTTTGTGTTAGTAAAAAACACTTTCTTTCTCTAATTTTGTATTAATCGACCAGTGGGCAGTCTACTCTCAGTACAGCCATGTCTGTTCATCTTGAAGACCTCAACATCACCGCAGAGACAGAGGAGGATGGACAACTCATGGAGGTACTGATGACGATGGTGATGATGATGGTGATGATGATGATGATGATGGTGATGATGATGATGATGATGGTGGTGATGATGATGATGGTGATTATGATCATGGTGATGGTGATGATGATGATGATGATGATGATGATATGATTTGATTTGATTTGATTGTAATATTACCTGACTGCTCAGAAGACGTATATATGCTCACAGGTACCAGGGGGACCTTCAACATTAAGTCCTATCCAAGAGATTTAGTAATGGAAGATTGATGCCTCACCAAAGGGCCCTGGCATATCAACTTGGTTAGAACTTTGGACCTCCTGGATAAGAGCTGTTCTCTAACACTGAGCTGTCATGAAGCTGGTATTACTTCTCCTTTTTCTCAGTCAAATATATACCTTGGTACTTGTAATTATAGCTTGATAAGATATTGAAATGTTGCACATGTGCATTTTGCCCTATATTCAAACACATGAGCTTATTATTGTTTTTGTCTGTTTTGTATAACAGGAACTTTACACAGAGGCGCTATATCTGACGGAAAAGATAAACTCTGAGCCTTCACCATTTGACCTGACTCGTAGGGGTGTCATCTATCGCAAGGTGACTATAGATGAAGTGTATAAAGTATCTTTATATGAATTTCTTTTTTTTTCACTTTTTTCTTCCTCTCTCTCTCTCTATCTCTCTATCTCTTTCTCACTCTCTTTTCTCTCTCTCTATATCTTACCATTTCTCTTCCTCTCTCTTTTCCTCTCTCTTTTCATCTCTTTCTTATTTGCTCTGTCTGCTTTTTCTATGTCCGTTTTATGGTCTGTTAGTCTCTAATGGACTAAAAGGAAACCCTAGCAACCAAACAACATCAGCTCTGTGTTTCTTCTTTTAATGTTCAATGTAAGATCATAAATAAACACTTACACCAACATTGTGAAATCATCCATTGTCTCTCTGCAGCTTGGCAAATTAAAGCAAGCGTGGGATGACCTTAACCAGGCGATCTTCCTGGAACCTCTTCTCCTGGACGCCTATTGGAATCGTCATCTCCTGTACCTTCTCAAGGAGAAGCCCACCAAGGCCTTGGAAGACCTCAACACTATCCTCAAGATCAACAAAGAACATGTGGGAGCCTACAGATCCAGGTATTGATTAGACATTGACCATCTCTCTCTTTATCTAGGTGCCATGTCCTAGATTTTGGCGTTCATGGTGTTCCACAACTTTCTTTCTTTAGCCTTCTCCATTATCCCCTGGCAATTCCCTCATCTTTTCAAGCCATTTCTTACAAAGTGCCAAATGTGTAAGGATTGATTCACAAATGAAGAGGCTCTGAATCATTTTCACGATAAGCGTATCCTGCGGAAAACTATCGAGGATGGTAGATGAGTTGGGTGGGACAAGTAATGTGACATGAAGACTAGGTGATTAGAGTCATGAAAGGTTTGCTCTATTCCCCCTCCCAGTATTAAATGTTAGTATTGATCATACCATTAGATTTGTAGTGGAGGGATAGAGTCACAAGAAGGAGGTTCTGTGTTGTTTTCTCACAGGTTGTATGTTGTAGAAAAAGATTGGAGGATGGCAGAAGCATGGGCTAGGACAAATTGGCCCCGTTTAGAACCAGAATCCAAGATTACATTCCCCCCCCCCCCCTCTTTCTTCATTTCAGAGCTGAAATTTTTACAACTATGGGCGACCTGACCATGGCTATCATGAACTTCACCCAGACAGTCAAACTGGACCCACAGGATCATGAGGCTTTCTTCAAACGGGCTGAGCTCTATGAAGCAGTAAGAGTGCTTTGAATGATTCTTGATTGGATAAACTATTGTGTATTGAATAAAGCAAGATGATAAAATGAATGATAATAATACTCCATTCTTGTATAGCACATATCATATTATGATTTAATGTCCCTATGAGCTTCCAATGAGCTTTGAAAATTATTACCCCAGCTTTTACTTCAACAACTATTATCAGATCACTGTGCATTTCTAGGAATAAATCTAATACGAGGCACCCACCTACTGCACCTGGGGCAAAATTGACAGATGTGGATTATTGTCTTGCCAAAGAGCTCTAGAAATATTACTACGGCTGCAAGCTCTGGCAACTGTTATCAGCACACACTGTATTTCCAGAAAAAAATCCTACCCTGCACCCACCTACATGTACAACACATGGGTCAAGTGGCGCACATGGATTGCTATCATTCCAGGAATTTGAACCCTGTAACTTGTTATTCACATTCTGGTGACTTTAAGGCCCGGTCCCACTGCACTTACGGATGCAAAGAGGATGTAAAACGTAAAAAAATCTTGCCATCCGTTGGAAAACGCTATGCATCCGTTGTGTACTCATTGCATACATGTTTCATACGCTCTATCCATCGAGCATCCGTCCACTGTGATTTCATCCTCGCAAAAAGCTGCACAAAACTTTTAGAACGGACATGACGGATGAACTTTCCGAGGTGTACGATGTAAATCCGCGACATATACGAGCAACACACGTTCTATGTCCGTTATCATCCGTTAAACGTCCGCTGTATCCTCTCTGCATCCTCTGGACCCTCTCTGCATCCTCTGGACATCCTCGCAACTCACATCCGCTGCAGCTGAAAACGGAAAGAGGGAGGAAAGATAAGGTACATGGAACGTCTATACACGTTAGTAGCACGGAAATAGAAAGGATGTAAGCGTATGCATCTCGTATATAAAGTATGCAAACGGACAAAGCGTTTGTATCTGGGATGTATCTTGTATATTTAGGATGTCATCCACTTCCATCCGCTAGGCTTCCAATGAACATCCGTTTAACATCCCGCTATATACCCCACACGTCCGTTCTTTTCCGTTCTGTTTTCGCAAATTTTCGCAAATTTTGTCCATTTCTGGAGCGGATGAAAACGGATGGAGCCACCCCCGAAATTTTGCTCGTCCGCTGTGTCCTTTTTGCATACGTTTTGTGTCCATCGGCCAGTGGGACCGGGCCTTAATGTATCCACCAGACCGCTGATAAGAAATTAAGACCAAAGGAAATCACCTTGTTATTGAAACCTTGTTAGATATCAGGGCTGAAAAGCAATATTATACTGAGAAGTGGGACCGGCAAAACTACCTTGTTTTAATGAGATTTTTTACAAAAGTGTTCTTTATAATGGGGTTCCACTGTATGTCATTTCTGATTACAGAGAGGTGAGATGCTGCTTGCCCTAGAAGACTACAAAGAAGCCACGCATCTCATGCCCAGCATGACCAAGGCCATCATGAAAAGAGGACTCTACCAATTTGATATGAACAAGTAAGTCACTGTTACCTAGTTTGTAGATGATATACAACCTAGTATTGTAAAACAAGCCCTGTAAGTTTCCTAGGTTGATTCATCTTTGTAAATTATGAATGATTATTCTTACACTTGCACTTTAAACAGTCAGGTGTACAGTTTTTCTACAGCAGAAATGTTCGGCACAGCTTTTCTAATTGTCAATTCTCATAGAAATTTGCTAGATATCGAAAACAAGCTGCTGAAAACTGCTTATCCAATAATAGCGAGCCAATGGAGTAAAATGGAGTCAAAAGGGGCCTGAGCTTTCGATCCTAGCAGAATCTTTGTCAGAGGCAAAAATACAAACATAAAAAGCAAGACAAGCATAATTATATATAGACTACAGACACAAAACAGATTACATGTAACAGGAACTGTAAGGGAGGAGCTGTGGACACAAAACAATGGGAACAAAAGGGGAGTGTGGGGAGTCAAAAACAAAGGCGTGGAGATCCAAGGAGAGTAATGAACCCCAAGCTCAAGGGTGGGTAACCTGTGAAAGCAATTTGCAAAAGAAATTTGTTAGCTTAATTAATTCAAAATAATTTAGAATATTGACGAAAGACCTTTTAATCAGTAGTGGAAGTACATGAAGTATTTTGTGTAGTTTATCGTGAAAGAAAGAAGACTTCTCTATTTCCTTTACGATTGGTAACAAGTGAATGAATATGAATTAAACCATGTCTTAACCCACCTAATTCTGTACCCCCTACCAGGAATTGGATGGCAGCTATCAAGGATTTCACCGAACTGCTGGTGCAAGAGCCTCACAATGCCCTAGGCCACACCTACAGGGGGCGTGCCTTCGCCAAGCAGGGGATGTACCCCGAGGCTGTGGCCGATCTCTCTGCAGCTATCCACTTGGATCCTAACAACAGTGTGGCCTTCTTCCATAGAGGATGTCTGCTGAGGAAGGCTAACCCTAAGCAGGCGTTGCAGGTATGGAATGGTCTTCAGCGACTCTCTTTGGTGTGTTAAATGGACCTTTATGTCTCTGTCTCACTGCCTTTATGTATGTCTATGTATGTCTCTCACTCTGTCCAGAGATTTCTCATGCTCCTATGTCTTTCTACATGTATCTCTCGTTCTGGTTGTGATTTTTATGTCTGTCCCTGTCTGTGTATCTCTCTCTCTCTCTCTCTCTCTCTCCCCCTCTCTCTGTATATATTTCTGTTTTTGTCTCTCTTTTTCAGTATGTCTCTCTTTTCCAGTATGTCTGGCTCTTGTTTGTCTCTGTTTGTCTCCATTTCTTTATTTCTTCATCTCTACCCTCTCTTTTCATATTTCCCCATTTGAAGAGGAGATGATTAATAAATGTAAATTTATTCTGTCAGCTGAAAGATTCTTTCCATTTTTGTTTGTCAGAAGACCTATGATAATGTTACAATAAGGATGTAAGGTAAAACAGTTCCAAATAACTCTCATCACAGTATCCACTATAAGGTGAATTATTTTTTTGGAACCAAATCAATCTAATCCAAGTAACCCAGCTGACCTTTCAAAGGTTACCATAGGGTTAGAAGGTAAATCAGCTCCTGAACTACCAGTAATCATTCTCATCTGAGTAACCCAGCTGACCTCACAATATCTAACCGCACTCTTTCACCACCACAGGACCTTAGCGTCTCCATACTCCTTGATGACGGCTTCAGTAACGTGATGGCGTTCTTCCATCGGGGCATCCTCTACATGGACATGGGTCGTCACGAGGATGCCATCACAGACTTTGACGGTGTCCTCAAGCTTGACAGGACCATAGCAGCAGCTCATGTCAATCTGGGCCTTATCTACATGACAAAGCTGGATAACTATCACAAGTATGTCAGGAATTGAGATAAGTTTCATAGTTTTTTGTGTGTTTGTGTTTGACTTTATTTGCTGGATAATGGACTACAAGTCATGAATTGAATTTGCCTCAATAGTTCTCAAGTTATCGTGGGAACAAGATATTTTCTGGATTATTAAAACACTTTTTTATGACCCTGTGACCTTTGATGTATGACCACTTACACCGTGAATCTAATCAGTTCATGTTTTCATGCTTATACATACTTGAGCCAAAGGGTTGTTTGTAATTGCTTCAAAAGTTATCAAATAATTGCTGGAAAGAGATATTTTCTTGAATTTTTACACTTTTATGACCCTTTAATCTTTGACCTCTTTTACCCAAAATCTAATCAGCTCATCCTGTCAATGCTTTTTTATATTTGATCCATGTTTGGTCAAATTCCATTTATTATTCCTGTAGTTATTGTGGTATCAAAAAGTCAGATGAACAGACAACACCGAAAAACATGATGGTGGAGGCATAAACATATAGCTGTCATTTTCATGAAAATGCTTTTCTTCAATTTTTCTTTCCAGGGCCATTCAGAAATTTACAAATGCAGTCAAAGTTGATCCAACCTATGTGAGAGCATTTGTATGCCGAGGGGAAGCCTATCATAAGATCCATGAGGTAAAATGATAATCATTTTATTTGAGACATTGTTATATAGTTTGTCACGCATTGAAGACAGATTTATGCATGAAGATTGCTTCATTTTCACTCAAAAATATTATATAGTGTTTAGAAATTATTTGGAAGCTATTAAACAGAACTAATGCCTAGTGATATTAAAAGATTTGAATGCTTTAAACTCAAGAAGTCTGTAATTTATAGACGTTTTCTTTACAGTTTTATATGGTTTTTTTAAACAATTTTACCCTCAGTTGAAGAATGCTCTAAAGGACTTCACCAGAGCCATCCATCTTCGACCTGACCAGCAGCATTACTATATGCTTAGAGGCCAGATATTACTCAGGATGGAGAACCTAGAACTGGCCAGCTTTTGTGTCCTGTAAGTTTGACTGATTAATTTAGTAGATTAATTGTTTATTATACCTAAGTGCTGGTTACAGAGGACCTTTATGTATATGAAGAACAACTTGTGGTCATCTTTCACTACCCGTTGGAGGGATAAATATAGTGAAATATATACTGAAAGAGATAAGCACAAGAAACACTTTTTGTGAATACCTCATGACTGACATGTACCTACCTCAAACGCATAAGTGATCATTATGTAGGTATATCAATAGGTTTTAACCTTTTTTCTTTTTTTTTTTAAATTCTGTTATTAACCCATTGAATATTGAATCCTCTCATTTAACCCTTTCAAGACAATTGACCACATTTTGTGGTTTGGTTCAATATATTTTGATTCAGAGCTCTAAAAAATATACCTGATGCATGAGTAAAAAGAGCAAAATTTTCTACACACACTCTGTCCATTTTTGTTGCATGACCCTATTCTGTTTGATGCCAGGAACTTTAAAAAGGAAAATAAGCTTCAAAATCCTTAAATTGGCAACATATTGAGAGGTTTAAAATCATTGTTTTTTGATCGAAATTGGCAATTTTGTCAACTTTTCAACAAAGTTCCTAACCATGTATATTGTTTTCAAAGACATTACATCTTATTAGAACCATGTAGCACTAAAAGAAAAATATTTTTGTTGCCAATTTGAAGAACAAAATGTGATCTATTTAACCCTTAGATAATTCCTGTCATTCCGTAGCCAAATACTAGAACCACTCAGACCCATCGCCAGTGGGTTAGATATGTCCATATAGCACATTCCATTATGTTTAGTAGCAACTGCTCCACAGCAATCTCTCTATTTGCTTATATATATCTTGTTTGTCAATAAATTTCTGAACAATCAAGCTCCAAAATATTTGGATACCTGTTTGCATTTATATAGATGTACCAGGAGATTGAGTTCATCCAGTGATCCTCTCCATCTCACATATTCATTTACTCACACCTTGGCCGGCGATAGGACATTTACAGTATCCGCTTCAAAATACTGGAATGATTTACCACTTAAAATTAGACAGTCTTCATAAGTTAATGCCTACAGAAAGGCCTTGAAAACACATCTCGTTAGCAGTTTGTAGTTGTAACGTTTTTCTTACTACATGTATTTATAATTGTTTGCATTTATTGTAAGCACTGTGGGCCTCATGGGAAAAGTGCGGTATAGGTAGTAATAATAATAATAATAACAATAAAACAGTGATCACATGACACATGCTCAGGTGACAGTTGCTCCTTGGTCATTTTCTTAGACTCATTGCATTTCGAACTTCTACCGTGGACCTGACGCTATCCCTCACCCTTGACCCTAACCCTAAACCTGACCTAAAACCTAATTGCAACTGTAAAACTATATCGAAATAAAGCCCAGACCAGATGTCCCATACCCCTTAGCATCAGTATGATTACTGTTCCAAATCTCAACCTTTCAGGCATGCAGCTGAACTGGCCCACGGCCTGGGCTCTTCACCCACCCAGCAGGCTGCCGTCCAGAGCTTCCTGCACAACTATGGCAAGGCCATCGACGTCCTGTCCAGTTCGGCCAAGGTCCACCCCACGGCACCGCTCTACATCCTGCTAGGCAAGACGCAGATCAAGGCCAAGAAATATCTACCAGCGGTTGAGAGTCTTGAGAAAGGTCTGGAGTTGATGGTGAGCAATCGCACTTATCCCTGGAAATTTCTATGAACATGTACCTAAGCCATGTGCATTTGAATCCCATACAGTAAAATCAGATACTTAAAACATATTGTGCACCCGACATTTTTGCAAAAAGTACATGTAAGTATTGAGAATTGCAAAACTTCAGCATCGATCTTTCGTATAGTTATATTGGAAAAAAAATAATAAATTGTGGCTCGAAGCTTTTGTGTATCTGGCCCACTCGAATTCTGTTCTGTTTATCATGTATGATTTATGTACTTTATGGTTCAATGTTTAGGTAGCAACTTTCATTCCAACATAATGATAGATATTAACATCCTTTTTATTTAATACGTTGATTGCATAAATATTTTGCCTTGTAAATTAAAAAGTGTCAGCTTTTGAGCTGCTAAATTTTGGAGTCACCTTTTACTCCAGTGTTTTGATGAAGCTCTTCAAATCCCTTTTTCTCCCAGAAACCTTGGCAGGAGCGGCAGAGCTGGCCTTTGGAAGCAGCGGAGGTCTACTATCTGATAGGAATGTGTCACGTGGAGATCCCAAACATCTTCAAGGCATACGAGGCATTCAATAGTGCCATCAAGATCAATCCTGAGTACCCTGAGGTAGGACAGATCAATTAATTTGTAGAATTCACCCTGCCATCTTTTAAGTTTTGCCTCGTTTAGAATTTCTCTTTATTTAGATAAATGTTCTTTTCCACATAGCGTAAAATGAGGGAATGGAAGGGTTTTCCTTTTGAGGATTTTACTAATGTAATGTAATAATGCTATGCAGACATTAAAAAAATAATCTCAAATGTCTGTGAGTAATTCTTATGTTAACCTTTCATAAGCAACGTTAATGCACTGCTAATCAGACTTTAAAAGACCAATTATTAGCTTGAAACAGTGTTAAGTTATTTTTCAGTGATTTTGATCGTTTAAAAGTTGGTGATAGATCTTCTATTTTGGACTTGCCCTATCCCTGTAGGCCTATTACCAGAGAGGATTAACTCGGACCAGGCTACACCAGGCCAAGGGCATCCTGGACTTCAACCGAGCCCTGGCCCTCAACCCCAAGCTATTCCAGGCCTACTTGAGTCGAGCTGCCTACTATGGCCAGAGGGGGCGCTATTCCAAAGGAATTTATAACTGTAACCAAGCGATCCATCTCCAGCCAAACAGTGTTCGAGCATACCTCTATAGGTGAGAATCTTTTTCTTCCCGTTAGGTCACTAGATTACATTCATTCAGTACAGGATGCAGGATCTTTCCTTGTGGTTTAACCCTTCCAGAGGTGATACGACAATTGCTCCAGCGACATTTGCTTCCGGCCATATTTCATCAAAAGGTATACGGTTGCAACTAGCATAAAGGTTAGATATAGAGTAAGGGTTACAATGTAGGTATACTGTTCCATGCATGGTTGAATTCTGGAATTTGGTTAGTGCAGGAAATCAGCGGTGGAGAAGTGGTCACAGGAGCATGTGTCATACATCTCTTCCAGATCTTCAGGGTCCTGTTTCATAAAACTTGTCATCAATGACAAGTTGCAATAACTGTTATAAGCTACTGAAACCCTTGCATCTCATTGGCTGAGAGCAAATTTGTTGGTACAAATCACTGACAAGACACTTGATGAAACCCCAGGAGTACAGAGTTCTGATAGGAGGAGACAGACCAGCACGGTGTCTATTTGTGTCCCTCCAGTTGCTTCAACATGATCATCATCCTCATCCTCATCCTCATCACCTTTTACTCATCCTCATCACCTTTTAACCATGTTATATCTATTCACCTTTGATACAGAGGAGCTTTGAAGTACTACATCAAGGCCCATACCCTAGCCATCAAGGACCTGTGCCAAGCCATAGAGCTAGATACCACCTGTTCACTGGCCTACTTCAACAGGGCTGTATGCTACCATACCATAGGTGACTACCAGAAGGCTCAGAGGGATTATGGAATCGTACTCATGCTGGGTGATGAGAACTCATTGAAGGTAGGAGCCCTCCTCTTCTACTCACTTTTGAATTGTCTTTGTTGCCTTCTTGTGTCTTCAGAATTCAATGTTATTTCTACAACTGCAGAAAACTTTGGAAACTACAAGTGAAGTAGAAGTATCACCTTTCCAAAGATAAAAATTGGCTAGTCACGACTAGCAGTGGTCTTACCTTTTAGTCCTTTTGACAATTATACAACATGTACCTTCTTACCCATACTTGAAATTTGCAACTTTAAATTTCACGTTCTCTTTAACTCTTGGAACAGAACACACACAAGAAATAAGTAATTAAAAATCAAGTACAGCAAAAACCCTGCCGTCTTGCTTTTTGTTGTCCTTTTTTCATAGAAGAAAAGTTTCCTGTCTGTCTTAATTGCAATTATTTTTTGTAACAGTGCTTTTAATTTACGAAACATGAAATTTTGAGGAATATCAAAGTGGGGCTTTATGGAAATTAACAGCACTCTTTGCAAGCTGTTATGAGTCAGAAATGGACTTTGCATAGATATGTACCACAAATGATGCTTTATTTGCTTTGCCTCACTCTCCTATGTGTAGGTGTTGATCAATAGAGGGCTGATGTACTTTGCCCAGAAGGATTACAAGAATGCCAGGGATGACTTCTCACAAGCAGTGGAGGTGAGTGACATATTTTCAAATCTAGTCGGCCATTTTTGTGATGTCTATGATTCTATGTATGCTTTCTGGACAAAAGTTACTCCTGACATCGTAAAAACTGTAATCGGATGTTTTTGGACCGAGCAACAATGTATGCTATGCTCCTGCAGTCTGATTTTTGAAATACATTAATATGTAACAGGGGGAGATAATATTTTTCACCAGTCGTTTGGGGAAGAAGTGTCATTAATTTCTGTCCATAAAAATCATCTGTTGAATTGATATTTCGCAGAGATGGTGACAAGATTTCTTAATCCATTCAACAATACATGTTTTACTATTAACAGATGTCGCTGTGGGTCTTTGTTACGTATGATATAATTGCAGTATCCAAAGGGTTAAACAAAATCTAATGAATAATGGACCCTTGCCATGAATAAATCTTCACTCTGTAAGAGAGTGATCTGAGAGAAGCAATCATGTTTATTTCAAAGTATTTTGTTCTAAAATCATTTGAACATTTCTTTCATATAGGTCAGCCCTAGGGATCCGAAGATCAGACACACGCTGGGATTGTGCTGTCACAAGTAAGTTTTATTTTCTCATGTTATACATGTACAGCTGTTAACATTCATCAGTCATTTGTAGAACTTTATGTGTCTTTCAAGTTTTTGTTGTTCTGTTTATTAACACACATGTATTATTAAAACGAAATTGTGAAAAATAATATTTGTTTAAAGAGAGTGACAACTATGGTCAAATGAACAATTGGACAAACAATATTTGTAATCAGGTTTTGACGTGATCCACATTCTCTCTTTCTCAGGTTGAATCGGTTGGAGGATGCAGTGGCGATCTACAGCAGTGCCTTGGAAGTCAATCCGTACTTCATCGATGCCTACCTTGGAAGGGGTAATGCCTTCATGGATTACGGTCATCCTCAAACAGTCCTTCTGGCCAGGTATATACTCTATCTACCTCAAGTTAGCTTTAATCAAAGAGATGTTGAAAGGGATCCATCACAAAGAATAATGCCTTATATGTTAGAAGAAGATATGAAATCACAAAAAAAAAAACACTGAGAGATTTTAAAGGGAAGGTTGAGTTCTGGGAAAGCTTTCTTATTCCTTTTATGTCAGTTTGGAAGAACATCTTAGTAGAAATGTCCCCTGAAAAGGATTTCTCTTCAAATGCCCTTATATTCACATATGACCAAAAAAAAATGAAGTATTCGGGCCACAAATTCATGCCACATTTGTGTGCAGTCCCATATACCCATTTCTGTGTGCGGTGCATGTGCATTTTGAGCAAGTTTGGGTTGATTTCTTATCATTTTGATGATTCCAAAACCTCACACCAATTCTTATGTAGTTATGATCAACCTTTCCCAATTGCTTTGAGACAGTTTCTTTCACAATGTAATTGCATGACCAGAGCTCAACTTTATCTTTGAGGATTGATAGTTGACGATTACAAGGCATAAGGCAGCTAGGGCTCCACATTGATTCCTTTGTAGGGGGTCAGGGGAGCGTTTAATCAAGTGTTTTACAATGTCAGGTGGAGGGGTAATGAACACTATGAACACCTCCACCTGACATTGCAACTCTGAGACAAAGGATCACTGATGAGTTTGAAGCTCTACGCCACCAAGCCCCAATGATTCGCAGGGCTGTGCGTGAGATGGAGAAAAGAGCTAATCTCTGTGTGGAAAGGATTGGGGGCCATGTTGAGGGGCATGGGATGTAATGTTCAAAAGAGATATCCGAAAGAAGACAATGGTAATTTGCTATTATTAATTTCATTATTCCATTTGTTAAGTTAATTTCTGATAAGGTGCATTGATTCTTGCAGTGTCTAAACTTGGTCCCAAGTCCAATTTGACCCTTTGTCCAAAAAGAATGATTACTCAGCCATCCATGACCGTGTATGAATAAATAAGATATCATTGGAAAGAGGAGATATGTGGTTTTAAGATGTTGCTACTCACTTTGGTGTAAAGTTAACACAATCTTCACAAATTTGAAATCAAATCTTGTTGCGTTTTTTTTTTATACGCACTGTATATCATTATCACATTTTCTCAATTTATAATGGTTTATGAATGGAATATTTTTTAATCATTGTACAAATATCTCTATATACTGCAAATTGTACAAAGTTTCCTATATTTCCCAAGTTGTACGAATTCCCTTATAGATTTTCTACAATTGTTTGCTAAGCTCCCTATTTTCCCTAAAATTCCAAAAGCAATATTTAATACTATAAAATCAGAATGGGATATCTTTCAGCAATATCTGTTCTTTGCACTAACTTCTCTAATTCTTGGATGGCACATTTCAGGCGAGATTATCAGCGTGCTATCCTCCTTGAACCCGAGTGCCTGGTTGGTCGAGTGAACCTGGCTTATAACATGCAGATCAGTGGATCCTACAAGATAGCGTGGAACCTCTTCACAGCATGCCTCAAACTGAATCCAAGTAAGTCTCATCCACATGGTGAATAAAAATATTTAAGAGTTAAAGGTCAAGTTGACTTCTGTTAATAAAAAGTACATGGGAACGAAACTGGATGAATAGATTATAACTCTCTTTCATATCAATGAAAGTGTTATTGTGCAAAAAAGTTTTACATTATGTCCAGATTGTGTGTCCATTTTGAGTGATCAAATATTAATTTGAATCTTGCAACGGTTGTTCAAAAACTGTCTGTCAGCCAAGACATGCAATTATGGCCACACACCCCACTGTGAACAGTACATTAGGACTTGCACTCACCCCAAACACACTGCCAAAAATGCAGCAATGCAAATGTCTGTGGGCACACATGAAGTTGAACAGAAGCAAGTGACACTTTCAGTGTATTATCTAAAGTGAATATATCTGATGAATACCAATGCTTGAGTATATTTGAGTATACAAGTAAATCAAATCAAATCATAATCACATGCGAAATTATGAAATGTTTCAAAATGTTTTGGTATATGTATCCGCTGAATTTAGACGATCATGGTGCTTCCTTGTGATGTTTTCCAGATTACCGTCCAGCCCTAGAAGGGCGTGCCATCGTCTCCCTCCAGATGAGTGACCCCTATGCTGCCCTCCTGGACATGAACAGCGCACTTCGTATCGGCAAGTCTGCAGAGATCTTTGTGAACAGGGGTGTGGTTAATCAGTTCCTCCAGGACCACGAGAGCGCAATGACCGACTACCAAGCAGCCATCAAGAAGGATAAGGGCTATGCCTTGGCATACTTCAACGCAGCCAATCTCTACTTCAGTAACAGGCAGTTCATGCAGGTATGGTGATCATGTAGTCTTTGTTTGTTGTATTTCTTTTAATTCTTTTTCATGAAGTGTGCAACCTTTGATAAATACATATTCATATTGGATCGTTCCGTATACGTAGAGCTCATTACTAAAATGAAAATTTTGGTTCTTGGCAGGCAAGCTCTTTTGTCTGTAGTTCAATATTGGTTGCATAAAATATTTGAAGACAGTATAATTCAGTAATTGCTATGTCAACTACATGTCTGTAAATTTCCTCTCTTTTAAAACTGTTCATTTCTGATTTGAAATTTGCAATTTTATAGTTTTTGTTTTATACATGTTTTAAGATGGACCTGTATACCTTGTGCATGAACAAGGTGGATTTTATCATTTTGAGAAGTTGGAATTTAATTATAAAAGCATTTAATTTGATATTTGTATCCTTTTTTTACAGGCCCTTCAGTTCTATGACAAGACCCTGGAACTAAATGGATCAGACGAATCTGCACTCTTGAATAGAGCTATCACTAAGGTATTTCCTTTTCTCATTATACATGTATATTTAGATGGGTGTGTGTTGAGTACATTGTAGAATGTTTAATTTCCAGGGTGGTCTACAAACAAAAATTCATTACATGTTAAATCGCAACTGGGAAGAAGTATAAACTGATATATGCGAAGCGTAATGTCGCTTGTGAGGGCCCTGGAAGTTCTGTGGTTCTCTGAGGCTTTGTGGTGCAATATAAGGCATATTTTGAAGCTTTTTGAAACAAATTTTATGACTGATATTTCATAAATAATTTGATTTGAAAATGATAATTTGAGAAATCATAACCTATCGCTGATTTTCAAACCTGTAGTTTGAAAATTCAAACCCGTCGCTGTTACATGTTAAAACCCCATGTGGACCACCCTGATTTCTGATTCGTTAAATTTTTAGGAATTAATTTTGAGTAGAGCTATCGCAAATATATTCGTTTTTGTCTCTTTAGATATAGGTGTGTGGCAGTAAGGGTTATCGTATAACAACATTTCATTTCCAAAGTGTAATTGTCAAGGAAGTAATTTCTTCTTTTAAACACAATCTGCTGCATTCTCATGTTGAAGTAACATAAATACATTTCATGTAATGATAGGGGGTCACATGATTGGCATTTCTTCTGTCAAACCTGCTTTTGTGACTTTCACAAAGGCTTCCTTTGTAGAAAGACCATTATATAGTAAGGTCACATCTATATTTAAGAGGACACACCTTTTTTTCTCATGAGCAGTCTCTTGCCATGATAGTAACTTTACAGTTTCTACATTTTGGCAGCAAGCAAAAAAAAAAAAGAAGCTTCTTTTTATAAAGCTCCTTGCTTTTCTTGCTGTCTCCTCTATCTTGTAATTCTATATTCTGTTCTGATTTGGATTTGTATGTATTTTTAAACTACATGTATTGATGGAAATAAATAAATAAATGAAGAAGATGCTTCATTATGTTCAAAAATGCATAAATGTATTAGTACATCATTAAAATATGCTAAGCTTATAAAAGTAACATACATATGTATTCAGACTTCTTACATGACCGAATACGTTTAGTATAAAAATTCTCCCTCCCCCCACCCCCACCCTGTGTTTTACGCATATGATCACTATTTTTAAAATACTGTTTCTAGGTGTTGATGAGGGATAGCAGAGGTGCTCTAGAGGACTTCTTCAAGGCTGTGAAGCTCAGTCCACTCTCGGCTCACCTTTACTTCAACCGAGGAAACCTCTACACCTCACTCAAACGATACGAACTAGCCGAGAAAGACTACAGTGAAGGTAGGAACTAAATGGTTGTCCCTTATATTTGGCTTGAATTCTACATAAGGCAAAATAGAATTGATTGCTAGTTATCTTGTCCCCTCCCCTTCCTTTTCCAACCCAGCTCAATTGTATTTGTTATATTTTTTATTTGACATGATATGTAACAATATATAAGTAACAAAAGTTATTTTTGTAGTGGAATTTCAGCTTTCGTTTCCAGTCTTCGTAGTGCATGAACAAATTAAATTTCATCAAGAAACTTTTCGATAAGAAACTGACCCCACAGGATATGGTATAATTATGCATGAAAAATGTAAAATATCAATTTATGTAGGACCCCCCTCCTCATTTCTAAAAAACCTGATTAAGAACTTTTTACTTGGCCTAAATTGCTGTTTTTGTGTGTACCACCCCCCCCCCAAAAAAAAAAAAAAAATTAATTAAAAAAAATCCCAGACAAATAATTTTGGTGTTGACTTGTTCTGTGGTAACACTGAATTTACTTTTAAGATAACTATTGAAGTTTTCGTTCTTTTATTGTTACATAGGCCGTATCTTCCATGGAAATAAACCTCAAAATGCTTATTCTTTTTAATATTTTGGAAGATATATATTACTCGATTTAATTTCAAAAGTCCCTGTAAAAGAAATGTTTATTGAGTTGAGATTTACCAAGAAAGAGAAAAAAATGATTCTATGATTAATGTGCATAGTTATTCAAAGATAAAGAAACACAATGTATATTATATAGTTTTTGAAAGGGCAATTAAGGAATATGAATGATTATATGAGTGTATTAGCAGCTCCACAATGGTAATCTGAAAATGATAATTTACAGGTAAGATTCATTGATTAACAGTTAAATGGATCACAAATTCATAACATTTTCTCCTTCTTTTCATCTCTAATAAAGCCCTGGCATTGCAACCTGATGACCCCCTGGTTCACAAGCGACGAGCGGAGGTCAGAGGTCGTTTGGGCAGGAGGAAGGAAGCCATTGCAGATTACAAGAGAGCTATTGAAATTCAGAGCAAGAGGCATTTATGATAATTTTTCAGCCTTAATTACAAGGGAGCATTTGTGACGAGTTTCCCAATTCTAGAAAGTTGAAATTTGACGCTGGAAACAAATTATGAGAAAGCTATTGAAATACATGTACAAAGCAAGAATTATTCAACATTCAACATTCAGCATTTTACTGCTTGAATGTGATATTAATTTCAAGGCCATTGAAAACTGTAAGGGAGATATTGAACTTCAAAGCAAGAAACGTTTTTTGAACTGCTCTCAAGTGTTGGACTTTGAATGTTCTTGAATGTTCACCTGGATAGAATTCAAGGAGCTGCTGAAAGGGATTATCACTTTATCAAGGTTCAAAGTCACCAAAGATTTCTTGAAATGCAGAGCAGTTTACAATTCATGATATTTCCATGTGAATGTATCGAGATTTTGAACATCTTAGCCATTACAGATTGTAAAAGAGATATATTGAAATGTAAAGCTACATGTAGAAATAATGATCATGTTCGTAAAGTGTTGGGATTTGAATGCCAACGGCTTTGAAGTTACAAGAGATTTATTGACATATAGTACAACAAAGCATGCATGTACAATTATATGATGTTACTCGTGAGTAAAGATTTGAAAATTTGGAGCAAGAAGAATTCATGGTACAGGCAATCCTGAGCAACCATCTTAGGGCCTTAGAAATTTTCCTCGCGAAATTCGAACTGCTGCATTTCACGCCGCACCACTTTCTGACTTTTTTTCTTTCAAGTCTTGCGCATTTTTTGACACCAAGTTTTCGAAAATCGGTTGTACCGTTCCGAGACGCATGACCTAAGAAATTTGTAAAATAGTAGAATTCATAAGAATTGAAATCACTTTGAATTTTTTTCTTTTTATGTGTTTAATATTTATAAAGAGCTTCTTGCATAGAAATTTTATCTTCAGTGCCTTTAATTACTTGATATCGCTGAAAAATGTGTATTTATGCATATAATTTGTATAAATTATACTAAATTAAACTAGATGAATCTTCGACAGCGGTCGGTCGGAATTTATGCCTCTGCCATCACCAGATTGGAAATGTATTGCATACATATACACTCTAAAAAGGATTGGTCCAACAAAATTACAAATCTTTTCACTTAAAAAGCACAGGAGACAGAAATTTTATTTCATTTCATTTTCATCCCGTACAAATAAAAAACTTAGCATTGATGACTTACAATCATCAAATACACCAAGGAAATAGATATTTTATAGCAAATAGACCATTGTCCCCTTGAAATTTCTAAAATAGGTAGGCCTAGACTCCATACATCGCAAACCATTTTTATGTATATAATGACCTTTGAATTTTGACCTTGAGACCCTAAAATCTAATCAGTTCATCATCCCTCACATATGATGGGCCAAGTTAGAAGCTGATCCATCAAACAGTTCTGAAGTTACTGCGAGAACAAACCATTTTTATGTATATAATGACCTCTATGACCTTTGAGACCCCAAAATCTAATCAGTTCATCGTCCCTCCCAGATGCATACATGGGCCAAGTTACAAACTGATCCAAAAAACAGTTTTGAAGTTATCGCGAGAACGTAAAGGGGATGGACGACCCGAAAACATGCCTCCGGCTACCACCTATGGTGGGTGGAGGCATAAAAATAAAGATTTACATAAAAAATAACCATGGATTTGTGTTCTTTACGTGATTCTCAAGGTCTGTGCAAAATTTTGCAGCGATCAGTCATGTTGCCACCGAGATATCAAGGGGGGGCCATCATGCCGCCCCCCCCCCCCCAGTCCTCGATACCTCCAAAAAGTATGCAAGATGAAAAATCTGTAGTTTTAATGGGTTAAATTTGTGATCCGTCCATTATTTATTATGATGTCATTGTACAATATATATTTGTTTATATATATATATATATATATATATATATATATTTATATCATACTTTTGCCTTCATTTATATTTATGTCAATTATAATATCTACTAAATACAAACCAGTGGTATGCTGCTCTGGTATTTTGAATGATTATGTTGTGTAATTCTTTTTTGGGAGTGGGTGGGCGTGGGTCTGTTTAGCAGTATGTCCGAGGACATTTTCGGACAGAGAACAAAAAAAAAATCATGACAACAATGGTCCTCGAACGTCGAACAATGAATTTGTGCTTTATTCCGTCAACTATCCGAGGACGAGGAACAATAGAGGAACAATACCTGTCCTCGGAAGTAAAGCCATGTAGAGCGGCGTGTGTGTGTGTGTGTGTGTGTGTGTACATGTTTACACATTCAAACCATTCATTTCAAACAAAGGGTCATCGGTAGTAATTCAATAGGTCAGGTTTATTCCGTCAATGAATTTTGTGACGCAATTCAATAGTGGAGTCATTGGTTGAAATTCGAACAATAGAAAACATAGATGTGTGTGTGTGTGTGTGTGTGTTAAAATGTAGGAAGAATAAGGGTATTGTTTGTTAATTCTTTGATGTTTTCATAGTGTGAGTCATTCTGTAAAAACTTGTTCCTGAAACATCGACGTTCAAAAATGAGAACCCACACTTGCACATTTTGCTGGTCTATGTGATTGTATAAAGAATAATGAAAGAATAAGTTGGGTTTTTTTTTTAAATCATCAGAAATTCCCAATTACATTATACACCCTTACAGGCTAATCCTTTCAGGCTTAATAGGAATTACCACAAAATAGTCATTATGTACATAAAAAATTTATCAACATTTAATTATTTCAATTGATGTGAGAGCATAATATCAATGGAATTCCATTTAATTATGACAGGGAAAAGCTCTACATATTTGCGTATGAATATGTCTTTACATAGATACTAACATTACAAAGGCAGGGCTTGGTGCAAACAAAAATATAAGCTAAGCATATTTATACACTTGTTCGTATGAACAAAATCTACCATTAGTTGGAGTCCATCATTCAATACATAAAGCAAGATAAGCAAAATCTTAATTTAACAAACTACACATACTCTCGTATTATGTAATCCTTCAACAAATTAAATTTACATGAAGGCATTAATTTGAAAAGCAAAAAAACCAAATTGTAAGAATATCTTCTTATATTATGTAGAATAAACATATATGCCACAATCATTACTCTTGCTTAAACCTGTATATCCAGGGACGTCTTGCTTGATTAGTTTCATTTGAAGATGAAGTTGAGTACTGGTCCTGGGATAGCATTGTGAAAGATACTGTCTATGAGCTATATTAGGAAAGAGTGATTACCGGTATGTACTATATACATTCAGGGTTTGAAATTATCTGAATTATCAAAAACATATTGCCTCAATATCACTACATTACTTCAGATATTGACGTTTGGGACTATACACATATATATTTGGTCCAAACTTTGAACTATTTCTAGTTACATTTGGAATATGAGGGCATTTGCAGATGATGAAACATTGCTAACGCACTTCAGTATTATTTTCTTCCACTAAAATGAATGAAAAAGATTACAGAACAAAGGTAATACTCCTCGTCCACATTTTTTTTCCGAGTGTGTTTCATAAATGAAGCATGGAAAAAGGTGCCAAAGTAACCCCTAAATCTAGTGGTGTAAGCAAGACAAAAAAAATTACCCACGGTTTGTTTTCATTATGCAGATTACATTGAATGGATATTTCACATTAGCGAAAATTGATATTTTTCATAATAGCAGAGAGTGTAAATCACCAGTACATTGAATAATAAGTTGTAGAAGAATATTACACACATCACAAGGGGTCTTGGCAGATACGGTATTTGTTTCGCCTTGGTCCACGTTGGATGCATTCTGTGGAAGGATCAGAGCATTTAGACTATAACCCTCAAGACCAACGGCATGAGAGATCGACATCACTGGTCTAGTGGCTTTGTTATCCAAGCCTTGTAGGCCTTCTGGCAAGTTTTTCTGAGTGTTCACAAAACCAACATTCCCCGTCTTGTGGGATGTCAGTCTGCTGGGATATAGATCTCGCAGCATTCCAAGAGGTTGTATTAAACCACAAGCAAACAATAACATTGACATATTGAATACCCTCATCGATGGACAATACTGAAGTTTTCTCCTGCTTGGCATGAATATACACTGATGAAAACCCTGCCTGTAACACAGAGTACAGTACAGTACAAGAACATACATGAAGTTCAAATGGTCCATGATTGCAATGCATCATACAACATGTACACCAGACCTGCTAACTCTGAAACCCAAGAAATAGGGACAAATGATAAGGCAGAGCCTGAAAATACATGTAGAGACATTTCTGAGTTTCCTATATACCTTTAATACTACAGACAGATTTTTGCAAAAATAGGAACACAGTGGTAGAAGTGGCTCTTTCTTTTACTTAAAAATCAGGATTGTTCCTGTTAAATATGGGCAGTTGGCAGGTATGATGTACACATTACCTCAAATTGTTCTCTTCCTGAGATTTTTAACAAGAATTGGAAAAATGAAAAAGAAAAAGCAGGGCTCAACACAAACAGGTGCCCGGGACACAAGGGTGCCCAAAGTTTACATGTAGGTACAGACCCAAAAATGTCAAATTTTTAAACAGAGGGATCAATGCATGAAGACCCTAAAATTTCAATCTGGACCCCTTACAAAAAACTTAGCGTGGAGCCCTTGAAAAAGAAAGAAAAAAGTTGCTCATCACATTCAATAACTCTCATTGTACATGTACAATAATAACACCCTCTGTACAATAATTGGGTGGCAAATCGTACCAATGGGTGAAAAATTTTACCATAAATTTGGCCTAAAAATTGTTTTTTCTTCTTTATAAATTGTTAACAGCTACATATATTGCAGAAGTTGTTCTGAAAGAACAATATATGGCATTGAAAGATAAAAAAATTCAAACCCCAAACCGGACTCTTGAAAATGTTGCCAAAGGCTACAGTAACACACTAACATAAGATGGGTGGCAAGGTCCAAGTTGACCTCTGACTAGAAAAGACCTCTGCCCTTCTAACCTTGGATCATACCACTTTGTACATAGGATTTGATTGCTTCAGCTTCTGCCCACACTACTTACAAACTGACAAATGATCTTGAATGACCTTTGACTTGCTACTCTTGCACGACTCCATCCAATCTATACATGACCTAACACTTTCATAACTTATTGCATTACATTATCATACACATCACATCCAACAGTATCGATTTCTAGTATTTGTTTGGAAAAATTACAAATACCCAACATTGTCAAACACTTATCAAATCACTCTATATGTTAAAAATACCTGTACAATAGAACAGCAATCATATTCTTTTTTTTCCATTGACATCACTGAACAGTGGTCAACTTGAATTCTGTTAACAACAGACAAATGTGGACAATGTGACAAAATGCCCTGCCTCCCCCTTCCCCCACCTCCCCCCCCCCCCCCACTATGACGGAAAACATAGACCGATAATGATAACAATGGCATAAAAAAATATATGTTCTTCGCTTTACAGCAGAACACTCGAGAGACGGTGCATACTTTTATGGAGACGGTGCATACTTTTATGTAAACAGTACTTTTTAACATTAAAGCAATTGACATGCACATTCAATATTTATCCTTTTAAAAAAAATCATAAAGGGAAATTCAAATCAAAGTGATTAAAAGCGTGTCTTGCATGGTCCATTAGGGAAAGGCAGTTCCATTAACTGTAGTTATTAGATTTATTCTCTCTATGAAAAAGTATATTTGACCCAAAGAAAGTTTACTTTAATAGTTATCTTGCTGTCTATGATTGTTTGGATTTATTCATTGGATCAAAGCCAAAAATCGTCAACTTTTAAATTTGATCAGCAATTTTCAATATCAAGGTGTTATTCTGACATTTTCGCCTTCCATCTGATAACTTGCGTGTAAATAAAAGAATGACAAACCTACATGCAGCAGCATATACATGGATGTCTACAGTGGACACTCACTGTAATTTAGATTCGATTGAATAGTCAGAATTCCATACAATAATGAGATTATTCATATTAAAATACAACAGACGGATGGGTGGAAAGGATTCCTGGCATACAAATCTTAAAATTGCTTGCTCATCTTGTATATTGCACTTCAGTGACTGTTACGTTGGCTTAGCTGAGTACCCCCAAGTGGTAGTGGTACCCTCAACAGCACACACACAGCCTCGTGCATATTAAAGTGTCTCGGCCCATTCCATTCAACTTCGTATTTCTCGCAGTAATAAATAATTCATCATATTGACATCTGTCTTGGTTCAACGAAAACAGAAGACACTGGACCTTTTCACCGTTTGCGCTTTTTCCGAGGTACGCTATCTTCGCTACTGTCCGATTCTGAGTCACTGGTTCCAGACGAGTCGTCCGAATCTGAGTCATCTTTTGAGCTCGCAATGGATTCTTCATCACTCGATTCGTCGGAGCTGCTGATGGTGGAGGAAGAATCGGAGTCAATGGTGCCGGATGATGTCCCATCGCTCTCATCACCGGAGCTGCTGTCACTTTTGGAGTTCTCCAGCCTGAGATCACAAATTATCACACAGAGACGATAGAAAGAACCAGATTATAATGATAGTAATAGCTGCATTTATATTATATCACATATCCATCCCAGGGGATGCTCAAGGCATCTACAAGGTACTTTTGGAGCTTTCCAGAGCTAAATCACTCACCGCTCCAGCATATTTTTTTCGCTGGCATTCTTGGAATTATTTCCTACTGGGTACCCTTTTCCTACACCAGGGCCCCCATTTCATAAACCTTGTTATTAATAACTGCCTCATTTCTATGACAAATTTGCTCTCAGCCAATCAGATTCAAGGATTTCAGTAGCTTAGAACAATTATTGAAACTTGTTATTGATGAAAGGTTTATGAATCTTGGCCCTGGATGGACAGTGGCAAATCCAGAAATCCAACAAGACCAGAAGACAACATAAATCTATATACCAGGTTGTAATCCATTTAATATGTAAGTGTATTATTTATATTTGTCTCAAGGGCACCACACCCTAATAGCAGTATGGCTATCTAGTGGTGTCCTATTACCAAAGATTTGTTTTTCAAATGTATAATATATTGTGATCAATTTTTTGGTAACAAAGTTCTTTCATTCATTCATTCATGTTATTGAATTTTCAAAGACTATTTCAAGACTAACTGTATTTGGCAATCATTTCAGTTATTCTATGCATTCCGACCCATTGACAGAAATACTCTGCTGCCTCTCAGCCTACATCTTATGGTAGAATTTGTTTCGTGCGAGAATTGAAAGCACCCTCATGTTAATCTACCACTAAACTAACCTTTTAGCTCCTTCCTCTTCCTCTCTCTGCTTCTGCTTCAATTTCTTGTTGAGGGTTGATATCCTGGATGGCCTATGGACGTACTTTCTCTTTCCTGTGCATTCATAAGTCCAATGTCCCATCTCTAAGCATTTCTGACATCGGACATTTTCCTTGTTTTGGCTATCAAAACAAAAAACAAATAATTTAAAGTTAAGAGGGTGAGTTCTGCTAGAGGCGGAAAATAATTTTGTGAAATTTCTCATTCTTTTCATCCCTATGAATATCACAGTGGCAAAGTCACATGAAAAATAATGCACTTGAACCGTCCTTATATTCCAAATATGACAAGAACTGTGTAATAATCAACCTTGGACCACATTCGATGCAACATGGTCAAGTTGTCATATGTCAAAACATGTCATATTTCATAAAACATCAAGCCCGTATGGCTCTGACAAACTAGCCATACGGGCTTGATGTTTTATAAAATATTAATTTATAATGTCTAGCTATAGAAAGGAAGCAATCTCCCCTATGGAGAGACAAGTAAACAGATTACAAGGCAGTGCAATGCTGAGCTGTTCCGACACAGCATGCTAAATTCAAATGTGCTAATACCTCGTACTCCGACATCAAGCCCGTATGGATAGGACAAACCACCATGGCATAAATTTATCGCTGGTAAACTTAAATGTTTTGTTAGTGTTCATTTCATTCTTTTTCTATGACAATTGTCTTGACATATTTATTGTCTGATGATGCCTGGTTACTGGTTAGGCCTAACAAGTTAGGCCTGTAACGGTAACGGGTATGTGCTGCCTAGAAGACCCCCATTTTTACACTCAAATTTCCGTTCCAAAGACCAAAGCATACCATTTTTTTCTTGTTGAGAAAAAGAGAGAAGACCGTTCCAAAGCACTGCTTTTTTTCATTCCGTCCGCCCCGCCCCGCCCCGTTTCGCTTCGAAGACACCGTAGACTTGCCAGACACAACGTATTTAGCGTATGGGAGCTTGTCTGTGGGAACCAGGGTAGCGTTTCATCAAACAGTCATAGGTGCGGGTTCGCCAAGATCCCATTGAAAAGCGTGTATTAAAATTAACATGCGTTTCAACAGGATGTCGGCGAACTTGTGCTTGTGACGGTTTAGTGAAACGATGCCCAGTTCCGTAGCATCATTATATATTGTAATCCAGTTCCAAAGAGCCCTGTTTTAAAAAACGTTAGGGCAACTATAGAATACCCTACCACACAGACTTATGTGCATAAACGACCAACACATACATGTAGGGTTAGCATGGTTAGGGTAACTTAGGCCTAGGGTTGTGGTTAGGGTTATTTTTAAACTTAAAAGTTAGGATTATGGTTAGAATTACGATTTAAAAACTTAAGACTGTCATGACTGTTAAGTTAATTAAGTCTTTGGATTTAGCTTCATTAGAGAAGCGTTGGTCAACTAATGGACATGTGGACTGTGGTCAACTTTTGTGGTGGGGTATTCTATAATAATCAAAACCTCAATATTACTTAAACGTCACAAACACAGCAGGATCTATTCATTCATTCATTCATTCATAAAAGTGAATCGAGTTCTTTTCGTGTGTAATTTCCGGTCGGTTGTCCCATGATTACCATGAATGATTACTGCGTCAACATTCACGTCAAGATTAAAAGCTATAAATCTAACCATCGATAAAAAAATCACATAACCACTAATACAGGTATTATCCACTGATTTTTTAATACATCAAACACACGAACAATTAAAAACAAACAGTTTCCTTACTTTCTTTTAGCGTTCAACAAAGCAATCCTGGTCGCCATTTCTGCTTTTATACGATGAGCCCTCTCGCGACAACAGACGCGACAGGGGATTTCCCCCTCATGCATGATCAGTTTGCGATGTAAAGTCGTCTGGTGAAGGGGCTTGAGGCCCAAAGGGGAAAAGAAAGAAAAGAAAAGAAAAAGAAAGGGAAAGAAGAAGAAGGAGAATAAAGAAAAGAGAAGAAAAAGAAAGTGAAAGATGAAGAAGATGAAGAAGGAGAAGAAAGAAAGACAGAAAAGAAAGAATGAAAGACAAACAGGAAGAAAGAAAGAAAGAAAAGAAAATAATTTCTTTTTCTTCATCATCATCATCACCATCACATCACCATGTTTGGTACTCTCATCTTCTCACCTTCTTCTCTTCTTCGTCACCTTGCCTTTCATTTCCCGTCACCATATGCATGGCTCGAAAGTCTATTTCAGTCTCCAAGTTCTTCAGGGCCGCAGCATAACGTAAGTTTCCTCTTCACGAGGATACTTTTGTTTCTCATTCTTAATGAAAGCGATCATTGGGGCCATCACATGGGTTACCTCTTGAGAAAAGTAATCATGTGCTTGCATGGGGAGCAATGAATAAGTATACCAGCGATTGTCAGGAAATCGCATTGGGATACAAAATAATTACGTGCGTTTTTCAAATATCTGCATGTCGATCGACTCCCTCCCCCACCACCGTTCTAAGCATCCTGAATGTGCCCATGTTTTGTCGTTCTTTCATTCTTCCTCTTTCTTCTTATAGTTTTCCTTCCTCTTCTTCTTTTGAATTCTCTTTTTCTTCTTTTGTCCTATTTATTTTTCGTTAATTGATTTCTTCTTCCAATTATTGCAGTCAATTATGATTCGCCTTCGAATCGGTGGAATATTCGCTTGCCTAAATAAGTCACATTGGCAGATTTTCCACTTGGGTTTCAAAGAAAGGGGGCACGGGCCGGATGTGCCCCCTTGAAAGTACACAACTTATAAGTACACAACTCCAAGTATGAGCCCCCCCCCCCCTTAAAAATCTGACGACTCCCCCCCCCCCCCCCCCTTTTTTTTTTTTTCTTCTTCTTCTATGGCTTGTCAGGAGTTTTTTTTACTATCGTACCCCTCTTTTAAACAATCTCGGATCTGCCCGGCCCCTGCCATATGATATGCCTGCTACAAAATTATAAGTTAGATCCCTTTTTATAGGCATTATCGCTGAATTCGAATTACTGAAAGGCAACAATTTTGCGTGAGACAATAAATAATCCATAATTATAATCCTCACACATTTTCTCACCATTTTTTCGCTGAAAGAAATCGTAGAAAATCACTCACTCATTGTGTCGTTACCGCGCGCATGTAAACATTCGACCAATCATAATGTGAAAATTCCCACGTACATAATATTATGTGACGTAACAATAAGGAATAGGTGTTTTTCTTTGTTTATTTTCATTGATGTAACAACCACACCAGTCAGACTAGGAGAAATTTTTAAAAGAATACTTTAACTGAATTGGTTTCATAATGGGAAATGCGCTTGCAACAATGATTTTGATTGGTCAGTACCGATCAGTTGCAACTTGCAATCAATCGCAACTTTCTTGCAACACCCCATAAGTCTATACCATGGTCTATACGTTTACTGCAGGGGGGGGGGGGGTTACTGCGGCAGCCGCTTGGATGTCTCTTAATTACAAGGTCGTTTGTCAAAATGATAGCCATGAAACATGACATTAGTTGATTTTAGGCTACTTTAGGTACTTACAAAACTTTCCGATTGACTGTCGTCTTTCTTTTCAATGAGGATGATACAAAAAAGGCATATTTATCTCCAAGAGCCTGTACTGAAGGATAAATAATATATCTATCTATCTATGAGGCCGTTGGATCGACAATATTATGGCTCTTGAGACACAGGTTCTCCAAAACTTTGTCTTCAGCTGTTCTTTTTAGCTGCTCAAAAGACATTCCTATCCAGTGCGTTATGTTATCAAGCTCGGTTTTATAGTTGGTGTACAATGGTTAGTAAACGAAGAAGCTTGATGGGAGGAATTTTTTAAATCGAGCATACGATCTTTAACACTTTGAGTAAAATGCCTAAAAATTTGTTTACAAATTTTAAAAAAAAATTCCTCCCATCAAGCTTCTTCGTTTACTAACCATTGTCTACGGCGGACCGTTTGAATATTAATGAGTCAGAAAGAAGAGGATCTCGGGTATTTGATTCCAGTTCATCGTGACTTGGCCGTGAACCAGAATAGCCTGGTGGTTAAGTCGCTGCCCGGCAAGCAGTAGATGACAGGTTCGAATCCCGCTGGTTCCAATTTTTTCTGACTTGTGTTTTTCATTACAGATCGAGCATACGATCTTTAACACTGGGAGTAAAATGCCTAAAAATTTGTTTACAAATTAATATTAGAAAGATCTATCTTATTAGGAAAGATGTATCTGATTAAATCAGAGGTATAGTCGTAAAGGCCTGTGTAAGATTTCAAATGCTATACGTATATATAAGCGCATGCAGGCGACAAATAGTTTTAACACAACTATTTAATGCTGACTTGCGTTATCCCCCGCCTTCTGTTCTCTCCTATAATCATAGGAGATGTGTTTCTTCGTAAACACAATTCATCAAACTGGATACTTCTCCTGCCAAAGCGCTTACCTGGGTAGATATGAGCTTGTCACCTAACAACGTTTCGAGATCAAATCAGATGAAACTGAACGATGTCGTCGTCGAAATGGAAAATTGTGTGACCTATGACAAGTGGTTCATCGCCGAGATGAAAGCCATGGAAGAGAAGCTTTTGAAAGGAGATGTTTTCGATATGAAGGGAAGGTTTGGCCTTGGCACCACGACTGCTAGATCTATCCCCGTCACCATGAACGATTTGGACGTTGATCGCAAGGACGTCGCATCGTAGGCCTATGTCATTGAGGAGACTGAACTTTTGCCAAACTGTTCCTTGATAAATTTCGCAAACGTGACCCAACATATAACTCAAGATGAGCTAAGTTCATTTAACACCCTTGTGGTCACTGCTACCTCGGAAAGATGCGCCGCGAAAAGAATTTGTCTTTTACCATTTAGTCCAATGAAAGAGCAGCTCCCAGACTATCTTGAAGAAGTGGCACTGAATTTGTAAAGGGAATCTAAACCGATTCCGTTTCCTCCTCCACCTCTTTTTAATCTTCAAAAGGGGAAAGTCATTCAAGTAAAGCCCCCGTATGATGTGTCTTTCCCGGTTTATTCGAATAATGAAAATTCGATTGCATCTGGCACTGATCAGGAGGACCAAAGGCAAAAGAAAGTGCCAGTTCAAACTGAAGTCGTCCGAAGCAGTGTCAGTCCTCTTATACTCGCTGAGAATTTATCCTCTGATGTAGAACTGGAATCGACAGATCAAATTAACCAACTGGCCAAGGAAGTTCGACAAACTCTCAAGAACGAAGAAGCTTTAGAAGAGGACACTTTGCTAACCGTTTCTGCCTGCCATGATGAATACGATGATGATCCATTACCACGGGTCGATCAAAACAACATCATAGCCAATCACCCTATAGAGAGTTTTCCCAGCTTGGTCAGAAGAGCGCAAAGTCGTAGCTAATCCCATCCTTATCGAACGCAGACAATACACCAGAATTATAACTAGCACAAGATAACAAGTTACACATAAATATCATCCGAACGCTTGCTACGGAGGTCAGGGAAGAAATTGAACGAGCATTGAAGACGTCACCGCAAAAGCCGTCAGAACTCCTTTCCTCAAGTAATCAACCCAAACGTATCAGTGATGAAGAATTCTCAAAAAAGAATGGATGCTTTACAGGAAAACCAAAGGGCCACGCTGTCTTCAAGAGTCAAGACAAAACAAAATCTCGTGACGTCGCAATGACAGAAATATAAAGTGTTTTCTTACAAATCATTATAAAATAGTCATGTGTGTAAAACATATTTCTCTTTCGAAGACAAAATTTTCCACATAAAATAAAAGAGAATGGAATTACAGATCCTACAGAACAAGCCGAAGAGAATGAGTCAGGCATCAGGCTTCAGGTACAACTCCACCCTCGTCTACTGGCGATTCCGGACGACGCACCCCTTTCGCCGTACACAGAAGGTCATCTCGTGATGTCACCTGCCGTCCGGGTTATCGTGGTATCCACATCTTGGTATTGCCAAAGCAAGAGTACAGAGGCCCAGTGGTCATGCACCAAGCCCGTCATCCTCCACGGAGGGACCTCTCATAAGCCATTGAAGCCAGCATATCCTCGTTATGAATACACAAGGAGGGGTTACAGAGGATTCTGTCGCCATTAACTCTTTGATTGCGAGATAACATACTGTTCTATCATGGGTAGCGACTGTGCAAAATTAAATCAATGGCACGGTGAGGGTTATGGACAAAATATTTTTCTTGACCTTTAATTGAACGAATACTCATGTGGGTTTGATCTAACAGGGTTTTTCCATTTTGCGCCTTGATGAAGGAAATACAATTTAGTAACTCGAGCAACCACGTAAGGAAAAAGAAGCAGAAAGAAGCAGAAAAAAACACCCGAGAATAATTCATATTTATATCAAAACATTATCGCATTCTTGTTTTTTAAATTAATGTACACAACAGATCGCTTTGGTCCAGAAAATGCCATGCATACACAAATTAATTATGTAAACCAAATCTGAAACTGAAGCATCGTCCTATTGTTAGAACATAGAATCAAGATATTCATTTTTAAAAATTGTTTTTCTTTATTCTGTTTATATCTTCTTGATATCAATATTACACAGAAAGAGAAAGGACAATCAATATGAAGATATGTATAGCATTAATGAAGATATGATCAATGATCAATGAGTACACGTGTAACAAAAATGTAAAGTGAAATTAAATTAGGGTTGATACACAATTGCCTTCTTGAGAACTTGTAGTTTTGTTGTGAAAATTTCTACAGCACTTGGATGGGAAGGTGATGTAATAGAGTTCACATGTCCACGTATCTCTCTCATCTAAACTCTCATCCCCCTACTCGATCTCTCTCCCAATTTTCCTTCCCCCTCCCCTCTCTCTCTCTTCTCTTTCTCTTCTCTTTCTATGACTTTATATATTCTACCCTTGCACTTCTCTCTCCCTCTCTATCTCTCTCACTAATTGGCCTGTTTATAAACTGTCCAGGCCACAAGGTTCCATGTAAAGTTGTAATGGATCTGGTGTTCATTAAATAACCCATTTTTTTCTTGATTTTTCAAGCAAAGTAAACCAACACCCTTACTTAAAATATAATTATTTGTAACCAGAACTCCCTTAAAGATTATGGGAAGATTTATGGCAAAATATTTACAGGGCTATTGCTCTTAAACAATAGATATTATTTTTTTAGTTGTGGTTATACATCAAAAGTCCATAAAGACCTCTTTTGGTTTCCGGATGATCAAGTTTTGTGTGCTCATATTTTGCTCATGTAATGTACTTAACTTCCTCATACCTTTCCTTTTATAATCATCGATACAATATAGGGCATTGATTGAATATCACTTTCTAAACTTCCTTCACACGATACCCTCCTTTATGGGTATTTCTTGACTTCATTCATCTATTTTCATCCCAGAATGGTACGCAAATTATGAATAATCACTCTGAAAAAAAAATAACTCTTATAGTCCTCAAAGTTTTATATCTTCTAAATATACATTTCTGCCTCAGTCATCTTTGTGTTATTGAAGTACATGTAATGAATAATATGCATTTACAGGTGCATTCATGCATACATGTATAACAAGTCTATCATAAATTGATACATAATGATGAAATTAACTTTCATATTTATTATATACATAATATATAAATAAGAGATATTGTTAAAGATACACATTAATGTTTCTTTGAATGGTACTTCTGGGGAGCGTTTCATCAGGTGTTTTGTCAGTGATATTTACCGACAACTGTTATAAGCTACTGAAATTCTTGCATCTGATTGGCTGAGAGCCAATTTGTCGGTAAAAATCACTTACAAAACACTTGATGAAACGCTCCCGTTTGCTAACCCCAAAACAGGTTTGTTTGGGCCTGACAAGAGTGCTGACACATGTGTTTAATATACTATTAACATGAACTAGTAAATATTTCAATCATTTTGTGCTGACCCCAAATGACTATTTGCTTTAAACCCAAATAGGAAGAAATAATGTTTTTTCTTCCTATGCATAATTAAGGTCTTACAGGAAATATCTGAAACTTGACTTTGTATTGTCACTGTTTTTTCACTGGTAGTGTTTTCTTACAAATCATTATAAAATATTCATGTGTGCAGAACATATTTCTCTTTTGAAGACAAAACTTTCACGTAAAAATAAAATTTGTCAAAGTGGTTCCCATCAGAGGCTGTTTTGAAGCACTGTTGTATAGTATGACACAACTGTAAAATGAAACCTAATCACAGCACAACTATTACAGCGCTGATGTAAATAGGCCAACTGGTATTCAAAAGTAAAACCAATTTAGGAGAGCATCCTCCCACTTATGAAGAACCAAGCAACACATAATGACAACCATAAACTAGTATCAGATCCATAATTACTGAAGGATGGAAAGCAAGAGCATTCAAAACCAATCTTCTATGAAAGAAAAGAAGTATACCGACACAGCATACAACATGCAGTGAATCTGTCTTGTGCATATTTGTTGCACAGTGAAATATATTTCTTATGTACAGCGAGAGAGGCAAAGGGAGAATGCAATTCATTTCATTTGATAAATTCTAAGAGCACAACTTCCCAGTCTATATCCTACTGAAGGAAATGACCTTTAAATTAAGAAAGATAAATCTAAAACCTAAAATAAAAGAGATATAAAACAACTGATGTAAACAAAAAATAGGAAAGGAAAGAAACTGAGATTTGATAGTAGTTTCTGCACATATCATTGATAATATGGTTTTCATGAACAACCTATAAAAACTTATCTTATTCTCAAAACACCAAACTATGAATTCCCACAAAATGCATCAAGTGTTTTTCCAGTTAACACTCCGGAAAATGGTAACTAAAAAACCTTTTTGTACAGTGTACGACCATTTTTTGTCTCTGTCTGTTCAGATTTGAGATCGTCTGTTTGGAGGCAGAAGGGCGTTAATCCATATACTTTAACATATACCAGTAGTTAACATCCTTCTGGCTCTCAACAGACAAGATAATCTTGCTTACAAGGCTATAACTGAATCTTTTTCTCCTGTCCCTGAAGTGCAACCCCCTTGTTATCACAAACTCTAATACCACTGACACTGTGCATTCATGAAAGTATTTACCAGTCAATACGACACGTTTGTGCTACAAGACATAATATGCAGTCAGAGAAAAGGCCCTAATATACTCCGAATCAGGGCAATGTCAGACCAGCCACAACCAGTCGTACGACTGTCCCTGATTTTATAGTTCATCAGACTGAAAGCTGACTGGAAAGCTTAAAATGCCCCACAAATTTTATATTGCTATCTTAATGTGTAATCAGGAAGATTTTACATTTTCATATTTCATCCACATGCAATGTCTCTTACAATCCGGGTTGTAATAAGGCTGTAAGCTTTGAAGTTACTAGTCACCGTTATTAATCTACCTTGAATTAATTTTGGGACATTAAATCCTTTCCAAATAATGCTGGTTTAGCTCACAAAGTCATTTATGGCTCAGACTGTCCTTAATTCAGGGCAAAAATGTGAATAGAGTGATTAGACTGAAAGTACCAAAGCATACCAATATTCTGGTGATCAGTATACTGTTGATCTACCAAAGTGAATTTGAAAATAAAAGCCTGAATGCTGAAATAATCAAAATGTGGATACCTAAACTACATGATAGTTCATAAATGTGTTTCCTCAGCCTTCAGAGTTGATGCCGAAGAAATTGTGCTTTCCCTCCACTTCTCTTTCACCATGTTGGTAAGGAAGTATTCCCCTGCAGGAGCAAAAAAGAGATAGATAGAGAGATAGAAAGAGAGAAAGAGAGAGAGAGAGAGAGAGAGAAGGCGGGGGGGGGGGGGGGGGGGGGAGAGGGAGAGAAGAGAAAGAGACACAGGAAAATTGAGATTAAAGAGTCGGGGACAGAACAAGTGAGCAATACAAAGGGAGGAAATGACAAGAAGAGAGAGGGAGAGAGAATACAAAAGCAAGGGACAGGAAGAAATATAGAAAGAAAAATGTAGAGAGAGAAAAGAGAGAGAGAATTGTTAGACATGTGATGCGGGAGAAGGACAAATAAATCTATCGACATGATGTGCACTATACAAGAGCTGGCTATAACCTGCTCCAGACTTCTCGTCAAAACAAAATACACCTGGGGGCCGTTTCATGAAAGGACTTGTCAGATATTTTATCCGACAAATTTGCCCTCAGCCAATCAAATGCAAGGATTTCAGTAGCTTATAACAGTTGTCGGATAAAATATCCGACACATTCCTTTCATGAAACGCTCCCCAGTTGGTAATCATAACGTAATGTAAGATACATCAGTTTCTAAAGAATGAGTTACCTGACTTCATGAAGATTATAATTCATCCAGTAAAATTTGACTATGAGCGCCATTTTAAATAAATTACTGGAATTATTCATGATTGTTCTGTGACGTTTTGCCAGCTCCTATTGGCTTCTTCTAGAGGTCTGGAAAGTTCATGTGCCCCTTCACGTATCGAATATCGCACGAGAATAAAAAGAGGAGTCCCCACTCCCTAAAAGCGGGAATCAGACTGCCAAGAGATGTCAGTAGGAACTGGCGAAGCGTCACGGAGTAATCCTGAGTAATTCCAGTAACTGGTTTATAACATCACTAATAATGAGTACAAGAGTTTTTACAGGCAGGGGTGGATCCAAGGGTTTTGGAAAAAAGAAGGGGGGAACACAACCGAAAGATATCTAACAACAAAAAAAAATATTCTGTTTTTCAGGTGCCTTCTGGGTAGATAATTTGAAAGGGGGGCACTTTTTGGGGTTGTGTACTTAGAAGGTATGCAATTAGGTTTTAAAATGGGGAGGGGCATGGGCCAGTTTAAGGGACCACACACTACACTAGAGAGTAAACAACTCGCCACTCAATGGCTTTTCCCTGTGATGATGACATTACAGCATCAAGAGAAAATTCAACATGATCATGATCATAATATCATCAATCCATTTGTATTTTAATATCAAGAATTTATTTATTCGCTAGTATAACGTCAGAAATGTTGTTTTCCTGTTTCGGAAATAATCAGAAGCGATCCGATCATAAACCTTAATTCAATTGCAAAAAACCATATCACGAAGCAACTGCACAAAAACATTCAGTGTGACTATAGCAGTTCATCACATTTTATACATGATGAAAATATTTGGCATAGATCACATCCAACTTCAAACCATCAGAATATTCAAAATGTGATAAATGCTGTCAACAGAAAATAAAGAGTCAGCCTGCATCTGTTTCAAATCAAGTTTAATCTAAGGTCAAACCCAGGATGAATATTTGTTTCATCATTTTTTAACAGTCTCCTTCTCACCTCTTGCTTTTTCTTCCCTTAGCAAGAACAAAATCATCTTTATATAAGGTCATGCAAACTGCTGCATCTCCTAACAGAACGTGATTTATCAGAGGAAGTCGAGAAATATCTTGATCTTCTGCCCGGGAGTTGGAGTGCAAGACTACTCCTATTCTGGCCTTCCATCTGGGGATCCATCAGGGAGGAGCGAGTGCTCCCAATCGTTGAGAGAGCATCGTAGAAGACCTCACTCTCCTCGTCATCGGCCCTTGTCAGGGGTAACGGGAGAAGAGCAGCAGGGATGCTCCTGGAGAGTGTCTGAGAAGGGTACTGGACCTCCTCGAGGGATATGGAGTAACGGTAGAGCATATAGGGACGCAAGGCACTCATGCGTTGGTCCTGCTCCAGGTCCAGACTGGCAGGGAAGGCTTGGTGGAGCTGGAAATCCAGGTCCTCATGGCTGAAGCTGCCCAGCCAAGGTGATTCCAAGGCGAGGGAGGAGGTGTTGGAGGAACAGCACAGTATCTCCTCTTTGGTCATGGAGTAACGATACTTCATGATGGAAGAGCTACGTGGGTGGATTGGCAGCTCTAAACTATCAAGACTCTCAGGTTCACTTTTTGCATCAGTTACAACATCACTATTTGCATCGGTTACAACAATATCTGGTACATGTAGAGGAACCATGTCTTTATTACACTGTTCATTCTCATCATCATCATCCGAGATGAATAGAGCTACATCTTCTTCATCGTCTGTCATTTCTATTGGATCACCACAGTCTGAATCTTCTTCACCAACCACCCACTTGACTTTGCTATGACCTTCACCCAGTGCAACAGTATCCCTACTCATTGATTTGAGGGATCCTGCAACATTTTTCAGTGAATCAGACATACCTTCTGCAGATGAGTCCAAGGCCTCAACACCCTTCAGCACTTCTTCCTCGAAATCGCTCACAATGGACTGGACAGATTTAATGTCGTCCAATTTCGAATTCTCCCCTTCTTTGTCTTCCTCCTCCTCTTCTCCATCGTAGACCTCCACATGACCTTTGAACAGATGGCCACCGTCACTTTCCTCATCATCCTTCACGACTTTGAGACATAAGGAGTTGCTACTGAAGATGACGCTGCTGCTTCCGGGCCCTCGCACCTCAAGGGTTCCTTGGAGACTTTCCATGGAGCCTGGTGGCTTCTTGCTCTGCCATGGCCACGTGTTGGACCTTCCTCCACCCCTCCCGACATCTTTTCTTAGCTGCACCATTGGAGGCACTTCACTGGGGGTTTCTATCCCATCAGTCGAAGCTGCATCATCAGAGGACGTACATGGACACCCAAAGCAACCAGTCCTCTTTTGTTTACGCGTTGCAACACCACTGATTGCAATGAAACAAATCCCTAGTACAGCCAGGACCACATATAGTTCATTAGCTATGTCCTCGAACATGACTATTGCGTGATGTTACAGCTTCTTCACTACAGCAACAGCACAGTTAATCACGATGCCATAGGCACGCCAGTTACCACATTGTCTTGTACATGTATGACTCTATTCATAAAATCGTTGCACATTAGATTTTTCTTTCAAATCCCACAGTTCTGCAGAGGCAGTTGAACATGACACATCAAATCCCTATTAGAACACCCCTAATTAATATGAAAAGGTCCTCTTCTCCAAGTCGGGCACGTATAAGTATAGGAACAAGCTGAAAAATGTGATCAGACATGTAATATCTCAACAGTTTTGCTGTTGCTTATGCAGAAGCAGCCCATGGACAACTCAAAGCATCACCTTTCAACAACACTCTGTAGCATAACTGGGTGAAAATGATATCAGGACAAATGAACTATTAATACACAAGCTTTTTAACAGCTTTCACCAGCGATGCAATAATGAAGTGCATGTAATTTGAAAGTAATACTCTTCAAAATGTTGAAAGAGATAATAAGCTCCTTGGTAAGAAGAGCTGTGCTAATGATAAATGGCACAAGCTTACGAAAGTGAAACTAGGTATTTGGCAACTCCTTTCATTATGCTCCAACATTGCTTAGTGATACAGCAGTTCCCTCTCTTCCATTTAAAAGATGTCACTTCCTGGAATTAGTTTCCTAGTCTCTGTATTCCCATGTAAAAAGCAATAGGGCAATTCTATGAAATATCACAGTGATACATAAGCACAGCTTTAGATGTTTACATACTTCCTGTATATGTTTCATACATGGTTTGATTTTGTTTAAATTGAGGCTGGAATATTGATAGTTTTGCTTACTCTCTATTTTTTGTGCCAAAAAAAAAAAAATTCACCAATAATATTTCCAGGACTGGTGATATTTTATGCTTGGCAAGATACTTTTGAATTTCATAGTTGTGATTTTCATGTGTCCTGCAAACTAACAATATTTTTAATCAAGACCTTTCACAAAATACCAACTACATGTCAGTTCCCTTCTGATTTTTCCATGGGTAACGTTTCCTGATTTTTTTTTCTTCAAAGAGATTTCATGATAAATAATTTACAAACCTTTTTCACTCTCAAAAAAAAATACCGGAATACTGATGTCCCAAATAGTTTTTTTACTAATATTTATCTCTGGTGGCAGCTACACGAAAAGATTTTCTCAGCAGTGGAGATAATATACATGTACCAAAGAATATGAAGTGCAATATACAAGAGCTGAATATACATGTACCTGCTATTTACTTCCCGTCAATATATATTATACTTGTTTATCATATCAAGGTTGGTGGACTCGAGAAAGAAATAAAACAAAACATGAATAATATCAAAATTGACAAAAATCCTTTGGTCATAAAAAACCCCCCTTCATCCCCCTTTTTCAGCTGAAATGTAAGTTCTATCAGTTTGCAGACAGTCGTAACAGAAAACTTTGAAAATGCTCTGGTCCTCCCAGGCTCTATTTAACCTTTTTGGTACAGAAATCTGAGTTATATTGATTTAGCAAGAATGCTAACCTGCTTTATATGATGATCTGACCAATGGACCACTTGCTGTGTAGGCAAAGCCAAGCTTGTTCCCCACTTTCTCCCAGTATTTGAACTTCTCGGGTGTGACGTACTCTGTGACCTTGAGGTTTCTCTTAGTGGGCTGCATGTACTGACCTAGCGTCAGACAACTTACTCCTGCTGACCTCAAGTCTGAAAGAAGAGAAATACAATACATCATAATCAATGTGTGGGACATGGAGGCAAATATGTATGAAGATACTAGAGGAGAATGGTTTAAATTTGCATGTAGTATTAACAGTATGCTCTCTCAGGTTACATATACAGTGTGTCCCAGAAAAAAACGAAATTGGATGTCATGGCAGAAATTTTCCATCATAATGAATAATTTCCTTGATGAGATGTAGATGTATGAAAAGCTCTGCTTCTCTACTATCATTTAATGCACAACAAGCTGCAATTTGAATTCCGAAAAACAAGTGGTGCATCAAATGAAAGAAGAGAAGCACAGTGACAGCTTTTCATACATGTATATACAGTCAACCTCGCCTAAGTCGATCATGACGGGACTGAGTGAAATGCATGGACATATGCAATTTTTCGACTTGTGCGGAAGTCAACGAAAATCCGACGCGTGTATACAGAACACGGGGACGCCACAGTGCGGACTGTGGCTGTGGCCCGGCGGTTTGATCGATTGCGAGTTCTCAACACATATGTACCATGATTTATATTGTGCCGATATCGAGAAAATAAGAACATACATTGTACCTTTCATGTACCCAGTATATTACTTCACACTCCTATTACAAGTTGGCCAATAAAGAATAAAACCGGACACGTCCAGTAAATTCCAATTTATTAAATCCTCCCTTACATCCATTTATATGCACATGGCCGTGAAGGCAATATACGGCAATAAAACTGCAGGTACGGCGTCCGTCCGGCCGGCCGACCGTGCAAACATGACTTAACATGTGACATTTTTGTTCTTCACATGAGAGCGCGAGAGAGTCCGCGAGAGAGGACGCGGAGATCGCGCCAGCAAGTCAGGGAATTTTTGTAAACAAAATCGGCGTGTGGCAGTTTTAACAATGATTGATTTCACATCGCTAGTTCGACTTACGCAGTGTAAATTTAAAGGTTTTCTCATTGTATTGTTCTGAGAATATGATCGATTTAGGCGAGTATCGACCTACAAAAAATCAACTTGTACAAAGGATTAACACACGTAAATCTATGAGGATAAATTGTGACTTTTTATTTTCATTGACTTGAGCGACTATTCAACACATGCGTCGTCGACTTAAGCGAGGTTGACTGAATGATAAAGGAAATTGTTCATTATGATGGAAAATTTCTGCCATGAAATCCAATTTTGTTTTTTTCTGGGACACACTGTATATATGAAGGCTTAAATAAAAGCCAGCAATATGGACTGACATATGATCACTCATAAAGGGAATTTAGTGAGATAATAATAATGGTCTTTGTTTGAATGTTTAATGTCATCTGTGGGTTACTGTCTCAGGGAGGCACATTAGAGCAATTGATTTCTAGAGCATGGTTATTATTATTCCGAGGTTGATGATTGTTTTGCAAAAAGAGGTATCAGGTATCTCAGTCCTTCATTTTTAAAAATCAGAGGAACTCGGTCAATTGCTCTCCTGGAAAAGCAGAGGAGCTCAATTTAAGCACGACATATCGCTCGCCTGGGCAAACCGAGGAGCTCAATTGCATTTTGTGCTCCATGTAAGAAAATTAAGGCAGAGTTTATATTTTGAGACCTTTATAAAATATCAATGCATACACAGCAACTTCATAAGCAAATGGAGGTTTAATTTCTTTCACTACAGAGGGTCAATCTGTTTTATACAATGACATGTAATTCAGTGTTGATCAATAACAATAACATTCAGTGACTTTCTCCTGTCCTTGTAGTAGCCTCATAAGAAAAATCATCCAACCTTTCCATATACTGTATTTTCTGGACGTAAAGGCCGCAGTATTTTCACCCAAAATATCTCAAAATATGGGTGCTGCCTATAAGCAACAACAGACAAAAATGAACCGCCTGCAAAATCACAACACGTATCTCTATTGATATAATTATCTTTCAAGTATTGAAATATTTTCATTCATAAATATATCATTCAGCACTAATAACTAAATATCTCATAGATATAATTACAAACACGGCCTCGTATGGTCTTCCGAGGTTGACAAAGTACTCGGACAAAGCTTGCTGAAGCTCGAGTAATGTGCTGAAATCAGCCTCGAAAAATACCTGAATTTTCTTCCCAGGTCGATTTTATGGTAGTATCAAAGAGGCAAAATTATTTTCTGTACTATAAGCTATTGTAATGGACGTTACAGCACTACATAGGCGCTCTGTAAGTTTTAATTTGTCTTTTCAGCGCACCCCTCGTATGTGTAGCATGATGTGTAGAGATCGATGACACCCCTTCACCTCCGCGCTATTTCAGCGTGGTTGTATCCTCGCAGGATCCTTGCCGGAGATGTGTGTATTTTGTATAGAGTGGATTTTCATAGCGCACGTGGTTAGCGCACGTGGCGTCCGCATTATCCTACATTGTAGGTCATGGCAAAGACCTTAAAAAAGAAGATAGGACACTCCCCCTATTTTTTATATAACGGAAGTGGCCTCATGGGGAAGGGTGCCCTTCCCCTGGCCGTTACATCGGACCCTGTACGAAATCTTCCTTTTTACGATCTTTGGTCATGGCAAGGACACGTTTTAGCTTGCAAATCATTGTGACCACATTTTCAATATCCTCTTCGAAACCATCATGTATTTAGTGGAAACTTTTTTACGACTAGAACCTATGGTAGAGAGGGATGTGTGTATATAGGGTACATGTACGTGTTATAGCGTGGTTCCGATTAGCTGATTGAGCTTTCAAGCCGAGGAGCGCAATGACTTGCGCTCCCGTATCATTTTTAGGGACTAGTATCTTGTTTCCTACATGTACATCAAATTCAGTAGGGTCTCTGCAGGGTAGTTGTCCATATGGTAGTTGTCCATATGGTAGATGTCCCAAGTGGGAAAATGTCCAGGTGTTACCAAACATACTTCACGGTGATTTACCTTGGAGGGTCTGAATTACATCGTTATCAGTCTCTTCTAACCCTATCTTTAACAGAAGACAGAATGTGGGGGGGGGGGGGGATGGACAGGGAGAAAGGAGAAAAGGAGGAGGTAGATGCTATCTTTTTGTCTACAAGATAATAAAACAGACTTAACATTGACTTAAATACCTTTGAGAGTTTGAAAGACTTCCTCATCAGCTTCTCCTAACCCTAGCATTATGGAAGTCTTGGTGAATACATCTGGCTTGACTTTCTTAACATGCTCTAGGACTGACAACGTCTGCTTGTAATTTGCTCTAGGGTCTCGGACAAACCTGGGCAAATTTCAAAAGAGAGAGGTAATGTTAAGCATGGAAGAGATTTCAGAATTTTTACGATCTACCTTTTACTGTCAACTTCATTGACAGTCAGTAAAAATGCTTCAAGAGCAAGTTCTACTTGTAAACATGCAATGTTAGTAACAAGCGTACAATAGCCTTACACATTGCTGATTTAAATCATGATTTTTTTTTTTCTTTAAATTTATCAATGTATTTATTTGGTTAATTCAATTTAAACTGACAATAAAGATAAAGATGTCAACCCTCCTAAAAGCCCTTAGCATGAAAAGTGTAAGGACACAGAAAATGAGTTAAAAGCAATCATTTTGCATTGTATATTCATAAATATTTATAATTCAAACAAATATAATTCACCTCTATATTGTTTCTCAATGGAAATTATTGTTAGGATTTAACAGGAAGTTGGTTCCTTACTTTTGTAACCTGCTGACTGTCTCCACATTGTGAGCATAAACATCCAGACCTGACACTGCCACTCTCTCCACTGCCTTTAAGTCTCCCCTGAAGTCTGGGGTAAGACATTCCACCAAAATGCTGGGATTCCTGCAGGGGTCAATGTCACCGATAATGTATTAATTATTCAATATTGTTGAACACTGCATGAAATATCGACATGTATATTAGGCATATCAAATCAAAATATTTTCTTACTGTAAGAAGGTAATATGAAATAACAAGATAACTTACCGTCTTTTAATCTCCCTTACAGTTTCAGCAAAGTGCGCTGACCCACCATCTGGTAAATCTAAACAGAAAGAATTAAAAAGAGCAATGAGCTATTCTCAATCAAAATCTGTTGCGTGTTTCTTGATATTAAAGGGCAATCTTATTACCTTGGTAATAAGATGATTTGTACAAAAGCAGAAACATGAGAAGAACAGGAAGAGAGAAAGTTTGAAAGAAATAGGACAAGGAATAAGAAATAGCTTACTAAATCGCTGCGCATCTCAAATTGGCAATTTGGTGATTCGATTGTGAACTACTGGCATACAATAATATCATTAATTTGCAGTTTTCTCCAAAGTGCCTTTTCCCTCGGGGCAGTACTCAAAATATATTGTAGATAGCATACTGTTTATATAGGTCCTCATAAAAGAAAGAGATCCTAATGAGCAATACTTTTTGAAAAAAATGACATTTTAGTCATTTTGTGTGTTGGAGCAAATGGGGGAGTTGGCTGCCACTACATCACAGTGACATTACCGATTCGGCCACTTTTGAAATTCCCATATGTTAATAATTACAACTTTCCAAAATTCATAACTTGCTTATTGCTTGTCCAATTCTGCTTCTCTGATCTTTTATCTTTCTGGCAAGAACAACTTGCTATTAAGGTTGGATTTCCCTTTTAAAGAGAATGAACTTTTCTACTGAACTGCAGTCATTGTGAAAAATCTCCTAATATTACATGTAGTTGAGATTATTTTAAACCTGGGAAAGCCAACTTGGTTTCCTTGAATTGATAAGATAAAAGGCAAACTAAAATGTGTTCTCAAGTATCACCTCAATGAAAATTTCTGCTAATTATTTCCATTAGCCTACAGAAAGCCCCCAAATTTCATTCTTTGTTACGAATCATCATTGGAAATTTAAAAAGTTTACTTTAAATTTCATCTTGAAGTACAAATAAATATAAGGGGTGAATAACCTGTATTTGTTCTTTAAAGAGATAACTGATTTCTGGGAAAGGTGAGAAATAATTTGTGAGCTTCCTCATCGCTTTTATGTCAGTTTGGAAGAACATCATAGTAGAAATGTCTCCTGAAAAGGATAGCTCTTCAAATGTTCTAATATTTGAAATATGACAAGAAATTGCGGAAGTGTTTGGGCCGAACTTTCATGCCAAGTGTGCGTGCTGTCCCACATACCCATTTTTGTGTGCAGTGCGTATGTTTTTCAGCGAGATTGGGTCAATTTCTTATCTTTTTAATGATTCCAAAACCTCAAAGTATACACCAATTTCGATGTAAGCATGATCAACCTTTCCCAATTGCTTTGAGACATTTTCTTTCACAATATAATCGCATGACCAGAACTCAATTTTATATTTAAAGGGGTAAGGCAACTCACTCAAATTGTCCAAAATGTACACAGAAGCCTTGAGCAAAACAAACTCCTATATTTTGATCCAGACCCTAGCGAAACAGTTGATGTGGAGCCCTTAACATTACATGAATTACTTAAAACTGACAAAGGCTAGATGGTTCATATTACTAGCTGTTATGTTTCACTCTTTTAAGTTCATTTACTGTACTGTATGATTGTTTTATTCAGGGATTATGGTATATTTCAATGTATATTTGTGTGCAGGGCCCTAAAGGATATTAACAGTGTTTTAATCATTGACGAGGCTACCCTGGGTAAAAATGACATATAGATAAATAAATAAATATATAAATAAACAAATACTGCATAATCATACCGTCTCTGTCGACAGATGTAAGAACAATGTAATCTACTCCCCAGGATGCAATGGCAGTGGCTGTGTTGACTGGTTCATTAGGGTCAGGTGGGGGCGGTTTCCGTGCCGTTTTGACAGAGCAGAACCGACAGCCTCTTGTGCACATATCCCCAAGAATCTGAACAATAATGAGCCACTTTGTATTCAAATGGAATTATTTAAGGACCATATCATATAAAATACATGTATATAAAAGTAAATATTTACCAAGAACGGAACAAAGGCTAAGTGGGCACTTTATTGACTATTTTCAACATGGTCATACATTCTGAAAGCTTGAAGTGAAATGGAAATAATGAATTTATAGATACAAACACACCAAAAAATGTAATCTTAACATTAGGTACATGATTCCTCACTTGCATACAAAGACATACATTCAATGATGAATAAAATAATAACTCCTATATAATTTGGAATAATATTACAAGAGGCTAAATATTAAGTTGCATGACATACTGCGTGCACTAGCGACAATCGCTCCTCAGTCAAATTTCTTCACTAATCAAATTCCTTATTTGAACCCTGAAGCAAACACTACACCTAAACCAAAAGCTAAGCCTAAACCCAACCTAAAACCCAAAACTTTACAACCCTAAATTTAAAGAGAAGGTTGATCGAGCTCTGGTAAAGTTGTAAAATAATTTGTGAGCTTTCTCATTCTGCCTTTGTTAGTTTGGAAGAACATCATAGTAGAAATGTCCCCTACAAAGGATTGCTCTTCAAATGACCTAGTATTCAAATGTGACAAGAAATAGCTGAAGTGTCCAGCCCGAAAATTTATGCAACATGTGCGTGCAGTCCCACATACCCATATTTGTGCACAGTGCATGTGCTTTTTAGGGAGACTGGGTCAATTTCTTAGCATTTTGATGCTTCCAAAACCTTACAATTCTTATGGAGACATGATCAACCTTTCCCGAATACTTTGAGACAGTTTTGGTCACAATGTTAATGGATGACCAGAACTCAACTTTATCTAGAACCCGAAATCTTTGATGAAACAAAGCACAGAGCAATTGTTGCTAGACCACATGTCGGGTCACCATGTAAACATTCCCTATACTCACCATAATCGTGGCAGTAGCTGTGCCATGCTCTCCTCCACCCCAGCATTCTCCAATGTTTGGACACTTTGCTTCCTCACACACCTGGTATGAAGAATTAAATTGCATGTATTTCAGTTTAAACAATGCACAACACAAAGGTATACACATGCAAACCCATCTTTACAGATTTACTCGTACTTGCTGGCAAAGTCTACAACCAGAGGCGGCGGAACGTTGGGCTTGGACAATGAAAGTGGGGGACGAAAGGTGCGCCTCCACTTCCATTGTCCAAGCCCAATGTTCTGCCGCCTCTGTCTACAACACAGCCTATTATGTCCTACTAATTTGTGTGTTTTCATTAATAATACATAAAAATCTCGCTGAAAAGTCACTATGATAATAATTGAAATCTTCTACAGGCTACAATATTCTAGTCCTCGTGCGCAAAATATTTGTCTAACAATTACCTAAATAACCAAATATAACAAATAGTGGGAAACTGAAATAATCTTTAGACTGAGAAGAACTTTATTCTATATGCAGTATATGGTATTCTGGGAGTGCACATTTTGTATCCCATACATTATCAGGTATCATGGAATAAGCCATCATAACTGACATAGAAAGAATCATTTTTCTTGACATTCAGTCAGACCCGAGCTCTAGTACTATGGTTATAAGTAATTATGTATTGTGTGTGCGCGTGTGTGCGTGTGTGTTGACCGGCATCCGTGGGACACTAATATGAAAACACACCTTCGAACCGAGGACACACACGAGACCGAGGACCGTTTTGATTTACAGTTTGTTGGCTTTATTTTTAGCTTCTAACTACACTGTTGACCTTACGAGCATAAATGAGCAGAGTCCATGTTTGGGCGGTAGTGAAATTTTTCGTGTGTAAATTTTTTAATTTTTTTTTGGCTTACGCACTCTATCCAACAGACGAGCACGCCCAGAAATTGAACAGGATTTATTTTTAGTCTTCCAGGATTATTCTCTTCAAAAACAATTGAAAAATAACTGAATAGTTAATTATGAATAAGTCCACGGTTGGGTAATGTTGACACACAGTCCTCGTTTTCCGGTGGAAACACAAGTGCATGTATGTGAATGTGCGTTTGTTTAGCATTATGTCCGAGGACATTTTCGGACAGAGAACAAAAAAAAAATCATGACAACAATGGTCCTCGGAAGCCGGACAATAGTCCTCGAACGTCGAACAATGAATTTATGCCTTATTCCGTCGACTGTCCGAGGACGAGTAACAATAGAGGAACAATAGGTGTCCTCGGAAGTAAAGCCATGTAAACGTGGTAGTGTGTGCGCGTGTGTGTGTGTGTGTGTGTCTGTGTGTTCTATGTTTCTTTGTATGTGCGTTGGTTGTTTTTTTCTCTCTGAATAATCAGGTTTTTTGTTGTCGTTTTTTTTCCATTGGACTTGGCTTCACATAAGGCACTGGCTTCCTGCTAAGTTCCTAATACTTCCATACTGTTTATGTTCACTGTATTTATTTTGTATTCTCATGAATAATTGTATTGTTTCTCCTCATTTGATTGTATTTGATTGTTTTGTATACGCTGTATAATTGTATTTTTTGTTGTTTTTATGGAGTTTTGAATAAAATGAATTGAACTGAATTGAATTGAATTGTTATCAACTTATTACAATCCTAAAACATGAGGTACATGTATAATAAAACATTTGAGGTTATCGGTAAAGTACAGAACAAAACAAGTATACAGTATCCAACAAAAGTGAGTACACCCTTATGAAAAAAAAAGCTAGGGTGTACTCTCTTTTGTTGTGACCAATTTAAAGAAATATCCTTAAAATGCTAGACTGTTGTTAAAATATTTTGTATCAACACACATATCACAGAATGTCTACTCTACTACTGCTGTAAGGCTGGTGCTTTTAATACATTTTTGTGGCAAGTTACATTGGAATTTTTAGCTTTTTGTAAAGGGTGTATTCACTTTGGGTTGATATTGTACCCTGAACTTGCCCAAGTATAGCCACTCTACAGTGTGAGTCAATAAACAGCAAACCCAGATTCAACCCTAAATATTGTTGCGATCAGCACATATAGATTTAATCAAAGATACTCACATTGTAGCCTATCATGTTTTCTTTAATTTGACACCTTCTTCAATAGAATCCGACCATGGACGGCTGTACAATAACATGTTTCCCCGATTCATGTCAAATTTGACTCTGGCCAAGTTTTGAATGAAATTGATGGTCAACCCAAGGTTGGTTGAATGGTCTCCATTCCAGTTGAATGCACTCACAGATAATGAAAGTACCACCTGAACATCATTCAGCCGAAACTTGGGCAAAGACGATTTTTCACATGCTTTTTAAAAATGGCCAGTGCTCAATTATCCATGACTGCATTTTGGTGGGCAGCCTATCAACTTAAAGAGGACATTATCATACCATTAAAATGCCTTGCAGTGATTTCACTTGGTTTTAAGATATGTTGGCTTGAATATGAGTTTCCATTTTACTGACTCACACTGTATATGTAGATCTACCGTTACAATGTGCCATTTGATTCTTACCGTATGTAAGTTGAGGTTTCTCAGGTTTTGTTTGATACTGCTATAGCTCTTCCCAATGGGTATCTCTGTCTTCAACCATGGTGGGAGGCGTAACCTAGGAGATGAAATGAAATTGAAATAAAATGACAAAAACATCTCATAATCCTCATCTGTTACAATACCAAGAGAGTCAGATGAAACTTAAGAACAGATGAAACTTAAGTGTAAAAATATTTTTTGTTTGTTTGCTGGACCCTTTTTTTTTCTTTTCTCTTTTTTTTTTTTTTTTTTTGGGGGGGGGGTATGCTGCTAAGAGGGGAGAACTCCTCTTACCAATTTTTTTTTAATAAAAAAAGACTCCTTGCTTTATACCAGAGTTCTTTTCATTCTTCCAGAGGTCTTCTGGAAACTATTATTTCTTTCTTTTTTTCTGTGAGAGAATGATCTTTACTGCCTACCAAGGACAATTTACTTTGGAAGACAGAAAGATTAGGCTTTTACTTGTCCATCTTAAAAGTTTGCTTTCCAATATACAAATACATTTACAAATTGTAGGCCTACATACATTGATCAAACAATTTCTTGAATTTAACATTTCTGTTCCATGATGCACGATCAACGTTTCAACGTTTTTCATTTGCTTGGTTTCCCTTTGGTCATGCTTTTTTTTTTTTAATAAAAATGAAAATGAAGTCATTAAAATATATACAGGTGATCAAATTACTTCTATTCACACCATAAATATTCTTTGAAATGAACATTCAAAGTTAGTGATAACTTAAAACACTCAGTTCACCTCTTAATTCCCTTTTCTTTTTTTAGAGTTCCATCATATCCATGACTTTCTGCCTCCACTTCAAAGTCTCCCTCTATGAAATCTGCCAGGCTAGGTCCCTTGGCTATCTTCTCCTTCTGTTCTTGAGTGAGGGTTGCATATGTTCTGCATAAATATCTGCTTTTGAAACTCGAAACACTGGCTACCCTCTGTGTGGAAAGTAGGAATGAATTAATGAAAACATAAAAGTGTGCATTTCTGGTTTTTTTAGATGGAAATTACATACTAATTTCCATTCCTGTATAAAAGTGAACGTATGGTTGTACAAAGCTGTTAATCTTTTCCTTTGTGCTACTTTTGTTTATTTTACCTTGATAAATGATAACCCTTGATTGCTATTAAAGCGATTTGCCTCCTTAGCATGTTCTCTATTTGAAAATGAAAAAAAAGTTTATGCCTGAAGTTTTTCACTACATTTCAGGCTGAATTTTTCTACATCCTTCTCTCTCAATCTTTTCTCTTCATCATACATGTAAAAATGAGCAGAGCCATGCCGCCAGTGACAAGAAGTGTATTACATCGACCTCTCTATTGCATATCCAAATCAAAAAAGAGGTTGGTATGTGATACTTAGTTTTAGTGTACCTGTAATGGCAGAGGAATAGGTTATAATCATAACCTAGTAGAATTGGATATGTGACCCTAACCTATGACTGGTACCCAGTGCGAAACTAAATTAGCGCCAAAATTTGGTAGATCCACAATGATGGCATAAACATTCTACATCATACATGTATATCCCGTAAAGAGTTTAAAGAGGCAAAAAACCCTTGAGGTGATATTGTATAGCGTGTCTTGAAATCCGACGCTATAATTATAAACCCTACAAGGTTGTGACATCCCTCAATGTTGCTAAAAACAATATACAAAATTAATTGAAAATGTATGTTGAACTACCAATTTTACGTTATACTCACATGAAATCGATTGCTTGGATGGATTTGTTGAAGTTCAATCCCCAGCAAGCCGTCAGACAATGTCCACTGGGTATCAAATTTCAACTTTTGACTGCCAAAACCTGTCCATCGCCGTACCGCTTCCCGACAGCACTGTGTATAGTTACGCACAGGTGTGACCTTTCAAAAAGTGTAGCGATTACATTCTGCCATTACAGACTGGGGGCAGATGACACAATAAATCATCGTCTTTTTGTAAGTTGTAAGTTGGTTAACTAAATTTAACTTAATGAATGCGGCATTATCATGAAATCTGTCACCAGTCCATTCACTGCCGTTTATTTCGTCAGTGCTGGTGACAGTATTCCACTCCCATAGACATAACACGCAAGTGTGAGCGTACACACTGAATGAGCGGAGACTTATTCCAGGATGTAGCCATGAATGCATTCATTCAATACTTGAAGTTTTATTCATTTTAATTCTTAGATAAAATATATATGTAATTTCAGCGAAATCATGTAGTCTGCACTTCGTAGTCACAGTTCGCAACACTAGAGAAAGGCCGACTTGTATGATGGGGAGACCTAACAAGCTACGCACTCTGTTTCCAGCAGCTAAAAAGTCACTTTTTCAATGATTAATACAAATTTCTGTCATCATGTTCATAAAAGTGCAGCTTCAAAATCAAGATTTGCATTCATTTATTATGTGTGCGTAGCTGTAACTTTGTTAGGACCCTTTCATTTTTCTGACCAAATTTGACATGGGTATCGACATCGATTTGTAAATTAAATATCTTTGATATTTGTCCATCGTAAATTTCTCAGGGATTTAATTTAAGAATAGACGCCTACGTAGAACCACTCATAGCGACTTTACTATATGATGGGGAGCCCTATGTCTGCGCACCTAAGGGTGTGACTAGCTGTACGAGCTCCTTGGCTTATCAATCTGGTACTGGCCTACGGAACTGTACATGGGATGCATATACTGTGTGTGGAGGGGGATATCAACCAAAAAATCTAGATCTAGATATCACCATTTCCCACATACTTTGAGCCATGCGAACCACCCTCAGAGTTAGCTAAAAGGGTTACCTTCCAAGATCAACTAAGATTGTAAAAATTGAATAAATAAAAAAGAAAGAAAAAAACCCACAAAATTTGGCAGGTGTGATCAGATTTTTTTTACCTTTTTAACTTGTATATACACAAATCTTACCTTGCATGTGTAGTCCCATATATACAAGTTACATCCCGGGGCTACCCATTCTCTAGCATTGCGAACCGCAACTACAGAATTGTGACTACATGTTTTTCGCTGAAATTACATATATTTTTCATTTAAATATTAAACTAAATAAAACAATTATTGATTGATTGCATTCATAACCAACTTACCAAAAACGATTTACTGCTTCATCTTCCCACAGTCCGTAATGGAATGTAATCGCGCTGCACTTTTTGAAAGGTCACACCCGTGCGTAAACTATACACGGCGCTGTCGCGAAGTGATACCACAATGGACAAGTTTTGGCAGTCAAAACAAAAGTTGAAATTTTATACCCTGTGGACATTGCCTGATGGAGTGATGGCTTCCTGGGGATTGAACTTCAAGTTCAAGTCCAACTCCAACTTCCAAGCAATCGATTTCACGTGAACTGGAAGTTTAACATACATTTAAAATTAATTTTGTAGTTTTGTACATTGTTTTTAGTGACATTGAGGGGTGTCGCAATGAAATTCTATGACGTGTCCTTGTTAGACGCCGTGCGAAGCTAGCTGTATGAGCTCCTTGGCTTATCAATCTGGTATTATAAAACGGGTTCAAGGAAGTAGCCATCCTGATTGGTCAAATAACACCACAGGACCGTGCAAAAAAAAGCACTAACGCACGGCTGAGCTGCGCGTACGTATACTTCTGGTGCGTGCAAACTTAAAACGCAATGAAATTGCGTAGTTTGTCATTTTAGCGCAGGGAACGTGTATGACTTTTGTTGGCTGCGCTTATGTCATCCAGGAAAGCAAATGACTGTGCGACTCTTGGCGTTTCTATGGGCATGATGGGGTTCGTAACCATTTTTATAGACTTCATAATCATACTGCCGATCCGTTTTATAAAACTATTATTTATTAATACATGGTTGTGAGTTTGTGCGTTAGTGCGATCCGGCAACACGCAGGTTTTTATAGTGGTGTCAAACACACTGCGTACGCGTGCGACGGCGCGCGATACAACCATAATTGAAACTATACATCGACGACAGCGCGCAGCCGCCATACACAATAGGATACACAAACACTGGTGAGTTCTCGGAAATATCTTATGATCTTTTTTGGATTTTTTTGTAAAAATACGTACGATCAAAAAGACATACCAATTCCAAAAGTTTCCCTCGGAGGAAACGCTGTGGTGAAGGACCTGTCGGTCGCGGGAGTTATCAGGAAAGTGTTATTTCAGGGCATTTTCCAGTCCTGCTAACCTGTGCGCAATTAGATTGCTGGGGAAGAATGCCTGGCTTCGTGATGTAAAAGGCGTATAGCCAATTTTTTTTTTTTTTCACTCACAAAGTCAATCCTGGCTTAGCCTCTTGTCGAGGCCCTGGCGCTGTTGAAATCCTTGGCGATATGGAGGCAAAAAACCGAGGCGCTTGCGCCGAGGGCCTCTTGACACCCGACCTGAATTATATATTCATGAGGCACGATTTCCTACTGAATTATGCATGAAAACGTGAATAGTTAGATAACCGCGGCGATCGCCCAGCAAATTGGCCAATGAAATCTCAAGGATTTCTTACTTCAGTTCTGGACTAGTCTATTATATTTTGGGGGGGATTACGTAAATCTCTTGCTCAAAATACATTCACAGACAAGCACATTATGAAGAATTCGATCTCTAGCTTACAAACCATGGTAATTTGAAATAAGACAAATGTACATATTTCTCAAGAGATCATCATATATTTACAAATAATGAAGAATGGGCAATAAAAGTCACCGTTCAACAATAGATGCATCTCCATCAATTCTGATGTAACCAAGGAGTTACCAGCAACTTCACTGCCCGGCAAGGCCCCGGGGGATCCGCCTGGCCCTCGCGAATTAAGCAGCAGTCTCACTCTCCATCCCTGGCCCACGGAGGTAATCAGCACAGAGCGGTAGCGCGTGAAAAATAACACTTTTTCCACAGCCAGTAGGCAGATTCACAAAAACATCTTGTCCTTTAAGTGCAGATTTGATTGCATCAACTTGCAAATCTTTGAATCTGTCAATCTTCAACATTCTAGCGGCATATTCTAAGCTCTTACAAATATCGTCATCACTCGTCGTCGTGGAAGAAACGTTGAACGCCATTTTGGGCTGCGATTAATTAATATCTAAGATATAGCGTGCAGTCGAGTCATGAATATTTAACATTACGTCATGGTAGCTCGCGCTTATTGGATGATTTTCACCGACCAAAATTTGGTCGGAATATTCGTCAAAACAATGAAATACAAAAGAAATTCAGATCGGGTGTCAAGAGGCGCACAAGCGCCTCGGTTTTTCTGGCTCGATCTCTTCGCTCGCCAGAAATTTTGCCTCCATATCACCAAGGATTTCAACAGCGCCAGGGCCTCGACAAGAGGCTAATCCTGGCTAGGCCTACGGAGGCCAGTACCAGTGCCTACTACTAGTATTATGCCTTTACCTAATACCGACCTCTTAACGATGTTTCCAACGACTACGGCAAAGATTCTTCATGAAACGTAATGAAATTTCATCAGACTATTACCCAAATACTGGGGAACAAGATCCAGGTACTAACAAGCGATAATACTTGCGCGTTCTTGTAGAAATGACGTTGCAATAGAGTCATCTCATTTTACGCATAGAGGGAGAAGTGCGTTTTCATTACCGACCCCTGCACATAGTTAATGGCAATTTATGAAAAGAGATTATTTTAATGAAAATATGAAAAATTAACAAAAAAATGATAATTTTATTCCTCATCTTGCTCTATTTTGACTGTTCTCAACGTTGCTAGGCATTCTACGCCTAGTCACATGGGTTGATTTGCAAGACGCGCGCTAGATGCCATGATACGCTTAATGGTCGGTATTATGACTGGCCGGTATTAGGTGAAGTACCAGATTGATAAGCCAAGCCCAAGGAGCTCGTACAGCTAGTGCGAAGCACGGCTCTGGTCTAGCCAGGATTGGCTTCGTGAATGTAAAAAAAAAAAAAAAATTGGCTATACGCCTTCTACATCACGAAGCCAGGCGTTCTTACCCAGCAATCTAATTGCGCACGGGTTAGCAGGACTGGAAAATGCCCTGAAATAACACTTTTCTGATAACTCCCGCGACCGACAGCTCCTTCACCACAGCGTATCCTCCTAGGAAAACGTTTAGGACATTCTAATTCTAAACGTTTTCCTAGGAGGAAACGCTGTGGTGAAGGAGCTGTCGGTCGCGGGAGTTATCAGAAAAGTGTTATTTCAGGGCATTTTCTGGTCCTGCTAACCAGTGCGCAATTAGATTGCTGGGTAAGAACGCCTGGCTTCGTGATGTAGAACTAGAACTAGAAGGCGTATAGCCAATTTTTTTTTTTTTACATTCACGAAACCAATCCTGGTTAGTCTGGTCGGGCTAGGTTAGGTATGGCTAGAGTGCCCAAGTCTGCGCAGTGCCCATGTCTACGCACACGCGTAACTGCACGATTCTAATAAAACAAAACACGCAACGAACACCAACTTTACATCATTATCATAGCGATAGGTATTCATGCAAAAAAACGAGTCAAAATGAAGAAAAAAGGGTCTTATTTCAGACACTTTATTCACAAGCCTCAAAATGTCTTTCACGTGAAAACTGCCGAACTGCGTGTAAAATGAATGAGTGCGCAGACATGGCATGCCATTTGCATGGGCACCATTGTTTTTTCAATGTTGAAATGACACGGCCACCGTTTCTTGTGAAAATGGCATTGTTCTTGCTCTAATTTTGATGAGATTTTTTTCAAACTTACTCTTTAGAATGTCAGGAATAATATAAAATAAAGCTTTAGAGGAATATTAAAGAAATTCTTGTCCATTTTCAGGTCAAAACCTTAGCCTAGGTGCGCAGACATCACATAGGGCTCCCTAGCCCCGGGATGCTGCCACGAAGTGGCAGCGTCCTGAGTGAAACCAGTACGATTCGGTGGGTCTCACAATCTACCAATGTTCAAATGACCATTTAAAAAATGGCCATGTAATTATTATTTTTTAATTAAAGTATCATATATACGATGCCACTTACCTAAACAGACTTTACGCAAATCAGCTTTTCCTAAAAAATGTGTGGCAAGAATTCCTTATGTCCCAGCCACCTTATTTTTTCCTTTTTGATTTTTTTTTTTTTGCTACCATAGCTATATTTTTTTTTTACTGTTCTAATTTTTTTTTCACAGTTCTGTTTTTTGGTGGCTTACTTTTTTTTTTACTGTTGTAATTTTTTTTTCACTGTTCTGTTTTTTAGTGGTTTGGACATAGCTTACCTTTAAGGTTTATAGAGCTCAGCGATATCTTTTAGGAGAGCCTCAAATAAGTCCTCCTGCTTGTGAGCATGTCTCCACATATATTCACTAAGGTGAAGGTTCCACTTGTCCTTGTGTGTCTTCGTTTGGCTTAACTGACGCTTTATCTGCCACCACAAATTCTCAATTGAATTAGTATTTGCGCCAGTTGTGGGATCCACAAAATTATAGGAATGATTAACTGTCAGATGTTGGAAATTAGCTGTAGAAAGATAGTCGTAGGCTTTCCAACAGTCACTGATGATAGTGCTTCCTGGTTTTATGTGAGCAGTTATCAGAGGTTCCAAAGTAGCTCTGTCACGTCTATTGTCTGGAAGTGGAACGAGGAATATTTCCTTTGTATTGCGACAAATTCCACCGAACACCCATTGTCCATCAACTATTCGTCCTTTATTGTATTTTCTTTTACCAAATTTAGACTCGTCGATTTCTACAACCTCGCCTGGACCACCAATAGGTTTGTCGGTGTGTAGTTTATTTGCACTTGCCCATTGGCATACTTCCCTACAATAATTATAATAATCTGCAATTGTTTCATTACTGGTAGTTACAAATTTCTTTTCAGTGTCAGTGTCACTTTCACCCGATGTAATAGACGTTTCATGAATTACTTGCTTATATTGAAGTTTTTGAATGAAACAATATGTTAAAATTAAGCTTTTTCTAAATGAAATGTTTGACGAACTGAACCAAGTACCTTTTCTAACTGAAATTTGATTTTTTTTTCCTCGACCTCGACACGTTCGTTTATTGCACTGAAATTTAAGTTCGGCTTTACGTCGTCCACGTCTTTGCACTTTATAAATCTTGTCTAAATCAATGTTGCATGTTGGACATTTTACTTTTCTTGCAATAAGTTCAATGTCTTGACAAAATTTTAAGGTCGAATCTTCATCCTTTAATTTTTGGCTAAGTCTAAAAAAGTTTAATCCATGTCTTTTACCACATCCCTTTTTTGTTTTAGTTGCAGTAGAAGTGGTAGGCTTACTAGAAGTAGAAGTAGAAGCATGAGAAGTAGAAGCATGAGAAGTAGAAGCGCGTGTTTCACTCTCTGTAGTACTAGAATCTGTCACATTGCCGTATGTATTTGTTTCTTCTGAATCCCCCCTGTCGTTATCCGAAGAAATAGGTGTTGACATTAAAATAACATTTTGAGAAGAGTTGGCAAGAGTTTGGCAATTTTAAGTCAAATATATACACACATCAATTATGAAAGTCAACAAGTGCTCCGAAAAACTTACAATGTACAGACTAGGTACGGTAGCAGTTTTGCAGCAGGATAAATAATGTAGACCCGACGACGACGCCGACGGAATATAGATCGCGGAATGATATACACACATGTCCCGCATGCGTGTAGCATGCAGGATAATGTAGACCCGACGGAATATAGATCGCGGACTGATATGTACACACTTGTCACGTGCATTTTTTTTTACCGTAACCGTATATGCATCAATAATACAGTTTATTCCGTCAAGACTAGTCGGCATAGCGCATGAACACGAACAATGCTATATTGAGAATCGTCGCTTTACACAATCCAGAGTCTATAATTTTCAGTCCCATACTTAAGGGTTAGGGTTAGGGTTTAAGGTTAGGGTTAGGGTTAGGGTTAGGGTTAGGGTTAGGGTTTAGGGTTAGGGTATAGGGTTAGGGTTAGGGTTTAGGGTTAGGGTTAGGGTTAGGGTTAGGGTTTAGGGTTAGGGTTAGGGTTAGGGTTAGGGTTTAGGGTTAGGGTTAGGGTTAGGGTTTAGGGTTAGGGTTAGGGTTTAGGGTTAGGGTTTAGGGTTAGGGTTTAGGGTTAGGGTTAGGGTTTAGGGTTAGGGTTAGGGTTAGGGCTGGGGTTAGAGTCCTCGGGTCTAGAAAATTCTTAGTCCTACACCTAGAGTCTATAATCCAGAGTCTTTGGGGCAAGATAATCTAGAGTCCTAGGGTCAAGATAATCTACAATCCTAGGTTCAAGATAAATTTTTAATCTTCCAATGGAATAGGTCTCGTAATATTTTTATTCAAATGTCATGAAAACAAGACTACATACAGCGTCACCGTACCTAGTACCTCAATATACTAGTTCCGTCTCAACCACTGAAAATTAAGAAGAGCGCCATCTGCTGTTATAAATAAACAACTCTTTACTTCTTATAAGTATGTTATGAGAACCCAAACTGTCAACACGCCTTTGCAGGTACATCGTGAGAGCGCCGGACTGGCAATCAAGAGGTCGGCGGTTCGAGTCCACCCAAGGTAAGAACAAAAATATGTAAATTATTGTATGTAAATTATTGTATGTAAATGTGTATATATATATGTAAATGAAACATGTAAATATATGTAAATATGATATGGTGATAAATATGATGATGAGAGAGACTTAGAGAGAAAAGAGAGACGAATATGGAAGAGAGAGAGAGAGAGATCGCCGATGTTACAAAAAAAAGTTTCAATAACTCTTTTAGTATACCCCAAAAAATACTATACCCCATTTTTACTCAACCCCCATCAAAAATGTCGCCCTCTTTTAGACAGTTGGGATAGTTAAAAAAAAAAAAAAAATAGTATGGTAGCAAAAAAAAACCCCAAAAAAATGAAAAAAAAAGTGGCTGGGACATAAGGAATTCTTTCCAAATGTGTAACGTTAGAATCGATGAATGTCACTCTTTACTCTCAATTTTCGAAACCAGTCCCATTCGCCATGTTGTTAAAGCCAAATTGAAAATAGGCACTTGCGCATGCGCCTATGAATGTTTATTACAATGACGGCATAGTTTTCGTCAATGGAATAATGAATATTCATATACCCACTGTAATCCGCCGATCGCTTGCGTTTAGATCTAGCAATGTCTAGGGCTCTCGCTCAAGCTCGTCTAATGAATATTCATAATCCTCCCTTCTTGTCTGTATTATAATTGGAGCTGCTGACGCATGCGCATTTCAAGCAAAACACCGACCTTCGGAAGTTTTTACAACAGGCTCTTGGAGATAAAATATGCCTTTTTTGTATCATCCTCATTGAAAAGAAAGACGACAGTCAATCGTAAAGTATTGTAAGTACCTAAAATAGCCTAAAATCAACTGATTTCATGTTTCATGGCTATCATTTTGACAAACGACCTTGTATTAATTATGTGACATCCACGCGATCAAAGGACTGCGAAGCGCAGCCCGAACACTACGTGTTCGGGCTGCCGCAGTAATACTAAAGGGCTCCCCATCATCATACACACTGAATGAGAGAGGACTTATTCCACGATTTGGCCGACAAACTCACCGATGAAACTTGATGTAATGCCGAGGAAAGATGCAACGGCTTTATTGTTGTCATTTTCACAAATCTATACCTGCAATAATATTCAGAATTGAGGTGACAGTTGTATCCCCGGCCCCCAAGCCTAACTTTAGGAGTAGGAAGAAGAAGAAGAATAGAATAATGTTTGCGTAAACTGCTTGGGGGTGACGGTGAAGCAAGCGGTACGGTATCGTCTTTCAATATACGAGTAATTACTACGGTATCTTTAAGTTGACTTTTGTATAATACATGTAGATAATTATGCTGTGTCATATCAAGTTGAAGAGACATGCCTACATAGAAATGATGAATTTTGGTACGGCAGTAATTTATGGTGAAGTTTATATTCGGTAAAAAGTCAATAATCCAATTTGATGAGAAGTATATGCTGGTGCCTAATTTTCCTGTTTTGCCATAAATGGGGATAATCATAAACACCGTATACCGTACTTATTTCTAGAGAGAAAAACAGAGAAACAGAGAAAAACCTACCACTTCAAGTCTCCCAGATCTTCCGGAGGCGACTAATATCCCAACCCAACCAATCAGAAATAAAGCAGTAACAAACAAGAGACCCAAATTTCATTTCCTTTCTTTAGCGAATGACGAACAAATTTTGGAATTTATATTTGAACTTATCCAGTCATTTACAGGGAAAACCCCGGAAGCAACCAAGGTCATTGTTATGCCAGCTTTTGAGCGATTTCAACAAAAATGTAGAATAATACAGGAAGATGGCCTCTAACCTTACCATAATGGCCCTTTTTTCCATACTCCAATGGAACGCCCAGGGGCTATTAGGGCACGGCCAAGAGCTTTCTTATCACCTGAATCAAATTGAAAAATATGATTTACTATGTATCCAGGAAACTTGGTTTCATGACCATAGTTCTTTTATCATTCCCGAATATACCTGTGTCTCAAGAAATAGAGATGGACAATGTAGAGGGGGATGTGCCATTTATATACATCAAGGGGTACCTTATGAAGGACCTTTTGACAACCCAAGTTTAGAACTACAACAAGTTAATGTTTATGTAGGTAAGGAAAAAATATCTATAATCAATTTTTACAATCCATGTAAGAAATTAAATGAATTTATTTTAAAAGAATTATTAAAGTTTGTAAATGAAAGAGATAAGATAATAATCACAGGGGACTTTAATGCACATAGTCCATTGTGGGGAAGCGAGAAAGTGGACAGTAATGGCCACGCAGTGGAACACTTTTTAAACAAATATAATCTGGTTGTCTTAAATGATAAAACAGGTACAAGGATGGACCCTTACTCTGGTAAACTTTCACATTTAGACTTAACTATCTCCTCACCAATCTTGGCAGGTAGGGCTTCATGGAAAGTTTTGAATAATTCCTTTGGTAGTGATCATTTTCCCATACATATTGAAATTCAACCAGGAAAGAAAGACGCACTTTATAAAAATATTAATATGAAAAATATAGATGAGGAACGATTTTCTTTTAAGAATTTTAATTGGGCCAAATTCGCAGATAAATGCAATGATATCCTGGATGAAATTTCAATCCTTACAGAGGCAGACGTTAATAAAGCTTATGAATCATTTATTAACTACTTGAAAATATGTATTAGGGAAGTGATTCCAAAAAAAAGAAATATAGAAAGGAATCCAGTTCCATGGTGGAACAAAGAATGTTCTAATAAAATAAAAGAAAGAAACAGATTCAGTAACAAACTGAAAAGAGAATTCACGTTTGAAGCAATAGATGAGTTTAAGAAGAAGAAAGCGGAAGCTCAGCGAGTCCTCCGTCGAGCGGAAAGGGAATACTGGCAGGCTTTTTGCAAAAGACTTCACAGATATATGCCGGAGTCAAAAATGTGGGCTTGTATAAAACGTTTAAATGGAGTATCAACAAAGGAATATAAAAATATGTCTATATTGGTTGAAAACGGACAGGACATTATATCAACCCAAGAGAAAACAGAAGCCCTTGGTAAATTTTTCCAATCCTTGGGACTGAGAAATAAAGAAGCAACCCTTAAAACAATCCTGACAAGAACGGAAAATTGTCCTTTCTTAACAGACCATGTGATTAACGAACATTTTTCGATGTTTGAACTAACAAAGGCTGTTAAAACCTCCAAACGCACCACGGTGCCAGGAAAGGACAATATTCCATATATTGTCTATGGAAATATGTCCGAGAGAGCTAAAAACACTATGTTACATATTATTAATGAAATATGGGAAACTGGAAATATTCCACGTCCTCTAAAACATTCCATATTGGTTCCAATTCTTAAAACTGGTAAGGATTCTAAAAATGTAACTTCTTACAGACCGATATCTCTCATGTCATGTTTTGCAAAAATTATTGAGCGTATGATCAATGACAGATTACAATGGTACATAGAAAAGAATAATTTATTGCCTAATTTTTTGAGTGGGTTTAGAAAAGGGCGTAGTTCCATTGACAATATTGTTCTCTTGGAGAATGACATTCAAAAGAGTATTAATTGTTGTGAGCATATGTTGGTAGTCTTTTTGGATGTTGAAAAGGCCTACGATAGCCTGTGGGTCGAAGGCTTGTTATTTAAACTCTTTCATTGTGGTATACAAGGAAGGATGTACAACTATTTGCGTGAATACCTAACAGAACGTACTTTTCAAGTAAGAATCTCAGATACAGAATCAAGCACATACAAAATGCATAACGGTTTACCTCAAGGTAGTGTTTTGAGCCCCCTCCTCTATAATGTGATGATGAGGGACATTCCAACAGACCCAGACGTAACAATATCTATGTATGCAGACGACTGTGCAATATGGACGTCTAGTAAACATGTTGATATAATTGGATTGAAAATCCAATCCTATTTGGATAAATTATCCTCTTGGTTCAAAGACTGGGGTTTTAAACTCTCAAATGAGAAAACTGTACCTGTATTATTCACGAAAAGATCAAACATTGCTCAACCAGCATTGAACTTGGAAGGGAATATTCTAACATATAAACCGTCTCACCGATTTTTAGGAATTTTATTTGATAGCAAATTGACCTGGCACTCTCATATAGAAAATGTAGCTACAAGATGTAAACGAAAATTAAACATATTACGTAGTCTGACAGGAACAAAATGGGGAAGTTCATCAAAATCCCTTCTAATTGTTTATCGAGCACTTATCAGATCTCTTCTGGACTACGGTTGCCAAGCATATGATAGTGCAGCTGAAACTACCAAAAAGATCTTAGATTCTGTGCAATATCAAGCTCTTAGGATATGTGCGGGGTGTCTCCCGTTAACCTCTTTGAGTTCTTTACAGGTTGAAATGGGGGAACTACCTTTAGACCTAAGAAGACAATTGTTATCTAGCAAGTACAGACAAAGTATTGAGAGAAATTTTAATCACCCACTGGTAAGTCATATAGAACCATGCTGGCAATTTGAATACCTAAAAGGCAAATGTGTTTGTAAACCTTTTGGATACAGGTTACAGTGTAAGATGGGAAAAGAAATTATCGAAAAACTTAGTCCTTCTGTTTTCCCCCCATGGTTATTCTGTCCACCAATCATATCTACTGAATTAAACCTACAATTAAAGAAAACAGACCATCCCATGCAATTACAACAACAGAGCCTTGAATTAATACACACCAAATGGATAAGTCAATTGCACATATACACTGACGGATCCAAATCACCTGATAAAGGAGTAAGTTCATCTGCCTTTTATGTACCATACTTTTCAATACATCTAGGGAAGAGATTGACTAATTTCACTTCGTCTTACAGGGCTGAATTGATTGCTATTCTTCTGGCCCTCGAGTGGGTGGAAAATATGGACATTTACACGGGTGTTGTTATATTTAGTGATTCACTTAGTGCTCTTTTATCCACACAAAACCAAAATAATGAACCAACTATTAATGAAATTCTAACAATTAGTACGAGGCTCAAGTACAAAGGAATAGATATATATTTGGAATGGATCCCAGGACACTGTGGAATCACGGGCAATGAAATAGTAGACTCGTGCGCAAAAGCTGCTCTATCCAAAAATATTGAAATATGTAACAAAATAACACTTTCAGAAATAAAACAACTTATAGTTCAGAGTTCCAAAGTACTCTGGCAAGAAAGATGGAATCAATCAAATTCCAGTTTAAAAGAGCTGCAGTCATCAGTTACATCCACTTACACTTGTAACCTAGGTAGACAACAAGAAATTATACTCCATCGTCTTCGAGTTGGAGTGATAGGTCTCAACCATGATCTATTAAGACTAGGTATTCATCCAATTGGTTTCTGTGACAGATGTCAACAGGTTGAAACTGTCGGCCATTACCTTATAGATTGCCCAAAATATATTATCGAGAGAGCGATGCTCCTGTCTGAACTGAATGAAACCAATGAAAGAAAAATAATTGAGTATTTGAAAAGTAGTGATCCCCAAATACAAAGGGCTATTACACGTTTCGTTCTGCGAACGAAGCGTTTTTCGGGGAAGGTAGGCTTTAACCCTCCTTTCTCAGTAAAGAAGAACTAGGCACTACATGAACCAGGCAAGGAAGCGGACGGGGTATACGGCTCCTCGCTGTGCTTCCCGCATTTTCTCTGGTGGACGGGGGAGCGTCCCTTCGTTGCTGTAATGTGAATATAATTTTTTATGTGGAACAGGAGCCACATGCATTTTCACCTGTTCCGCTTGTTTTGCATAATGGCGATGAGGGGATGTTCTTTTGTCTGCCGGAGCGGTTGTGGGGGTGCGGTGGGGGGTTGTCTATTTTGCCCGCTCTCTTTTGTTGTCGTGTACATAGTGAGGAATACTAGTATTTTGTATTTTATGTAGGTCTGAGTTTCAATGCTAAATGTATTTTCTTCCTTTGTGTATATTATAAAAGTTATGTCTTAATGTATAAATGATGCACGCACACAATTATGTGCATTTAGAAGCCCCATTTTCTACTAACTTAGCCCACAAGTGTTTTCATCTCATTACTTGATAATTATCCAAAATACATGTTCAACCCATCAGTAAGCACAGGTACAACAGCGCCCCTATGTCTATGCATGAGTTACCTAGGCATGTCCGAAAAAACGGCGCAAAGTACCGCTCCGTATCGGTAAGATTGCATCTATGAAAGGGCTAGGCAAGCGCTAGTTGGAACTGAGCTGAAGCATGTGGTGTTTTTTATTTTCTTATTAAGATGCATATACAGTATTAAATGTTTACTTGATTCTAAATGTAAATTAAAAGAGAGAAGGAGTCAGAAATACTGAATTTGAATTACATGCATAACGTCATTGGCAACAATAGTCAAATTTGACTGATTGCCGATACCATACAACGAAAGAAGAAGAAGAAGTCGCAAAATTTATATTGAATTTATCACGTGATGATAAGAGAACTGAAAGAGCGAATGTTTTCTTGAGCTTGAGGAGGCGCGGCGGCGGGCGGGGCACACTAGTTACAAACTTTTGACCAATGACCACTCTCTGTCCGAAGACGTATCACGATATAAAACATTCCACTTTTTTCTAAGATTTTTCTAAATATTTCACTCAACCATTCGTAACGATGGGAGGTGTTAGCAGTAATGCAGCTGGATTTATTGGGGCTGCAGTAGCGATTGTTGGATTTGGAAGCAACTTCGTTCCCGTGAAACATGTACAGACGGGAGATGGTAAGTATTTCGAGTCTCATTCTCATGATTCTGACTCCGACGCGACGCGACTTTGCCGGGCCGGATGCGGCCTTGCCAATCGTGCTCCGCTCGCTGTTGCCGGGAGTTTTAGAGTTGGCCTTGCCCTATTAATGCCTTGGATGAATGCCAATCCTATGGAAAACGGTGAAAAAATCACAAGACAAGTGGCGATAGATCTAGGCCCTTTTCCATGTTTAATCAAATTTACCATATTTAAATTAAATTATTAATATTATTGCAATATAGCCTAGCCCTAGGCTTAGGCTATGGGTCTAAACTCTAAATTCTAATCTAGCCCGACCAGACAAGGACACATAGACTTTCATTGTGACACCCCCAACATGCCCAATGTCGCTAAAAACAATGTACAAAATTAATTTAAAATGTACCGTATGTTAAACTTCCAATTTTAAGTTTTACGCACGAAATTGATTGCTTGGATGGATTTGTTGAAGTTCAATCCCCAGAAGCGCCCATCAGGCCAGAGCCTAGACCGAAATTTTCTGTCTCTCGTTCGTTAGCCTCTTATTTGGATAGGGTCGGCCATTCACTTAGAGACAGAAACGCTCCATTCACTCGCCTGTGCAAACTCACTGTCAACCGCTTGACAGTAGGCATGTCGTTTTTGTAAAACGTATTGTGGTGGGGGCGGACTTGACCGACTTAGACATTACTCGGACGCACTCGGACTGAATCGGACTGACTCGGACCGAGCGGGGGATCGGCAAATACGAGAAAAACCACATGACAAGACCCAAGCTATGAAGTTACACTGAACTGAACTAAAGACCTACCAGAAAGTCTGTTTGGAGAGTTTAACAAGTAGCCGTTGGGTGAGTCCTGTCAATTATCTTATTATATGTAATCTTAAGTACTTATAGTGCGGTGTGGCGTAGTACACGCCCACTATAATTGGCGTAGTCAGCGTTTTTCGATCCTTTTTTCGTGGGGTCCCAACTATTCGTTTGTGTGCGGCGGGCATGGTACCTATTTAGCAGGCGCGGACCAATCGTGTCGCGATTGCGTTGGGGTACATGCTTCGCTCACTTTTCAAGCGGTAGACTCGACCTCGAAATTGATCTCGAATTTCGTATATTTTTTTAAAATCGTTTTCGGTGCTGTATTTCGTTTACTTTGTGAGTGATTTCCGTGAGTTTCCCGTTGATTGTTCTGTGTGACCTGTGATTTTGATTGTATTTGTTCGATTATTGGTTATTTTCGTGACATTTTACGTGTTTTTTTTTTTGTGTTTCTGTTTTTTGCTTTTGGCGCTGCGCGAGGCTGTGCCATGTCGGCATTGCTTCGAGCTTAGCGCTGGCTGTGCGACGCTCGCTGCAAGAGGGCGTAGGCACGTTTGCTTACTTTTTGATGTTTAGTGTCTATTGAGATTGGATAGTCCATTCTTAATTCATGTGTTTGCTCAAGCCACGGTTTTGGGCGTGATCATATTTGATTGTGATCACATGTTGTTTTTTTTTTTTTTTCTCTCTCTCATGAGATAGGTTAGACTTCATTTGCTTTGCATAACAGAATAAATAACTGCAATAAATAAATCCTTACAAATCAAGAGCTATAGTTGATAAAAATAAATCAACAAAATAAATAAACTAAATAAATTAATAACTCCCTACAACTCAAGAGCTAAGTTGATAATAATAAATCAACAAGATAGATAAATAAAGTAGCATAAATAAATTCCTGCCACTCAAGGGCTAAGTTGATAATCATTCAACGGAATAAATATATACATAGAAATAATTTTCTTTTGCATTCGCATTCTAGTGCATTAAGTCTATTTTCTGAGCTTCACCTGAGTGGGTGTATTTCTGTGGCCTTTTCACAGATTCGGCTTAGAAATAATTTTTAAATTTTAATTTCTTTTGCATTTGCATTCTAGTGCATTAAGTCTATTTTCTGAGCTTCACCTGAGTGGGTGTATTTCTGTGGTTCTTTCACAGATTCGGCTTAGACATAATTTTTTAAATTTTAATTTCGTTTGCATTTGCATTATAGTGCATTAGGTCTATTTTCTGAGCTCCACCTGAGTGGATGTATTTCTGTGGCCTTGTCACAGATTCGGCTTAGTAATCATTTTTAAATTTAAATTTTTTTTTTTCCTTTCCTTTTCCCTGCTTTCTAGTGGGGCAAGGTGTTTTGCTTTTTTCTCAAGCACTGTATGCCCAGTAAGGGTATTCTAGTCTGCTCTTTTTTCTATTTTGTTGAGGTAAATTTAAATAACATAAATAACTAGCTAAATAAATACATACCTGTACAATAAATAGTACCTCTGCTCGCGTGTCGGTTATACTTCCGCTTTGCGCGTGCAGGTGTTCTGTTCTGGTCCAGTGCGTTACTGGGCAGTGGACAGCTGTACGGCCTCTAACAACGCTATCGTTGATACCAAGTAGCTGGGGTAAGTACCCATTCCATTTTTTCTACAAGACTTCTTTGTTTTGTTTTTTGAGGCCGCTTTATGTGCACGCAGTTTTTCATGTATTATCTGTGTGCATCTTGGTGATTCACTGTGTGATTGTTATTGTCGTGCGGCTATTCCCGCATGTTCTTCAGCACGGGAAGGATATAATTTCGATATAAAATAAGTACTGAATATTTTATTTTTAGGCTAGTAGATTAGATTTAAGTACAGTGTGCTGATTAATAGTACACCCATGGACAGAGTCCATGTTAATTCGTGCTCTGCTGAGGAGTTGGCCGGCATTCCGGGGATTGACCCGGATCATGCTCAGCGGCTCCTGCAGATACGGGCACGTCTAGGGGAGTTTTCTCCCGGCTCTTTTCGGGAGTGGGCGGACGTGGCTGGCATCCATCGGCCTGAATACGTCCTCCCGTATTTAGATTTTTCTCTCCCGCGGCCAGCACCCACCCCCCCTGGGGGTAGTGACCCCACTCCGTCACGGTCTGGGGGTCTTTCATTGGGGGAAACACCGTCCACCTCTTTGGATGGTATGCCTTTGGGCCCTGTGCCTGCGGCCAGTGGCACCTTTTCAGTTCCCCCGGTGTATCGTTATGACCGCTATCCGCCCCCGGCCCCACCTGCTGTACACAGGGGGGAGGGGCTACCCACCCTGACCCCTCAGGTAGGGAATGGGCGTGGCTCATCTGCACTTTCCGCACCGCCTGGTTTCCAGGCTGATAGGGAGGTGGCCCCCACCCAGTTTTTTGGGTTGGGCCAATTTGAGCCACAACACCCTCGGGCAAGGGCTAGGCCAGACAGGAATCATCCTGGGGCTCCATGCCCGCGCTATGACGATGTGAGGGATTCTTCCTCTCCTCAGTCTACACCGTTTGCCAGTTCCCAGGGGACACGGCAGGCGGCGTATCCGGTGGGACATCACGCCCCAGGATACCTTTCCGCTGAGGGAAGTCGGAGACAACAGGACAATTCACCCCTGCTCCGGCCGACACGGAACGTCTCAGTCCCAAAGTCTATAACTTATAATGGGACAGGTAACTGGCGTACATTCTTTGGGAAATTCCGAACATTTGCTGCCCAACATCGATGGACAGCAGAGGAATGTACATCGCAGCTCTATTGGTGTCTCCAGGACAGAGCGGCAGACTATTTTACCACGCTGGTTAAACGAGACCCGGCCCCTCAGTTCTATGACCTAGCCCGCCACATGGAGGAAAGGTTTGACAGGCAACTCCAACCAGAGTTTGCCCATGTCGAGTTTGCCGGTGCACGCCAAGGCCCTGCCGAGTCACTACTTGATTGGGCCGACCGTCTTACCCAGTTAGCCTCTCAGGCATTTCTGGGTATTCCCATCGACCAAGTGGAGGGACAAATCGTTACTCGGTTTTGTCAGGGCTGCTCCGATCGGGAAATCGGTCAACAGGTGTTGAATCGCCGGTTTTCAACGATTAAGGAGGCCACCCTCCATGCGCAATGGGTACAGCAGACTGCGCATGTATTTGGCAAGCACCGCAAAGAAGTGCGATTTGTGGCCACCAAGGAGGATGCAGCCAACAGGGTCCACAGGGTGGACGTTCGTTCCCCTGACCTGACTGGCGAGGATGACAGGCTCTCCCGAATGGACCACAGCCTGGCAACTCTCAATGCCAAAATCAACCGGTACCAGGTAGATTTGAGGAGGGACATTGAGGCACAAATCTCTCCACTGGCCCAGCAAGTGCAACAGCTGACGGCCATGGTGAAGCAGCTTTGCCAGCAGGCTCGGACTCCTTCACCAGCACCGCAGCGTGCCCCCACCCGTGCTTCCTCTCCGGGATTAACACGTGGTTCTCCCCGGCCCTCTGTAGCATCTCAACGGGCCTCCTCATGTCCCACTTCTCCTATCACACGCGCCAATGCGTGTTTCAATTGTGGGGGACAAGGCCACTTCCAGCAGGCCTGTCCATCACCGCGAAAGGAGGGGTCAAGAGCCATAGCCACACAGAGAGTGGCGGCTGTGGTGGAGGATGGAGACAATTTAAACGTGAATGGGTCAGGGGAAGAGGCCAACCCCTGGCCCGGCCTGGAGATGGCCGGTTTCTTCCAGTAGGAAATGCACCACCCATGGGTACCACCTACCCAACACAGGAGGAGCAAGAGACCCTACTGGAGGGCACCCAATCCTTAACAGAGGATCAGGTGCAGTCGTTAATTGAATATGTGGACCAGCTGGACTCAGCTACACTTAGTGCATCAGAGCCAGAGGCAGGTCCAGGAGTATCAGGGCCACAGGTTGAGCCAACTGAGGCCAACCCCCCTGATTCCAAACCCACCGACATGGATGTGCCCAACAACGCTACCGGGCCAGTATCTATCGATCGATTGAATGGGAGTGAAGGGCCGGACAAAGGTGAGCAGTTTGTTGTTTGCCAACTCCGGTCTGACTCATTGCTCCGGGTTCGCCTGAAAGTCGGCAATCGGCTGCTTCGAGCAGTAGTGGATACAGCGGCCCAGGTCACGTTGATCTCGGATAGGGTTCTTAAGAAATTGGACCCTCAACCACTAGCAATCCGGGAAGTAACCCTTAGAAATGCAGGCCGCGACCTCACTATGAAGGGGTTGGCGGTGGGCCCAGTCAAAATTCAGCTGGGCCAACAGCATTTCGACGAGGACGTCCATGTTGCCCCGATTGAGGATGATATGCTTCTCGGGCTAGATTTTCTACGACGCCATCGAATTGATGTACACATCAAGGACATGGAACTTGTCATGGAAAAGCAGGCCATCCCAATGGAATTCGGGATTACCCCAGAACAAGATAGGGTGGCCAGGGTCACACTCCAATATCGAGTGGTGATCCCTCCTAATAGAGTGAAAAGAATCACTGGGGTAATCGACCAACGGATGCTCGCCGCCGATTTGACCGCGGCGAATCTCCCGGTTACAGCACGGGAGTTGAATCTGCTGGGGCCAACGGGCCTTACAGCAAGCCCGCCCTATGCCGTATCGGCAGGGGGTCTCCCCAGCAATTATTTGGCTGCATGGGTAGCACCGCAGGGGCAGGGTTTTTTGGGCCCTCGGGCCCCTCGACCCACAGTGCCCCCAGATTTCCAAGTTTTTGGTGGACTTGGCCCTTCTACAGATGGAGGGCTCCCCACGGAGACCCGCCCTTCCAATTTGGAAGGGTTCTCCAAACGCCCTTCCGATCTGGGACGGCAGTCATCATGCCCTGCCAGGGCGGCTGAGGAATCCGCCGCTGGCACGGGGCAGACCACCTCTGAGGAGGATCCGAGAGGGTCAAGGCCGTAGAGATCCTCCCAAGAGGGTTCGGGGCATAGGTGCCCCGAATGGCCCTACACAGGGCCATACCAGGAGTTCCGACCTCCATTCGGACCGGGTTCGGAACAAACAGGCTGCTCCCGCAGCTGCCACCTCATCTGTTTCCTCTGGGCGTCCCTCCCGGGCAACACTGTCTCGGGATCAACCGTGGCCCGTGGATGGATGCTCTAAGCGCACAAGCCGGCTGAGGAGACTTGTGTATATACACTTCCCAGCTTGCTACCGACCTGTCCCCGGCCGGGCAGAAGGACTGGCCAGCAGGCGGGTCGAAGGGCTGCATTTTATGGCGCAAGCCAAGCCCTTGCAAAAGCGCGAGGAGGAACCATCGAGGGGCTGGTCCGTTTGGTAAATGGCTCTTGGAGAGCCAAACGCGGATCAGTCACAGATGACCTGGAGGCAGACATGAGGGCATTATGCAGGCACATGGGCTGGCCAGAAAAGCCCCGGTTTACCATCCAGCCGCTCACTTCCCCTGCATGCCTGTTACATCCCCGGGTTCTGGCATTCCTGTTTAACAGGTTGACTGCCGCACAGAAGACGGCCTTAAGTGCTCGTACACGTGCCGACCCTGGCTGCCCTGCTTCCGGAGGGCGGGGCGCGCACAGGATCCCCTTCGGGAGGTCCTAGTGATGCTGCAGCCCCAGGGTCAACCCGGATAATACCACCGCGATGGGTCATCCAGGGACCCATGATCCCCAGGCTGAGCAAACTGAAGCTCAGTCTGAAGTTGCTCGAGAAGAGCCCATGGATGTGTCGGAGCCAGCGGATCCACGGACTCAGGTCGGATCTGCAACTCCACCGGTGGAAGCTAGGGGGAATGACGAGGTGACCCCTCCTCCATCTGCTGCTCCACTTTCCTCGGAGAGGGAGAGGGGAGAGGGGATAAAGGAGGAAGGCCAAACCACGCCCGGCTTGGCTCCAGCACCTCAGTCAACCGAAAACCAAGCCACACTTGGCTTGGCTCCAGCCCCAAGCCCACTCCACCCGCTGCTAGCACAGTCAAAATCCGTCCCCAGCAGACCAGTGACCGTGAAGCAGATGGGCCGAGCAGCATCCCCTGGATGTAAACCTACCGCCAAGGTTCCCCGTCCCAGGCCATCGATTCGTCACGGCCCAGGAAGCGCTCCTCCAAAGAGAATGCTCCGGCTCCATTGTGGGTGGTGGATTCCCATGCCCACTTTGACCGGCTGGAGCGGAACCTAGGTCGGACAGGTATGTAGTGTTCTGGCCTTCAACTTGAAGGGAAGTAATAATTCCAATCAAACATAATCCAAATCACACGTTATAATCCAAATGATAGGACTGGTTTTTGAGGCTTGCGGCCATGGGTTGGTGTTGCTTTATATTTTCCTATTGGTCTTTGTTTATGTTGACCAGTTGTTGAGGGTTGTGACCCATTGTTGAGGGCTGTGACCCATATGTTGTTCTAGTTGTTGGTTATTTAATGGATTATGTGATTTATCGGGTGATTTGCTATAATTCATATATCCTTTGATTGGATAGCACAGAAAGAAAAGAAAAGGAAAATAGAATGTCACCGTAAATTTGGGTGACGTAATTTTTGTATAGTGACGTTGGTAATTCGGGTTTTAAAGGGGTGTAGACGACTCCCCTGGGTCCTTCGTTCCCCGTACTGCTCCCCCCTTCTGTTGCATACACCGGGTAAAGCAACCTTCTATTGGGGCTATGCCCCTCCCGGGAGGCTGCTTTTATGCGACGGGGGAGAGTGTGGTGGGGGCGGACTTGACCGACTTAGACATTACTCGGACGCACTCGGACTGAATCGGACTGAATCGGACTGACTCGGACCGAGCGGGGGATCGGCAAATACGAGAAAAACCACATGACAAGACCCAAGCTATGAAGTTACACTGAACTGAACTAAAGACCTACCAGAAAGTCTGTTTGGAGAGTTTAACAAGTAGCCGTTGGGTGAGTCCTGTCAATTATCTTATTATATGTAATCTTAAGTACTTATAGTGCGGTGTGGCGTAGTACACGCCCACTATAGTATTATTCACATTTTAACAATATTTGTGTAAATTAAATAGATTAGGCCTAGGCTGTATACTTAAACGAACATGTTCAACTTACCAATTTGACTGTTATTCCTTTTAATGCTCCTTTTTCAGGTAATTCAGGGTCCAAGGTTTTCTCCGTTTGAAAATCTTCCAGCCGTATTCAAACGGTATAGTGTGTGAGTCAATGGGATTCGGTTTGCACAGGCGAGTGAATGGAGCGTTTCTGTCTCTAAGTGAAGAGCTACGAACGAGAGACAGAATTTTCGGTCTAGCCAGAGCCTAGAGTTGGCGAAACGTTGGGTCCGGACAATGAAAGTGGGGGTGCACCGGACAAAAGGTGCCCCTCCACTTCAATTGTCCGAGCCCGATGTTCCGCCGCCTCTGCATCAGGCAATGTCCACAGGGTATAATTATAAAATTTCAACTTTTGACTGCCAAAACCTGTCCATCGCGGTACCGCTTCGCGACAGTGCTGTGTATAGTTACGCGCGGGTGTGACCTTTCAATACATTCTGCCATTCGACTCTGGGCAGATGACGCAATAAATCATCGTTTTTGGTAAGTTGTAAGTTGGTTAACTAAATTTAACTTCATGAATGCAATCAATCAATAGTTGCAGTTTTATTGTATTGTATGCCGGAGGATACTTTGGATTCAGCAGCGTTCCGCCGCCTCTGCGTCACATTCTTGTGTGCCCTCTAGTGGGCACATTTCTCAACAGTTTTCTTTCAAACTTTGTATGGAGGTGTATCTTGGTAAAATCTCGACACCTATAATTTCTGGTGATGCTGCCCCCAGTGTTCCGTCTTTTATAGGGTAAAAGGCCATATTTTGGGGGATAGTTTGTGTGCGCTCTAGCGGTCACATTTCTCAACAGTTTTCTTTCAAACTTTGTATGGAGGTGTATCTTGGTAAAATCTAGACACCTATAATTTCTGGTGATGCTGCCCCCAGTGTTCCGTCTTTTATAGGGTCAAAGGTCATACTTTGGAGGATGGCGTGAGTGCACTCTGCAGGCCACATTTGGTAATGGATTTCTTTCAAATTTTGTATGGAGATGTAACTTGGTATAATCTACACATCTTTACTTTTTGGTGATGCTGCCCTCAATTGTTCCGTCCTTTATAGGGTCAAAGGTCATATGTGTTTTGTGCGCTCTAACTTCCACATTGGTTCGCGGTTCAAGTCCCGCCGCGGCACTAATGTCCTTTGGCAAGATATTAATCTACATTTGCCACTCTCCACCCAGGTGTAGTAAATGGGTACCTGGCTTAGGAATTTATTCCTTGAATGCTTTTAGCGCCTTAGGGCAGCTCGGCTAAAGCCAGGGTAATAGTAGTACTTCCGCGCCTCGGAATACATTGTTTGTAGGTTACCTAGATAGATGGCGCATTATAAATGTCTATTATTACCCACGCCGATAAAATCGGCAGGGTTATGTAAAGGGCTCTGTATGTTTGTTTGTTTCTTTGTTTCTTTGTTTGTGTACAAGATAACTAGAGAACGGGTGAACGGATTTGCACCAAATTTTCAGAGAATGTTCGGATAGTGACAGGGAAGAATCAATTAGATTTTGGTGATGATCGGTTGACGCCTGCAAATTCTGTGTAACCTTGTATTTTTGACCCCATAGTTAGTATAGTATTGCAACTACTCTGTAGCGCCGCTAAGGCGTGGGTCTGCCGCCTTTGACGGCCTTTCTAGTTATTATTATTATTATTTCTTGACGGATTTCTTTCAAAATTTATATGGAGGTGTGTCTTAGTGAAATCTACACGTATTTAGTGCTGATGCTGCCCCCAGTGTTCCGCTTTTTATAGGGTCAAATGTCATTTTGGTTGCATGCATTCTGGAGGACACATTTGTTGACTGATTTCTTTCAGATTTTGTGTGGAGGTCCATCATAGATTACTCTAGACCTCTACAGTTTTTGGTGATGCTGCCCCCAGTGTTCCGTCTTTCATAGGGTCAAAGGTCATATTTTAGTGGATATCTTGTGTGCGCTCTGAGATCACATTTCTTGACAGATTTCTTTCGAATTTTCTATAGAGATGCATTATACTCTAATCTACACACATTGTTTTGGTGATGCTGCTCCTAGTGTTGACAATAGTCTGGGCCACTGGCGGCAATCTTTACGCCATCCTTTTGTTTGAGGGAGGGGAGGGGGGAGGTTCTTTGTCCCTCCTTCAAATCAATAAAAAAATATTCTTTTATATGACTGTGACTATATAGGTGGTGATAGCAGAAAGTGCCACAATTAATTCAACGGTTTTATCAAGAGATTTTTATGCCTCCGCCCACCGAAGGTGGGTGCCGGAGGCATTATGTTTTCGGGTTGTCCGTCCGTCCGTGCGTCCGTCCGTGTGTCCGTGCGTCCGTCCCACTTCTCGTTACCGCGATATCTGAAGAATCATTTGAGGTAGGAACCTCAAACTTGGTACTAGTATGTATCCCCATACGAAGATGAACTGATTAGATTTTGGGGTAAGTAGGTCAAAGGTCAGAGGTCACAGAGGTCAATTTACATGAAATTACATAAAAATTCTTGGTTTTTAGCACCGTTACCACGATATCTCAAGAACTGTTTGAGATAAGAACTTCAAACTTGGTACTAGTATGTTTCCCTATATGAAGATGAACTGATTAGATTTTAGGGTAAGGAGGTCAAAGGTCAGAGGTCACAGAGGTCAATTTACATGAAATTACATAAAAATTCTTGGTTTCTAGCACCGTTACCACGATATCTCAAGAACTGTTTGAGATAAGAACTTCAAACTTGGTACTAGTATGTTTCCCTATATGAAGATGAACTGATTAGATTTTAGGGTAAGGAGGTCAAAGGTCAGAGGTCACAGAGGTCAATTTACATGAAATTACATAAAAATTCTTGGTTTTTAGCACCGTTACCACGATATCTCAAGAACTGTTTGAGGTAAGAACTTCAAACTTGGTACTAGTATGTTTCCCTATATGAAGATGAACTGATTAGATTTTGGGGTAAGGAGGTCAAAGGTCAGAGGTCACAGAGGTCAATTTACATGAAATTACATAAAAATTCTTGGTTTTTAGCACCGTTACCACGATATCTCAAGAACTATCTGAGGTGAGAACTTCAAACTTGGTACCAGTATGTATCCCCATAGAAAGAGGAACTGATTAGATTTTGGGGTAGGTAGGTCAAAGGTCAGAGGTCACAGAGGTCAATTTACATGAAATTACATGAAATTCTTGGTTTTTAGTACCGTTACCGCGATATCTCAAGAACTGTCTGAGGTGAGAACTTCAAACTTGGTACCAGTATGGATCCCCATAGAAAGATGAACTGATTAGATTTTGGGGTAAGTAGGTCAAAGGTCAGAGGTCAATTTACATGAAATTACATGAAATTCTTGGTTTTTAGCACCGTTACCGCGATATCTCAAGAACTGTTTGAGGTGAGAACTTCAAACTTGGTACCAGTATGTATCCCCATAGAAAGAGGAACTGATTAGATTTTGGGGTAGGTAGGTCAAAGTTCAGAGGTCACAGGTCAATTTACATGAAATTACATGGAATTAGTGGTTTTTAGCACCGTTACCGCGATATCTCAAGAACTGTTTGAGGTGAGAACTTCAAACTTGGTACCAGTATGTATCCCCATAGAAAGAGGAACTGATTAGATTTTGGGGTAGGTAGGTCAAAGTTCAGAGGTCACAGAGGTCAATTTACATGAAATTACATGGAATTAGTGGTTTTTAGCACCGTTACCGCGATATCTCGAACTATCTGAGGTGAGAACTTCAAACTTGGTACCAGTATGCATACCCATAGAAAGATGAACTGATTAGATTTTTGGGTAAGTAGGTCAAAGGTCAGAGGTCACAGAGGTCAATTTACATAAAATTACATGAAATTACTGGTTTGTTTCATAAAATTAATTTTCTAATGCCTTTAATTTTTATGTCACACACACTGTGGTCTCAGTAGAATGAAAAGGCCATGGTGTTCAGACCAAGAGTAGTAATAATTGAAATTCATTGTCTCAGACGTTTATAGTCTATTAGTAGGGTGGCTGCTGCAGCGGGGTTCGCGGTCAGCCACTCGTGATCATGCATGCGTGTTGTGCGTGTTGTGTGGCTGAGCTTTGCAGAGCATTTCAAATGCTCTGTAATTTGCATTTCCAATTGCTTTTCATAATAAATTTTACATGAAAACAATTTTTGTTTGTATTTATTTCTCTTACCTTTCATAGTAGTGAAAGTCTGTATATCTGATAAAAATCCAGGAAATCTAGTGCTAGTTCACAGAGGTCACGTAAAACGTATTTCAGAAGCAACTACTTCCGTCAATTCGTCAGCTGGCCCTTTCTTTACATTTCCACTTCACTTTTTCTGAATGAAATTTCATACTGATGACATCACCTAAAAGGGGATAAGATATTTGATAGAATGATCACATATGAAAAAAATCGCAACTTATTTTTTTATAAAAAAATATATTTATCAAAAATGAAATGAAATAATTTTTTTGTCTTTTGTGCATTTTAAGTGAAAAGATTTGTAATTTTGTTGGACCAATCCTTTTAAGAGTGTACATGTATGCCATACATTTCCAATCTGGTGATGGCGGAGGCATAAATTCCGACCGCGCGCGGTCGAATATTCATCTAGTTCATTTTTGGATGAAATATGCATGTGTGGAAAAGGGACCTGAATCACCCATCTGAAGTTAGTTGTGTATTTTTTGCTTTAATAAGTTTGACAATATGCCGCAAGCTGCAAGAGTATCATGTCATTGCCTTTTCTGTTCTTGTTGATCTGTTATATTTGTTGTCTCCTTGACCTTGATTCTCCCTTTGAACAATTGACAATTTTTTCCCTCCAAATTGGTGTGGGCTGATTGCATTCTTGACCAATTTCATTATTTGCATTTATTTTAATAAACCTCATCAAAGACATCAGTTCAATCCTGAGCTGTCCAACAGCATGTTATTTGACCCTTTCCTGAGTTGATCAGGCTCACACAATCAGTGTTCGTGTAGACAATTTTGTAACATTGCATATAGGCTACAGAGTCTATTATTTGCATTGTGAATGTGAAGTTTCTATAGTGATTGTAATTGTTATTTATAAACAAAGAGGTAATTTATTTTGCATGCAGGTGTGTTCTTCCAGTGGATAATGTGTTCAGCTATTTGGTTTGTTGGTCTCATGATCAATCTATTCCGCAACAGTCCTACCTTCTATCCGCTGGCCATGCTGGGTGGATTCCTGTGGGCTAACGGTTCGTATTTCATGTAGTTCATTTCAAAGTGATTTTTTTCTTAACCCATAGGTTCAGTCACTTTAGTGGCACTTTTTCAACATGCAACAACTGAAATGATAAAGCTTTTGTCCAGTGAGCTCTCAGGAAATACAATGTAAACAAATGTCTTTGAATTTAAAGGGGAATTAACCCTTCACAGAAACTTGGATTGAATAGAAGCAGAAAAAATCAGAGAGGCAGAATACTGAAAGTTTTAGAAAATTAGACAAAGAACAAGAAAGTTATGGATGTTTTAAAGCTGAGATAACTAATGCTATGGGGAATCTCCCATTGGCAATGCAGTAACCATGTGTGATGTCATAAATTTTTGCATACATGTCATTCCATGAAAAAAAATTGTCTGTTTCTTAACCCTAAAAAGGGCCGGGAGATTTTGGCTATGCCACAGCCGGGGGGGTGAAATCTACAGAGGTCACAGAGGTGAAATCTACCCCCCCCCCCCCCCGAGATCTTGACCGTCGACAGCACAATCGCGCCGAAAATCAGCACGCACGTCATCCATAACGTAATCTACAAAACTGGATATTTAAATGCTCCGAAATAATTTCACATTAATTAATTATGCTAATTTATGCATGAAATTAAAATTTGGCTCTAAATCATTAAATAAAGCTCAAAAAATGCTAATTTTTGGTCTAGACACTCTTTCCAGTATTCTTAGCAAATATCGGTATCAAAATTGATTTCTTATGTATTTTATTGTATTTCATATTTGTCATGCAAAATATTTCAAAACATGGTTACTTCATACTTTCTGAATAAAAGTTATTCCAAAAATGCACCATTTACTACAAGGACTTTATAAGTCTGTAGACAGACAGTTTTGTATGACATTCAAAGCCATGTCTGTATTTTGATATTCTATGAAGATCGTGATTATACTATTTTTTGCACGTATTGCTTTCTTAATGACTTTCCATAAAAACAGTATTATCAACCAATCATTTTTGGGCTCTTAAATGATCATTAAAAATCCTGATTTTACTACATTATTCTGCCTTTGCTCCTCATTTTACTCTTTTGATTACATATATGCCCTACTTTTTTCGTACTTTTATCTTTTTTATTTCTGTCAAAAATTAAATGGGCTATTATTTGCCATGGTAACGGCATATTTATGGCAGAAAATCAAGGAAACGCCTTGCGGATCGAACTACTTCCTCAGTTTTTGACCGAAAGTCATGAAATTTGGTACACACATTGGTCTTACTGGGAAGATGTGTACAACATATTTTTTTGATGTGTCGGAAGCTGCGTTGCCATGGAAACGGCATATCTATGGCAGTAAATCAGGGAAAAATCTTGCGGATCAAACTACTTCCTCAGTTTTCGACCAAAAGTCAAGAAAGGCTGTTCTCACGGGGCGGGGTACTAATCATCATCTTCAGTGATATTTCTAGTTTTCTCTAACAAGCCCTTTCTATGCTTGTTCTCTTTTATTTTGTCTTTCATGTAGATTTGGATGGTTTGGCTTAAAGAAAGATGTATTAACAAATCCAACTCTGAATTACATTGGTTTTGCTCTATCGTTATTGAGGTAAAGTAACGTTTGACATTGATCTACAGTTTGAAATATTACGTTGTGGAACTATTTCTAAATCAACAAATGAACAAGTAATAAATTTGTAGCTGCAAGAAAGATGATGTTGAAAAAAATAATATAACCATTCCCTGAAATATTTTAAAATTTCTTATGTATTTCTATGTTTTTTGGATGAAATTTGTTGGGGACACTTTTGCGATCATAAATAGCATAAAATAAATTAATTTTAATCAGTAAATGTAAAAATATTCATAGATTTCTAAATTTTGGCTGAAAACACATTTTGTATTGAAATCACGTTTTTGAGCGATTTTTGGTCTGACATGCAAGTACGAAATATTGAGTAACTTCGGAACCACATGCCCGGACATCGCGAATTTAGTCTCAAAAGATGTGTGAGAATCGAAAGAAAAAAGTCATGAAACGCCGCAGCGACTGCTTTGCGCGTTGCGGACATATCGCAAGAAACGTCTGGGGGGTACCCCCCCCCCCCCCCCGACCCTGTTAGGGTTAAGAGTTGAGAAAGGGATACTGAGTTAGATATGTACAAAACAGATAAGAAAGTTCTCCATGTGTGACATCGCACATGGATCTCAACTGACGGATTTATCTCAGACTTTAACTTTCAAAAATGAAGAAAAGTTAACAAAAACACAAGTGTACATGAAATTACAAGGACAGTACAGACATTAGGACAAAAGCTACGTAAATATTACTCGTCTGACATGGAGGACATTTGGAAAGATGAGAAAAGGACACATTTCATATTTGTCTGCAAAATATTTCAAAACATGGTTACTTCATACTTTCTGAATAAAAGTTATTCCAAAAATGCACCATTTACTACAAGGACTTTATAAGTCTGTAGACAGACAGTTTTGTATGACATTCAAAGCCATGTCTGTATTTTGATATTCTATGAAGATCGTGATTATACTATTTTTTGCACGTATTGCTTTCTTAATGACTTTCCATAAAAACAGTATTATCAACCAATCATTTTTGGGCTCTTAAATGATCATTAAAAATCCTGAATTTACTACATTATTCTGCCTTTGCTCCTCATTTTACTCTTTTGATTACATATATGCCCTACTTTTTTCGTACTTTTATCTTTTTTATTTCTGTCAAAAATTAAATGGGCTATTATTTTCATCTGGTGCAATATGCAATGTTAAGACTATTCTTGTATGTCAAATGATACTGACCTAATACATCTCACTTCTTATTATCTTCAAATGTTAATCTACTGCTCAGGAAATATAATGGTGGTGCCAATTTTGAAGACCCTTGGTCTTGGACCAGGCTTATTGATTTGGGCATCAGTCAATATGGTAGCAGGATGGGCCAGTGGACAGTAAGTATATATTTTTTAAAGTTATCATTGTCAAGTTATTAAGCACAATGTTAAAAGTGGATAATGGCTGAAAAATCTGTAAAATTTCGATGATTTTCAGTCACAATTTTCTGCAATATTAGTTTAGAAATTGGGACATCCTAGTAGACTGACAGTCCAGGAGACTAACACCCAGTAAACCGATGGCCCACAAGACCGACAGGTCGGTCTTGTGGGCCTTCTGTCAATTTTTCTGAGGGTTCTTGTGGCCGTGTCGTTCTCTTGGGCCATTGGTCTAGTGGACATGTTGGTCTCGTGGGCTGAAGCCTTTAGAGATATTATATATGTTTGGATATTTGGGGTTATAATAAGGGAAATGAGGGTGAAATCTGTATGATCATGCTAAAATGTGTCTCTTCATTAAATCTGAGAATTTGAAGGTCATGTTTCATTTTTCGAGGATGGTGTACCTGTAGACCGAAGCCCTGCCTTAATCATCTGTTAAAATCAGATACTTCAATAATTTAAATGTAAATAGAAAATGTTGAAAATAATTCAAATTATGTGTGTAAATATTTGTGTAACATTATCAAAATCTATTACCAGTTTACTATACAGTATTTTATTTGTCTTAAAATGATTTGGTAACTTTGTAGAGGCTTGATAAAATCTGAGCTGCCTGGCCTTACATGCCATCATTGTATGTAATATGGTGTAAAAATGAAGCTGAGGGAAAAAAAAGCACTTCAAAATCATCATGTGCTTCACAAAAGTAAACATATGCAAGTGATCGGAAATGCCAGACTCATTTTCTCCCACAGACTCAGTGTTAGACTAAAGCGTATGGCCATACGCTTTCGTAAATGGGAGTATTCAGTCATAGATATCATAATAATAGCATTATATATTTGAAAACCTTTCGATGCCTGGCTATTATTTATCCTTCTGAACATCATTATACAAGACAGATATCAAAATACAACAATTTATTAAATCAAGCCTCCACAAAGTTACCGAATACCTTTAATATCATCCAAAGTGTCATACTATACTTATATTTTGTTATACCCCCGCCAAACGAAGTTTGAAGGGGGTATACTGGAATCAGTCGATGGTTGGGCGGTCGGTCGGGCGGCCGGAGCGGTCGGTCGGTCCGTTGCAAATCTTGCGGATTGAACTACTTCCTCAGTTTTTGACCGAAAGTCATGAAATTTGGTACACATATTGGTCTTGGTGGGAAGATGTGCAAGACATATTTTTCGGATGAGTCGGAATCTGCGTTGCCATGGTAACGGCATATTTATGGCAGAAAATCAAGGAAAACAGCTTGCGGATTGAACTACTTCTCAGTTTTTGACCGAAAGTCATGAAATTTGGTACACACATTGGTCTTGATGGGAAGATGTGCAAGACATATTTTTCGGATGAGTCGGAATCTGCGTTGCCATGGTAACGGCATATTTATGGCAGAAAATCAAGGAAACGCCTTGCGGATCGAACTACTTCCTCAGTTTTTGACCGAAAGTCATGAAATTTGGTACACACATTGGTCTTACTGGGAAGATGTGTACAACATATTTTTTTGATGTGTCGGAAGCTGCGTTGCCATGGAAACGGCATATCTATGGCAGTAAATCAGGGAAAAATCTTGCGGATCGAACTACTTCCTCAGTTTTCGACCAAAAGTCAAGAAAGGCTGTTCTCACGGGGCGGGGTACTAATCATCATCTTCAGTGATATTTCTAGTTTTCTCTAACAAGCCCTTTCTATGCTTGTTCTCTTTTATTTTGTCTTTCATGTAGATTTGGATGGTTTGGCTTAAAGAAAGATGTATTAACAAATCCAACTCTGAATTACATTGGTTTTGCTCTATCGTTATTGAGGTAAAGTAACGTTTGACATTGATCTACAGTTTGAAATATTACGTTGTGGAACTATTTCTAAATCAACAAATGAACAAGTAATAAATTTGTAGCTGCAAGAAAGATGATGTTGAAAAAAATAATATAACCATTCCCTGAAATATTGTGAAGCGTTTCACTTTTAATCATCTATGACAAATATGTATAAGAATTAATTTTTAATGGAATTGTTTTTAATTGCAAAGGGTAAAAAAGGGCTGAAGCATTTATACAAATGTAATTGTATTTATATTTAAAAATGTATGGGTCAATCTATACATGTATTTCATCAATTTTCCAGAATAAGCAAAGAAAGTGAATTTTGGTTTTATGTACATTATTGAGACCTTGTACGTGGAGTTTATGCAACATATAATTTTATTTGTCAGTGATCTGTTTAAGACATAATTATGTTTTCCTTAAATATATTAAAAGAGACAGAGAGTTGATCTCAGGAGCAAATTAGCTCATTGGCTGATCACATGTCCCTCTGGTTCATTTCAGATTGGTAATATTTATTGGGGTCAAACCAGATGAAGTTGGTCTAAAACAAAAGAAACTGAGATCAACAGCCTCCACCAACTCATCTAATGACAACAATCCTTTACTAAATGACGATCAGCATGCAGTAAGTGTGAAACAGTTCATTTGCACATTTATTACAAAGCCTCAAAGGTTTGTAGGCTTAAGGTCGCTGAATCAAAATTTAAAAGTACCCTGAATACACACAAAAGTACAGGAAAGTGTATGCATAATCTAGATAAAACTAGCGCAAAGTACTTTTGGGCTAAGCAATGGGATTTGGACTTAAAGATACTAGTTATTGAAGAGTTTTTTTATTCAAATTAATTTATTTGGGCAAGTCCAAAGTATGTCCCATACATTACCAAGTATTATGGAATAGTATTATGAAATTGTAAACATAAATTGATGTAGAAATATAATTTACTTGATATTTTGTCTGATCCAAGCCCTAGGAAGGCTGTCAGCTTGATAAAGTGATTAGATATACTATAATCTTGATATGTGACAGTCGGTAAAGTGACTCTTTCTTAAAATTTCCTGATGTAGCAACAACTATTGAATGCAACCTTTATTCAGATTACTGAAATTCAATAGCTTGTGATGTAATTAGTGCTGTCGTCCACAAGCCTTTTGTCGACTGTCTTAAAGAAAATATGCCATTTTAGCAGGAAGACGACATGTCGACAAAGATTCTGATATTTGCAACATAATTATGTTAATATTTAAGCTGTGAATTCCACATTAGATATCAAATGGAATAAAGTTGACACTTGTCTGAATTCCACATCAAATTATTTGTTGTGTGTTGTATACTTCTTTTAACTGTTTCAGGGTTTCTAGATTACTGTTGTGCTCTATGTCATCGCTGATTGTTGCAGCGGTAGGCTCCCTGTAGCAGCAGTAAATTGTTCATGCACATGACATTAACTGATCATGTCTTGAAAACTGTTGACATCAGTCATTAATTTGACCGAGCATGTCAACAAAAAAATTGAATTCGACGACAGCACTAGATATATAATGTCCCTTGGTAAAACTGTATGTTTAAGGTAAGGCCTTTTAAAACAATTATATGATTATTGTACCATGATAGACTACCCATAAAGTATAACATATTTATACATCTCTACCATTTACTTGGAGGCAGAGGCGGCAAAACGTTGGGCTCGGAAAATGGAAGTGGAGGGGCACCTTTTGTCCTCCAAACAAAAGGTGCCCCTCCACTTCCATTGTCCAAGCCCAACGTTCGCCGCCTCTGCTTGGAGGCAATATTGGCGTACATGCAGTGCGACGTACATGCAGATTTGTAGGAGAAGCTTATTTGCTAATTGTAATTTTTGTTTGATTTCAATTTCAGGTCAATGTGTCGCTTGAAGAAGGAAGCGATGGAGCAGATGATCAGCAAGCCTCCTCAGATGCATCATGGGTAGATCAACTATCTACTATGCAGAAGAGAATAGTGTAGGTATATCAAGTCTTTGGAGTCATCCTGAGGTGTATGGTTTAGTATTCAATGAGTAAACCTGTTTCATAGGAATAAACAACCATTCCAAATGATTCAGTCTTATACTGCACCCTTATGTATGTATTTCAGCGTAACAGATGATATTCAGAAAGCAAAAAATGATGTCGTTTAAAGATAAAATTGAGTTCTAGTCACGCGATTGCATTGTGAAAGAAACTAGCTGTCTCAAAGCAACTGGGAAAGGTTGATCATGTCTACATAAGAATTGGTGTATACTGTGAGGTTTTGGAATCATCAAAATTATAAGAAATTGACCCAATCTCGCTGAAAACAACATGCACTGCACACAGAAATGGGTATACAGGACTGCACACAAATGCATGAATGATCAGCCCGACCACTTAATTCACCTATTTCTCGTCATATTTCGAATATACGGGCTGTCCTCTCAACAGCAGTCCTGTTCAGAGGACTATAATGTTCTTCATATGTACTGACATGAAATAAATGAGAAAGCTCACACATTATTTTTCACCTTTTGTAGAACCGAACCTTCTCTTTGAATATAGAATTAGACTGAAATATATGTTGACATGTAGAATAATGCAATCTCCCCTGTGTTATCAGCTCATCTAATCATTTCTTGCAGGGGTTGTGTGCTGGCCATTATATCTGGATTTCTGTATGGTTTCAACTTTATCCCATGTTTGTGGATTCAGGATAATGTGAAAGGAGCTAGTCAAGATGGTAAATACATTGTTAATTGTTACATATCCATTTTACAATTTGACATGATATGATGCTGTTTTTTAAAATTTAGTACATGTTCTTGGTCTATGTAGACATAAGAATTAAAATGCAATTGTATTCATAAAGTTATGGCATTTCTTTTGTCTTATGAGATGTCGTGATAAGGTAGAATCCCTAGTTGTCAGACCTAATATCAACATCTACTGGTGACTAGAATGGATGTTTTAAATGCTTGGATTTCTGTATATACAGCCATGGAAAAAATTATTAGACCAAGAATGGTTACTGATAGTGTTATTTTTGTGGTAAGAAGCAAATAAAATATAAAAGCAAGGTACAATTGCTGGAATTTGTTATTCATTCATTGAAATACAAAGACATATCATTTTCATTAGTTTGTATGCATATTATAGTACATTTATTACAGAAGCTTGGTCTAATAATTTTTTCCAGGGCTGTATGATATTTATTTGTAAGGAAATAAATCAAATAACTTGTACAAAAAGCACTGGCGAGTGGCAACAGTGAAACTCTTGATATTGATACATTAGTGAAAGGAAATTACAGAATGATGTATGTTCACAAATTCTGTGGGTATATCACAATATCTTCCGACAATATATCAGGGAAATAGTATTATTACAGAATTGCTTCCAATAAAATTCCACCCAGGGTGAAAAAAAAAGAGATAATGAAGATAATGATGATGATGATAATGATGATGATGATGACTCTTTGTAAAACAATAGTTCCTGCCTTTGCTGAGAGCTTATAACATTAACGCTTGCACTTAGAACTTATGTCACAGAATTCAGTGTTCACAGTCAGTGTTAATAATAATACCACTGTTCTTGTATAGCGCATATCACATTATGATATAACGTCCCTATGCGCTTCCAAAGTGTTTTGGATATTGTTACCCTGGCTTTAGCTCCGGCAGCCGTAATCAGCGCACAGTGCATTTCAAGGAATAAATCCTGCCAGGTACCCATTTAACACCTGGGTGGAGAGTGGCAAATGTGGATTAATGTCTTGCCAAAAGACGCTAGTGCCAGGCTGAGATTCGAACCCTCAACCCTGGGATTGAGAGTCAAGTGAATGAACCACTATACCATGACACCTCCACGACACCTCCACGACACCTATACCATGACACCTCCACGACACCTCCACATGTTGTAGTCAAGAAAGTGTTCCATTGTGTATTTGATACAATAATTACCCGGTACTGTGACAAAATTTGCTTCAACCAAATTGGAGCGTTTAAAGGTCCATGTATTTCATTCTAATGGGATTTTACCATATTTCAATCATTCCCAGGTTTGGACTACGTATTTGCACACTTCTGTGGGGTCTATTCTACAAGTACAGCCTACTTCCTGATCTATTCTGCCTACATGCAGAACAAGCCCCAGTACTCAGAGAGACTTGTTCTGCCTAGTCTAGTGTGTGGTGCCATGTGGGCGGTTGCCCAGGCAGGATGGTTTGTAGCCAACACAAACCTTTCCGAGTCTGTAGCATTTCCCATTGTCACTACGGTAAGTGGGGCGTCAGCAGCTCTTGCTTAACATTTTATTTAATTTACTATTAAACTAGGCACACTATACGATCGGTCTACGATCCGATTTTGAAAGAAAAGGTAATAGCATTTGAAACATATAAAATATGTTTGATTGAGGTTCTGAATAATTCAATAGATAGTAAAATCGAAATTACGGCCTACTACTCAGCCTTCCAGCTGGAGGAAAGTCAATTGGTTCCAAATCGTAATGACGTCAGAGCAGTCCTGCGATTGTCTAAGATTTGAAACTGATTTGGCCCTTATTCCAGGTATAAACTGAAATCGCACCAACTTCCTATGTTGAGTATTCATATTTTTTTCAGAACCTGAACCAGGTAGTTTTTATTTGTTAAAATGCCTATATTTAATGCTATGCTTATTGCGTTTTATTTCCAAACGCTGATCGTAGTCGGTGGTATCGTGTACGGTGGGCTTTAGTTGCCAAATCAACATTTGGTGTTCATTCTCCAGTACTGGTAGCTTAACTATTCAAAACAGTGATAACAATATGTATTTTGGGAGGTTTTCAGTTGCCGCTTTGGTTGATCTGACATATACAGAGACATTTTCCTCGAGTGTTATTTTGTCAAAAAATATTGGTTTAGAATTAGGGTTGTGATTGGGTTTTATGATAGTTTTAGGGTTGGGTATAGTGTTAGGACCAAGTTGAAGTTGAAGTTAAAATCGTGGTTTTTGTGTTGAATATTGATGCTGAGCAATCGTTTCCAGAGCATGTGTCATAGAAACGCTGCTTTGACCACAAAGGCCCGACTTTTAAGGTCATTCAACAAGATGTTAGGTAGCCAATGCACTAGCCATAAAGAACTACGTAATCGGTGTAAATAGTTTTTCTGTCATCTATTTCCTATATTATTTTCTCCATACCAGGGTCCTTCTATCCTTGCAGCGCTGTGGAGCGTGTTCTATTTCAAAGAGATCCGTGGACTCAAGAACTACATTCTACTCATCCTTGCCCTAGTAGTAGCCATAGCTGGGGTGGTACTTACAGCTCTCTCTAAAGTATAGAATGTATTATTGCCTTATCATAAAACAGCTAAGGAGGTACATAGTGGCCGGTACTACATAGTTTACCGGTACTTAAAGTTTAATTAGAGCAATCAGCTCTACAAGGTATTAGGGGAATTATTATAATAATAATAATAATAATAATAATAATAAACATACATTTATATAGCGCACTAACTATACACATATACTGCGCTTATCATAAAGGACCCATTGCTTGATAATGAATTGTTACATAGTAGTTCATTACACAAGTGATATACACTAAAAAGGAAAATAATTGTGTAATTATGTGTATTATATGGACATATAATCATATGTATTTTCATTGTTGCCTTTGTAGTTGCATTAAAAGTACATGTATAATTTACTGATTCTTATTTCGGTTGTTACTGATATTGATGAATTGTAAATATAATTTTGTAATGGAAAGCCATATTTGTTAGAATCTGTTGTAGGCCTATATGAATAATCTGAAATAGGCCTATATATATTGCTACTGTGTGTTTTAATCTTTATATTTTCATATTTTGAATAACTGATAGTTTAAAGTTAAACTGATTTTTGTACTCTTTAAAGAACTATATGAAACATGTAGAAGCACTCAGATATGACTTATACAGGGAATAACTAAATATATGCTGCATAAAAATACTTTATCATTTTCATTGTGATATGCTCAAGTACATTCAAATGTATGTGTGTAAACTAGGATGTAAAGTGCTTTATATGAAATTTAACATTCTATGTTCATGTACCTCACTGGTGATGTGTGAATGGATGTATTTTCTAAATCTTTTTCTATTTTTCTATTTTTCTATCAAAACTTTATTGTGTAATGTTGAGCTTGTATGTACATAATTCAAAATAATGCTCAACTCAAATTATCATTAACTTTTAAGTACCGGACGGTACTATTCTCTTTAGAGTTTTGTATACATATATCTTATTAATATATTGGGGGAAAAAAATTGCAATAGATCTTATATTTCAAATTTCATTCAGATCACGGTAATTTATTGACACAAGTATTCTGATATTTTTCTAAACGTTAATGTCAGACATTATACTGTTAATACATGGTTGGGAGTGCGTTGGTGCGATCTGGCAACACAAATGTTTTTATCGTGGTTTACTATACGCACAAGGTGCAAGCCGAGTGTGTTGGATACCACGATAAAAACCTGCGTGTTGCCGAATCGCACTGACGCATGAACTCACAACCATGTATTAACAGTTTTATAAAACGGGTCGGCAATATGATTATGAAGTCTATAAAAATGGTTACGAACCCCATAGAAACGCCAAGAGTCGCACAGTCAGAATTATGTTGCTCCGTATACAGGCTAATACGGCAATTCGTAATTAGTAATTAGTACATGGTTCAAATGACCCTGAAATGACCCAAAGTCGTAAGTGGACGTGTACTAGTACTTGCTTTGGTGGACGCGCTACTTGTTTAACAACTAAAATCATACTGGTGTGCACATCATGTTGCGCGCACACTGTGAAAGCGTATAAAGGTCAGTTGTGCTCAGTACAAGTGACCTTTATCCACACATGCGCAAATTGTAATTACGAAACTGGCTTATTGGTAAACTTGATTTTTACAACGAATATGTATGGTAATATATGGTAAGCAAAGGACCATAGTCCCATGAAATTGTATAAATTTGTAAAGCTTTGCCAAGTGGGAAATTTTACCCGACATATTCTCCTGTCAATATCGCACATTCACTGTTCATAGAATAAGTAAAGGTATACAGATACACATGTGATATGTTTGGGATATTCAAGATGGACTGTATAGAGTCAAAGAGTGATGCTATTAGTTTTTCTTTTACAAAAGCACTTCTAAATGAGACATTAATTTCTCAGTTTACTTTTCTCCTGCTGAATGGGTTTTGAAATTCATCTTCAGGATGATGGCTTGGCGATACCCGAAACTACCTCTACGGAGAGCTGCAGTCACGGTCACTGCTAGAAATGTGGGTTTTCAAGAAATAAATTAATTCCATATAACATAACATGTGACTGTAGTATTAGAAACTTTTTTTTTTTTTTTTTTTTTTTTTTTTGTTGTTTTTTGTTGGTGGTCGTGTTTTGTCATAAACAAGAATATAACACGTAAAAAATTAACTGTGATGAACAATGTACCAATTCAAAAAGGTAATTCTGAAATATATGTGAAGATATTGTTGGTAATAAAATGGCAGAGCAATCATTAATGAATGTTGTTCATATCATTGTATTCTGTTCAATAAAGCATGAAAATCTTCAGGGAAATATTTAAAATCCTATAATCCCAGTTCTAACCATCGAGCTTCCTACACATTGCATCCTAAAATCACTGATAAAATACTCACATAAGTAAACTGACAGAATTCTCCATGTTATGTAATTCTTTTAATTAATCAAATCCTGATATATTGGGACTATCACCAAACAAAATGTATAAAAACAAACTAGCATATTAAAGCATATTACCTAAATGAAACACAATTTATAGTATCAAACAACAAAAATGAAACAAAAGAGGAATATATAGTTGCATTTGATAATTAGTTAATTTCTCTGACTTGAAAATTGTGATTAACCAATTTTAAAAAGTAAACTTATTCTAACAACATACAATGATGTAGTTACCAAACATACATGTATAAGTAATCTTGAAGTTGCATCAACTGTGGCAGGAAGTGCTCAGACTTTAGTAAGATGCAAAGTTTAAAAATATATATTTTTAAATAAATTTTCAACTAAATGTTGACATTTTCAGGCATGCCAACATTTATGCTTCATATCCGAAGAATATTGTAATATACATACATGTATATGCATATGTGAGAGGTATTAAACTTTTTGAACTTATGAATTCAAAATATCTTAGAATTTGTTTAAAAACTCTCAACTAGAAATGGCTGAGACTAAAAAGGTCAATACAAAGTCTTCAGAGTGATTTGAATATTTGATTTCAGATTAACATATAACAAAAATCAGTATATAATGTATACATGTACATAAATGTATATTTTTTTTGTATTAAAATATCAAAAAAACAACAATTTGCACCCTGAGCATATGCCAAGTACCAGAATTTTGGTGTCTACTGCTATTCATCCTGTTTCTAAGGGAACAGTTTGGCAGAAATACTGTGTAATAATAATAATAATAATATTTTGGATAAATATAGCGTCTAATACATCAACAATATCTCTAAGCGCTTTACATACATTTACACGGAATAAATCCCATAACTGAAAATCTGTCAAAAGATGTAAAGTAACCAGTTTTGGGGGTTCTAAAATGAATGAAGTTTGAACAAGTTTTGTACTTTTACTTAGGTGTAATAACTCACTTTCACTACTAACGGGCCAAACCAATAGGTTTTAAGTCAATATCGTGTGAGACCCCCTAATTTTGCAGCTGTAACAGGCAAATCTTTTGGCAGTATCAGGCAGTTCAACGAGTAAAAGAAAACTCCAGGCAGTTTGTGTTGAAGTTAAAAACGTTTCATTTCAGTTGACAGAAAAGCCCATCTATGTGGCAATATCAATTGTGCAAGACCCCCCCCCCTAAATTTGCTACTATAACAGAGAAATGTTTTGGCAGTGAGTTTCAAGCAATCAGGGAGTAAAAGGAAACCCAACCCCCTCTGTGCCACAAACTTTTTTGAACAATAGTCAAGAATAAACTTTCACAATTTGAATTAATTTACATTTCTGTTGTCATGATTCGTTATTAAACTGGATATAGAATATATTCCATCAGAACAGAATTTACAATGGACCTAAATATTTTGTATTCAGAAAGAAAAAAGTAGTTATTCACAGTCCAAGCAAAACAGTTAACACTCAAATTATTGGGCAAGATTTTCCATCCACAGCATGTAAGGGGCTAAGGTAGTTGGTAGTGAAGAAGATAACTTCTTATTTCAGTTGAGCGCTTATTGTTTCCTGGAGCTTGAACTTCTGTACCTTGCCAGTGACCGTCAACGGGAAGGCATCCACGAAAACCACATGGCGTGGGATCTTGTAGTGAGAAATCTGGTTGGAGAGAACATAGAAGATGTTAACAATTAGCACCTACAATACCACTCTGAACTAAACTTCAAGATGAATAATTTATTAAAGCTGATGTTTTGTAGCTGTTTTCTGGTGATCCAACATTTTCTCTGGTGATAATTGCTCCAAGCTTTATTCCATAAAATATATAGGATTAGGGTTAGGATTTGGTTGGTTGGTCCAGGGTTGAAGTCAGGAATTCAGTTAGTGTGGGTAAGTGCCCCCGGTGCAGATGATGCTGGAGCATATGTCTTAGAAACCCTACAATGTCACTCTGAACTACACTTGCACTACTGACCTGTGCCCCATGAAAAAACAATTGGCATACCTCAAGTACACAATCATTAAAGTGTACCCCTTCTCAAATTTGTTTTCAAAAGACACCTGAAAATGTGATTACTTCTTTTTTTTGGCTTGTAAGATTTTTTAAAAAGTAGATAAGCACCAGGGAAAAAAACTTTTTTTGTTGGCTTGTCAGATGCTATAAGGTATCATGCTGCCCACCCTCCCCCCCCCCCCCCCCCGGTCCTCCTTTACAAAATCCTGTATACATGTACATGTATGCGTACATGTATATGGGAATGAGACACTCACTTCTCCTTGGCAGAACTTTGTGATGTCTTCTTGTGTTAGCTCTTCTCCCGCCTTTACTCGGATGCAAGCCACCACATTCTCACCTAGTCTATCGTCTGGTATCCCAATCACCTACAAAGAGATAAAGAGATGCAGACACAGAGACAGAGAGAGAACGAGCAACATACAGACAAACAGCGAGAGACAAAGGGGTAGAGAAAGAGAAAGAGAGAGAGAGACAGTGACAGAAAAATTGAGAAATGGCGGAATAGGAAAAGAAAGTGAGAATGAAAGAGATGAAAAGGTACAGAGAGAGACAGACAGGGAGGGATAGAAGGGTAGGAGAGAGACAGGCACAGAAATGTGGGGACAGAGAGAGAGAGAGAGAGAAAGGGAGTGAGAGATGGAAAGGTAAAGAGAGAGAGAGACACACACACACAGAAATATATGGTCAGAGAGATTGAAATGGGTGACTGAAACCAATTTATTTCTTGCATGCTTTCAGCACTATCAAAAGAGGAAATTCCATCTCTCTGTCATGGGGATGATACATTATTTGGCATAACAAATTGGAAATACATGTATTGTACATCAACACACTATACTACATGTACATGTATAACAATCTCATCTTATCTATTTACTAATTAACATTATTTCACACCTTCCATTCCGTGGGCAGCAAATCCCACCAAAGAACTTATGTACGTAAGAATGGCTTCATTATCTTCTAGAACTAGAACCATGTAACTCTATTGTTTATCCCCATGAAATATATTCTGTGATAAATGTGATTATAATCGAAGTCTTCATACCTAAAATTTATGAACACTGATGACATACAAGGGGTACAGTAATTGTCATTTCTACAGAATGTAACATACCTGTACATCTTCAACTTTGGGATGTGTATGGATGTATTTCTCGATCTCAGCGGGATAGATGTTCCTTCCACCACTGATGATAAGCTCCTTGATACGACCGACAATATGACAGTACCCATCCTCATCCAGAGTGACCATATCACTGCCCAAAAGAGACCAACAATAATATCAATACTACAGTGAAGTCTACGGTGGCTGATTTCCGCCAAGGTTTTTTTTTCTTTGTTCAGTACGGCGTTATAACGCCCTAAATTACGGCGATATAACGCCCTATTACGGCGATATTACGGCGTTATAACGCCCTAAATTACGGCGTTATAACGCCCTAAATTACGGCGTAATAACGCCCTATTACGACGTAATAACGCCCTATTACGACGTTATAACGCCCTATTACAGCGTAATTACGCCATAATAGGGTGTAATATCGCCGTAATAGGGCGTTATAACGCCGTAATAGGGCGTTATATCGCCGTAATAGGTCGTTATATCGCCGTAATAGGGCGTTATTACGCCGTAATGTAGGGCGTAATACATAAGGAATAAATCATACTTTATACTACTCCTGGGTCATGAGCGACAAATGTAAATAAAATGCTATGTTTAACCCCTACCATGCCATGGTTTGGGCTCAGAATGGCTTGAAAATTCTGCCTCATACAGGAACCTGTGCCTTCGATATAATGTTTATTCCTATGCAATATATCTTTGCCCAGTTTCCTGAAGAAAAAACTTATAGAAAGTTAATATTTAATTATTGAAAGTTTATTTTTGACAATTGCTCAAAAATCTGTTGGCATGGAAGGGGTTAAGGACAAACATAGGCCTTCTTGGCTGGGACAGATAGCATAGGAAAAAGATCTTGTAAGTACTTTGTAGATGCTTACATTGTGCAAACAATATAATACCGGTGGTCTCCATTACAAGAATAAATGTACATCTTAAAAGCAATTCATCCCTTTTGCATCCCTAAATTTTGAAGTTGTGCGAATATGCAATAAATTATAAAAGAATTTATAACTGGAAAACTTGTGCGGATGTGAAAATGATTACTATATATCGACTCAGGAAAAAAAATTGTCTAATTTTTAAAATTATTTTTTGAGTTGCATTTGCCTTGATTTTTTAATACCTCCCTCTGTGACAAAAGCATGATTTTCATTTCTTACAAAGGAGTTATAGAACTTATGACCTTGAAATTTCATAGTCAGTATCTACAGGATGTCTAAATCTGGGCAAAGTATCGCAGAATTCTGTGTAAGTCTGCAAAAGGGATGAAGTACCTTTAAAAGCTGTTTATTTTTTAAATACATTACTTCCATAAACTAAAACATCAAGAAATGGGAATGAATTACCCTGTATGGTACCAGTTCGTGGCATCAATACTGGCCTTGGTAGCCTTTTCATTATCCCAGTAACCAGTCATGTTAACATACCCACGAACACAGAGCTCCCCTGGGACACCGACAGGTACAAGATGACCCGTCTGGGGGTCCACTACCTTGCCCTATGGGAGGAGAGGAAGAGTGAGTGGAAAGAATAGAATTAAAATATTGAGAGTTAGAGAGGTATATAGACAGAAGTATATAAATGTACATATATACACCATAGGCCCATCCTCACACATTCCCACTCACACGCACATGCACACACACACACACACACACCACCACCACGGATGGAAAGACAAAGACGCACACATCCTCACACACAATCTCTCTCTTTCTCTCTCCCTCACAGTCACACACACACCTATCTATGTTTTCTATTGTTCAAATTTCAACAGATGACTCCACTATTGAATTGCGTCACAAAATTAACCGACGGAATAAACCTCACCACCGCGACCTATTGAATTACTACCGATGACCCATTGTTCTCTTTGTTCGATGTCGTCATTTTGAATGCGTAAACATGTACACACACACACACACATGTACACTGAAGGAGGAAAAAAAACAGAAAGACAAATTGAGACAAACTTGTGTAAAGACAGAAATAGACAAAGATACAGGGGAGAGAGACAGATGGATATAGGTAAACAGACAAAGAGAGACAGACAGAGATCGAGCAACAGAAACAGAGAGACTGGCAGACAGCGACAGAACATAGAAAGACATGACAGGAAATGAGAGAAAGAGAGAGAGAGAAGTGCATGCAGACTTACAGAATGAGGTTCATGCAAGCAATATTACAGAGAGAAAGACAGACAGACAGACAGGAAGGCAGATGCCCCATTTTGACAGAGACTGCATGCGGCAGAGATAAAGAGTAATGCCCCATTTACACTTGCATGCATTAATGGTCCCGCACTACCCTCCAGTATTGCGTACTAATTAATGCGTCGACATCTCCAACTTTTGGGGTAAGTCTGATTATCAATTAATTTACGCCATGTTTACGCCAAAGTTAATCACTGTTCAGGCATCATCTTGTCATTCATTTTCATGATTGTTTGGGATCGATTAGGACTGTCTCCTTTTTAGTGAGGTTTTCGCATTATTCTTTGATCCAGGATATTACACATTATATATGAGAAGAAGGATAAAATATCTTAGAAAATTTTGAGTCTATTTCCAATGTAGTACGTTGTGCCATTAATAAATAAGAGGTTCTGAAAAATTACACATTACAGTCTCTCAATTCCAATCCCAACCAATATTTTCTCAAGTACAAATTTTTCGGTTAAATTTTGCAATTTTCATGCACACTAGTTCATTTTATAAACATTTTTATATTTTCAAACTACATATCGTGAAACTAAGGAATGAAATGAGAATAACTGTTACCACTTTGAGGAGGGAAAGCTGATTAATTTAGACCTTTAGAGTGTGTGTAACACGGGCGGAGATTTGACTACGGTAACTTATCGTACAGGCCACTTTGCCAATGCCACACACTAGCATGCACTGGCGCGGGTAGGTCTCGACTAGGTAAGTTCATGTGGTGTTCACAAATGTTAATTGCCATTTTGTTGTGGCAAAAAATTAAACAGGTTTGAAATTTTGACGGTCACACATTTTAAGCATTGGCCCCCATCCTCCCGCAAACTGCCACAAATACTTCCCACATAGACACTCATGCAAGATGCGTTGACCACATGGAAACCAAAGTGTCTGCAAGTGTATAAATGGGGCATAAGGGAGGTACATGTACATGTATTACATGTCATTTTCGGATTTCACATATAGGGTAGAGAGTAGAAAAAGGAGAGAGGTTTTGAGTAAAATTCTGGGTGTAAAGGTGTGGATTGTGTGGATAAACAAAAGTAAGAAAACAACCATATCCATAGCACACATAAAAACATCAATCTACATGTACAGTGATACCTCCATATGCTGGCAGAGCCTTCCAACAGTATTATATTTCTTGTCTTCTGAGTCCTCCTCATCAACTACAAAAAGCATTGGTCCAGATTCAGTTGAACCATAACCAACCTGTCAATAAATGTATTAACATGCATTAGGAAGGATATGAAGGGGGGGCTTCTGAACTCACAATTTCCCTAAATTGGCAATTCATAATTGTCATCTGCAGTAAATATAATGCATTTTCATGCAAACACTAACTGCCTTAATATATTTTTAAAGAATCATTCTTCTTCTTTTTTTACCTTTTCAGCAATATTTCAGTTATATCATATGTAAAAAAGCAAATACATGTATTAAACAGGAAATCACAAGTAAAGGAGTGTTGAATAGGAAAGCTTTCCTTTTCTTTCTTTGCTTTCCAAACGTTCTTAATTTTCATGCATAAAATGATAATTTTCATAGTCGCCACGGTTTATATCATAGAAAGAAATCAGTACGAGTACCACAATATACTATTAAAGCAATATGTATACAAGCTACATGGTGTTGATGACTATACGATGACGTTGTTGATTATGACTATGTTGATCCTGGATCCGCCCCTAATGATGATGATGATGGTGAAAAGAAAATGAAAAATAACGATGATGATGAGCATGAGGATGAAAGATGATGGTGAAAATGACATAAAAAATAATTATAATAATGATGATGATGATGATGAGTATGAGGATGAAAGATGGTGAAAATGACATCAAATATAATTGTAATAATGATGCTGCTGCTGCTGATGATGATACCTACAGCAAGATAGTTCATGCCCATGCCCTCAGTGATTTTTCCGATAAGTTCCGGTGTGCATGGCGCTCCTCCTATAATACCACCTTGGATACTGCTCACATCTATGTCCTTGAAAGATGGTTGGCTCATCATATCAATGAACATGGTCGGTGTGCCGTAGATGAATGTACATCTTGAGTCACAAAAGATACATAAAAATATGACAAGTTTACTATTTAAGCAGTCATCATAATGACTTGTCCTACTATGTTAGTGTAGTACATCTTCAAGAAAAGGGCACACTACATATACATGTATGTTACAGAACATCTGAAGAGCATAAAACACTCCAACAGAGATTGTTTCAGAGATTGTTCTTATTCTATCACTTTTTGTAAGGAAGTGATGTTCACGTTTGAGGTTTATGTAGTAGTGTAAGGCAGCCACACATACAATTTAAATGATAAAAACCATGTTTTTAAAACGACCCTTTTACATATAATGTGGTATATTTAAGATGCCTTTTTGACAAATTATGAATGTCAGCCCTATCTATTCAAAGAATTACATTATCGATAGAGTTTTGATATTGATGTATAGCTTTTGGACTACACATTCATATAAGTTATATTAATGAATTTTAAAACAATTATGCACACATGCAAACAATATAATACATTATCAACAGAGTTTTGATATCGATGTATAGCTTTTGGACTACACTTTCTTATAAGTTATATTAAAGATCACATTGCAAGAAAATTCCATCAAAATAAATATTGGCTTAATACTTATTATTGCATAGATGGCATAAATTAAACAAGGTTATCCAAATTCAACGCTTGGAAACATTTGAATTAATGATTATTATCAATTATAAAACGGTAAAATACAGCCCCCGATATAGCAGCTGAAGAGCTCCTTGAACGCTGCTGAGATGTGTGACGACACACGAAGGACCAGTCCTGTCTAAGCAGACGATGTCCCATAACATCTTACACATTTTTCAGTGCCTGTTTTGTCATCTCCTCTTCACTTATTTCTCTTACTTGACTAGCGTCAGTCTTAATGTTAGTCTGTTGCCTCACTCTTAACTTTGTGTATGGTATTATTTTGATGAAAAATGCAGCGTTAAAAAAATAAAGGAATCAGTCACTTGTAAACAAAATAAGACGCCATTGTATTTTCAGCTGCTTGCACCGGGGCATGTTCGGCGTTTCAAGAGGGAATGAATACAATCTGTGATATTATTCGGAGGGCTTTTCAATTTGAAAGTGGGGTTTATTTCATTGATCATTGACCCTTCTCCTGTGTATTTACTATCAAACGGTTTTAGTTATCAGAATCGGTTCACTTTCCCTTTTAGAATGGTGTGAAATAAGGTCATGTTTAAATGTACCAAACTCTTTATAATTTGATAAATAATTGCATTGCAGTTACGTTTATTCATTATAGGACGTCGTCTGCCTAAGCAGGATTGGTCCCTAGTGTGACGACATCAAAACTTTGCTATATTTCTGGCGAATCCTCGGATATTCCAGATGCTGAGAAGAGCTTTTATTTGTGTTGTTTTTATAATCATCATATATGCAGTTGACATAAAACTTATACGATTGCCATCTGTAAGCTTCCCAGTTTCTAGTGATACATTAATTGCCATATTTGTGATTTTCTTTGGATAGCTACTTTAATAAATTTAAAAAAAATTATGCACACATTGCTTGAGACATGACTGCTTTTTTTCCTTGAGTCAAATATGCAGATGCATATAAACTACTGTGCCTTTTGAGATATTTCCATCTCTCCTTTTCTATTCTCTCTCTCTCTCTCTCTCTCTCTCTCTCACTCTCCTTATCTTTCCCTCTTTCTTTCTCTCTCTACCTACCTACCTCTCATCCTGAATAGCTTGCAGGGTAGTTAATGGTTCATAGCCAGATGTAGGGTAGACATTGGTAACGCCGTGTGTCATACCAACGATTGGCCCTCCAACCAATGCAAAGATGTGGTAAAGGGGTACAGGTAGGCACATTATGTGCTCCTATACGGAAGAAAAAGAATAATAAGAATACAATAAAAATGATGAGCTTTTCTTGCTTATTTTTATTACATTTCATCACAAAATACATGCTCGACTTACCAAGCAAAATCAGTTGGATTTGTTGCATTTTTCATGTTAGATTTTACAACTGGCCTCTAATCGATGCAAATCCAGGCGCTTATCAATACTTGGTTGGAGAAATTCTGATGAAAACATGTTGGAAATTTTTTTGAGAGAGCAGCCATTGCTTATAAAATGTGTATTACCTGTATTTTATGTTCCTACCTAGTATTCAATACAAATCCCAAGAAAATACATAATTCTCATGGGGGTGAACGCCTGTCCCTGGATTTATTAGACAGGTCCCCCCCCCCCCAAAAAAAAAAAAAAAAAAAAAAACACTTTGATTTGTCTATGTGATCGAAAATGCTCTAAAAAGCTGCTCCAAACTGCACATTTTCTCCCGAATAATAAACATAACGCTGAGGATGTAGAATCCACCAAAATGCAAAGTTTTTAAAGTGCAAATTGCTTCTTTTGGGAGGTTGGGGGGAATGAGGAGGAGGATGAACCATCACAGACAGCCCCCCCCCCCCCACCCTCCCCGGTCGCTAGTCACATTCCCCCCGGCCGTGGCAAGAAATCGCCACCCCTGATAACAGTAGATAATATTTTGTCTATAATGAACTAATACTGCCTTACAGTATTCAACCTCTTTAACCAATTATTGCAACAACAGCCTCATGGTAACCAACTCTTGATACTGCATGATTGCGGTAGAATCTTGTAGAATGTAGCAGTCAATTTTCCTTTGTTACCTTTAAAGCTGATTAATTCCATCTATACTGCCTCAAGGTGGCCAAAGCTTTTTTAAATACTGCTGTGATATTACACTGTTTCTACATACACCCTTATCGTAGCCAACTCTGCAGCCTATGTGGTAGCCATTGTTGACCAGTCTGTGATGAGTCATGCTTGCTCCTTTAGGATTCCCAGTAGTACCCTAAAGAAAAGTTACACTATATTTCATTAACAGGTGTATATGGTATGACATCATTTGTTATTGATATGCTTGCATTTACATATTTTTGAACTGACTGTGCATGGAAGTAGTAGTTGTAGTAGTAGTTGTAGTAGTAGTAGTAGTAGTAGTAGTAGTAGTAGTAGTAGTAGTAGTAGTAGTAGTAGTAGTAGTAGTAGTAGTAGTAGTAGTAGTAGTAGTAGTAGTAGTAGTAGTAGTAGTGGTAGTAGTAGTGGTAGTAGTGGTGGTAGTAGTAGCAGAAGTAGTAGTAGTAGTAGTAGTAATAGTAGTAGTAGTAGTAGTAGTAGTAGTAGTAGTAGTAGTAGTAGTAGTAGTAGTAGTAGTAGTGGTAGTAGTAGTAGTAGTAGTAGTAGTAGTAGTAGTAGTAGTGGTAGTAGTAGTAGTAGTAGTAGTAGTAGTAGTCATAGTAGTAGTAGTAGTAGTAGTAGTAGTAGTAGTAGTAGTAGTGGTAGTAGTAGTGGTAGTAGTGGTGGTAGTAGTAGTAGAAGTAGTAGTAGTAGTAGTAGTCATAGTAGTAGTAGTAGTAGTAGTAGTAGTAGTAGTAGTAGTAGTAGTACTAGTAGTAGTAGTAGTAGTAGTAGTAGTAGTAGTAGTAGTAGTAGTAGTAGTAGTGGTAGTAATAGTAGAAGTAGTAGTAGTAGTAGTCATAGTAGTAGTAGTAGTAGTGGTGGTAGTAGTATTGGTATTGGTGGTAGTAATTGGTAGTGGTGGTAGTAGTAGTAGTAGTAGTAGTAGAAGACTTTTGATTGACTTGTGGAGTGGTTCTTCTGAAGTTGGTAAATGGTATGCAAATTACTTGAGACCCGTCAGTTGTAAAAGTGAAGTACACTTTCATTGAACAAATTTTTTTTTTTTTAATAAATCTGATATAAGGTAAATGCAAGAAGTGGTTTAAATTCACATTAAGAAGTACACAAGATCATCTGATTTCAAAACTGAATAAGTCCCTTCCTTTGGTGGATCCGAACCTCTCATCAGTGGCTTAACAATGGGAGGGGTGGGAGGGGTGGTGGGGCAGGGGAAATTGTTGTTCACCTAACCCCATACCCCTCAATAAAATGGTCCCGAAAAAATAGAAAATAAATGAAAGAGAGGGAATGAAAGGGAGGGGAAGGCAACATTAAGAGGAAATGATTGCACCCCCGTCCACGACTTCCTAGTTATTTCACACTTCTTTCACCATTAAGACCGGAGCACCCCCCCCCCCCCCCGACACCAACCTGTATATTACCTTTTATATTTCTGCTTTTATTCAAGTCAACTTGATAATAGGGAGGGCTTTCCCATAAAATTTGAGTATACTTACAGAGGTGAACATGACGCAGAGTGGATCATCAAACTGAACTGTCTTTACAAAGCCCTCAACCATGACTTTGTGCTCGCTGGTTCCCATATCGATGACATCATCAAACATGTAAGCACCAGGGAAATTCCCTTTCCCGAGCATGATGATAGTTTCTAGCATGGGTAGTCTGTTTTTTAAAAATGAAAAAAGTACAATGAAACTAAAGGAAATTAAAGGAACAAGAATTCTTTTGCATCAATCATTAAGTATTAAGAAATGTTTCTTGCAAGAAACATGTATACCTAATTCACAAGAATTGATTCAGTCTGTTACAAATTTGCAACTTTACCGAACAGTAGTCTCCATCAACCTTTTTTTTTTAAACTTCATTCTCTTTAGTATTTAACTCTGAATAAGCAGAGCTTGACCCTAAAATATTTGACTGATTAAAATATTGATTATGATAAAAAGCATTTACAGTGTGCTCAACTCTCATCCTGCATTTCTATCTATTCCAATGCGACACACATGATGACCATCAGTTGATTAAAGCAAATGCATTTGTGTCTTCATTCTCTCCTTCAATCGCTCACATTATAAAGTTTTGATGCAGTTTCAATCTTGAATCATGTTCATTGCACAACAGTCCTATCTAATTCCCTGTGGACCAAGGGCAATGTATTGATTTTATCTTAAATAAAATCAAACTCAAAAATTGTTGTACATTGTATAAAGCTTATAATTTAACTTGACATTTGTTCAATGTAAAACCCATTACTTGTCACTCCTTAGTCTCCCTGGGGCTGAGGTTGCTAGTTCAGGACACACTGTGGACAGCATCTCATAATAATTCTGGGTCTTGTAGTTCTGAGCTGAGACGATCACCTTTACACCAGCCTATGGGAGATTATTAGTAAAGCATAATAAACATAGTAAAAACCATGTAATGAAAGCTAACACTGACATTGAAGAAACACCAAACCATCATTGCAATTGTTTGGGTTCATATGCCACCACTGCCACCGTGTGAGTATTGTAAGAGTCACCAGTCATATTGATGACATGGGTTCATATCCTACTGCTACCACTAGGTATGTCAGTATTGCAAGAGTCACTAGTCATATTGATGACATGGCTTCATATCACACTGCTACCACCATGTCAGTATTGTAAGAGTCCAGTCATATTGATGACATGGGTTCATATCACTCTGCTACCACCATCTCAGTAATGCAATAGTCACCAGTCATATTGATGACATGGCTTCATATCACACTGCTACCACCATCTCAGTACTGCAAGAGTCACCAGTCATATTGATGACATGGGTTTATATCACACTGCTCGATGTAAGAGTCACCAATCATATTGATGGCATGGGTTCATATCCTACTGCTGTCACCATCTCAGTATGGCAAGAGTTACCGGTCATATTGATGCCATGGGTTCATATCCCCCCACTCCCACTACATTAGAAATGTAAGAGTCATCAGTCATTTCTATGGCATGGGTTTGTATCAGACCACTGCCATAATGTCAGTATTGTAAGAGTCACCAGTCTTTTTGATGACATGGATACGTATCCCACCGCTGCCACTACATTAATAATATGAGTTATCAGCTATTTGTGTGACATATGGGTTCATATCCCAATGCTGCCACCATTTCAATAATGAAAGAGTCACCAGACATTTTGATGGCATGGGTTCATATCCCACTGCTGCCATCCAATCGGTAATGTAAGAGTCACCAGTCTTTTTGAAGGCATGGGTTCTTATCCCACTGCTGCCGTACACGTCAGTAAGGTAAGAGTCATCAGTCATTTTCATGCTGCCACCAGTCCAGTAATGGAGGAGTCACTTGCATTTGAGCCCATGGTTACGTATCCCACTGCTGCCACCATGTCAATTCACTTCAAATATGACATCTTAATATTGTAGGTCATAACATCACCCAGAGGTGTACAATTATTTCACACAGACCAAGCGATTAGAGACTCAATCCTCATCTATGCTGTCCAAATGTTTGTATTAACAGGGATCTTATGTCTGAATAAACATTTTCTAGGAAAACAATGAACATTTCATGATAAACACTTAGAATTAATTCCCACATGTTTAGATGGATCTAACTGTTCATTGTCTTTTATATTTGTTATCTACATGACATTTAATCTCAAATGTAGATGGAATTTGAATCTACAGGCATGAGAGCTGTAAAATTGTTAATCTCTTCTTATCTAAATGTAATTTTACTATCAAAATCTGCCTCAAATTTACTTGTTCAGTTGATTGTGAGCTATAAAATGGACAATATCAAGTACCGAATTTATTTGTTTACCTATTTCTTCCATACTTATTAAAACGGATATAATGGATACAGGGAATGCATCCCAATTCCTTTTAAAAATTTATATAAACATGTGCAGTCCCAATGACCATTGGTCCACTGGGCCCGATTTTAATTTAAGGGTAACACTAAAAGAGGCAGAAGAGGTGTGTTTTTAAAGATGATTCTAAATTTGCAAAAGTGGGTGCTAGATGTTGAATGAATTGGGAGTTACAAGAGGAAGTCTCTGGATGAAGCTTACCTTCAGTAAGGTGTAGTAAAGCTCATTAGGTCTGTAGGCTAGGTTGATGGTGACTAAAATGGCTCCTATCCTAGCAGCAGCGAACTGGGTCAGGACCCATTCGGATGTGTTGGAGTCCCAGATCCCAATCCTGTCTCCTTTTCCTAGACCAATGGCCAAGAATCCAGCAGCCAAACGGTCAACCTGAAATGAAGCAGTCAGCCAGATATATGATTACCATATTCTTTTTAATTCTTCTTAAAATTGGGGTTATAAACAAAATAAAGTTTCCTTAAATATACTAATGTTTGAATTCAATCTTTTCCACCAACACATTTAAAAAGAATACCTGTATAGTACAGTGATACCGTACTACTAGTGCAAAAAATTGGACACTCCTACAAGAAAAATAAACTAGTTGTCTGGAAGATACATGTAGCAGCAGTCAAACAATATAAACTGCTAGCAAATTTTCAAAGGTTTGAAAGGGTCAGTTATTGTTTCCTGTGTGTAAACTATGGAAGCATGCTTTGTATTTAGCTATTATTTCCTAAATTTTTCAAAGATATGAAACTGTCATTTCGCATTTTATTTGTCCTGTTCCTAAACTCTCAAGGAGAACATGCTTCATATATAAATAAAATAAAGTGTTATCAAATTATCATATCACCTGTGGGTAAACTATTTAAGAAAGCACAGTGCATTTTTACAAGATACTATTCTATCAAAGTATCAGATATTGAAATGGTCCATTTTTGTATCTACAGTTATCAAGTTATCAAATTATCATATTATTACCTGTGGGTAAACTATTTAAGAAAGCACAGTGCATTTTTACAAGATACTATTCTATCAAAGTATCAGATATTGAAATGGTCTATTTTTGTATCTACAGTTATCAAGTTATCAAATTATCATATTATCACCTGTGGGTAAACTATTTAAGAAAGCACAGTGCATTTTTACAAGATACTATTTTATCAGAGTATCAGACATAGAAATGGTCTATTTTTGTATCTACAGTTATCAAGCTATCAAATTATCATATTATCACCTGTGGGTAAACTATTTAAGAAAGCACAGTGCATTTTTACAAGATACTATTTTATCCGAGTATCAGACATTGAAATGGTCTATTTTTGTATCTACAGTGTGTCCCAGAAAAAAGTACACAGTTGGAAAAATTCTCCCCAGATAAAGGTTTCAAAATATTTTAAGGACATTTTTTATACCAGTGGATAGGTTAAGGTCTCTCCCATCAAATGACACCAAAATATCTCACAATATTTTACGCTTGAGTGATCAAAGGCCAATGATACGATAGGGTGCAAAAATCCAGTCTTGACAAGAATTGATATTGGCTCTGGCTGTATCAGCCAAGCTGAGAGTCATGTAAAGGCTTAGAAATTTCCAATTAAAGACAATTTATAAAATAACAGGCTATGTTCTCTGTATATCCTTACACATCCCATCGATATTTTATGCTTGAGTTGGAATTAACTACTTTGCTGGGTGTTTCAATGTGTTATTTTTGGTGAGTCTTTTAATTTCCTCTGGCTTGCTTACTCAGCCATAAAGTTTGATGGAATATATCAGGAAATACATTGAACAAAGTCTGTTCTTTCTTAAATAGTCTTTCATTGATCAGAATATAAAATTTCGAAGTCTTTTCATGAATATTAACTTGGCTCATACCAGAACAACAACAAACATTTGTCAAGAATGGATTTTGCACCATTTCACAAAAGTTGCTCTTGCTCACTCAAGTATAAAATATTGTGAGAGATTTTAGTGTCATTCAAAAGAAGAGATCATAAGCTTACCACAGGTATGACATTTTCCTGAAAATATTTTGAAATATTTAATTGGGGAGACTTTTTCCAAATGTCAATTTCAAACGATTCTCAACTTTGTTGATACCATGTAAAACAAACACCAATTCTTGTCAAGTCTGAATTTTGCACCCTTTCATAAAAGTGGTTTGAGATTACTCAGGCATAATAACAAGTCAGATTTTTTTTTTGTTATTGTATAGGAGGGACCCTCAGCTATCCACAAGAATTATAATATATTGAAAATATTCTGAAATATTTATTTGGGGAGACTTTTTCCAACTGTTTTCTTTTTGGGGGGACACACTGTTGTGTATATTTATAGACGCACACTGTATAGTTTTATCCAACTGTTTTCTTTTGGGGGGGACACACTGTTGTGTATATTTATAGAAGCACACTGTATAGTTTCATAAGATGTTACTCCATCTCATTATCAAAGATTTGAAATGGTCTATTTTTGTATATTTGTGTGTAAACTATTCAAAAAGCACTCTTTGTATTTCATAAGACATTGTTCTACTTCATTATAACAGATTTGAAATAGTCTATTTTTATCTTGTGTGTAAACTATTTATAAGAGCACGTTTTGTATTTTGATATAACTTGATCAAAGTCTCAAAGATTTGAAATGGTCTATTTTTAGCACCATGTGAACTATTTATGGCACTGAAGCATTTTATTTTGATAAGACAGTCTCTAAATAATCTACTCAGGCAGTTTATTTGGATACAGTTGATAAACTCATTTGAACTTTGGATGAAGAGATCTTCTTATTTAAGAATTCACCATGAAAATATGAAAGATATTCACATTTTGAAGAAACAAAGATTTCTTTTTAAAACTTTTGTTACATATACGATATACATATATTCAATCATTATTCTTTTTTTTAACCAATAGTGCTCTTTTTTATCATTTGCAAGCAGGTTATCATTTTTTATTTAAATACATGTATATTGTAAAATGTTATCACATTTGATAATAAACAATGCTGTTTATTAACCCATAGCAGTACATAGCTAGCTCAAGGTCTAATATAATCAGCTTTCATTCCTAAAATTGGCAACAATTATCATTATCACATTTTCATGGTTTGAAAAATAAAAATTGATATAACATGAACAAAACTAATTGATAAAATACCAATTTGCACACAGAAATAGTGATTATATAATTTTCACTGTGTTGCCAATGTAGAGATTTTAATCATTAGTTACAATTAAATCGCTCTTATTCGAGAACGGTACAACATACTGCATTGAAAATGGACTCAAATCTTTCAGTGAATTTTTCTTTTTCTGCTAATGTATAATGTGTAATCACTAGCATTCTGTACTGCTATGGGTTAAATGAGTAACCGATAAAGGTCAATGAACCTGTTCTCTGAACTGGCTGAAGGTTAGGCGGACACCTTCCTCCACGAAGACGAAAGCTTCATGGTCCGGTTTCTGTTCCGCCATGTCGTCCATGCACTGTCCCAGAGTCTTACCCAAGAGGGGCGGTGTACCACGACCTTGAGCATAGCTCATGGTTAACTTGGGGGATGGGGCACCATCTTGCACCCCTCTGGCTCCTGATGATGATGAGGAGGAGGAGGAGGAGGAGGATGAGGAGGTAGAAAAAAAATGTAATGATGAGGATGAGGATGAGGATGGAGGAGGTAATAAGATAGAAGAAGAGGAGAATGAAGAAGCATTAGAAAGGAATGACTGGCTTGGAATTTGTCTGAATAAAGATGGAATCTTGTTTCGATATTGGAACTCTTTGTGGTTTGTTGGTGATGTGTGATAGCTGTGAGCAGTTTGTCCTTGGCTTGATGATGTGGGAGAGGTCGGAGACCTAGAAATATAGAAACAAAGAGAAAGTCATTTAGGCACAGCACAGATCAAAACTGGAAAAAACTATTGGTGATTTTGTAATACAAAGTTTCATTATACATCTATTATCTAATGTATAATAGAAAACATTGGTGAAGTGCATGATACTTTCAAACTGGGAAAATAATTTCGGCTTTAGGAATATACATAACAAAACTTATTTAAAGTTGAAATACAAGTTAACTGACAATACATGTACATCCATTTTTATGTAGTATCGTCAAATTATGTTCCAATTCATGCCTTCATGACATTTTGTAACATACAAGATTCTTTGTATATACATGTATGTTGTCATTATTGCTAAATATTTGTGTATAGTGCATAACAATATCACTAATGTTTTTAAGCTCTACATATAATCATACAACCATACAACAGACCAAATATCGACTGAAATGTTGAAGTAGCAAAAGTACAGAAAACTCACGCACATTATATCAAATGCCAAGTGAAAAACACAAAAACAAAATGCAATCACCTAGCAGGAATTTGTAATTTGATAGTAAGGTTTAGATCTACATTGTAAATGCTTTGGGGGACAGAGCTGGATTAATCTTCCTCTAGGTTGTATAAAAACCTAGGACTAGGATACAGGATGAGTTTTCGACCCATTACTGCAGTACAAGGTGAAGATACATACCCTCCCACTCTGAGGTTTGTCTCAGAAAGATGGTTCTGGCCGTGGATGTCCAACATGTGAGAACGGATGCTGTACAACATTGCTAGACCCCTTTTACGGCATCCACTTTCCACAGTGGACCAGTGCAGACCTAGCTTCAGCATGGTTGGCTTATTACTGATACAGCTGTACATGTAGCTCCCAGAAACAAACCTAGCACTCCTCATTGGTACCAACATGCTGTTCTTCATACACTCTAGAAACATATTTGGCAGCTATCAACCCAAAGTACAAGTTCTACTCCAAAGAAATTCTGATTTGAGAAACTAAGTATTATCAGCCAGATGGTTCACTGCCAGAAGTACATCTATGACTCAAAAAGAGATTGTGGTTTACAGAAAATAAGTCAGCAAGATAGTCCACATGCAAAAGTTTACCACTACTAGTAACTGAAAGAGATTGCTGGTTTGAGGAAAATGCACAAGCCAGATACATGTAGTTTGCAGTACAACTGTACAATGTAGTTTACAGTACAACACACCTTGTTTGCAATCAAATACAAATATGGATGGTCTAGATACTAGACTTTGGTCCAGAATTTTGGAAGTCAATATCACAACATAATAAGGACAGGCCAAGGAAGAATAAGGCTGTTGGTGAATATAAGCTAATTTGACCTACATGTAAATACAGTCACATCAGTAGCTGTAGTCTGTTTACACATGAAGGGTACACAAAATATAAAATGGCCTTGACCATTTTTTCTTTTTAGCTAGACCCAAAAATTTAGTCTAGACTACTACGTCTGGCTCCACTGACCTCTGTAAATGGGGAAGGTTGACAAATGTCAGTTTTAATAAATGATTCCCCACAACAGATGGTTATTTCTGTCTACTTTTCAGCTCGATTTTATGTGGGTAACTTGGCAAACTTTATGCTACAGACAACATGTACATGTAGTGTTTCCTCACTGAAGTGTTGTTTTTATTAAAAAAAAACAGCTTAAAACTGGAATCTAGTAATTAAAAGTTTTGTTTGCAAAAATTGGCACAGCATAGGCAGGACACAAGAAATATTCTTGGATACACTGGACATTCCTCAGTCAAGTGTTTATTTTTATGAAGTATATAAACTTAGCTTAAAATGGGAATCTGGAAAAGTTCTGTTTGTCAAACTTGGCACAGCATAGGACAGGACACAAGAAGCATCTTGAAACCTAATACTTGACTTTTCCTCAGTCAAGTGTTTGTTCTTATATGAAGTCTATAAGATGAGTTTAAATTGGAATCTGGTACAACTTAGGGTTGATTTTCATTTGCCAAACTATAGGAATAGGAACGGCATAATAAATAGTCCCAGGAGGGGGTTAGTTGTCCACTGCAGGAAATAATGTAGCAGTCTGGGGCTAACAGTACAGGGGGTACTTGTAATTGTAAATTTAAAATTTACAAATTTAATCTGGGCAAGTCCATATACATGTACAGGTATTTTGCTTGTTAGGACCTCTAAAAAATTGTTTTCACACATTTATAAATTAAAATATACAAGGGGTTATTATTATTATTATTATTAAGTATTTGGCTTCACCTGTGCCTGGGAGGGGAAAAGCGAACTGAATCACTGTAACCCTTAGGTCTCTCCTCCCGTATATAACTGATTTGGATGTGCAGGTGTACCACTACCCCGGGTTTCCCCCTACTCTTATTCGAATAGTACAGTGGGTTCTTAACGTGCAATGGTGGTGACTGTCCTCTACCGGGGGCCTCCAGTTAACATCTTATCCGAGGGACGGAGTGTTTTCCACTGTAACATAGCCTGCGTATATGAAACAGGGGAGGGGCACGTTAACACACAACGCAGGCTTCAGTCATCCGCCCGGGGTGGATTCGAACCCACGATCTTTGGTTCCACAGGCAGACCCTTAATAGTGACTGAGCCAACTCGCCTCCATATATATATTATTAGGCCCATACTTGTAATTTTGTGAAAGCTACAAACAGGCAAATCAATACAAAATTATGATTTAATTATAAAGATTTATTCAAGGCATACATGTACATGTCTATAATAATACTGCACAATATGTATCAAAATCATAATAGGCAATAATGTCATTAGAGATTAATTTTCTGCGTTCGGGTACTAGTTGGAATGCTTACATGTCAATTACTGAAGTAGTTTAAATCTTCAGTTTTAACAATATATTACAAGAAAAATAAACAAATCTGATGGAAAGTAATTTATTCTTATGTAATTTCACAAATATTTTAAATTCTTTGTTTATTTCCTTTCATATGAAAATTAATTCAGTTCACACATTATTGACATTGAATATCAATATCGGCTGAATTATTGCATCATAACAGACTTGAATTTGTGTCATACACTTTCGGGTTTAACACTTCATTTTCAGGACATTATTTATAATTGACCTGCAAATTCATATTACAATATTAAAAACAATGTTCATATCATAATTTCTTTTACATAATTTCACATACATGTAACATATTATTTTCATGTACCTATTTACAAAGCACCAAGAGGAGAGCTTGTGCCTACACATGGCTAAACTTTTTGGCCTGTACATTTTAATCTTCATTTTTCTACAAATCTATTGATCATAACAAAGGGTAAACTCTGTCATTTGTTAAACAATTAACCCTGTTTCCTTATTCAAAATAAAACAATTGAAATTATAACCATATGCACTCCATAGTGTAAAAATGATGTTAGATCACAACATACGTTTCATTTATAAGAGTTAGTACATGAAGTAAAATGCATAATGAAAATTATATTTCAGAAAATCTTAATTGAGGGGGGGGGGGCAGATACAGGTAGCAAATGCCACTTTATAGCGAGAAAGTATAATCAGCCGAGAGCGGCAAGGGTGTTAAATCTGTGTTAACTCTTTCAGTGCCGATGTCACGTATATGTGACGGATACACTTGTCATTTTCATTCACCAATTGCTCGACCACACGAAAGGTATATGGTGGTCAATGTATATCAAAAATTTGAGCATAAATCAAGCATTCTAAATATATGATTGTAATTATATGCTACCATAGATATTTTCAGAGAAAACTTCAGATTTTTAGAAAGATATTACCTTATTTCAACATTAAATAGTAAACAAATGAGAAACCAATATACAATGGGCAAAAAATAAACTCAAATGTAATTTTCAATAATTCTTATGCATATAAAGTTGGGTAAAATAATGTTTGGTATCATAAGAAATGGTAATAACTTTCCTACAAGTTTGGTACACATTATTTTGTGAAACAATAGATGGTTAATGAATTGCAGATATTTGAAAAGTAAGCATTGATCACATTTTGGTAAAATTTTGAAGAGAGCTAATCCCCTTGGCACGGTAAGAGTTAAAGTAGAGGAATTAACGCCATTCTGGCTCTCAACAGATGACATACAAAATAATCATTCTATATTAGACTTCCCATAAGGTTCTAATTCAATCCATCTGATGAACTAGATATTAAAATACTAGAAGTATAAATCAATCAAGGAGAAATAATTTCATACCAGAACAGAGAGTCTAGAAAATGGATGCTTTGCACAAATTATGCATAACTTGTTTTAATACCACAGATTTTTCATTACCTCTGGAAAAAGTTATCCAATATTAGAATGAACGATATAAATGAAATTCAAATGTGTACATGTATATCGAATTTCATTAACTTGCTCATTTCTACTAAGAAAAAGGCACACCTTTACACAATGACATAACTAGGAATAATATTTTTCATTACAGTTGTTAATCAAGTATGAAGTACAACACAACAACAAAACAATTTGTAAACAAATTTTTAGGCATTTTACTCCCAGTGTTAAAGATCGTATGCTCGATCTGTAATGAAAAACACAAGTCAGAAAAAATTGGAACCAGCAGGATTCGAACCTGTCATCTACTGCTTGCCGGGCAGCGACTTAACCACCAGGTTCCAATTTTTTCTGACTTGTGCTTTTCATTACAGATCGAGCATACGATCTTTAACACTGGGAGTAAAATCATCTAAAATGCCTAAAAATTTGTTTACAAATTAAAATTCCTCCCATCAAGCTTCTTCGTTTACTAACAAAACAATTATGTAAAAAAAAATGTTATATTGAATTACATAGTGCAGGGTGTCAGTTTCATAAAAATCATTTGAAATATAATCTTTGGATGGTAATTAGATTTGAAATATAATCTTTGGATGGTAATTAGTCTATTGCTAAAGGGATCTTCACACCACTTACATGTATCAAATTTATCTTTGGTCATACATACACACCTAATAAGAACCAAATCAATTATACCGGGAAGAGAGACTTAAAGGTTAGTTACTTTATAGTTTGTTTTTCCCCTCCCAGGCACAGGTGACGCCATATCATTAAATGATAATAAGTTTTTAAAATATAATCTTTGGTTTATCTACAACTAAAATTAACTGCGATCACTATGGACATTTGATTCCAAAACAAGACATTCAAAGGTCTAATATACAATATAAAGAATAATCATGATTCTTTAATAACGACAAATCTTCATAGGAATCCAGATAAATGTAGAACACCTACAGCTCTAAAGTATGAATAAGTTCTAAGACATATCCAAAAGGTATTATCTGGGACAATGTCTATGTCTATGGTAAAGACACCTTCCTCAGATGTGGACTAACAACTCTTATTTGTTTACTACTAGATTAATTTCCAAAACAAAATCAAAGGTTAACTAGTACACAATACTAAGAAGGTCAAGTCCAATGTATTACGTGTATGTCCCTTATGTTACCAACCATATGTAAGATTCTAATCTGATAGCTGTTTCAAGCTAACAGCCCTACTTGAGATGGGATCAAACAAATATCAAATAATATGACAGTTTTGTGTCAATTTATGCTCAAAATTGCATAATAGAATACCATACATGTAGTACTTGGTAACATGTGGGGCATACCTTGCACTTGCCTAGAATCAAAGATTCTTCACACCCCAAAATTGAAGTTTAGTACTTTAATACACTACTGATAAATGAACATTTTGACACGTAATCACATTTGGACAAAAGTGTCACACACTTTGACACATAATATACATGTATTAACAGTAGGGGAACAATTATTCTCATCACATAATCAGAGCCTCACGCAAATTTTGAATGATGATTGATAACAAATTAGCACTTGTCATTGTCTTACTTGTAAAGTTTGGGCATCATACATTACAAATTGTTCACATTTCCAAACAATGATTCATAAAGCTGTATGGACAAATTGAGTTCAACTGGCTGCTGTACTACACTACATGTACGCAAATATAAAATAGAATTGCAATTCTTCTACCTGAATTTTAACTTTGCTTTGTTTGCAAAATTAGCATGTCATGTTGCTTTCTCTCTGTTGGTGTGCATGTATATAGAGTGATAAAGGTCCATAAAAATAATTCTTAAACTTTTCATCAGGCAGGGTTGCCAGTTGCCTGAAAATCATCCACAATGATCTAGTTTGTAAACAAAAAAAGCCTGAATATGGTCAGAAGATAATTCAGACTTTTGCCTGGGATCTGGCATCTCTGATCAGGCAATCCTTATGTAAGAGGCAAACTGATTTGGCAGAATATATTGTACATTACCTAGTAATATTTGCTAAAGAGAGAGTTGAATTGCTATCAACTCTACCTTATCTAGATAAATCTGTTAATGTGATCTACGAAAATAGCCCCTAGTACGAGCACTCTAAGTAGATTCTGTGGCTACAGATCAAAAAATGTTGAAAATTTGAAAGAATCCCAGGAGAAAACCTCATTTAAGTGTGAGAAACTTATTTACAAAATTTTCATTATACATTTCTGACAATTCAAAATCATTCAGGCACCGAAAAGATTTTCAAGATGAAGGCACATTGGTACATCAACAGGTTTAGAAATTTGTTGCTCCCTCAAATTGGCAAATGATAGGAGGATATGTCTTGCATGTACTAGATTTAGCAAATGGCATTTTCACTAAAGCCTGGAAATATCAGTAAAGTGCCTCAGGACAGGTTTTCTCGTACACAGGGTTGATGGCACAATCTTCTTTTTTTTTCTGTTTCCTTTTCTTCCCTTTTTTCTTTTAATGTTTGCTGACAAATTGGGTAAAATGGCTTAGCAACATCAGGGGGAGGGGGTGTTTTGGGAGAATCTAAGCATTTTACAAAGTATAACATAATAATACATTACCTAGGTTACGGAAAGTTACCCTTAGTAGGTGTATTTCTCTTTCTGCAGTTGACGTTCACACCTCAAATGGTTTTTGAGATACATGTATGGCGTTAACGAGAAAGCTGGATGGACGGACGGAGGGACGGACAACTCGAAAACATAATGCCTCCGGCACCACCTTCGGAGGGTGGAGTGATAAAAATATACCTCCCCTTCAACTACCTAAAAGACTTTGTAGCACTAGAATCACTTTATTTTATGAGATGCATTTATATACATGTAAAAACAACAACATAATAAAATTAAAAAATGAAATTCTACATATAATATGACTGCCTAATCATCTAAAAATAGTCGATTCTCAATGCAAAATACATTCATATTCAAAACTTTTATATCAGCACCATGAAAAGAAATGCTATACATCTCTGTTAAAAAGAAAAATATAATGTTTGGCACATGTGTTACATTATACTTTTCACTCACTCAGTGTCTTTATCAGCAGAGGTCAAATGAGGTCATGATCACATATAAATTGTATACTTCGATGCTTGGTTTTGTTATCTCTAGATCTAATGGTCCTTATCAACCTAGCGGTCATGACCCCACAGGTGTCGTTCAGGGTTTTCATAGGTCGATGAAGGGTTCATAAATATGACTAAACCTGACAAAATAGAACTCCTATATAATAATATAATCAATTATTGAAAGTTACATTACATGATTTTCATCCATCTAAATGATGGCAGAGCATGGCATGCAGACATAGTTTCATGATATCACACTTTGTTTCTCTTCCAGTATTTGTTTTGTGGCTAATGCTACTGACAAAAACTTCTGTTGGGGTCTTCGGTCCAAAATGGCCAAAGGAGAACAACCGTCAAGAAGTATTTTGCTCTGAATGTTTTGGGTTCCAGGCAAGTATACTATATTCAAAGACCCCGTTTACACAGAGACTGAACTCGACTTTAGTCGAATTTGAACTCGAGTTCATTTATGTGTAAACAGGGTAGTCGCAATTAGAGCTGGTAACTGTATTTATACAGGCGAATGACAACAACGGATGACAACAAATGACAACAACGGAGATTGCTACTACTGCTACTACTCAACCCTTCCCGAGTGAATCATGACTTCCCAACAGTTACAGCCTGGCATCACCCCTACTCCGGAACATGCGCCCTTCTCAGGGCGGGCATCAATTGGTGTCATGCCGGATGGGGTATCAGTCCTGCAGCTGAACATAGAAGGTATCACAAAGGCTAAGATATCTGTCATCGAACATCTCCTTCAGACCCACAAAGCCACTGTTATCCTCCTCCAGGAGACCCACTCCAAAGACCACTCCCACTTGAAGATACCTGGCTACAACCTCACATCTTACACCAAGAGCAGTGTCCATGGCATTGCTACCTTTGTCAGATACACTGCCAAGTGGCGAGAGCTTGGTACCTCTGACCCTGATTCGAGCCTGGAATGGGCAGCTACTGAGGTTGAAGGCGTAACCATTGTTAACATCTACAAACCACCTCCTTCAAGGCTACAGTCACACTCAATTCCAGTCTTCAATAGTCCATGTATATATGCTGGCGATTTCAACTGCCGCAGTACCACCTGGGGATACAGTTCTACCAACCCAGATGGCGAGGTGCTCGAAGAATGGGCTTCTTCCACTGGCATGCACCTTCTCTATGACCCCAAGCAACCCGACACCTTCCACTCTGGCCGCTGGAACACTACCTCTAACCCAGATCTGGCCTTCGTAAACCTAGATGGCCCTGCTCCTGTCCGTATCATCCTTGATCACTTTCCCAAATCACAGCACAGGCCTTCTCTGATCACCACAGAAAACCCAATCTCCTCAATTCAGTCCAAGCCAGTGAAGAGGTGGAACTTCCGCAAGGCCGACTGGACCCGGTTCGAAAGTCTTGTGGAGTCGGGAGTCAACACCCTTCCCCCCTCATCAGCCTCTGATCTGAATAACGCATACTCGTCCCTCTGCGATCTTCTGATTAGTGCAGCAAGAGCTACAATCCCCCGTGGTTTCCGCAAATGTTTTATACCACTATGGGACGACGAGTGCTCTGCCCACTATGACGAATTCATTCGTGCCGAACCCGGAGAAGAAGCAGCAGCAAACAAGGCATCAGACCTGACAGACTGTCTAGATAGGAAACGAAGAGAGCGTTGGGAGGAGACCGTGCAAGGTATCGATTTCACTCACTCCAGCAGGCTAGCCTGGAAAACCTTAAACCGTCTCACGGGCAGAAGCGCAAAACCAACACAATGTCCTGTGTCCGCAAATGCCATTGCCAAGCAACTCCTGGATAACGGAAAGTACAGGGATGCCAGCAAGGAGCATGCTTTACATGTCAAGCAAGATTCATCAGCCTTGTGGCAAGCCCCTGGTGCCGACGGCTTCCTCTCGACTCCTTTCAGCATTGAGGAACTCGCCCTAACCATCCGTCAACTCAAAAGTGGAAAGGCACAGGGACCAGACAACATTCCACCAGAATTTCTCATCCACTGTGGCTCCCGATGTCTTGAATGGCTCAGGGGCTTCTACTCAAACTGCCTCACAAACCTGGCTATACCCAAGATCTGGCGCAAGGCAACTGTCATCGCCATACCAAAACCCAACAAGCCAAAAGATGACCCGAAGAATTATCGCCCCATCTCGCTTCTGTGTGTCCCATTTAAGCTCCTGGAAAGACTACTTCTCGCTCGCTTAGAACCCATCATCGACCCCCAGCTCCCTGATGAGCAAGCAGGCTTTCGCCGTGGTCGGAACACTGTCCAGCAGATAGTCAATCTCACTGATGACATTGAGGAAGCCTTTGAAAAGGGTCACAAGGCAGGCGTGGTCTTGGTGGACCTTACAGCAGCATATGATACAGTCTGGCATCAAGGTCTCATCTTGAAGTTATTGCAACTCATACCCGATCGTCACCTTGTGCGGTTTGTCTCGACCATCATCTCGAACCGCAGCTTCATCCTCAAGACGAGTGACGGACAGACCAGCCGACGACGCCGACTCAAAAATGGGGTACCCCAAGGTTCAGTGCTGGCTCCCACACTGTTTAACATCTACCTCAGCGACCTCCCCCCTACTTCCTCATCCAAGTATGCATATGCAGACGACCTCGCTCTCTTGCACACAGACAGAAACTGGTTGATGGTAGAGAATGCCTTGTCAACAGACATGGATGTCCTGGCCGCGTACCTGAGGAAGTGGAGACTCAAGCTCAGCCCAACCAAAACCACATCGACACCTTTCACCTTAAACACGAAGGAGGCCCATCGACAGCTCACGGTCAAGCTCGATGGTGCAACGTTGCCATGCAACCCCACCCCAACGTACCTTGGTGTAAAATTGGACCGTCAGCTTACCTTCAGACAACATATCGAGTCTGTGCGTGGCAAAGTGTCGTCAAGGAATAACCTCCTGCGTCGTCTTGCTGGCTCCTCCTGGGGTGCCTACACAAGAACCCTACGAACAGGCGCCATCGCACTTGTATACAGCGCTGCAGAGTATGCCGCTCCAGCATGGTGTAGGAGCGCCCATGCTAAAAAGCTGGATGTCACACTAAACGACACTATGAGACTAGTCACTGGATGCCTACGATCTACTCCAGTTAAGTACCTCCCAGTTCTCTCAGGCATAGCTCCCCCGACACTCCGTAGGGAACATCATACTTCCATGCTGGTGACGAAAGCGCAACAGGATAACTCCCACCTCTTGCATGCCCGTATTGCAGAAGCCCCAAATCTTGGCCGCCAACGTCTTCGCTCTCGTCGTCCTTTCAGCCGCCACGCAGCATCCCTTATGCGCTCCAACTTCAACCTAATGGAGCAGTGGAAGCATGACTGGCAAGAGACGGCTAAACCTGTCCAACTAACCATTGCCCCTGGTACCAAGACTCCACCAGGTGCTGAACTCCCCCGCAGAGAGTGGGTCACTCTGAACCGTCTGCGTACCGGAGTCGGCCGTTTCAGTGCCAGCATGCACCGCTGGGGACTCCGCCCATCAGCAGCTTGTCCGTGCGGCACCCCCGAGCAAACATCCCATCACATACTGTTTGAGTGTACTGAACTCGGACCACCTGGGGGAACCCCTCCCGAACTAACGAACCCAAGCAACGAGATTGTCGACTGGTTACAACGCCTTCGAGACATAGCATAGCAGCAAATATCTCATACGAAAGAAGAAGCAATTAGGGCTCGAGTTCAAAACTCGAATTCGAATGATGACCCAGAGCAACTTTTATCGAATTCAAACTCGACTATTATCGAATTTAAATTCGCTATTTGCAGTGTGAACGGACACGTAATTGAAAGTCGACTAGCAAATATCCAGCCAGTGACCCCGTCATACGTCACTTCCGGTATTGCTAAGCAACGCTAAGCGTCGCGTCAGTAAAACAAGCGTCATTCAACAAGTGAACCACAACGAACGACGACACATTCACCGAACTGGCTTGATTCAATCCACCACGCGCTCATCATATCTGCAAATATTCGTTCATAATTTTGTAATTCCGACGTAAAATCATACAAAACCAGTTTTTGTATGATTGGTTTTTTACACACTAGCTGTGCACAAAGTATTTTTTAGGTGATTGGTCCAGCTGTTCTTGGTAAATGTACATGATTTTAAAAAAGACTTTTATATTACATATTTAAAGAATGTCAATGGGCACCAATCATCTAAAAAATTAATTTTTCCTACAATAAATCAAATCAACCTACAAAACCTTACCTTGCATTCGATGGGTCAACAGTTATTAAAGGAGTATGAAGAAAATAAAAAAATAAGATTAAATTTGCAAGCAAAAGTCAGAACCAAATTCAGACTTGGGTTCTGTGCGGGCCCTATTCTATGCAGGCTTGTACAGGTGTGTCAAAAATCTACTTACGTATCGCTTTTATGTTTACCGAGAGTGTCTTCAGATTAGCAACATCTCTTTAAAGAATCTCATATTTGAATCCCATATTATAACATTGCACAGCAATATGGAACCTGTGACATACAGAGCAAAATATTTTACTTTTAGGCATGGCAGCTGCACTTCACGTGTGGATCGCAATGGCAGAATGAAACACGAAGAAAGCAAAAAATCAATCCTAATGTTTCATTTTTTCTTCCATCACCTGTCTCATCTTGAACTTCTGCACCTTGCCTGTGACAGTCAGAGGAAACGCATCCACAAACTCGATGTATCGCGGGATCTTGAAGTGAGAAATCTGCAAGAAAATGGACGGAATTCGATACCACAATCAGTGCATGAATAACACAAGGTACATGTATGCATGTAGATGTAAAAGTACATGTACTTGTGCCTTATCAGATTACTGATAATTTACTAACTCTTTCAGGAGATGGGTTGATATAAAATACTTTAAGACATGAGTTGGTCCAGTGGTCAGCTCTATGGTCTATCAACGCAACGACCCAGGGCTTGATCCCAAGTCTCGTCTGAAGGATGACGATGTTCAGTGTCAGTCTCCAGATGAAAATAATCACATCTGGGCCCCCGTTTCATAAAACTTGTTTAACAACTGCCCCATTTCTATGACAAATTTGCTCTCAGCCAATCAGGTGCAAGTATTTCAGAGCTTATAACTGTTTTTGTTATTTGTTATTGATAAAAAGTTTTATAAAAATGGGGCCCTGATCGCCACAGGCCGGTAAAATTCAAACTACACAAACACATAGAGACACATAATCCCTGGAAATGCCTTGAAAATTATACTGAATGTTCAAGACTCCAAAATATGATACCTACATAATAAATGGATAGAGAATGTCTTGTGAATATAGCCGAGTCCTTATAAGGCCCTTCAATTGAACGCGCAGTCCTGTATGTGCAGTTTCATTACCAGAACACAAGATAAGCTGTAGACCAACAAATCTATATAGAACAGATCTTTTAAACATGGAGAAGTCCCTTTTGTGCACTTTAGAATAATAATTCCAAAAGTAATACAGGTGCCTGATGAATAGCTTTAATTTGTTTCCCCCTTTAGAGAAGAATACTTCCACCTGGGTATCATGGAATTTACCATTGGTGCATAATTCATGAGCACATATCAAGTAATCTTGTCAGTTTGGTACAGATAATCTTGATCCGCACAAGCTCAGATTGTATCTGCGAACAGTGTTATTGCCACTTTACCATGGTAGAAATTCTGCAATGTTTAGTACCTTTCCTTTACAGAACGCTTTGATCTCTTCTGGTGTAGCCTCCTGTCCAGCCTTGAGTCTGATCCAAGCACACAACTCTTCTCCCATTCTCTCATCTGGCACTCCAATCACCTAAAAGTAGATATTTTGAGATGAAAACATGAGATTTGAGATTTGATATCTGCGCAACAGAAATGCAAATGATTATTCATCTTTCTGAGCTATTTTGGCTGAAGAAGGGGAAGTTAATTCGGCCTTTAAAAATACATGAGTAGATATGGTTGGTGACAGTGGTATATAGAACTTTGGTGAAATCAAGTCTCTAGTTATATTGATATCTATGATTTAAAGAGTTTTCTTGTACCACATTATCAATCAATCTTTCCCTTACTGAAACATAAATCATTTATCTTAAAAAGTTTAAGGACGCATTTTCTTACATTCTATACCAAAATGATAACAATTTATATACTTTCACCACCATGTCAGAATGTTAAATATTACCTTTAATAAAATCTACTGGAAGCATCTTAAAGATGTAGAAGAATTATTTGTGTATGGTAGAACATATAAAATCAACCTCAATAAACTTTACCATGGAATTTCTAATATACAGAACAGAATATTTTTAGTGATTGGTACACTTTTAATTGATAAATTCTTCCTGACCCCTTTTTGTTTCCATATTTGCAGCTGCCACTGAGTTTGAACAAAACTGACTTCATATCTTGTTCTCATTTGTACCATTGTGTGTGTCTTTACATTCAGTCACACTTAAATGCAAAATTAGCAGATTGTAAAAAATTAAGGTCAATGTATATCTGCCGGGATCTGATGTTCATGACTTCTGCCCGGTATTGCAAGAGGGTGACATCATCCCCTCTCTCACCGTCTCTCTCTCTCTTTCCCTCTCTCTCTCTCTTTTCTCTCTTTCTTTCTTGCTTAGTGTTTTTGATACATCTGGCACAATTTGTGAGATAAGAAACTTGAACCATAACTGCATTACTTTCTAGGGTAGATTATTGATATTTGTTACAATTTATCATAAACGTGGAAATTTTCGCAGTACATTTTCTTGTGTTTTGCGCTATTTGCGGCAAGCGCGAATTCAAGAACTTGCGAAAATATAGCATGATTCCTATGCGGTTTGAATTGCACGCTTCAGCACATTAATGTGTGTGTTTGTGTGTCCGATTCATTTTCGAGCGAGTGTGTGTAGTTGGGCACGCCGTATGCATTTGAATGGACTGCGTGTGTAAATTAATAAATGGAGTGGGTGTACATACGAGCGAGCAATTGTGCAGTGCGAATTTAAGAACCCACGAAAATATTTTGGGGTCGCTCTGCGCAAAAATAACAGCGTTTACAGTACTCATTATGTTTTTGCTATGATACAAATAATAGCTAGTGACAGACATGAAAAGGCTAATGGAATTTAGACATAGATTTAGAGGAATCCTTCATCTTTTAGAATAAACTTTAAGGATTACCTGGACATCTTCAATCTTGGGATGTTTGTAGAGGAACTGTTCAATCTCTGTAGGGTAGAGGTTCTCACCCCCTCTGATCACTAGATCCTTAATCCTTCCTACAATCGTCAGGTATCCTTCTTCATTCATGGTGGCTAAATCACTGTGAGGGGTAGGAGGGTAGAAAAACAATACATTTCACTTTTAGGGCCTGGTCCAACATGACAGATAAAGCTGATGTACATGTACCTGTAACACTTAAACCTGCTTTAGCAACCACCTGTATAGAAAGACCACTGGTCTATAAAGACCATGATTTTAGTTTCCCTTGAAATTTGTTTCTCATGGAAACGCGTACTTAAAGACCACCTGCTCATAAAGACCACTTTTCTTGTCTCCCTTGAGCGGTCTTTATATACAGGTTTCACTGTATATGACATTAATGGATACTTTTATAACACAAATATCTATCACCAAGATGCCCAAATCACTCTAATACATGTATCACCCTGGCTCTAGCTAAGCTACTGATTTGGGTACTCAGAGTCCAAGCAATATCTCCCTACCAAGTACCCATTAACACCTTGGTGGAGAGCAGCAAATGCAGATTAATATCTTGCCGAAAGGACATTATGCCACACCAAGGTTCAAACCCACGATGCTCGCTTGACCCCATGCTGGATATGCTACTGATGTATTTGCTGGACAGGTAACTATCTTCATCTGTGACTGCTGGGGAAAGGATGTTGTGGTCTAGTGGATGAATCACTGGACTATGGACCGCAAGATACAGGGTTTGATTCCCTGTCAGAGCCTTAATGTCCCCTAGCAAGACATAATTTTACATTTGCCACACTCAAGCCAGGTGAAGTAAATGTGAACCTGGTGGGATTATTCCTTGAAATGCACAGTGCCCTGAAAATGGTGACCAGCGCTAGAGCTGGGGTAACAATTAGCAAAGCTCTTTGGAAGTGCATTTGGACATTATATCATAATGCGATATGCGCTTTACAAGACTAGAACATTATAATTGTGATTATCATTATCTTACCCTGAATGGAACCACCTTGTCTCATCAATGGCATCTCTGGTTTTTGCTTCATCATTCCAGTACCCTACCATGGTGGTGTAGCCTCGACTGCACAGTTCTCCAGGAGTGTTGTAAGGCATCAATTCACCAGTCTGAGGATCAATAACCTTGATCTAGGACAGAAACATACACAGGCAAGGAGATTAAAACCCTAAAGCCTTATTCAAACAAAGGGCACTAAAAATTTGAAGAAAAAAAACATACAGTGCCAAAATTAGGTAAAATAATGGAGGTGTAGCATCAACTGCACAGCTCTCCAGGAGTGTTGAAAGGCACCAATTCACAAGTCTGAGGATCAATTGCCTTGATCTAAGACTGAGACATCCACAGGTAAATGGAGCACTGGGGTATGTGGTTCATTAACCTGAATCCTAATCGAGAAGTAGCACTGCATTTGTCTTCTTTCTCTCAATACAGGTGTTATGGGGTTATTTGGCAGGATATATTCTTTGAATAACACTGCACTGGTAGTGGTGTACTGATCCAAAGCCAGGCAATAATTTCCCATGCGCAAAGAGCAATTATATCACAATGTGATATGCGCTACACCGAAACAGAATAATATCATTATTATTAATACTTCTTTTCAGAGGTACATTAACATTGCATTCTGGGGGAGGGGGGAGGAGGGAGGGGTAGTTCCCCATGTTTGGTTTTAGCACCAAGGTTGTTATGCAAGAACCTTGCATAGAGTACGTACCTCATTGTGTGGTGCAGGCTTTCCAACAGTCGATACTCGAAGGTCCACTGGGTCGTGCATCTCCGTCTGGCATATAACTGGGCTGACCTCCGTCAAGCCATAGGCGATCTATTCAGAGATCAACCGTGAAATAGCGACATAAGCATTCATTATTTCCCTAACTCAGCATAGACATTACTGTAAAACCGGAAAATTTTGTGTGCTTTTAATGATCGCGAATTTCGCACATAGTTATTAAAATTCATCGAATCATAAACCATCATAACAGTATTATTTTGCAAATCGCAAAAGTTTCTTGCTCTGAAAAATGCTGGCTGTCATTTACAATTCGCGAAAGTTTCACGTCGTGGACGTCTCTGGTTTTAGAGTAATAAAATATCAAAGTAAGATATGAAACAATTGTTTTCCATCACATTAGAAAGAGATAGATGGCCAAAAAGAGCAACCATGATTAACAGGTATGGCCAAGGATGATAAAATTACTCAGAAATGGACTTTTAAAAAAAAACTACATGTATAGTTGTACTGAAATTATACATTCAAAGCACATAGCATTAAGATAGGGAGAGAGAGATAGAGAAATGAAGGACTAAACTAACATTGCATGAACAAAATATATACACTATATACAAAATAAAAACTATAGGTGCAGGTTAGGAGGAAGAATTTACATTAAATTTTGTAATGTCACAAATGATTTTGTATAAGACATTATATTTACAGATATGTCAATCATCTCCACAAACTTACAGTGACATCTTTCATGTTCATGAGTGATCGCGTTTGTTTCATGGTTTCGATGGGACACGGTGACCCGGCCATGATGCCTGTGGTTAGACTGCTCATGTCATACTGGTTAAAGTTGGGATGGTTCAGCATATCGATGAACATTGTAGGGGTACCGTACTGTGATGTTATCCTGTGTGAGATAGAGAATTTTTTTTTAAATTGCTGTCAATAAGTAGAAATAATAAGAAATCACAGTTCATATCAACTATCAAAATGGCTTATAAAGATTAAAACAGGTGCCCAGTGCACATGCCCCCCCCCCCATTCTCAATCTGAATCCCTCAAATCTTCAAAACTTTAACATAAAGTGCCCATGCACCAAGACCCTCAAAATTCACAAAATAAGTTAGTGTGGAACCCTGCTAAATTTCACATGTAATGTTTTTTATAATCAGTTTTAGTGACTGGATAAATTCATTCATGCATTGGAATACTGTATGAAAAGAGAAACATTATTCTGAATAGTTCATGTTACAGGCTCCTGAATATAGGGGTACAGATTCAGTTCAATCAAATCAACTTGTGGAAATCAAAATATGATGCATATCATTTAAAGGATGGGGAGTTGGGTACAAGTAAAACAAATCTCAGACAAACTAACAAAAAAGGGGGGTTCAGATTTTATGATTAATGCATTATGAATCATAAAATCTCTGACAAGCAACAAGAAAAGTGTTTTTACTTCCTTGTTGGGATGGAGGGGACACATTCGCAATATTGTGCATATTTTCTTCTAAGTGGTTTATAAAGGATGCAATATTGGGCTTTTTTGCCAAATAAGGCTGGATCCCCCCCCCCCCCCACAGACACACACAGACACACACACTCTCTCTCTCTCTCTCTCTCTCTCTCTCTCTCTCTCTCTTAGATGAAACTAACTTGAAGCAGTAAATTACAGAAAGAAATCTATTTCAAGAGTAATGTCATTAACATGAAACTGACTATCATGCAACAGGTGCATCACATTCATAAAATGTTTCATTGCTTGCTAGCAGGAAGAAACCATCAATCCAGGAATTCAGAGAATATGGCAGGAAAGATAATCAAGTGACAGGTCAAGAGGTTAAATAAAAAGGAGCTATCAAGAGTACAGACAGGAAGGAAAGGGTTAAAGGAAAACAAATTAAGACCAAAGTAGCATCTTGTTCTAATCCTACTTCTTATCGTGGCCCACTTCATTCAGAGATTTTATCTTCTTTTAAAGTAATTGTAGGAATGAGTGCATGAAATTGAAAAAGTTGTGACAAAACCACCTTTTCATCCATTAAGATGTTCCATCAATATTGAATTCTGCAGCTTTATGTAATATGAACCACCTTTGTATTTTATCTTGTTTAAATCCTAATTACAACTTGAAAGGTTTATTAAAATCCTCAATATACCTGTTTACAAAGTTATTCAAATTTATGGATGTTTCTTTCATAGGAACTTAGTAACAAGGTATTAAATTAACCTGTTATTAATGAATGAACTACAATACTTGGAATCCAGTTTGCATACATTACTTGTTGCTATGTCTGACAAGCCTCTGACAAGCTTTCAGGTTGTCCAGAACAACCTTTCTTTTATTAAAAAGTATGAATAAAATTTGAATATATTGGTGAACAGGTCAATTAAATGAAGCATTTCAAACCTTTTAACCATTTTCCCTCAAGATTTCTATCATCTAAAAGACTTGCTACTGGAACAATGACAGATTTTTCAAACCTTACAACTTCTTCAAAATCCCTTTTGATCTAGACTCTTACATTGTATATCTTTATCTACATTTGCCAGTCTCAACCCAGGTGTATTAACCGCCTCGCCGGTACCTTTGGGCAGCTTGGCTAAAGCCAGAGTAATAGTAGTACTTTGTAGGTACCTTTAGCATCCCCTGGGATGGATATGTGCGCAATATAATGTAGTTGTTATTATTATGATATTATTTTACATCATCGCATAGGATATAATTTTTCATTCAAAGTAAGCTATTCAGCGAAACTGACAATATGAATGATCAGGGATATCTTAACTCTTTAAGAGCCGATGTCACGTATATGTGACAGAAAAACTTGTCATTTTCATTCACCAACTGGTCAACCAAAGGAAAGGCATATGGTGGTCAATGTATATCAAAATTCTGAGCATAAATAAGTATTCTAAATATATGATTATAATTATATGCTACCATAGAAATATACAGAGAAAATGGCAAATTTTAAACAAGATATTACCTTATTTCAACTTATTTCAACTTACAAATGAGAAACAAACAAAAATAATGGACAAACAAGAAACTCAAAATAATGTAAATTTCATTAATTTTTATGCATAAAGTTGGGTAAAGTAATGTTTGGTATCATAAGAAATAATAATACATGTCCTACAGAGTTTGTACACAATATTTTGTGAAATAATAGATGGTTAATGAAGTGCAGACATTTGAAAAGGAAGCATTGATCACATTTTGGTAAAATTTTGAAGAGAGCTAAACCCCTTGGCACATTAAAAGTTAATCACCTTTCTTCTTGGATGGCTTTCAAACTCGCCTCAGGTTCAAAGCTTGGGGTGGGAAAAACACATGTGGCACCGTGGACCATGGCACTCAATGAACCTCCTACCATTCCAAAGCAATGGTATAGGGGGACGGGCACGCCAATCCGATGCTCCTAAATCAAAACATCAGGCAAAAACCAGGGTTTTATGGCAAAGCGGATTTGGCTATTTAAAAAATTTTCACCGATTTGATGCACTGAGACAAATTGACAGAAACTGATTTTATGGGGGCTCTATTTCCATTTTGGGGCTATTTTTAAAAAAAATTTGAGGGCAATTTTATCTCAGCCTCTGTCTATTCTTTTCATGGATATACAATGTAGGATAAATTTTAACTTGCATTTGTTTATTTGGAGAGTATAAATTTTCACCAGAAACTTGTTCTATATATTAACCTGTTGATTACTGAATAATCCCATTCCCATAGGCTTAATAACACAGGAACCACCCGGTTCCCGTAGGCAAGGGGTTAAAGGGACAACAGCAGTCTCAGAAGTGGGGGGGGGGGGGGGGGCAGGGGATATGCCAGGCATCTGATATGACAGCAAGCTTTGCAACCATTATTACATAAAGCTAAGCCAGTAATGAAATTTAAATCTACATGTATAGGAACAATTTAAGCTCCTTTAGCATGCAATTTAGCATCAAAAGCACATCACTTTAAAATACATTCACGGCAGCAAAGGTACATGTACATGAATGTGAACACACATAAAAGATCCATGATGGTATGAAAATCTGAGCATTTATGCCCATTTTGTATACTGGTAATCAGAATTCAGTTCAATAAGTCCTTTACACATAAATGAAAACAATGTTTCTTTCTCTTTCTCTAAGAAAAATAAGAAAATGGTGATTTGGTTGGATTATGTTCCAATTATTTTTTCTACATTAAAGCTCATGCACAGTTTTGGTAGCAAAAAATAAAATTGAAAAGAAAAGGGTTAAATATACTGTATAAGCTGATATTTTCGCGTACAGATATTTTCGCGAATGGCGACCTCTGCCACATATTCGCGTGTTGTTAAATTCGCGGTCACCACCACACAACAGATCTAGGGAAATTCCCTGACATCAACCAGTTTACGATCATGCTGTTTGTAAACACTTTCGCGTGTGGTTAAATTCGCGGGGGATCTTTCATTCGCAAAATTAAACCCTCGCGAAAATAACAGCTTATACAGTAGTCTGATGTTGTTTTCCATGTAAAATAAAAGATGTTTGTACAAGTTCATTTGGTATTCCACCAATAATTTCCGGTGAATTTTACTGTAAATATTTGTGAGGTTCGCTAGATCACGTCAATATACTGCCCTATGCTAGGACCTTTCCACCCCGATAGCTTCCCGCACAACAATCTTGAGGCTTCGCACGGAGATAGCATGTGTGTCACAGTGTGTAGGGTTTGAAGTTGTTGGGAGTTTATATCCCTGACCTGGCAGCTAACTTATTTTTTGCCTCTCATTCGTGTAATATGCCACTTTAGGACGTAAACAGCATCCTTGTATCGCTAGTATCTTGCTATTTATCAACAAAAATCCAATAAATCTGATGAAAAGTTTTTGAAGGCTTACCAAAGCTAAACATTACCTTTAACAAAAAGAAACATATGGCTATAAAACATGCACTACAGCTTACCTTCTCATGGTACTACAGCACTACAGCTTACCTTCTCATGGTATTTCAGAATGGTGCCAATAAAGTAGCCATTGTTGACAATGTTGTGGTGAGTGAGAATTGCTCCTTTAGGATTGCCAGTGGTTCCCTGTGGTAGAAAAGAAACAAAGCAATAAAATACAAGAACACTGTATGTCATATAAGCTTGCATTTCATTTCGATAATCAGATCTCGATCAATACAGAATACATTAGAAATCCTCTCTTGCTGTTAATAGGTACATACATGTATAGGCCTAAATTATCATCTGGTGGATTGCAAGAGGTGCAAAATAAATAAAAATTTTACCATGTCATAGTGAATTATTGTCGGTAAACAGTACATAATTCATTGATAAATGAACATTTTAAGGACTACAGGGGAGTGTTTCATCAAGCGTTTTGTCAGTGATTTTTACCAACAACTGTTATAAGCTACTAATGAGGATTAGGGCTTATCTTTGTTTGAACAGACTGTAACTGATAAAATAGTACTCTGACATACAATGTACAAAAGCGAGTCAATTTGGATCCTTAACAATGGCATGTAGGCCTACAGAATTAGTTTTTCCCAATTGTGCGAAAGTATTTGCAGTTTATCTCTCATCTGCTTTATTATACATGCTGAGGGTAAAGGGGGAGGTTGAGGAAAAAGGAGCCGAGGAAAAGGGGAGGGGAAGGGAAAAGGGGGAGGGAGGGGAAAGGGGGAGGGAGGGGAAAGGGGGAGGGAGGGGAAAGGGGGAGGGAGGGGAAAGGGGGAGGGAGGGGAAAGGGGGAGGGAGGGGAAAGGGGGAGGGAGGGGAAAGGGGGAGGGAGGGGAAAGGGGGAGGGAGGGGAAAGGGGGAGGGAGGGGAAAGGGGGAGGGAGGGGAAAGGGGGAGGGAGGGGAAAGTGGGGAGGGGGAGGGGAAGGGAAAATGGGGAGGGGGAGGGGAAGGAAAAGAGGGAGGGGGAGGGAAGGAAAAGAGGGAGGGGAGGGGAAGGAAAAGAGGGAGGGGAGGGGAAGGAAAAGGGGGAGGGGAAGGGAAAAGAAAGGGAAGGGGGAAAGGAAAGGGAAGGGGGAAGGGGAGGGAAGGGAAAAGTGGAGGGAAGGAAAAAGGGGGAGGGGAGGGGAAAGGGGGAGGGGAGGGGAAAGGGGGAGGGGAGGGGAAAGGGGGAGGGAAAGGGAAGGGGGGGTAAGGAAAAAGGGGGAAGGGGTAAGGGAAAAGGGAGAGGGGGAGGGAAAGGGTGGGGGAAGGGAAAGGGAAAAGGGGAGGGAAAGGGCAAAAGGGGGAGGGAAAGGGCAAAAGGGGGAGGGAAAGGGCAAAAGGGGGAGGGAAAGGGCAAAAGGGGGAGGGAAAGGGCAAAAGGGGGAGGGAAAGGGCAAAGGGGGAGGGAAAGGGCAAAAGGGGGAGGGAAAGGGCAAAAGGGGGAGGGGAGGGGAAAGGGGGAGGGGGAAGGGGGAGGGGAAAAGGGGAGGGGAAGGGGGAGGGCAAGGGGGAAAGGGGGAGGGCAAGGGCAAGGGGGAAAGGGGGAGGGCAAGGGGGAAAGGGGGAGGGCAAGGGGGAAAGGGGGAGGGAAAGGGCAAGGGGGAAAGGGGGAGGGAAAGGGCAAGGGGGAAAGGGGGAGGGAAAGGGCAAAAGGGGAGGGGAGGGGAAGGGATAGGGGAGGGTGAGAGAGGGGAGGGGAGGGGGGGAGAGGAAGGGGAGAGGAAGGGGAGAGGAAGGGAAAAGGAGGAAGGTAAGAGAGAAAAGGAAGGGGAAAGGGAAGTGGTAAAGGAGAAGGTGTAAGGGGAAGAGTCAACAATGTTTCAACCACCAAGTGAGGGGGGACTGCATCGAAGACTAAGTCTGGAAAATGTGACAAAAGCATACAAAAACTTTTGTCTTTTACAGAGGGCACTTGCCCCTTGTGCCCCCTTCCAAAGCATTTGCTATATAGATGATCTACTTCAAGTATCTATACATGGAAATCATGATTACCTTAATCACACTCAGAGGTCGTTATAAAACAATGTCTCAAGTCTGGAAATTAAGCACCGTAAGTACTACAATACTTAAAATGCGGTTTGAAAATCATGACTTTATATCGCAAAACTTTGCACTGCAACTCAAAATTTTACAAAATTGTGGATTGCTGATTTGTGTAAGAGCATCTAAACACAGGCCTACATGTATTATGGAGGAAAATGAATTCTCTTTTTCTGCAGGAATGTGATCTGAATAAAAAAAATAAAGGTGCATATGAACACAATTATGTTTATATATAAAAACGTGGAAAACTTTTAAGAAAGAATATCTTGTAGAGCCAGATGAGAGTTATCTCATACATGTACAGTATCTCACTTAACTCAGTTACAGTGTATCTCACTTTACACAGACTTAAAGTTAGTGTCAGTATTTTGCAACACATAAAATGAGAAATGAAACAAAATTCAGCCTAGACTGATACGAGATGGAAGATTTAGCTGAAAGTAACCTCTGAGAAAAATATTTCTTAAAGATATGAACTCTGTAGGGAAATAGCAAGCGCAAGAGTCTTTCTACCTTAATTTTATTGTTATTCTTTTCACCAATAATTTCTGAATTAAGCCATGTCTTTCACCAGAGCATGGTTGATCTTTAGTGACTGTGCAAACTAGTCTATTCATCCTTCCCAGGCATTGCTTAAATAAACTATTAAAGAACAATAAAGCTCACTATCTACAATGTACTAGACGAAATACAATCAAACAAAATCTAAAAAGCTGAATTACAACAGAACATATGGAAGGTAGATGCTACATTTATGTTTTTGCAAATTCAATACCATTACGTATATGGACTGTAATACATGTATGAGCAGCTCTTTGATTTGTCAACTCTAAAGGTGTGTCTCCATCAGCCCGAGTTTGCTCAAGCTCGAGATTCTAGCCCGATCAGCGCTTCTCAAGAAAAAAGCGTTTGAAAAACCCTGTTTCCATCAGCCCAAGTCAAGCGATTCCCGCTCATTCTTGGAATTAACTCGAGCTACATAGCATGCGCACTTTGAAGATGGAAAATTTTAAAAATACATAGGATAAATGAAAAGAAAACAGCAAAGAAATACATAAGGAAAAGATAAAAAGAGAGAAGGAAAAACAAAGAAATACATAATAGAAAGAATAGATAATGGGGAAAACAAAGAAATTAGGGAGAGAAGGAAAAACAAAGAAATACATAAAAAACAAAGAAAAGAAGATACCAAGATCGAACAACAGAAAAGAAATACATAAGGAAAAGAGAAAAAGAGAAAAGGAAAACAAAGAAATACATAAAGAAAAAAAGATAGCAAGAAGAACAAAGAAATACATAAGAATAGAAAGAATAAAGAATGGAGAAAACATAGAAATACATAAGGAAAAAAAGAAAGGAAAAACAAAGAAATACATAAAGAAAAGATAAAAAAGGGAGAAGGAAAACAAAGAAATACATAAGGATAACAGGATAGCAAGAAGAACAAAGAAATACATAAGAATAGAAAGAAGGAAAAACAAAGAAATACATACAGAAAAAATTAAAAAAGAGAAGGAAAACAAAGATATACATAAAGAAATACATAAAGAAAAGCGGATAGCAAGAAGAACAAAGAAATACATAAGAATAGAAAGAAGAATAAAAATGTGAAAAACAAAGAAATACATATGGAGAAAAAAGAAAGTAAAAACAAAGAAATAAATAAGGAAAAGATAAAGGAGAGAAGAAAATCAAGAAATACATAAGGAAAATAAAATTTTCTAGGATTGGTGTCATGAAAAAATCACTTGAGTCAAAACCTGCATGAGTGCGTCTTCACCGGCGAATTAGCCCGCTAATTCGCCAAATAGCGCGCTATTTCACAAAAAACCCGAGTTGACCTGGGTTTATAAGCTTGAGGTGAAACCCACGAAATAGCCTGCTATTTGCGTCTTCATTACGAACTAGCTCGAGCTAGCTCTGATCGGGTTAGTTTTCCCCCGGATCAGAATTAGCGGGCTATTTTGGAAACTCAGCTGATGAAAACAGGCCTTAAGACTGGAGAATGCCACTGGACTTTGCTTACATACATGTAAGAGGACAATGGCACTCACTGCCACATGGACTAGGTAATCAAACAAAGCTAAACCTGAATCATAAAAGCCAATATACATGTATTATAGAGAGAGAGAGAGAGAAAAAGAGGGAGAGAGAAAAAGAGAAAGAGAAAGAGAAAGAGAAAGAGAAAGAGAGAAGAGAAAGAGAAAGAGAAAGAGAAAGAGAAAGAGAAAGAGAAAGAGAGAGAGAGAGACTTTATTCTACTGTCCGTATGAAATGTATACCAAAAAAGAGAGACTATTTTATGACCAATAATAGCTACAGAAGATTTACAACTCATTTTAAACTGATGTTTGCAAATTGTACAGTTGAAGACTAATCTATTTTCTTTGAGTGGAGCTAGGCCATTGTTACATACAGCTTCTTGTTATTCATTTACAGCTCATATTACTTGTGCTCAAGTCAATTACTGATCTGATCATACTTCATACTGTATATGAATTTGATAGTAAAATATTTGTGACTTATTATTAACAGGCTAGTAGGCAATGCAAGAAGTATCAATATTTTTCTCAGATCCAAATACGTCCACTGAGGAACCAGGGTTTAATGTTAAAAAAATTGCCTGAAAAACTACAAAACCTACTGTAAACCCCCATGGAAAAAAAAACATGTGGGATATGAGAGTATTTCAGGTCTGGAATGCTCCAAAAGAGCTCTGTTTAAAAAAAACAATAAAATACATAACAATCAATGCAAGAAAATCTCACTTTTAGTTTAGCAAATCCCAAAAGAGCTCCTACATATATGTTGAAAACCTATTTCACACAGATTTTCGCAAGGGGTCCAAAATTTGTGAAAGTTTCATGCCACAAAATGACTGAATTTCAACGCTGAATGAAGTTTGCCAATTCGGCAAAGTGTATTTCTGCTAAAATGGCCATTGTGACAGCTCGCAAAAGTTTCAAGTTTTACAGCATTTGAAATAAAAACACTTTAAAAAGGTGTGTCTTTACTTACCGATGTAAACTGGATATTGACTGGTTGATCAAACTGCAGAACAGATTTCATTTTCTCAATATAATGAAAATGCTCATCTTTGCCCATGTCCAACACATCATCAAAGATGAATGACCCTGGGAAGTTACCTTTGCCCATCATTATCACAGATTTCAGCATAGGCAGACTGCAGGGGAAAAAATAATATTCATAGTCCTATATTCATATTAAGAAATAAATATTAAAGGGAAAGTCCACGTGATATTAAGCTGGTTGTATAAGAAACAGAAAAATTAAAGAAACAGACCAATGAAAGTTTGAGCAAAATCTGACAAGAAATATTAAAGCAAGTTATGAAAATTTGAAGTTGTAATCAGTCAAACACAAATTGGCAACTCTGTGACATATCTTGCAAGCTCCTCTCCCATTTGCCGTGTAGTAAAACAAACATAGATCTCCACTTTTTGTAAAGAAAATATGTAATCATGTATGCAAGCTATACATAATCATTGCATAGATGTTTTTACCCAAAACCTATATGTAACAAATGTATTCTTTCTTCAACAACTAAGAAAATGAAAATTTAGGAAAGTTTCTGCACAGACCAAATGGGAGAAGAGCTCTTAAGATACATCACCAAGTTGCCAATGATTGATTACGAAAATTCATAACTTGCTTTTATTCAAATCAACTAAATACTAGGGTGGACTTGCCCTTTAACATCATCATCATATTCAGATGTTGCTATACAAATATTCAAATCAATACCAGTAAATAAATATCCGAACAGTAATACATTGTATTCAACTATTCATATATTTAAATATTTACTTATACATTCCCTCATATTTCTGTTCACATTGATACCAAAATATTTAAATCAGTATTGTAAGAAATTCAATTCCTGAACAAAACATTCTGGTTCATATATTGTCTTTCATAAACACTAGTTCTAATCCATTCCGTAACAAAAGACAAGATGAATGAATTCCATAATAAACTTACTTTTCACTTTTGATGTTGCCTGGTGTTGCTGTCGCTAGCTCAGGACAGATTCCACTTAGCATTTCATAGTAGTTCTGGGTTTTGAATGACTGTGCTGACACGATGGCCTTCACACCAACCTACGTCAAAATAGAGATAAAAATCTGGAGTACAACATTTTCTTCTCGAAAAATTTCCTAGCTTTTTCAAATGCTCCTTCAGGGATTTAAACAATTCCAGAAAATTTATATTCTAATGAATTCTAGTACTATCCATTTTCTTCATATGACATCAAGAGAAAATGAAAGTTTATAAGGACGAGTTAAATTTTGACAACTATAGATGTAAACAGTTCGTTTAAAATAATAGGGAGTATTAACTTGCTAACGAAGCTTTTCAAGCACCAATTCTTTCTCTGTTTTCCTTACTTTTAATAATTAACCTCATTTTTTGTGTTAATAATCCTAACACTACAGTCACACTGCCAGACCAACTTCAAACGAAACAATAACTGACAAAGTATTGGCCACTCGAGGTAATAATATAATAATTTCTTCAGTCTATTTTCAGTCTGGTTGGTGTGACTAAAACATATAAAATAAAAAGGACCCCTAAATAGTCTTCAGAAGTAATTTAGTGGAGTTGTTACCTTCTTCATGGCATATTCAAGCTCATTCTGGCGGTACGCAGGGTTGATGTTGACCAGGATGGCACCTATCCTAGCAGTGGCAAATTGAGTAAGGACCCACTCCAGGGTACTGGGTCCCCATATACCGACGCAGTCATCTCTCTCGACTCCAATGGCCTGCAATCCAGCTGCTAACCGATCACACTGAAAACAGGGGTTAATGTTGGGATTGTCTGTCATTCAGTCATTTTGATTATAAATTCAAGCATAAAAAATAACTTTCAGCATGTTTGTTAGGGTTTTTCAAAATCGAACAAAACGCACATACATGTATGAAGAAAGTAAAACATATTTTATTTTAGAAATACACTGTGCACGTAAATCATTTCATACATAAATAAAGGAATTACATCCATCGCATACTGTAAGTATCTTTGAGCATTAGTTTGTTTTAATCCATCATGGCTCAATCCTTGTATCATCTAAAATCACAACTTATCTGAATACAGAGAAACCATAAGGATTAACCCTTCCTGTGCTGATGGTAACAATTCAGCCTGAGCCTAAGAATTCCAATTTTGCACTGTGCATACAAAAAAACATCTGTTTAACACTTTCTTATCCTATAGTATAGTGGTAGAGAAGGTCTGATGAGCTGCAAATCTTATTGACATCAGAACAGTCACACATACCCACCCCACTTTTGCTCTTATCAGCATCATCTCTGAAGAGGAAGGCATTAAATTGTCTGCTATTTCAATATCTTGATCTGCATGGAACATTTTGAACCTCAATCACAAAGAACTCTCTATTCTAATCGTCATTAGTAATCATATTGCAATATCTTTCAAAATCCACTAGTAATAGGGTTGCAAGCTACGCAGTACCTTAGTTATGTAGTCTTGTACTCAATGTAAAAAATAGATCTTTTTTTGTTCTTTTTGGTTCTTTTTGTTTTCAAAGAAGCTCTTCTTGTATTTTTGCCTTTGTAAAAGTGAGATTTCTTCAACTTCTTCAATGATTCTTAAATATTTTACTGTTTTATTTTACTACAACCCCTTTTGTAGTTTTCTTAAACTCTTCTGAAGCTTTTCAGAGTGACATCACTCTTGCTCCTATGTATAGTTTCCACTGCTTGTACTCACTTACCTCTTCTCTGAACTGTGAGAATGTCCTCCTGACTTTGTCTTTGGAGAAGACAAGGTACTCTCTGGTAGGGAACTTCTCTGTTGTATCATCTACAATCTGGCCAAGAGTCTTGCCTAAGAGGGGCAGAGAGGGGTCAGCCTGGCGGTAGCTTTGACTATGAACGTAACTGAAACCGAAATAAGGAAGATGGATAAAATAAAGAGTTTATTTTTACATTACTGCAGGACAGTATAAAACAGTCATTTCATTTTTTTCATTTACGTTCGTATTCATTATTTCATTTACTTCATTTCGGTCCACAGGCTATAAAACACTGAACGCGGCAGTTCAAACACTGATAAAAGCCCAGTTTACAGTTATTAGAATATCAAAATTGAAATTAATTGCATTACAGGAAAACACAAATTGAAATAGGGATCTGGATCTAGAGATATATTATTCATAAAACGAAAGAAAAAAAAGTGAAAAGAAAACTGAAAAGAAAACTGGAATTTATCATTCAGATAATTAATAAACCAAACATGTTTATAAGACAGAAAGAAAACTAAATGGGCAAAATAAAAAAGGGGGGGGGGAGGTAGAAACAGAAAACAAATTCTAACAGAACTTTACAAGTTTACATTAATACTTTAATCAGCTTCTAAATTCCTTTTGAGTAAGATAAGCACTAGAATTCATTCACATAATGATAATGCACACATATCAGGGGCGTCGATCCGTTTTTTGGATTGGTGGGGCAAGACGGCCTAATAGTACCCTTCACTGATGTTTTTTAAAAGCGTCTTAAAGGGAAATTAACCTCAGCGTATGAATTAGCTTATTTTGAATGGTGTAGTATATGCCTCTTATTTGATACATGCAATTTCATGTAAAAACACAGGATATAGATATAAATCACTATTTTCCAGCCAAGTTATTGTCTGCTAGCAATAATAAGGGGGCTGCCATTACTTTATGTGTACACGAAAATATTTTTCATCCCAAGTAATATTTCCTTCATCGTTAACTTGTACTTGATTTTTAGAGGACAAATATATATTAGATATAGTCACATATTCTGAAATGTAAGTTTAGTTTTATATATTTTTTAAAAGGTCTTAATTTGTTCATAAAAATATACTTTCTGTACGTGGAGACGGAGAATTGACGTCAAGGACGGAGACAATCGTAACAATACCAAAACAAAGCGAGGAATCTGCATTACAGGATGGCTATTAGAACTCATGGGTCGTCAATTATCTAGGCCCATGGCCAATAACAATCGTAATAAAATCAGAACAAAGCGACGTATCTGTTGTAAAGGTAGGCTATTTTCAATGCATATGGTACCTAATGATCCGTGTCATGCACAAAATGGCAGCCTCCATGGAAAGACGTAGCAGACAATACCGCATCTAGAATATCATGTGGGGTTAATTGTCCTTTAATTACCAGCTTCTCCACGGTTACATGAAGCAGGGAAACTTAGGAGCGTGCGGGGAAATTGAAGCCTTATCGTGTAATACCTTTTGTATTTCATTTGTTTGGAAGGTTTCATTTCACGAGTTTTGCATCATTTCTCCTTATTTTATTTTACACAGGTCTATAGATTTAATTTCTTGGTACTGCAAAATTTCAATATGGCACGAAAAAGAGACATGATAACGAAGCTTTTCGACCTGCACTCATCAGGTTATCACGCAGGTATATAACAAATTACTTGAAATCAACTATATTATACTCGGTGAACCCGGACGCAACCTAGACGCCGTAATTTCAGAACAATCGCAAAGCTTGTTCGTCCAATCGCAAAGCTTGTTCGTCCAAGCTTTGCGATTGTTCTGAAATTACGGCGTCTAGGTTGCGTCCGGGTTCACCGAGTATAATATAGTTGATTTCAAGTAATTTGTTATATACCTGCGTGATAACCTGATGAGTGCAGGTCGAAAAGCTTCGTTATCATGTCTCTTTTTCGTCTATAGATTTAAGGGGGGGGGGGGCAATAGTTCATTGATCTTTCTTATGATACTAAATACATAATGAAATTGTCATGCATGGATGAATTTGAATAGTTTTAATTGAGTGATGTTCAAAGTGATGTTTGCGCAGAGAAGTAATGCAAAGTGTAATTTCATAAAGTACAATACAAAGAAACAAAACAAGTGATAAAGACACATATAGCAAAATAAAGCGATATATCAAAACGGTAATTGGTTTTACAAAATGGCGCCTAGATGACATCATGATGCATTGACTAAGTTGACAAAATTTCTGTCCCGAGACAATAACCATATGTAACATTGTACCGAATTTGAGTTTATCTGAACTTGCCGTTTTGCGATATCGTGCGGACATAGACAGTCATTAAAATTGGGTAGGAATAAAAAAAAAAGGTATTACAGGGCCAGAGGAATACTAGTGCGATCTATGGGGTCGGTCAAAGTGACTCCAGTCGTCTATTTTCTTGAGGGGCGAGAGCCCCGAGGGAAATAGAAGACTGGTTGTAGTCGCTGAGACCGACCCCAAAGTCAAAGTCAAACTCAAAGATCGAACTAGTTCAACTAGCACTGTAGCAGATAGATTTCCAATTCCAAATAAAGCCCCTGTAATGTTGTATTGTATATAGGCCTATTAGTATTTGTTTTAAAAACATTTATAATTAGGGCCTAGGCCTATATCCCTCATCAAAAACTAAATAGGCCTAGATCTAACTTTATTAACACTGACAAGTTGATCGAAAGTTTTGACCCTAACCCACCCTCCTACTTCTGGAAAAGGGGGCATTTAGAAATAGAAAATGAGATTCAAAATAGCACAGCTAAAATACCTAGTGGTGGATAGAGAGCGACGACAGTCAAGCCCGAAGCTTCGGCATGTTCGATGGGCACTTGTGGTGTTAGATGAAAGGCCCAATGCTGGGGAGACACGCCTACCGTGCTGCGAGAAGGTTCGTAATCTGAGCATTGTTGTCACTTTCCTGTAGCTTGTCAGTTAAACTGAATATACTAAGTAATATCCACACGTATTACCCCAATGATTTCTGCAGAAAACTTCAACTAGCCATCAATACTGATCTTGTAAATTTCTTAAGAAAATTATAAATAAGCCGACCTTCCGCGCTGACCTCAGCTAGCTCCAGGTGACTGATTCGCACCAGCACTATGCCAGCACTAGGGCTAGCACGCGGCGCTTGCGAATTGCGCTAGCGCTATACGTACATGATGTATTCCGGTACCGGTAGTTAATTGTCTAATCAGGGAAATGTAAAGAATTAAAAGGAAATGAAACTCGAAGAGTTCTCTTTGTTATACCACCAGGAAACTTTCCTGGTCTAATATATTCATCCGTCGTAATGTGCATTATTATGGTTCAGCAATCAATATGAGATTGAAGTTCAAAGGGAGTTCATTAAATTTCAGCACATAAAGAGAGAAAAAAAATACAAATATATAAAAATACACAAAATACAACATGCAGTCCTATAATTCATGATGAAATGATTACTTTCAAGGCTAGGGGTACAGGCCTACTGAACTTGGGGAAGGTGGGGGGGGGGATATATGGTAACCCAAAACGGACAATCTTGGTTTTAAATATTGCCTTTTCACCATTAGATGACTACTTTTGTTTGAAATATGAGGTATTCTGTTTTATCTTCTCTACCTTCATGTCATAATGAAGGTAGGACCAGGCGCCTGCGAACGATTTTGTTACTGGGAGTGTTTCTTTAAGTCTAAAATCCTCTGACAAGCAAAAAAAAAAAAAAAAAAAAAAAAAGTCAGCGTTTTAGTCTTTTTAACTACTTTTTAAAGAAAAAAAATTTGGGTAGGACCCTACATCTGTAATATGATCCAAAATCACATCAAAGTCTAATGAACAGTTTTTTCCAGTGTGTCGATAATTACTGCTACAGCCAGTTTCTTATTTTCTTTGTTAGTTTGCCTAACAGCCGTAACCAAAAAGGACATTAAAATAAAGAATAAAAAGCTGCCAAAAATATTTTATTGGAAATATTCAAATTTTTGAAGTGTGTATCAGACATAGTACAGCAAGATTGAAAAAGAACAGAGAAATATGATTGTACACAACTTAATTATGAAAAGTATGACACCTTCTATTCTTCTTTGTTGTTAAAGTGTTCCAGCTTATTCTCGCTTCAATCTTTATCACTCCCTATCACTCTCTCTCTTCATACTTTTGTCTTAATCTCACCCCCCCCCCCCTCTTTCTCCCGCTCCCTCTCTCCCCCTCCGTTTCTCCACGTCTTTTTTCTTTCTCTCTCTGCCTCTATACATGCAAATATCCAACACTGATTGATACAATATCAGACTAAAATTTGTTATGACAAAAATAGTTATATTTCTTTTTTATTGCAGATTTGTTTAGAACTTATAAAAATTTTTCAAATGATAAACAATTTTCAATGAAATAATATGGGAAATAGAATAGGAAAAATAATGATCAAACTCAATAGGAAAGTTATCATTTCCAATACCTGTCAACATATATCACATCACATATAATATCACATCACATAATATCACAGAAAATTATTATGAACACAAGTGATGGGCAGCATACTATGTCACTATAATACTAAGAATTGTATGATCCCTCAAAAATATCCCTTTGCAGATTTCATATTTTCAGCATCAAATTTTCCCCCATAAATCCCCATCTTTAAACCAAACCATCATCTATTTTTTTGCTGAGAGGTCAATTAATGAATATAGAGTTATTTCTTTGAAAGGTGCTGATTTAATGCGAACAGCACAACTCGGGATACATTCATTACAAAATGATTTGTGAGGGGGAAAATTCAAAGTTTTTTCTCATTTATATTATAATATTAAAATCAATGTGTAGTAGAGCCTACATTATCAATAGGATTTAATAGCACATTTACATAATCAAGAATTTTAAACAGATTTAAGTCTCCTATTTCCGTCTCCTATTTCCAACAGATATTAATTTTGATCATTTATAAAATGGGGAGAAATATAGACACTTCAATACATGTAGATTACACACTTAATATCATTGATATTTTAAAGTTGATTGTATCATCATTTTTTTTTCTGTAACATCACTTTTAATGTGATGTCATAGTTGATATACACATAGAAATTTAAAATTTAAAAGGTTAGTTTTTCTTCACATTTGATATGTACAGGTAAAGTGCGTCAACATTTTTCAAATAGTATCAAGATTATTTCTTTTGTTTTTCTTTGTATCAGCATGAACTATTTCCAGTTTGAACATCCATATAATCGTCATATCCTTCTACAATGTAATAAATATACAAAAAATAAATAAAAAAATAAATAAAAAAATACTCGGCTCAGAGCTATACACAATTTAATACTCCCAGTACACATTCACAAATAAATGACTTCTAATTAATTGCCATAACTACTATGTGAAAATGAATAAATTCAATATTATTTCTACTATGTATACACTACTTTAATCTTTTTTTTGCTTTTTTTTTACTGGATAGATACCAAGGCCAGCAGACATTAATGACAATCGTGCTTTGAGCAAATATCTCACATCTATGATGTGTTCTGGCTTGGTTTTTTTCTAAGGATAAAGAACAGAAGATTCGAGCTAATCACATATGAAAATTGGATTGCCAACTTAAACTTCACTATTGCCATGAAAATATCTTTTTGAACTTTTATAAGACTAAATATGAAAGGGTGGTCAGTTACACAGGATTTTACCAAATCGGTGTCTATATATTGCAAACAAATTTGAAATGTTGGCGGAAACCTCCACACCTGCCAATTATCAAGTTAATGTACTCCTCCAAAATAAGATAAAAAGCCATTCCTTGCAATGTTCCACAAAGTAAAGAACACAGCTTGTGTAGAATTCACCTGTTCTTATATTTGGATGTACATCTATATTTGCAAATGGCTTGGATATTGTTTGCATACATCTTCAAATTTGATATGTTGATTTAATAATCTGAGTAGAACGAACTGTAACTTCATGTTTTCTTTTATTGCTGAAAGCCCCCATTTTACACATATTTCAGTCCTGACAGAGCTATTTGTGCTAGCTGATTCTCAATCACCTTGGACACAAAGGATCTGTTTGAAAAGTTCCAAGAGTAGGACTGTATATGCATCAAGGACCACTACATCCTGTTGTATCTGTCTTGAAACCTGCATGTGGAGAGATAAAAAGATTGAAAATGCAATAATTTATTTCAAATTCACAATCTATTCTCCACTCATGAAATATCATCTTTTACATAGGTACAAATGCAAATGAAATAGCATTAAACATGGAAACCCTTTGAATATTAAAGCCAGTTCGTAATTTGTACATATGACGCTGAAATGACCCCTTTTTGTACGTGCATGCGCATCTGTTTGGGTGGATGAGCAACTAGTTTAATGTGTAAAATCATAGTGAAGCGCGCATTATGGTGCGCACAATATAAAAACGTATAAAGGTCAATTGTACTCTCTGCAAATGCGCAAATTGTAATTACAAACTGGCTTATACTTCATGTAAGTCCAAGATAAAATTGGATGGGTCTATGAAGATATATAATATCGGGTATTTCTATAACCCTCACATCCGCAAAATATATATAACATATGCAATGGTTTAACAAAGCGCTACATTTCTGCAACATTCAATATGTTTATGTTGCATAAACAGAAAAAAAATTAGATAATCATGGGTAATTGTGTGGGGGGGGGGGGGGGGGGGGAGCTGATAAAAAAAAAAAGTAGTGCTTGTATGATGTAGCCTCCATTTAGAAGAGTGAAATAAAAATAAACATTGGAAAACAAACGAAAATAAGAGACCTTCTCCAAGACAGGGTTCCAGCACTTCCCAGTAAAGTAAATTCCATGATTTTTCAATGACTTTTCAACGATCAAATGACCAAAATCCATTACCATTTTTCTCGGCGACGTCGTATAAATTCTGGAACTTACACCTCAGGGCCTTGTGACTTACTTTATTATAATTAGGTGGTCTGTCGTAGTCGACAGACCACCTCTTAATTTCGTCAGAATTTTCTTTCTTTATTATTTATTATTTATTTTTATTTTTCCACCACTTTCTTGTTACCATGATTCCTCAATATCGGCTGAGTCAATTTTTATCAAAATCTCTACAGTCATGAGGACATATCAGATCAAGGTCGGGTATCTATTTCAAGGTCATCAGGTCATCGTGACGTCATCCAGGCGCCATTTTGTGAAATCACATTATCAATCATATCTTCATAACGAGTCACCAAAAATGAACCATATTTGACATACATTAAATTCAGGTCAAGAGTCGACATAAAATGTCATCAAAATCCGCACGCACATCATGACGCGCACGTACGCGCGCGTCAAAATTTAAAAATGGTCAAAATCACTTTTTAATCAAATTAGAGTATTGTTCAGGACATTTTAAGCATTTTAAAATTTTCCGTCCGTGCGCGTCCGCGCGCGCGTTATGTGCGCGCACAGCGCGTAGAGAACGTAAAAACGCCATTTTTTCGCATGTTTCATCTTCCTGATACTATTCTTGACAATTTCCAACAATTTACAGTCATTCTCGACCTTCCATAATGTCGTACGCGCGCGTCAAACTTTCAAATTCGTGTGCACGTCAATGGGCATTCTAATGTAAAAAGTGGTAAAAACATGCCCATCTAGAATTCGCCATAGCTCCTCAGAAGGGGCGGAAACCCCCAATTTCTTTACATATTCTGAAAGCCTGTGAGTTGTAGATATGAATTCATGTGGAATTTTTGCCGACCTCATGTTCTAACGTCATCATATTTGCATATGAACTCAAAAAAATGATTTTGAAAAAATGACGTCATCATTTTTGTATTCATTTGCTAATATTTCAGTAATAGGTAGTCGATTTTCTTCCAAATTTTGATATGTTATAGCTGAGACAATTCTCTACCAGATCAGTTACCACCATTTTTCATTTTGATGACGTCATCACACTGAAATTTTCAATGCAAGATGCCATGCCATAATTTTCCCTATTTGCGTGTTATGTCTATGGAAGATGATTTTTTTTTGAATCATGAATCTACATGACATCGTTCTCTGAGCAGTATCTCAGTTATTTTTGGTCTATTTTCTTCCAGATTTTAATATGTTGTAGCTGAGACTATAAGCTTTCATTAATAAGCCTCCAATTTTTGATCAGATGTCGGGATCATGCCCAATTTTTCAGTACAATAAGTGATTTGAGAATCCCGTTTTCGTTTACGTGTTATCTCTATGGGAAATATTCTGGTCTATCGGTAAAGCACATGACTACCATGGTCAAGGTACCTGGTTCGATCCCCGGGGCCGATTTTTTTTTTTTTTTTTTTTTGCTTCTTTTTGCCTGTCATTTTACCATCCTTTTCGACTATTGTAACATAAAAAATCACAAATCATGTAATAAACTGCCTTATTTTCCATATTATGTCTATTAGAATGTAGTGTGCAGTAGTTTGTGTACAACCCTATGGAAATTGTGATTTCCTGTCCTGTATTAGAGTTATGGGGTTAATCTCCCAAGTATCCTGTATCATCATCATTATTACCATCACCGTCATGATCATCATCGCTATTATTATATCATCGCCATCATCATTATATCATTATAATCATCATAATCACCATTATCATCATCACCATAATCGTTTTACAATGACCGTTACACATTATGCTACATTCCTGTCCTCAGGTAGCATCTCCATTCATGGCATTTTTGACATCCTGTCTTCTGGTTAGTATTTCCCCATTAATATGATCATCCTGATTACAATCATGATCGTGCAAATTTAAGGACAGACCACCTAATTCGTCCTCATGACGAATTAAATTCTAGTATTCAATTTGTTTTCCATGACTTTTCAAAGACTTTTTTGTAATTTTCCTTTTTTATGACTTATCCAGGCCTGGAAATGTGTTTCTAAATTTGCGACTTTTCCCACTTTTTCATAACCACAGGAATACTGTCCATAAGATCATATATTCATTTCATACTTCGGATTCCATTTATGTCTTCTTCATATCTGATGGACTTGCTCACTTTTCCTATATATCTTCAATATCACTTTATAAAAAAAATAAAATGAACTGAACAACTTCATTAAATTTAAAAAAAAATTATAAAACCTTACCATCAAAGTAGAACTGAAGAATAAACGAGTCAACATTTTTCGTCCTGACTTCATCGTTGGCAAATACTATGGGATGTTCTTTGTATGCCATGGCAGCTATATGAATGATTTCCGGGTCATTCTTGAATGGGTAAATGGTGACATCAACAGCTCCTAGAAGAGAGCGGGATTTGATAATCATAATGTCTTTTTTACCCAGGGTAGCCTCATCAGTATTAGATACTGTTCTCCCTGAAGGCCCTGCAATCATATTATCCTGGCTTTAGCCAAGCGACCATAAGGCGCTCAAGCATTCAAGGAATTTCTTCCTACCAGGTACTTACTTCACCTGGGTGGAGTGTGGCAAATGTAGATTAATGTCTTGCCAAAGAACTTTAGGGCCATGGTAGAGAACTGAACCCTTTATATTGTGATCTGTTCACTAGACCTTGACACTTATCAGTTTCCCGTACATTCCCCGTTTCATTCAAGGGGTCATCATTTTAAGGCGAGAGAAGTCAACAAAGGTGACTGTATGGGAAGCCATCATTCATACATTTCTCGCCGTTTCAACCATGCCTACGGTTAGAAAAGTAGCAATTGTTGAAAATGACATTGCCTTAAAAAAATACCCATGATAATAGAATACTTTCCAAAATTCATAACTATGTTATTGCTTGTCCTATTTTGTTCAAACTTTCACCAATCTGCTTCTGATTTTTTTCCTCTTTCTTTCGGAATAACTTGCCATTAAGGTTGGGATTTTCCTTTAAGGAAAGTATGTTACATGTAGTCATAACAAATTAATTGGGACAGGTCACTAGTTCATGTCAGCGCAAAGCTGGCTGCATACATGTATAGTGAAGAGAGACATCTGTCCAAGCTCCAAAGATATATTCTCTTTTGCACAATTTATTTGTTATGACAATTTTCAGTAACATAAAAGACACGTTTCTAAATATGGCCCTTGGTCTATTGTTGCTAACCTTCAAGTGGAATCGTGTGGACGACCTGAAACTTCTGCATGCCCTCATAGCGGAAGATATTGACTGAACTGGTGCGGTTGATGACCACCAGGAAGAGTTGATCGTGGACTACCACAAAGTCCAAGGACAAGACTCGAAAGGCAGGGATTTCTTGCCAGAGGTCTACCCGAGATTCGCCATGAGCATCATAGACATATCTATATATAGGAATAGTAAGTGCAATTTGGTAATCTATGAAAATGATTAGTTTTTAAAATGTAATAAACAGTGTTGAAGTTTTTATAAGATCTGTCTCGATCTCGGTCTTGGACCTCAAGGTTTCAGTCTCAGAGGCACAAGGTCTCTAGAAAACTGCTTGAGACCTCTCGAGGCCTGACTAAAAACAAATGCAAAGATTAACTGGCTCACAATTTTTAACAAGGCTATCAGCTACAGTTTATGGCTTTTTATTTTCCTTTAAACTTAATGAGGTCTCAGTCTCAGTATCAGAAAAGAAAGTCTCGGTCTTGGTCTCAGAAAGGAAAGGAAAATTTTTCTCGGTCTCGAACCTTGTGCTCTTGACTACAACACTGATAATACAACTTTGCTTAAGTTTATAGTCTTCCATGTTTTTCACTTTTGAAAGCAATTTAGTAGTCCATGAAAACCATTTTTAAATTTAAATACAAAATATTGTTTAATTCATAGTCGTCCATGTCTTTAAAAAAAAAAGCAATTGGAAATCTGTTTACATGTAAAACACCAAGATTAAATTTGAGAGAAAACAATACTTACGTGTAAATAGTGACAGGAACATCATAGTTCTCCCACTCCAACTGCCCCTCAAACTCATTGGCAAAGGCCACGTAATATGTTCCATGAAACTCCTTGACAGCCACGTCTGCTGCAGCGGTTGTGGTGATGGCTACTTCCTTGATGAAGTTGCCCCAGATGGCAGACTCCACCAGGAAGGATTTTTCTGATGTGTCCAGCTGGTTAGCCACAGCCAGGTGGAGGGTGCCGTCATAAACAAAGGGCTGAATCTGTAGAAAATTGCATGATGGGAAAGATGTATTTCCACTGGGGACTTTCAAGGTGTGGCAACTTAGACTAAGATTGGATATGTTCATTGATGCGCATGGTTTACTTCTTGTTGAAAACATGCATATGGTCATGTCACAAAGGAATGACAGGACAGAAGTTTCTAATAAACAGAAACAGTAATCATATGTTATCAAACTAACAAGTAAAGAGTTCAAGCAAAGCAAATGAAAGATACCAATAGTTCTTTTCAGAGCTCACTCCAGAAACAAGAACCAACGGTCCATTTCAAGACTACCTTACATGGTGTTTCCATAAATGCATTTCAACATCAATTTTACTTCTTTAGATTAACATCATGATTCTAATATATGCATTTTGTTTGTCATCAGACCCAACTAACAAGACATTATCTTGTACCTTGACAGCTCCCAGAGTATCAATGAGATTGTGGAGATTGAAGCCAAGCGCGACGGTGTCCATGCAATAAACCGCTGACTGAACTTTGGTGGTCATATTGCCGGAGTCCAAGGCCCAGTGGTTGGCTACGGCCAAACAAGGTTGGTTGGTGGTAGGGTCAGTGTAGTGGACAACAGAGACGGAGCCCACGCCAGCAAGACGCTGGTAGATCATGAACTCATTCATGTCTGGAGACCACACATAGATCAGGATGGCGCGGTTCGAGATTCCCACAAAGGCTGCTGGTGTAACTACAAATGCAGGATGAAATATCAAAATTTTGATTACTGTTACCATTATCATTACGTCGGTAGGGTGATGAAACCTAACTGATTTTAGCTAAGGACTAATATGTTTGATAAACCCATAGTGCAATCTGGAAGTATAATGCCACAAGCGATCACTTACTGTGTTTGTGTTAATGATGAAATTTTTTGCTATCCTGAAAATTTCATTTTTTTTTTTTGTTATGAGGTTTTATCATTCCATCAATTTTATCATTTATTCAGCAAAGACAACATATTGACAGTGACAGAACCACAGCAAAGTTTAAAGAGCGTCATATGGATTTTTTGGGAAAAAAAAAGAATATTTCTCTACTTTCATTAAAAACCTGGTAAAAATTAATTTGTGAGACATTGTAGAGCAAGCGCCACAGGCTTCCGGCATAGGCGGATACTGCTGCTACACAAGAAGCCATCATTATACAAACAACGAATGAAGCATCAAAAATCTTGCAGTAAAACCCCAGTAAAAATTCTGATTACCAATATATAAACACAGTGAAATACATGTATCACAGAGTTTGCAGTTATGATTATGCAATTCTACATCTAATTCAGTTAAATAACAATGATTTGTAAAATCAGCACTGATTTTCTTATTTAATATATAAATCTATATACCTACCTATTATGCTAGACTCTTGACTACGCAAACCCGTTCGAGAACTGAACACAAATGCGTCACAATATTGTGCGCAACCCCCGTAATTCTATTGTTCTCCCCTTCACCACTCATGCGCAGAAACGGCCATCTTCCTCTTTTGCGAGCAACCCCAAGTAAAAAACATGTTGCTTGCAAGGCGAGGGGAAGGAGGGAGGGTCATAGGTAGCTATATAGATTTATATAGTAAATAAGAAAATCAGTGCTGATTTTACAAATTTACTGCAATAAATCATATATACCTACCTATTATGCTAGACTAGCGCCCATTCAAAGACCGGGTGGCATGTTTTAAGAGAAGGGAACAGGATTACAAAGACACAGCGGCCTTCAAGGTAGCCGACACAAAAATAGCCTCACCTACAGGGAAATCCCCAAGGTAGCAAGAAATTAAAGAATTGGGCGAACGCCAATAGGCAGCCTTCAAAATATCATTTTTTCACACATTGAAACAGAGCCCAAGAGAAACTGACACTACGAGTGTCATGAGCATGGGGCTTACTATCTGACAAGAGGGCCTCTGTGCCGACGGCCCGAATAGCCTCGACAATCCATCTAGAAATGGAATCAAGAGAAGCAGGAGAAAAAGGCTCAAGTGATCAGGAACAACTGATCATCCTAGCGATATGACTTAGTCTTATCAAAATACCATTTGAGAGCTCTAACAGGACACCAAATCTTGTCCTCACACACTGATGAAAAATCAGATAGCGGACAAAGAAAAAACTCAACAGGGCCAGAAGAAGCCATGAGGCAATGAAAGAAGCCTTAGGAATCAATCTAATGCCTTTTCTCTCCCAGCGAACATGGCCAGGAGTAAGACAGAGGGCATGAAGGGTACTACGCCTCTGCCCAGAGGCAATGGCTACCAGGAAGAGCGTCTTAACCGTAAGGAGGCTTGGCTAGGGCTTCTAAGACCCTAGGCAAACTCCAAGACGGGACTAACTGAGAACGAGGAGGACGTTACAGAAAGAAAGACCGAATCAAACCACTCAACAGCGGGGAATTAGAAATCCCCGAACCATCTGAAAACCCCGAATGAATGGCACCGATCACAGACCGGTAGCCTCGGATGGACCTCCCTTTGTCAAATAGCGAGATTAGAAAATCCGCGATTGAACCAATAGGAGCCTTAGACGGGGTTTGATCCCGCTCTTTACACCATAGGAAAAAGACTGAAAGACAGGAATTATAAATTTCCCTAGTAGAGACTCTACGACTGGACATTAAAAAGTCAGCGACCCTTTCAGAGAGACCCGACTGTCTTGCAGATTCCCGGACAGGGGCCAAGCAGTCAAATGAAGGGACGCCAGACTGGTGAAGAATCCCCGAGAGGGGTTGCAACACCAGATCCGCTCTTAGCGGAAGGAGGAACGGTTGAGCCACCAGAAGGCTCATTACCTCCGGGAACCAAATCCTCCTGGGCCAAAAAGGAGCTATTACTAGCACCCGAGCCCGATCTTCCCTGATCTTCCGCAAGAATCGCGGAATCAGCTGGAAGGGAGGGAAGGCAAACCCTCGAAGATTCTCCCAACTGAGAGAGAAAGCATCCAGAGCCCAAGCTCCCCGGTCACGAACACAGGAGCAGTATTTCGGCAGACGCAAACAGGTCCACTTCCAGTGGGCCCAGGCAACTGCGAATGCAGGAAAAGACCTCTGGATGGAGCTTCCATTCTGATGGAAGACACCTGCCCCGGGATAGAAAATCCGCAATGAGGTTTTCCTGACCGGGGATGAAAGAGGCAATGGGCATGATCGCCATGCGACGACACCACCTCCACAGCTGTGCTGCTAAGGCATTCAGGGTGGCAAAACGAGTCCCTCCCTGCCAATTGATATAAGCCGCCAATGTGACATTGTCCGAGAGGATCAGAACTGAACGACTGAGAAGTCGACTTCTGAAGTGGAGCAGGGTTAAAAAGACTGCCATGAACTCCAGGACATTGATATGGGGTAGAGTCCCGAGATGAGACCAATCCCCCGAAACCGTGCTGCCGTTGCAATGTCCGCCCCACCCCAGCCAAGAGGCGTCCGTCGAAACAGAGACCGACGGAAGGGGGGGTACGGAAGGACTTGCCTTGTCCGAGAAACTCCACGTTTGTCCAACGGGAGAGAAGGGACCAAAAGAGAATCCTTGCATGGTTTGTAAAACCTGAGACGCCTCTGAAAAGGCCTCATAAGGAGCCGGCAATCCTCTAGAACATCGACTAGACTGGCTAGATATCCTAAGAACTGAAGCCACTGTCTGGCCCTGACCTTTCTGGCCAGAATGAGCTTGCGAGCCGCAGAGACAATAGTGAGAATCCTGTCTCGACAGGGCCGAGCCAATTGATTCCGAATGTCTAACACAGCCCCCAGAAAAACCGGGCTGCGAGTAGGAACTAACTCTTCCCAATTTATTAGGAAACCAGTCGTCCAGGTAGAAAAATAGCCGAAGGCCGCGGTGCCTCGGCGAGGCTGCCAGGACGGCTACAACCTGTGTAAAAACCCGAGGGGCTGGGCGCAGCCCGAAGGGAAGAGCGCGAAAGCGAAAAGCCTCTGAGAGGAAGGAAAACCCCAGAAGATAGCGCGAAGCGCGATGAATGGGAATATGGAAATACGCATCTTTGAGATCTATCGAGATCGCGTAGTCCTTCCTCTTCATCAACGGGAGAATGGAGGCGAGAGTCTCTAATCGAAAATGCACTGAAGGAATGAATTTGTTTATTCTTTTCAAATTCAGTATCAAACAAAGTTTTCCCGAGCGCTTGGGAATAACGAAGATCGGAGAAAGGGAAAGAGACAGCCGGTTTCTTACCCTTTCTATAGCCCTCTTTTTCAACAGAGATTTGATCTCCGTTGAGGCATGAGAACGAGCCAGGGCAGACATGGGAGGTGAACGAGATCTTATAGCCCCTCCGGGGAGCGAGGCGGATAGATCTATGAAGAATCCGTCTCACACTACGGAGAGCATGAATGCGTCCCCGGAGATGGCCTCCCAAGCCGGGAGAAAAGAACGAAGTCGGCCACCTACCATGTCGGATTGAACAAGCGCTCGGGGAAGACCATCAAAGCCTAGGCTTAGCCTTGTTCGAAGCCGTCGCCTTGCCACGCAGGGAGCCACGAGTACCTCTCGAAGAGCCTCTGCCACGCCCCCCTCTCCCACGAGAAGGAACTAGCTGAAGCTCAGCAGGCAGGCCCCCAGAAACACGACTGTTGTCCCAAAGTGGGAACAACAGGCCTCCGACGGGCAGAGTTCTAAGGGAGCGCAAAACTGCATAGTCATCTCAGAGACCTGCTTCCGCGCATCAATCTCTCTGAAAAACCGTAGCGAATTGACCACCAAAAAGCGAAGGACCCCGAGACGGAACGTCCCGAAGAAGCGGCGCGATGTCAGACTCCTTAACCCCAAGGGCAGAGAGAACCAAGACCCTGCGACGGTACGTAACCGAAGCAGCTGCACTGGAAAGTTGTGACCACTGCAAACTAAAAAGAGTGTGCAGCAGGTCATCAATAACCAGCTTGTCACCATTAGTGACATTCAACTCCTCCGCCCTGGACCCGAGGTCGGAGAGAAACCTTGAAAAGCAGCCAAGCGCATACCTGCTCTGACTTGGCTTTAAACATTGCTCCAACGCTTATCCTCAGACTTAAAGGAAGCAGAAGTAAGCGGATTGGTCGCACGCAGACGTCGACCCACCACTAAAATCTCCGGAGAGAGAGGCTTAACCTAGAAAAAAGCTGTCTTGATCTTGGGAACCAAAGGCAAAGGCCTTACCCTTAATCGAAACAGGGCACTTAACAAGGAGCGCCGATTCAATGCGGTCATATTACCTTGAAATCCTCCGCGAGAGAAATACCCTCAGAGAAATCTTGCTGCCTGAACCCACGCGAAGTCGAACCCTGCGCGCAGGCTGACTGAAATTCAGGGAGATATGGACAAAAGCAATCGCCTCTACCCCACAAAGGGAGAGCGATCGAGGCTCTGCCTGCTCCAACAATGTCGATTCAAAAACCAAAGCTTGAGAAGCCACATCCTAAACTGGTTCCGCTTGAATTGATCAGGACAAAGGTCTACGAACAAACGGTAAAATCAGAAGTGATTTTATTATTTGCTAGATAAATCTATGTACCTACCTATTTGCTAGTCTTCCGACTACGCAAGCCATTCGAGTAATTAAAGTCACGACAGTGCATATACCCCCCTAGGATCACGCCTTCCTCTGTGCACGTACGCATGACGCGCGCACACAATCCTCCTCTTTACGAGCAGCCTCAGACAAACTTTGACATGTTGCTAGGCAAGGAGTGGGGTAGGAGGGTGGGACATAGGTAGGTACATAGATTTATCTAGCAAATAATAAAATCACTTCTGATTTTACTGATTTACAATAAATCAATGTACCTACTTATTTGCTAGACCAGCACAGATTCAAATGGGGGGCATGTCCCAAGAGGAAGGTCAACATGAACCCAAGGATGACGTTGCAGTTTGCAACGTCTTGTTAGAAAAAGACTCAACAGACAGAACATCTTTCAAATAAAAAGATGTGTAGGACGTGGAGGAGCGCCAGTAGGCTGCCCTCATAATGTCCACTAGGGGCACCCCTTGGAAAAGAGCCCAAGAGGCACTGATGCCCCTGGTATCGTGAGCACGGGTCTTCCCATCACTTAATGGGGCCTCCGGCCCAGCTGCCTGGATCGCTTCGACTATCCATCTAGAAATGGATTCTCTGGAAGCGGGTGAAAAGGGCTCCCGAGTGATGACAAAAAGCTGATCACTCTTACGAAGAGTCTTAGTCCTATCTAAATATCATTTCAAGGCCCTCACCGGACACCAGACCTTATCCTCCTGCACCGAGGAATGGTCCGACAGCGGTCTAAGAAAAATCTCAACTGGTCCAGAGGAAGCAGTCTGATTTTTGGCAATAAAGGAGGGCTTGGGTATAAGTCGCACACCATGGTTCTCCCAACGGATGTGACCCGGTGTGATACACAGAGCATGAAGAGTACTCCTCCTCTGTGCAGAAGCAATAGCAACTAAAAACAGCGTCTTGACCGTTAAATGGTGAAGGGACGCTTTACCCAAAGGTTCAAAAGGTGGCTTCGCAAGCACGTCAAGGACCTTGGGTAGACTCCAAGAAGGAGTCAGGCTACGAGTTGATGGACGCTGCAAGAAGAAGGAGCGAGTCAACCTAGCCAAAAGAGGGGAGCTGGAGACTCCCGAACCATCAGCAAAACAAACGTGGACGGCGGCAATAGCCGAACGATAGCCACGTATGGTTGAAATCGATCTACCCTTATCGAAAAGGGAGATAAAAAAAAAAATCGGCAATAACACCAATAGGGGCTTCACGTGGCGAGACACCCCGATTCTCGCACCAAGAAAAGAAGGCCCCTAGACGAGAGTTGTAGAGATCTCTAGTGGAGTCTCTACGGCTTCTCATAACAAACTGGGAGGCCCGGGCAGTCAAGTGGAGGACCGCTGGGCGTTGATGAACAATCCCCGAGAGGGGTTGAATTATCAAATCCTCCCTGAGAGGAAGGGGAAACGGATGGCCGGCCAGGAGACTCGGCAGGTCTGGAAACCAATGTCTCGCTGGCCAATGTGGGGCTATCAACAAGAGCCAAGCCCCGTCCTCCTTGACCTTCCTCAAGACCTGAGGGATCAGAGGAATGGGGGGAAAAGCGTATCCCCGGATAGCTCCCCAATGGAGGGAAAAGGCATCCATCGCCCACGTCCTCCTGATCCCGAACCCGCGAGCAATACCTCGGGAGTCGGTGATTGAGGGTGGAGGCGAACAGATCCATCTCCAGAGGACCCCACACCTCTTGGAGAAGAGCAAACACCTCCGGATGAAGAGTCCACTCTGACGGGAGGCATTTGCCCCGAGACAGAAAATCTGCGATCAGATTGTCCTGACCGGGAATGTAGGAGGCTACCGGAATAATGTTCATAGACCGGCACCACCTCCACAACTGGGCAGCTAAGGTGTTCAGAGAGGAAGACCGAGTGCCGCCTTGGCGATTGATATAGGCAGCTACTGTGACATTATCCGTAAGAACGAGTACAGTGCGACCAACAAGACCGGGCCTGAAATGATGAAGAGACAGGCTGACCGCCATCATTTCCAAAACATTGATATGGGGCATAACTCTCAAGTGAGACCAGTCCCCTGAAATCATCTCGCCCCGGCAATGACCACCCCAACCGAGAAGGGAGGCGTCTGTCGCCAGAGAAACTGACGAAAGAGGGGTACAGAGAGGCTTGCCTTGGGCAAGAAACGAACTGTTCGTCCAGGGGGCGAGAAGGAGCTTGATATCTCTTGGGAGTGAAATCCACCCCAAAGGAGAATCTTTGCCCGGTCTGAAAAACTTGAGGTGCCTCTGAAAGGGCCTCATCAACAGCCTGGCAAGACGTCGACTAGACTGGCCAGATAGCCCAGGAATTGAAGCCATTGTCTGGCTCTGACCCTGCGGGCCGCTCGCAATGACCGTGCGGTCATGGTGATAGTCCGAATTCTGTCCCGACTGGGGCGGGCAAGCTGACTCGGGATATCTATCTCCGCACCCAAGTACATCTGGGTACGTGTGGGAGATAATTCCGATTTTTCCCAGTTTATCAGAAAGCCTAAGTCTTGCGTTAGCCGCAGTAAAAGGCATAACTGATCCAACAGGAGGGACTCTGAGTTTGCAACTAGGAGCCAATCGTCTAGATAGACGAATAATCGGAGGCCGCGATTCCGTAGAAACGCGGCCAGGGCCGACACTATTCGGGTAAAGACGGGGCCGGCCTCAGCCCGAAGGGCAGGGCACGAAATCGAAACGTTTCGCCCCGGAACGCGAATCCCAGCAAATTTCTCGACAGAGTGGATGGGAATGTGAAAGTACGCGTCTTTGAGATCGAGGGAGATCGCAAGGTCGTCCCGCTTGATCAAGGGCAGAATAGATGCCAAGGTCTCCATGCGAAAATGCACTGGAGGTATAAACCTGTTGATTCTTTTCATATTTAGAATCATACGTAAACTTCCCGAGCGCTTGGGAATGACAAATATTGGGGAGAGACAGAGATGAGGATGATCTCTCACCCTTTCTACAGCGCCCTTTCCCAGCAGCGTGGCGATCTCTGAGGAGATGTGCTGCTGGAAAAGGGCGGACATTGGAGGCGGGCGGATTCTGATGGCGCCGTTTGGAATTGGCTTTATCAGATCTATGTAAAAGCCGTCGCGCACGACGGATAGCACAAAGGCGTCGCCGGAGATTGCCTCCCAAACTGGGAGGAATCTCCAGAGCCGCCCGCCTACACTGTCCACAAGCACTCGGGGTAAGGTATCAAAAGGCCGACTTGGGCCTGACCGGGCCCTTGGCGGCGGTCTTACGCCCCCCTCTTCCTCTCGCCGAGCCTCTACCACGGTTGCCCATGGTAGGGGTCTCAACCCGAGGGATAGTCACAGTCACTCAAGATGGCTGAGAAGGATAGCACCAAGAAGATCCCCAAGAAGAAGCCGGCAACACACCCACCTGCTTCCGAAATGATAACCCGAGGGATAGTCACAGTCACTCAACGCTTTGAGCTGTTAGCGCCTGTCGAGACCGACTTAGACTTCGGAAAGGACCGAGCAGGCCGAGTGGGCAAGAATTGTCTGGCCATCTCCTTTGCCTGTTTGCGACCCTCTATCTCTTTGTGGAAGACCTCATTAAACTGGCCCCCAAAGAGTTTGGGATGCGAGGAAGGTATACCCCGCAAGAGATGCGGGATGTCTTTCTCTAGCACTCCCAGTGTGGAGAGCGCCAACTTGCGGCGTTGATGCGTAATGTCAATCGCCGCTAATGAGAGCTGAGACCACTGAAGTCCAGCTAACAAAAGCAGGAGTTCATCCAACAAAATGTGACCCCTCGGTCACATTCAGGTCAACTGATCTGGCCAGAAGGCGTAACAGTGAACCCAGGTACACCGAAAGCCTTAAGCCCGACCTGACTTTGGTTTCAAAGTTCACTAGGGGCTTCTCGGCGAATCTATAGGACTGAGACTTGAAATTGATATTCAAACGTTGTCCCATACCCAAAATTTCCTGGGATAAACCCTTGGCTGAAAAGAAGCCCTGGGTATCATCCCGATAGAAAGAGAAGGCACTACCAAAGGGACGTCGGGTAGCCCGACCCGCATCGGTGAGTGCCTCCCTATCCCCATACTCCTGTTTGAAGTCCTCTGTAAGAGGAATACCAGGAGACGGGCCATGCTGTCTGAATAACAGCGATGGCTGATCACTGTCCGAAATTTCTGGCATATACTTCTCTAACAGGGCCTTGGCATCTGCCGCCATAGCCTGGCAAGGCTGGGGGTCGTAGCCGGCCTGAGATTCTGAAACAGACGGGGTAGAAACCTGCGAGACAGAATCAAATTCGGGAGAAGTTGTCCGGTGGGGAAAATCCCATGGGGGTGGATATGCCCACGGACCAGTGACAGACTCCTCCCCCGGCGGGGCTCCGAGAGCCGCAGGCACGGGAGGAGTAGGTCGAGATACCGCATTCGGACAAAATTGTCCCAGGTTCTCATGAATATGGGAGACCGGGAAAACACCGGGGTCCGCCTCTGGAACATCCTCCATCACAGTGATAACTGACTGGTGAGAACCCGTCTCAGTAACCGGCAGCGTCGGGGGATTAGTATCCAAACCATGCTGCTCAGCAAAGAGTCTCATTAATCTGAGCAACTCAGATTGAGAGTCGGGGGGAAGAGAGGGCGGAGCCTTCTTACCCGACTTGGGTTTATCCTTGGATTTACCCTTCTTGGCTTTAAGCTTCTTAGCGGGGGTGTGAGCCACCGTAATAGAAGGCCGTTTAGAAGCACGGGAAGTGTTAGGCTGCAGTATAGAAGCCTTACTACCCAAATTGTCCGGGCCAGGCTCCCCAGTCGGGAGAAGCAATTCGGCCTCAACTCTAGGGACTGTGCTTCCCCGACCAGAGCCCCGATTCGCATTAACTGCCGGGGGGTGGACGGGTTGCTGCATTGCAGCACTGCTGGGAATAGCACCCGCAGCACCGACGTTGGTCAGTGGCTGGCGGGAACCAGCAGTCTTCCACTGCGAGAACCTGCTCGAGGAGGAGGTCTTCTTAGCGGGATGCGGATTTGCGTTACCGACTGCAATTCCCCCAGACACACCGACGGTGGTCGGATGTCGGGGGAAGCCAGTAACACTGGGTGAAATCTCGCTAGGCACCCCGACGGTGGTCGGGGGTCGGCAAGACCCAGTAACATCATTAGCGGTCTTACCAGTTAATGCCCCCTCCAGGCTCCCGATGGTGGTCGGGGGTCGAGAGGACCCGGTAATACTAGCTACTGCCCCCCCAACTGCAGACGCGGTGGTCGTGAGTTGGAGGGAGCTAGAATTGCTAATGACGGGGGTTCGGTCCGAAGACTTATGAACACCTAACTTACCTATAAAGCCTGTCTTGCTCGACGTTCCCGGTACAAAAATACCAGAGCGAGCCGACAGACTGACGCCCTTACCTCCCCTGACCATCGTGTTTGACTCGCTGGTAGGCGAGCGAAACACAGAGGTCTCCAACACACTCACTGGGCTGACGCCCTTATAAGTGAGAGTAGTGGAAGGGAGGGAAGAAGAATTGGAAGAGCACGGAGGCAACCAAGACCTCGATTGCTCTTCCTCCGAAGAACTCATTATCACCTGTAAGGAGATATAAAAGAGTCAAACAATAAACAATTGTAAAGAAAAGGGCGTACAAAGCGAGAGTGAAACGGAATGGAATTTTCCAGCGCAGTGTGTGGAAAATTCCATTCACGCACTACGAACAAAAGAACACTCTCGTAAGGGTATATGCACACAACAGCCACACACCTGAAACACCAACGAAACGTTACAGGGCTGAGCGCCCGGCAAAACGCCAAAGCGAATGCCCTGGGCTACTATACGAAAGAGGTGAAAAGTGAGGTATGAATTTAAGCTCAAATATCACCAAAATAATTATGTGACAGACATAAACCGACACTAAACAGATATTAAAATAAGTCTAGGACGGAAATATTGGCAAAAGTCACCAGAAAACGCGCTAAAAGAGTAGCAAACTCTGAATTTTTGCGCAAGATAGTGACTTAGCTGCAACTCTTTAGGCTGCGAGAAGGAAAGAGGATTGTGTGCGCGCGTCATGCGTACGTGCACAGAGGAAGGCGTGATCCTAGGGGGGGTATATGCACTGTCGTGACTTTAATTACTCGAATGGCTTGCGTAGTTGGAAGACTAGCAAATAGGTAGGTACATTGATTTATTGTAGTAAATAGCCGAAACAGGCGGACACTCCCATGGACCACTATAGGTCTCTTCACCCAGCGGAGCCCCGAGGGCTGGGGGTACAGGGAGGTGCGAGAGATCCCGTCTCAGGCAATTAGTCTCAAAGTCAGACCCCGGAAGAGGGACAGAAGCAGGGGTTGTGGTATCTGGTAAGAGGGACCAAAAGGGTCACACAGACTTCGGGCGGTTCTCCGAAACAACTTCGGAAACACAAACCAAAACCCTCAACAGAGGGATGCCCGCCTCCCTCCAGGGGAGAAGTGCGCCGAGGGTATGTACCCAAAGTCGCGCACAAACTACCCATACTGGCTGAGCAAGAAGATGCTACAGCCATGGGCCGGGCGCCTGAGGCGCCCAGTGCGAGGGCAGACTGGGACGAGGTCCCAGTATTCGCCCACCGACTACTAATAGTATGTGAACTCACTTTTGTTCCGCCCGTGGGCGACAATAGGAGAGCACGAGTAATCGCGCACTCGGGTGACCGCACCTGTTGCTCCGTAGAGCGCCCATAATTGTTGGCTCGAGCCTTCCCATCAGCTGGCAATATAGACAGCCCGGGCAGTACTCGCTCCCCCACTTTGCTTCGGCCGGGGGCTAGGGTTTGAGAACCCAGACCAACATGGGTGGTGCCCGTGAGCTGCCCTGCAGTAGTGGCACGCGTCTCCCCTAGCGGATTTATGCGAGTCATCGCTACCATGCGGAAACAGACGTCCCCCTTCTGGTCTCAGCGACCGGGGGATTGGATTCGTAATATCCAAACCTCTAGAGCTTGACGCCACCCGCCCCGAAGCCGCATGCTCCGAGGCTGGCAAACCCTGTAGGGAAACACCACTGGGCAACTTACCTGCAGCCCTCCTCCCTCCCCATGTACGAAAGTACTCGGGAGAGTTCTGGAGGGCCGAGTCGTCTTGGTAGACGACTCTTCGGAAGAAGCAGGTCTCCGCGACCTAGCAGCTTCTTCTTCCGAACTCATAATGCTGCAATAAAACAGACAATAAAGTATGCAAAAATACGAAATACTTTAAAAGAGTGCAGGTAATAATTTGGGGATATGCACAATTTAGATAAAAACCGTATAAAACAACCACCAAACCGAAAACGGATCGGGTCAAACGGAAACACCAGCAAGACACACAGAAATAACTACGTGGGGCTGGCAGTGAAAATAACTCGCCTGGAAACACAAGAGTACTATAATCTTAGATGAAAATAAGTACAAAAAAGTGCTTTAAAGAGCGAGAAAACACGCTGAAAAGATCCAAAAAGACCCGATTTCAGGAGCGCCGTGACTCGACATCCTAACTCGACGGGGGCGAGCATGGAGGGGCGATGGCCGTTGCGTGTTGCCGCGCATGAGTGGTGAAGGGGAGAATAGGATTACGGGGGGTGCGCACAATATTGTGACGCATTTGTGTTAAGTTCTTGAACGGGTTTGCGTAGTCAAGAGTCTAGCATAATAGGTAGGTATATATGATTTATTGCAGTAAATAATGGTATTCATTCTAATTTTTATAAAAATTAGCTGCAGCGTTTATTTGTTTGGTTTCATTGTTTTGTTTTTTTTGTTTTTTTTGGGGGGGGAGGCGAATACTACCTCATAAATGTGAATGAGGGGTTATGTTTCATATCTTATACTTCCATTTCTTCAAATATGAACTTGCTGTGAACGTGTTTTGCAACAATTTCTATACTATTCTATACATACCATCTATGACGAAGGCAGGCCTAGTTCTCAATGGTGGAGTTTTGAGTGGCAGGATGTTAAACACTTCACAGCCTTTCGGAACATTAGAGGTGATAACAGCCATGAAAAGCCAACCCTCATGATCAAAAAATGCAACATCATGGATGAATTCCAGCTGAAGTGTCTGTACGGAGTTCAAACAATAATCAGAATGTTGTCAAACTGGTGTAGCGACCACTGGTATAGAAGGACCACCCGTCTATGAAGACCTCAATTTTTGTTTCCCTTGGAAAGTGTTTCTCATTGAAACATGTATTAAAAGAACCTGTACATAAAGACCACCAGCTCGTAGAAACCATCTTTCTTGTCCCCCTTAAGCAGTTTTTACATATAAGTTTTACTTCTATATTCATACACTGTATAATGCACATACACCAAAAGTAACCAAAGGCACACGAAACATTCATAAATCGATATTACAAAAGTAGACAGATATAGACATTTTTGTAGATCCCGTGAACAGACATCGACGGTTTTGTTACCTTGAACAGAATTTTCCATTGTAAAAAGTAAAAAAGAAACCTATATATAAAGATCATGGCTTCTCATGCGAGTTGGTCTGGCAGTACTGTAAACGTGGAATATTTCGCACAAAAAATAAAATCACGCAAATATTTTTGTTTATGTATTATTTTGCCTATGAGCCTAGTGCACTGGCAAAATTAAAAACGTGAAATTCACCTTACCCGGCCGAGCACAAAAAATTAATCACATGAAAATGTCACTTTTTACTGTCAAAATAATACAATCAGCTCTCGTTTTCACCTAAAAACTGACATCGACAGACCACAATTGAAACCGAGTCAGGTCTTTCAAATGGTGACGTTAAAAGGGCGATCCCAAGACATATATAATCATATCTGATCAATACATATCTGTAAAAACCCATTCCCCACACTCCCTAAAGTGGTCTATAAAGACATGTTTTCACTGTATTATAATTAACGAGTAACAGATTTATGATTCTGCTATAAACTGTATGAATCACTTATCAAGAATTCTTTTGTTTCACTTTGATTTAATAAATAATATTGAATATTTATAAGCGCTCATATCCACCATTCGATGTGCTCAAGGCGCTTCAAGATTACCCTGGCTCTAGCTAGGCTACCAATTTCGGCACTCACAGCTTTCATGGAATTTCCTCCTGCTGGTACCCATTTAAACGCCTCAGGGGTGGTGGGTGGCAAATGTAGCTTTATATATGTGTATATGTATAAAAATGCCTTATTTTCATTTGAGAGAGAAAAATTTATCAAAACGCAAATGGGAGAGGTGCTCAAAAGTTATGTTACAGAGTTGCCAATTTGTGTTTGATAGATCACAACTTCTTTCCCTTTGATACCCGAGTCACACCTCCAAACCGACCGATTCTTGGCCATTCGGTGTAAGGTAGTGTTTTGTTTGGTCTGTTGGTGGTCTTGTTGGTATGACTAAGTGAAACCATTAAATGGAAAGTCCACTCTGGTATGAAGCCGATTTTAAAAGAAGCAGAAAAATTAAAGAAGCAGACCAATGAAAGTTTGAGCTAAATCTGATGAGAAATAAGAAACGTAGGAATTTTTGAAGTTGTAATCAAACACAAATTGGCGACTCCGTGACATATCTTGCAAGGTATTTACAAATCATAAATTTTCCATTTCTGTGAAGCAAATATTTAATCATACATGCACAATATATAATAATCATTGCAAATGTTTGTACACACAACCTATATGAATAAGATCTATTCCTTTATGAATAACTGAGAAAATCTCTGCATTTTTTTTATCCAGAGCAAATGGGAGAGGAGCTCTCAAGATACATCAAAGAGTTTCCAATTTGCACTTAGTGATAATAGATTTTGCTCAAACTTTCACTCTTGTTATTCTGCTTTTATTCATATCAACTGAATACCAGGGTTGACTGCCCCTTTAAATCTTACCTTAAATAACTGATAGTCACCATCAGCGTCGTTCCACTGGTAGATGTAGGAGTCCTGGCATAGACTTTGCTGGGAATCCCCCATGGGGTCTCCCATCGCCTGGATCAGCCACTGGATCCCATCAAAGTAGTACCCTCTCCACTTGCCATATCCGTTGGTCTCGAAGGTTTGGACTATCTCTGGAAACCTCAAAATGTAGGCCTGGTCTATAAGAAGGTTAATGAAAGATTTTTAAATGGGGTCATAAGCAAGAGACCATCTTTTTTTTGCTTTTGAGACTGAATGACATACATGTAAGGATTGATGGAGATGCAGTATCAATCCTATGCCTAAGCTCAAAGGGGAAAATCACCTATAACTAGAGGAATCATCGACAGATTCGAAATGTATGGCATACATGTACACTCTAAAAAGGATTGGTCCAACAAAATTACAAATCTTTTCACTTAAAAAGCACAGCAGACAGAAAATTTATTTCATTTCATTTTCAAATAAAAAACTTAGTCCACTGATGACTTACAATCATCAAATACACCAAGGAAATAGATATTTTATAGCAAATGGACCACTGTCCCCTTGAATTTCTAAAATAGGTAGGCCTAGACTCCATACATCACGGACCATGTATATAATGACCTCTATGATCTTGAGACCCTAAAATCTAATCAGTTCATCGTCCCTCCCAAATGCATACATAGGCCAACTTACAAACTGATCAAAAAAACGGTTTTGAAGTTATCACGAGAACGAAAAGGGGACGGACGACCCAAAAACATAATGCCTCCGGCACCACCTACGGTGGGCGGAGACATAAAAATAATTTGTTCACAGCTAGTCTTTATAAAATCGAGCTCAGAAAATTTAAACTTGGCATCCTCCAAAACTCTGGAACCAACTGCCCATAGTAATAAGGAAAGTTTTCAGAGGCTTTTTAGTAGATCAGCTCTGTGTATATAGTGTAAAAGCATATAGGAGTCTCCATCAAAGCACAGTAGAGTATACAAAGAGTAGCTGCACTATAAATAAAGGATAACGTAACTAGAATATCACTGAAGGTGCTTATTAATACCCCCGTCCCAATGTGTGTGCCAAATTTCTCAGCATTGCTCAAAATATAAGTAGTTCGATGCGCAAGATTTGCAATGGACCGACCGACCGTATGGCGGGGGTATAAATCCCCTGTGCAGGGAATCCATGTGTCTGGTTTTACAGTATACCATATCATTAGTAGTGGGAACCAATGGCAGAAGAAAGAGGGGCAGACCAACGATTGATAACAAGCAGTGGACAGGAATGTCTTTTGAGCAGCTACATAACAAGAACAGAAAATTATGGAGAACCTGTGTCTCAAGATCCATCACATTGTTGCCCCAATAGCCTATGGGACAAAGATCGATAGACAGTGCATCTCGTACACACACACACTAAAAAAAAAAAAAAAAAAAAACTGTCTTACTCTGGAAAGCATCATGCATGTCGTCAAGGAGTCGACATTGGTTATCCAGGAAGACCTCAAAGTCATCCAGAGCTAAAGTATTGTGGATGCGAAGGTAGAGTTCCACCACATCCTCTCCATCTATTAAAGCCGACGTTGTGATGTCGGAGAAGGTCGGTCGAGTGCTCAGTGCCAAAGGACCTCCGACAGTTTGGTCACCAGATACTAGAAGCTGGAGGAATAATGAATTTCGAGATGAGAAATGTGACTTTATAAGTTGTGATGTTGGAGAAGGTTGGACTAGTGCTTTGTGCCAAAGGACCTCCGACAGTTTGGTCACCTGATATTTCGAGACGAGACATGACTTTATTATCTATGCTTTTCCATCCTATCAAGCAAAAAGCGAATTTTTAAATAGATTGTAATTCAAATCCATATGGAATGTGCAATCAATGTGCTGTTCATTAATACAATTTTGTGTTTGGTCACCCGTTACTAGAATCTGAACAATCAATCAATTTCACACATGTGCTTCTTATCTCTTTTCTTGCTCCAACCTAACACATGAAAATAGGAATTTCTTTATTTTTAATGAATATCACAGGTCAAAGTGTGAACAAGAAACCTTTACTATGAACTTACAGAAGTTGTTTTAATGACCACCACATCAGCTCCTTGGACTGTACCGGTCACATCCATGTTGCCAGTGAACTGAACCCCAAATTGAAATGTTTTCACCGCTGTAACCGTCTGGTCTCGGGATCTGGTCATGAAGTTTGCTGGGGTGAAGTCCAGCCCGCTGCATAACCCTGTAACCCTATTTAAAATGAAAATACGGATTTACATTAGAATTTTGCATCCCCACACTTTTTATAAACAGAGCCTCTGTGTGTAGGAGAGTCGGCACCTCTGCATTATAACACCTGCACATCCCAATCACTTATTCTGCAAGGAGAGATTACGGGATACCAATCACCCAAAAGCTATTGCACTCTTTATGTTATGGGTTCCAGGTTGCTATACTACATTCAAAACATGGGCTTCAAATATTAATTCCATGAAGAAATATTGTAAGTTTAAAGTAAACTCTCAAGAAACGTAAAAGTGACTTGCAGGTACACTAGTTGACATACACGCTCGCAAAGAATAGGGCCTGTGCGGATCCCAAGTCGGAGTTGCACCTGCAAATCCCAATACTGCAAGAAGAGGGGCAGTATGATTATCAACAAATATGTGTAAATATGTAAATAAAAAAATATCATCTGCAAAATGACTATCAAAGAAAATGTAATTGCAGAGTGATAAGCAAACACAGCAAACCCCAAGCGTTGTCTCGCCTGCATCTTGATATCTTTGTCACATGACTGAATATTATAAATGGAGCCAAGCTGCTGAAAGGTTCAGTCTTGTTATTCAAAAAATGATTACTTGCATTTAAAACAAACAAAAAGAAACCCCAAAATAAGACCTTTTTCCTTGACCAAATTTACATCCATATCATGTTTATATTTGGATGGCCTAGATAACATGGTATTAAACATCTACATTTTCTGGAAAACCTTCACCGTGAGCCTTTCAAAATTGGTTTCGACTGAAATCCCTCAAAACCAGTGTATAAAGATACATGTACTTTTTGTTCACATGAGCTCTTTGGATTTGCTGCAGTAGGATTTTAAAACAATTTCAATGATCTTTTGTTTTTTTACCAAACCCCTTTAATTTTAGTTTTCCAGAGCTCACTTGGAGCTTTCAACTCAAGGTTTTATCGCTCACTGCTACTGAGCATTTCTTTCACCACTCAAAACCAAGAATAACTCACACTACATCTCCTTCAAAGTGAATCGATTCAAACGCTAGATCTACAGAGATGGTATAGCCAGAGGCCATCAAAGCCGCATTCGCCTTCCAGTCCGACACATCCACCCCGTCGATGGTTATTGTGTTCTCAAAGTTCAGATTCTGTCCATCAATGGTTAAGTCAGAGCTGAAAGTTTTGAATCCCGTGACCAGCTGGACCTGATTAGTCACCATCACGTTGCTAGAGATGTCCACGCCATCCACGGTGCCATCCACAAGCAAGTCACCTAGGCAAATTATTATAAAAGATTAGAACCGGTCTTTAGGATGGCCATCCAAGAATAGGACTCTCTCGAACTTTATATTTGGTTAGCTAGATATAGCAAGCTCTTTTCTCAGTGCCAGGTTGTACCAAGACTTTGTGTGAACAGTAAAGACTTTGTATGAACACATTACACAAAGTAAAAACCTTGTACAAACACACTTTGCAAAAATTAAAACCTTGTACAAACATGGCATGAGCAGTAAAGTCCTTGTATGAATACATCAAGATCTTGTATGAATAAAGCCTGAACAGTAAATGGTGTTGCATGCATAATCACGCCATGATGCTCCTGGCACTCCTATACATTATCCTGGTCATACATGTAGCCGAGTAGCCGAGTGGCCAAATATGTAGTGCTCGAGCATGTCAAGTACCCGTTTATACCTTGGTGAGTGGCTATTGTGGACCAATACCTTGCAAAACAACATTAGTGCCAGGTTGGGATTCAAACCTTCAGCCCTTGATTCAAAGTCAGTGAATGACCCACTATGCCACCCACCTTAAAGATTAAAGACCTTGTATAAACCCACCTTCAATGGTAATACACTGCTGAAACGTCTTCACTCCGTATACCGTATCTACCCCATCGTTCAGCCAGACTTCCGTATACAGCTGGTCCATATCAAAGGTGTTGAGCAACCCTTCAAGGTCCACGGCATTCACGGTGACGGAAGCACCAGTTGCTATTGTAACATCGCCAGAGAAACGCTTACTGCCGGTGATGGTCTGTGAGGCAGCCGAGCGGCTGAAGTAGGACGCGTCCAGGGATTGGATGTTGACAGTCTGGAGGAGACCTGCGTAGACGACATTCTGAAAGGAGAGTAGGCCATTCTCAATCAGGCATGCCAAAATAAAAACTGATACCATTCCCCCACCAGCCATGTTCTGGCAGAGAGGTGCTCCAACATTTGCTCCAGCAACAATTGCTGCAGGCTTTATTTCGTCAAAGATCTGGAGTTAGGGTTGGCGTTGCAATTGGGTTTTAGGTTAGGTTAAGGTTTAGAATTAGGGTTAGGTAGAGTGTTTGGTCCGGGGTTGAATTTAAAATTCACTTAGTTTACGAAACGGACGCCGAGCAATGTCACCGGAGAACACCTCTATTGTTATCTTGATTGCGGCAGTCACCTGCAAGCTTACTGTTCATCATGCGGCCTACAGCCGTTTATTGTACAAAGTAATGCTAGTCATATATTCATGAAGGATGCAGGCCCTTATCTATTCTATTCTTTTACAAAACGAACTCTTCAGCTAGCAAAGTCGGGTGATTGGCTATGTAGAGCATTGTGACGGTCTTGTTTATATTGCAAATAAAGTCTTTCACTTTTAAAATTTAGATAATGGATTTGTTACAAAGATTATTGTACATCATCTTATATGTACAGACTTGCTCTAAAGAAAAACAGAAGAAAAAAAATCAGAGAAACAGTCCGATGCACACTGAATAAAGTTGGATAAACAATCAGCGAGTATGAATATTTAAAATTTGAGATCACTATAAATATAGGAATTTCAAATTGGAATATTGGTAAATTGTCAATGTGATGTATTAAAGGTATAGTAAAAAAACCCGTTTGCTCCTTTAGAAACAATGAATATTAAAGATGAGAAAATTAATCGTTGAGCAGCCTTTCTTTAATGGTAGAATATTATCTCAAGCTTCATGTCAACTGACCGCTTCAGCCGTTACAGACGAAAGAGTGACGGCTGCCGTGATGGTCTGAACAGCATTAGCAACGTCTGATGTCACAACTGCACGATCTGCAAGGTCAGATACGTCAACACCATCAACTGTCCCAGTCACTGCCAAGTTTGCATTGATCGTTATTCCATCTAAAAAAAAAAAACATACATGTATAAGAGAAAAGTGCTGGATGAGTGGATATTGTGACTTGGCTGTCAATTTTGAATAATTCTTGGTATTCGCAATACGGTGCTCCACCTATCGGATGCCACGGGCCAATTTCCAACCTCCGTGGTCGACATCAAATCTGCGCTACTGCAATAGCACTGTTGCTTTGCAACTTCACCAATGTTATGTCTTTCATCTGCCAGTATTTCTCCAAATTTTTAGGTTTGGAAGTGTGAGAATAGCATTTTGATGCTTCACAAATGAAAACCATGGCAAAAACAGGGGGAGCATTCAACAAAAAATCTCTGAAGAAAATAAGCAGCTTGTATTGTTTACATTATTAATATATAGTACTGTAGCTAGGCCAGCGAAGCCCTGGAATTTCCCACTTCTGGGCCCCGTTGCATAATACTTACCATAACTCCCATGGAAACCTTGATTTTAATTGGCTGTTGAGTGATGTTACCATGGTAGCTACCTTTGATAGCAGAGTTACCATTAATGGTAAGTTTTATGCAACGGGGCCCAGGCTTTGTGATGTCGACTATTTCTCATGAGATAGTGCACTGGATAGATGAGAATTGTCAGAGCTTCACATGTGCCCAATGTTGCTCAAGGAATGAAATTTTCAACCAAACTTCTTGTCACTAAATGTCATGAGAGAAATGTTGCCCAAGAAAAGGAATCGTTGAATCGTTTGATGAACCAAACGTCTTATCACTAAAGGTCATGAGAGAAAAAAAAAATCCATTAATAGAGTACCGAAGTGATGACGTCACAAAAAGCTATTTTTTCATTGACATTTTTTATACCACATGAATACCTAATTAGCCCCATTGAAGTCGGTGGTAAATTGGCCTGGTTCTTAACAGTTTAGAACCAGGCCAATTTAACACTGACTTCAATGGGGCTAATTAGATATTCATATAGCCATACCTTGGGCCACCATGAACTGATTCATGTCAAATTTGATGTGTGAACGTTTTCCATTATTCTCTACCTAAATATGGTCATAAAAATACTGAAATACAAAAATCAAAATTTGATGACGTCACACATCGGTACTCTATTTGATTGAATGCATCATCCAAAAAGTTTATTCAAGGAAATCCAGTGTTAAATTCCACAAGTGAGTGCTCTACCTTATATAATGTTCAGTGCATATCTCACAAGTGGTGCCATTCTGACATCACTAATTCTTTCCAAAAAAAAATTTCAGGAAACCAGCTCGGAAAATGAATAAATTTTGAAGAGATTTTTCTCTTTACTTAACTAAACAAATAAGAGGATTTTCAGGACATTTGGAACAGGCTCCCATTTTTTGTATAAAGATTAGCTACATGTAATATGCAAATGTCTGGAGGCATGAAGCATGTTGGATGCTCACTTGAAAATGTTTTTCCTGCTGTGATGGCTTGGTTTCCGACATTCTTGACAACATCATTCCACAACTGCAGGATATCGATAGTATTCACCAGTACAACATTGATGTCCGCTCCGAATGAGGGTGGTGCTTGAAATGTCTTTGTTCCTGTAAATACCTGATTCTGGAATAAAAAAGCCCAGATAGCTCAGTTGGTAAACCACTAGTCATGTAATCCAGGGTCCCGGGTTCGAATCCCGGTCGGGGCATTGTAATTTTCTCACATTTACTTTATGATATATTCAAGTTATGAAGAGTAAAAGCAACACACATATCAGAAATAGTTTATTCAATTCAGTTTCATTCAATTCCTTTGTCCATAATAATCAATAGAAATTTGCTTTGTTTATATGCATTATGCATAGTTATGTTGTCGTATTTTCTTTTTGCTTTTTTTAAATAAAATGGCCATTCACCCGGTTGACATGATTCTGGTACGCTAAGAAAGAGGGCGGTTCATAATACATGTATATATCAAAAGAACTCAAAAATAGATAGCAGCATACGTAAAGGAAAAATTAAAAACAGATATTTCTTCATTTTGACAATTCTGTGCAACATGGTTTAATAGGAGCAATCTCCCCCAACTGATATACATTTGTACATATAGACATTTGTTGGGTCTGCCTGAAATAAGGTTAAACATTTTTTTTCCAATTCTTGTCTTATTTATGCGATTTTACACTTATAACTTGATTAAAATTCCCTTTAACAAAACAAGTATTTACGTATTTGTTGTCTTCATACTGTTCAATAATCTGTAATTATACCTAGTGACTAGCTATTCCATGAACATGCTTTTTATAAATGAGCCTCAATGCTTGGAATCCAGATTGCATACATTATTGGTCGCTATGCCCAGCAAGCTTTCAGGTTGTCAAGAGCAATCTTTGTTTGAAAGTTGTATAAAATTTGCATACATTACCGAAGCGGTCTATTAGGGGTCGTTTATTTTGTCCCCTCTCTTTGTCCATCATGTTCATAGTGTGGCCACCTGTGTGGAAAGACCGCTTGCCTATGAAAGCCATATTTGTGTCCCTTTAACAATCATAGTATATGCATATAGGGATCACTGTGTCTTGTAAAATTTTGGGTAATGAATTATCAAAGAAAAAGAGTCTTCTTACTGCTTCATCAGACAGCGCCACATCTCTCCTAATGATTATTCCATCTACTGCCCCGGAAACAGTTACATCGTCCTTAGAGTCTACGTCTGATAACTGAATCGTAACTGCAAGATAAACAGAATGAATACTTCGAGATTAGAAAAACCCTTCTTAAAATAGTGAAAGTAAAGGCCCGGTCACACCGCCAGAACTTTGCTGGAGCGGTGAAAAAAATTCATCACCGATCGTAACCGTTCACCACCGTTTAACAGAAGTTGGCCCCCGTTAAGGCAACGCCGTATACGCTCGGCCACCGCTGATGGTCCCTCCTACCGCTCCGAAAGTTTTGAGCTGCATAAAATATTGCGAGCGGTGAGGAGCGGGCAATTTTCCGCTCCGGCAAAGTTCACCACCGCTCCAACAACGCCCAGTCAAAGTTTGGCACCGCAAGACACAAGTTCGTGGACGCTTGGGTCCGCTAGGCCAACGCAGAAATCTTGAACGCTGGACCACCGCTGCTTCGCCAGTTTTGCCCGGGCGGTGATTAAACGTTGCAGATACTTTGGTGGAGCGGTTGTAAGCGTTTTACAAGCGGACTCGGGATTGCTGGAACGGTGTCGGGCGTTGAAGCAGTGATCCATTGCGGTGATGAACTTTGGTTTGGCGTTGGTATGGAGGTGTCGGAGCGGGACCAACGCTCGCTACCGCTCGCTACCGTTAAACCAACGCTAAAGCAACGCCGGCTTCAACGGTGCACCGCTAAGGCAACGCCTGTTTTTTCGATTTTTTCCCCATTTTGTGCGCGGTGACGAGCGTTCGGCCCCCTCTCCCTACCATTCAAGGAACGCTCCAACAAAGTTCTGGCGGTGTGACCGGGCCTTAATAATTCTTTGATTAAATAATTCTTTGATTAGAAGGACAGCCCTCCCTCTCTTTCTCCTCTTTCCCCCCTCTTTCCATCCTCCATTTCTCCTCTCTATGCTTTGAATACTTTGTCTCTCTCCTCTCCCTCCGAACTCACTTCTCTCTCACTCCCTCACTCTCTCCATTCCTCTCATCTCCACATCTTTCTTTCTCCTTTTTTTCTCCCCTTTCTCACTTTTCCCCTCTCTTTCCCTCTTTACCTGTATAAGAGGAATCTGTGATCTTTGCAGAGTGGGTCCACATATCCTCAACCACCAGACTGTTGACGGTTGTGCTGACCGCGACGTTGCCATCGATCACGACGTCAACACTCTGTACTTGTCCCTGCACAGTTTGGACAGTGCCTTGCGTTAGGACTGTTGAAAAGAAGCCTGGAACGCTAATGCCGTCCACCAGATCTATTTTGTGTTTAATAAAAAAAACCATACAAAGCATTCCTTTGTATTCTAATCAAGTGAAGTCAAATGAAATATTCTACACGTATGAGCCGAGTAGCGTACATATACTGTAAACGTGGAATATTTCGCGGTGTCGAAATTTTCGAACATGAAATTTGTGCAGAAATAAAAAAATGCAAATATTTTTGTTTATGTATTCTTTTGTCCATGAGCCTAGCGTGTCTGCGAAATCAAAAACTTGAAATTCACTTTACTCGGCCATGTGCGAAAAATTAATCACATGAAAATTTCCACTCAGAAGAGTGAACGGTTTTTCTTCATCAATTGCATTGTGGGTAAATAAAGACATGTTGGACAGAGAGCTACTGCAAAAGCCTCGGGTAGGCCAACTGCTTATAACAGAACAGGTTCTGCATCAATGCATTGCAGTTTTAATGCTCATGGAGTTGAATACCGTTGTTCTGTTAATTTTTACGAGTAAAGACAAATACCACAGAAAGTCAATAACTTTTCACTCCAAATGTCAATGACAGCACCCAAGCACCCCTGGCTCCAAGTTACATGTTTGAGCCTTAATAGGAAGGCCGAGTTCTGGGAGAGGTAAAAAAAAATAATTTATGAGCTTTATTCTTTTTATGTCAGTTTGGAAGATCATAGTAGAGAAATTCCCTGAAAAGTATTGCTCTTCAAATACCCTCATTTTCGAAATATGACTAGAAATGGCTGAAATGTTCCGTACATGCATGCCACTTGTGTGTGTGGTCCCGTATACTGTACCCATTTCTGTGTGCAGTACATGTGCTTTTTAGCGAGTGTAAATTTCTTATTTTGATGATTCCAAAACACAGTATAAAACAATTCTTATGTAGACATAGTCAACCTTTCCCAACTGCTTTGAGACAGTTTCTTTCACAATGTAATTGCATGACCAGAACTCTAACTTACCATTGAAATCTACATCAATAAATGCTGGAGCTACTGAAAACGACTTTAAACCGGCAATGTCCTGATCTCCCGTTACGAAGACGGCATTATCATTCATGTCCGACACGTCCACTCCTCGTACGGTGCCGGTGACCACAAGGTTGTCCTGAATAGTCAGCGTTTCAAAGGTTTTGCTTCCTGTAACTGCCTGGGCCCCTGGAACAAGATCATGGGGAATAAAACTAGCACATCAATGATGTGGCGCTCATCCGGCATCCAGCAAAGAAATTCAAGCAATTTGTACTTTGAACAGAGTAAACACTAATGAATACATGAAATGTACATGTATTGGTTACATGCATGTACAGATGATGAAGTGCCTATTGCAAATCTGGCTAAATGTGGTTTTGGAAGGAGACAGTGACATATAGATATGAATGAAAGTCTGGAAACTGACAACTCAAGTTGCACAACTTCAGTTAAAAGATTTTGGGGAATGTAAATTTTAATAGTTTTACTGTGTGACAGAGAAATTTGAAATAAAGAGTGCATAAGCCATTTTTGTGATCTTTTTAATAAATTTCGCATAAATTTCAAAATTCCGAGTAGAAGTTAAATGAACCTCATGAAAGTCTTTCAGATGGAACAAAAAAAATTGAAATCGGTCAATAAATGAGGTAGGAGAAGCAATTTTTGCGATTTTTGAGAAATGCGCATAAATTAGCATATTTAATGAGTTTCAAAATTCTGTGTAGAAGTTTTGAATCCCCCACCTAGTGCTATCATATAAAGCAAACGGAATTAAAATCGGGTAAGAAATGGCGAAGAAGCATTTTGAAATTGTGGACGGACGGACGGACGGAGGACGGACGCCTCGCCACGGCATAAGCTCATCTGGCCCATTCGGGCCGGATGAGCTAAAAACCAGTATGTATAATAACATCTTATTTACCCAGAGTCCGAGCGTTTCATCAAGTGTTTTGTCAGTGATTTGTACCGACAAATTTGCTCTCAGCCAATCAGATGCAAGGATTTCAGTAGTTGTCAATAAAAATCACTGACAAAACACTTGATGAAACGCTCCCCTGAAGGCACAGCATTTACCGAAGGCCCTGCAATAATTATTACCCAGCAATGCAAGGAACCCATTTAGTACACCTGAGCCCCGTTTCATAAAACTTATTGTCAATAAAAAGTTGCAATAACTGTTATAAGGTACTGAAGTTGTTGCATTTGATTGGCTGTTAGCAAATTTGGGATAAAAATGTGATACTTGTTACAGATAACATTTATTATCAGAATATCACCTGAATATAAGCATAACACCGATGATAATGAGTAGTTAGATATTATCTCTAGTTCTGGTGACAACAGAAAATAATTTCTCACAAAATCTAAATCCTACATTTATATTATATTGGATGGCTCTGTATAGGATACCAGAGAATATTCCACGAGTTAGGGCCAATATTGCACTCATCTTCAATTCGTGCAATATTGGCCCCAATATATTTAGAACTTAATAAAAACCATAACCAACCACATTCATTTAATAGAGCCCCTCATCATACTTTGACGTCATGTGCGTATGTGTGTATGTGTTGCATTATTTGCGCACACGCAAACAGACCAGACAAAATATGGCATATTGCACGGCAAGTTCAGTACTGTAGCCTATGGGGAATTCAGTGTTCCGTGCAATATCCTCTCATATTGCACGCGCAAATCGAGCAGACAAAAATATGCGTCTTTAATGCGCCACTAAAATGCCTTACCGTATATAGGTAATAATGAATAATATCTGCCAACAAAGTTTGTAAAAAGCAAACAGTCAAGTAAAGATCAACAAAAGAGGAGCTCAAAGCTAGTCGTCTCGTCTATATATTGAGCACTAGACCAGGAGGTTTCTGTGGAGTGATTTTGATTCTCGTATGTTCAATTGTGGGGGTGATTCAGGGATAGTTTTGATGTAAATACATTACCGACAAACCTACCTGAGCATTTTAAAGTATCAGCGTCCACATCCTGGATATCTTCCTCATTCAAGTCTCCACTGAGCACTAAGTTCCCACCGATGGTCAAACTGGTGGTAGCCGTCACATCCTGGCTGAACGATGTGTCACTTGTGATTGTCTGGGCACCACTGATTGTTACCGCATCATCAAGGTCAATTCCTAGAACATGGGAATGTGAACTGAATTGAACCGAATCGAACTGATTGAATATATCTGGATTTATATAGCGCCTTATACATTTACGTTGTTTCTAAGCACCTTACAGATATATCATCACCCCGGTCATTGGATTAAGGCTTGCCCACACACAATGAATGCACCTTCTCCACTCCACTGGGGAGCATTCCAGCCAGTCGCCTTTTTACAAGCGCTCTCATTCTAATCTAATCACAACGACGTTCGCATCCTACTGGGTAGCCATTGAACACCGGGGTGGAGAAGCAATGTAGATCAAATGCCTTGCTCAAGGATGTAAGTACCATGCCGGGATCAATCCCACGACCTTTGCATCTCCAGTCAAGTGTCTAAACCACTCGACTATGACATCTCTTCATTAAATTGAACTGAAATTGAATTGAATTTATTGATTCATCTGTCACTGTAAAACAAGTACAACCAGGAACATTCACCACAAAGTAACTCATAACATCGAGGTGTAGAAAATGTTAGACCATCAGAAGGAACAATATTCAGGGCTTTAAAGCAATTACAAATGAAAGTGTTCAATGAAATATACAAGAAAAATAAATACAAGTCTTCCTGTTGTCCTCCAATTATGTGAAGAAACATACAATTTATGTATTGGGGGACAATAGGGGGGAAGAACACATTTTTTAAAATCCCATCCAAACACCTCCCAAAATGAAGGCTGCAAAACTAACATCAGGAGTCAGTTATATTAAAGTTTTATACTAATGCATATACAGGTTTCACTGTATCTGGTTTTCCTCAAGACTTACCATCAATATCACCCGTGACACTCAAGGTCCCTCCTATGCTCACAGCATTGCTGAACTGCCATGATCCCGAGACGGTCACCTGCGATGCATCGTCCAGCTTGACCGCCTCACTGTAGAGTCTATCAATGGGCACGTTGTTGATGTTGGAGTTGACCTGGATGTTGTCACTGGACGTCACCGCTGAAAAGGACTTGGCGCCGGCGATGGTCTCAGTGGTCTCTTGGGTGACTAGATCGGAGAGTACGGTGGCGCTTCCAAACGTGTGCGCATCGTTTGTCGTGACCTCATCCTGGAACTGCAGAAGGCAAGCAAAGGGGAAAGAGACGAAGGGTCGTATTCATAAAGGCAGACTAAGCTAAAATTGGTTGGTGCAAATACGTCAACTGATTTACAGAGAGACAAGTGCTACTCTCTATACTTGTACAACAGTCTTCTTTCATGCATTGCTCAGCCTTGTAGTGGTCGTCGAAAGCCAAGTGATGTCCAACTTCATCATAACCCTAAATTTATGAATGGGAATAATCAATTTTCGAAACACTTGAAAAGACTTTCTTGAAATCAATTCATAGACATTGGTCCAAGAAAATCTGTTTTTTTAAATAGCTGCATAACCAGTATTAAAATACCTGACAATATAACTAGGTTACCTCCACATTTCCACTAAAATCCAGATTTCCAACAGAACCAAGGACTCCGCTGCTAAGCTTGATGGCATTGTCATCCAGATCATTGATGTCAACTCTATCGATGTTCTGAGTGACTGTCAGATCGGCTTGAATGTTGACATCCTTTGCAAAGGTCTTGGCTCCTATAAAAGATGGATTCGATGTAAAAAAAAAGAATTTGTGTACAATAAGAATTTGTGCACAACAACTTTACCTGCCATTGTTAGGATGAACGAGGAGAAGTACAATGTATGAAGAAAATAAGGGAAAACATGAAACCTGACCTACAAGAGCGACGTTGACTTGGGTTCCATATGCAGCCCTATTCTATGCGAGCGCGTACAGGTGCGTCAACTAGACTATTCACTAGTCGCTTTTATGTTCACCGAGAGTGTATCTGAACTTGCATTATCTCTGTATATTGTGAAAAATAGTATCGCAACATGGAACCCCCTACTGAACAGATCAAACTATTTTTCTATGACTAAGGTTTTAAACATTGAGAGGATGAATATCATGGTTTCAATCCAATGTATAAAAGTGAAGAAACTAAGTTGTTTCATGAAACATTTTACTCACAATTTGATGCGCTGCTCAAGTCTTTGATTGTAGAAATAATTATCAATAGACATATGGCATAAACAAATGATTCTTAAGTATATATTTTTGACTCTCTTTTTGTGATGAGGTAGATGAATGATCATGATTTCCCAAGGACATCTATCTTTAATTTGTATATAGGAAATTCATGAGTGGGCATCGAACGTTCTATAATAGACACAGAATTATTGCTTTCATCTACATTTACCGGGTTCTTCTTACTGCGCTCACACTAGCATACCGGTGTTGTGATGATGTAACACAACCAGCCACGATGAACACTGTGGTGCCCTCGCACATAACTGAGAAATGTCTTTAAGATGAAATGACTACCGTTTCTATAGTCATTAAACAAGCAAAAGATACGATTGCGTCTTCAATATGCCTCCGCTTGTATTCAGATAATTCCTGATCACCTACAAGTATAATATAGTTGATGCGCATTCAAATGGTTATTGCGAAATTGTGATTTAAAACACTAAAATCCTATATTACTAATTGACCTCTGACTATAAAGCAATATGATCAGTTGTTCTTGAGATATCGTGGAAATGTAGCCAAAAACTATTAATATCATGTAAATTGGCCACCAAGACCTGCAACCTGTGACTTTTGACCTACTTACCCCCAAATTCTAATCAGTTCCTCTTTCTATGGGGATACATACTGGTACCAAGTTTGGAGTTCTTACCTCAAACAGTTCGAGATATCGAGGTAACGGTGCTAAAAACCAGTAATTTCATATAATTTCATGTAAATTGACCTCTGACCTACTTACCCCAAAATCTAATCAGTTCATCTTCGTATGGGGATACATACTAGTACCAAGTTTGAGGTTCCTACCTCAAATGATTCTTCAGATATCGCGGTAACGAGAAGTGGGACGGATGGACGGACGGACAACCCGAAAACATAATGCCTTCGGTGGGCGGAGGCATAAAAAATCTCTAATCCTCGAAGGGTTAACACAAAATCTGACTGACCTTTAACCGACTCTGCCTGTATAGCAATGAAAGACAAATATTGCTTTTGACAAATAGTTTTGCCAATTAAAAGAAAAGATGCCAATTCAAACAAACTCAGACTGACCTGTGATGGTCTGCGCCCCTGTATTGAAGACAGTATTCTTGACCAGCGTCTTAAGATTGACTCCGTCCACCCTGCCCGTTACAATGGAGTCGTTGAGAAGATATATGTCAGTGCCAAACTGAATACTGCCCCTGACCTGCTGCACGTTTTTAGTGATCTTCGGAGCTGTTAGTAACAGGTCCAAGTTCAGGTAGGGTTCTGCATGAATTTCAGAGAGGAAAAGAGAAAGTCTGTGCCTTACTGAAAGAATGCCTAAAAAGCCGAGATAGAGATCAGATCAGTGAATGTTTGAACATCAAATAAACAAAAGTTAGGACTTTAATTTTTTTTTGTGATCATTAGGGACGATACAAGCCCAATTTCAAAGTGGAAAAATGGGCAATGTCACTGGGATGTATTATTGAACTCCCGAATTTGTCCTTGCACGCAAAATCATTTCTATAAAATCCAGTAGTGTATTACAGTACATGTTCTACTCCAGGGCCCTGTTTGATAAGACAAGTTGCAACTACGGAAATCCTTGCATCTGATTGACGAAATTAAAGATTGTCCCACACTTTCATCTTTTAAACGAAAATATAAGCTGTATCTCCTGAACATTGATACTTCTTTTTGCCTCTCACGTTATGTTCTTTCATTTCTTTTGATGTAGAATTAGTTTTCGTATTTCATTGTTCTTAACAATAATTCATATTATATTCTGAAGTTTTAGCTATATTTTAATGTTTTGGGGGATTGACTTTATATAGGGCAAATGGCCTCACTCTGTTAATCCCTCCACATTTTGACTTTGTTTTGCAGCTTTTTATCTATCTATCTATCTATCTATCTATTATCGTTTGTATGTACATGTATATATAGGCAATTCCATGGTTAGTAACGTTACACTTTATCAAATTTTAATATTTTTGATAGATAATTCAATAGCTTTTTCATCTGAAGTCCTACTCCTGCAAATATATATTCACCTAACAAAGGTCTACAGTACATGAAGAAATCGAAAGTAAATGAATAAAATAAGAGCTGTAATGAGAACGTTTTATGCCGGTTAGTTTCGTTACAAAAAAAGGACATGAGAAACAAACCAAAGTTTTTGAAACAATATTCATCCTTATTGTATTGTACCTCAAACTTGGGAGCCATATCAGTATTACTTCTTAAATGATGACAAATGTTGCCCCAAATTGCTTAGAGATTGTATCTCTCAATTTGTTTAAGTAGAGCCCAAAACCTTGGTTAGTCACGTTACAGTTTGTCCAGTACTACATATTTGAGATTTTTATACCTTTTCAACAACTTATTATTGCCTACTTTCTTTTAAATTGGTGTGACTAAATGCCCTACAAATTATCTAATCGAAAAATTTACAAAATATGCAGTACATTTCTGTCCATGACTAAAAAACTGAAGTCCCATCTATCTAAATTTGTGTATGGTTCGGATTCTTCTATAAGGGACTATATTAAATAAAATTGTTTTGGGCGAGTATGAAACCCCTTTGTAAAAACAATTTCTGTATTTATTTAAACCCCCAAAATCGACCTGAATGTCAGAAAGAGCAAAAATAAAGTTTGGCCCGATGTCCACTTTATCATGGAATTGCCCATATACTTGTTCCTGAAGTTTTTATTTCAATCAAATTTGTGGAAAATAAATGAACTGATCTGAAATGAACCGAATTGATCTAGGAGCGTTACAGCACAACGAGCATGAGCACGATACAAGACACTAATACTATCAACATCACCATCATCGTTTCTTCCTTGCCTAGAGCGTTGATGTTGTTGATACGGTCACGCAGAATGAGAGACTCCAAATAGACATCCTCTGTAAACTGTAGAGGGCCCATCACGTTAACCACGTTTGGGTCATCAATAAGGACAACGTCAAGAGGGATGTACAACTTGTCGACGGTGCCATCAGCAGTTATATCACCTTCTACAGTCAGTGGGCTGGTGAAGGTATATTCCGCTGTAGAAGGCAATAAACAAAATTTATAGCAATACTAAAGTATATAAACTACAAGATATCCCTCAAAGAATGGGTAGGTGACGTTGTCATCACCACCACTATCATTATCACCATTACCCATCATCGACATCTTCATCATCGTTCTCATCACAATCATTACTATTATCAGTACAGTATTAAATTTCACCAGACAATCCAAGGCGTAGAATACCAGCTTCTAAGTCCTTAATGTCCACTCCATTCACTATTTGACCATCAGTGACCTTCATCATCACCATCACCATCACTATCATCATCATCATCATTTTAAAGTTCACCTGATACATCCTGCTTCACAGAGAGGCGTAGAATACTATCATCCAGGTCTTCAATGTCTACTCCATCAACTGTATTCCCATCAGTGACTGTTAGACCACCACCCATGGTCACAGCTCCACCAAACGTCATGGGACCTGCAAAGGCAGATGGAGAAACAGAAAATCTCAGGAACAGTGAGCGGTTCAGCTCTGGAAAGCTTTATGCAGTAACATAACACAACGTGAGTTAGTCCTTAGTTTAACAATAACTGGAGTTCAAGTAGTTGAATGAACTGCTGTATTCTTTTAGTGTAGTTTTGAAAAGAAATGAAGGACAGAGCATACATCAAGAAACATCGAGCATCTCCACTTTCTTTGAAAGATTACTATAAGCTCTTTTCAGAAATATACAAAAAGAATATGAGAGCTTCAGTTCTTTTCAGAACCGGTTCCTTCCTTGAAAGAATAATCAACAGTCCTTATAAAGACTACCCCAAATGGTGTTACCACCAATATCATATCTCCTCACCATGAAAACCTACAAAGAACACCTTAGGACAAGTTTTATGAAACAGTGTCTTGTCCCTTACCAGTGATATCATGATCTCCATCCAGATATACAGCTTCATCCTGTAGCAGCGAAAGGTCCACACCATCCACTGTGCCCGTTACTACTACATTCTCTGTGGCCGTGATCTGGGTATTGAACGTGTACGTTCCTGTCACAGTCTGAGCTCCACTGGTCTGAAAGACAGAAGCGGTGGTTAAGGTGACGCCATCGACGGTTCCACTTACGTCAAAATCTCCTGCGTAGATAGAAAACAGGGGAGAAATAAATGGAAGTAGTGAGCAACTTAATTCTGGATGCTACAATAAAGGCTCTGCTCCAGTAAATAAACAAGATGAATGCAATTACATGTTCATCTCATCTGCCTAAATTCAAATAAGTTTGTAAAATCAGCACTGATTTTCTTATTTACTATATAAATCTATATACCTACCTATTATGCCTGTAGTCTTGACTACGGGACCCCTTCGAGAATTTAACACACATGAGTCACAATATTGTGCGCACCTCCCGTAATCCTATTGTCCCCTTCGCCACTCACGCGCGTCAACACGCTACGGCCATCTTCCTCTTTTGCGAGCAATCCCAAGTAGAAACATGTTGCTTGCAAGGAGCGGGGAAGGAGGGAGGGTCATAGGTAGGTATATAGATTTATATAGTAAATAAGAAAATCAGTGCTGATTTTACAAATTTACTGCAATAAATCATATATACCTGCCTATTATGCCAGACCAGCGCCAACTCAAAGACCGGGAGGCATGTTTCGAGCAGAAGGAAATAGGATTACACCAAAGACTACAAAGAAGACACAGCGGCCTTCAAGGTGGCTGACGCAAACAAAGCTTCACCTGCGGGAATATCCCTAAGGTAGCAAGAAATGAAGGAATTGGGCGAACGCCAATAAGCAGCCTTCAAAATATCAACAAGCGCCACACCTTGAAACAGAGCCCAAGAAGTGCTGACACTACGAGTATCATGAGCACGAGGCTTACTGTCGGATAAAAGAGCCTCTGTGCCAGCGGCCCTAATAGCTTCAACGATCCATCTAGAGATGGAATCAAGAGAGGCAGGAGAAAAAGGCTCTCTAGTGATCAGGAACAACTGATCATCCTTACGATAAGACTTAGTCTTATCAATATACCATTTGAGAGCCCTAACAGGACACCAAACTTTGTCCTCACGCACCGAAGAAAAGTTAGAAAGCGGACAAAGAAAAATCTCAACAGGACCGGAGGCAGATGTCTGATTCTTGGCAACGAAAGAAGCCCTAGGAATCAATCTAACACCTTTTCTCTCCCAGCGAACATGACCAGGAGTAAGACAGAGAGCATGAAGAGTACTGCGCCTCTGCCCAGAGGCAATAGCTACCAAAAAGAGCGTCTTAACCGTAAGATAATGAAGCAAAGCTTCACCTAACGGTTCGAAAGGAGCTTTCGCCAAGGCCTCCAGGACCTTAGGCAGACTCCAAGACGGCACTAACTTAGAAAAAGAAGGTCGTTTCAGAAAGAACGAACGAATCAAACCACTTAGTAGCGGGGAATTGGAAATCCCCGAACCATCTGAGAAACCCGAATGAATGGCCCCGATCGCCGAACGGTAGCCTCGGATAGTAGAGATAGATCTCCCTTTGTCAAATAACAAGATTAAGAAATCCTCAATTGAACCAATAGGAGCCTTAGAAGGGGTTCGATTTCTTCTCTTTGCACCAAAGGAAAAAGACCGAGAGACGGGAATTGTAAATTTCCCTAGTAGAAACCCTACGACTGGACATTAAAAAGTCTGCGGCTCTATCAGAGAGACCCGACTGTCTTGCAGATCCCCTGACAGGGGCCAAGCAGTCAAATGAAGAGACTCCGGACTGTGGTGAAGAATCCCCGATAGGGGCTGTAACACCAGATCCGCTCTTAACGGGAGAACGAACGGTTGAGCCCTTAGGAGGCTCATAAGTTCTGGAAACCAATTCCTCCTGGGCCAAAAGGGAGCTATTACGAGCACCCGCGCCCGATCTTCCCTGATTTTCCGCAAGACACGCGGAATCAGTTGGAAGGGAGGAAAGGCGAATCCCTGAAGGTTCTCCCAGCTGAGGGAGAAAGCATCGAGAGCCCATGCTCCCTGATCGCGAACACGGGAGCAAAACTTCGGCAGCTGGTGATTTAGCACCGACGCAAATAGATCCACTTCCAGTGGACCTAGGCAACTGCGAATGCGGCAAAATACCTCCGGATGGAGCGTCCATTCCGATGGAAGATACCTGCCCCGAAACAGAAAATCCGCAATGAGGTTTTCCCGACCGGGGATGAAAGAGGCCACGGGTGTGATTGTCATGCGACGACACCACCTCCACAGCTGAGCTGCTAGGGCATTCAGGGCAACCGAACGAGTGCCTCCCTGCCGATTGATATATGCCGCCACAGTAACATTGTCCGTGAGAATCAGAACCGAACGACTGAGAAGTCGACTTCTGAAATGGAGCAAGGTCAACAGAGCTGCCATAAACTCCAGGACATTGATATGAGGAAGAGTCCCAAAATGAGACCAATCCCCCGCAACCGTGCTGCCGTTGCAGTGTCCTCCCCACCCCAACCGAGAGGCGTCCGTCGAAACCGATATCGACGGAAGAGGGGCAGAGAAGGACCTGCCTCGCGCGAGAAACACCTCGCTCGTCCAACAAGAGAGAAGAGACTTGATCCTTACTGGTACTGGAATCCAGACCAAAAGAGTCTTTTCCCGGCTTGAAGAACCCGAGGAGATGTCTCTGAAAGGGTCTCATGAGGAGCCGGCAGTCCTCTAAAACATCGACTAGACTGGCTAGATAACCTAAGTCTTGAGTAAGAATGACGAGCAAACTAGTCTCGTCCAACAAACAAACGCGCAACTCCGCTAGGAGAAGCCAATCGTCCAGGTAGCAAAAATAGCCGAAGGCCGCATCGCCTCAGAGAGGCTGCCAGCACGGCTACAACCTGAGTAAGAACCCGAGGGACTGGGCACGGCCCGACGTGAAGAGTGCGAAAACGATAAGTCTCTGAGAGGAAGAAAAAACCCCAGAAGATCGCGCAAAGCGCGATGAACGGGAAAGTGGAAATACGCATCTTCGAAAACTATCAAGACCGCGTAGTCCTTCCTCTTGATCAACGGAAGAATGGAGGCGAGAGTCTCCATCCGAAAATGTACTGAAGTTTTCCCGAGCGCTTGGGAATAACAAAAGTCGGAGAAAGGGAAAAAGACAGCCTGTGAGGTGACCGAGTTCCTATAGCACCTCCGGGGAGCGGGGCGGACAGATCTATGAAGAATCAGTCTCGTCCGCCAAAGAGAACAAAAGCGTCCCCGGAGATGGCCTCCCAAGCGGGGAGAAAGGAACGAAGACAGCCACCAACCAATACTCTGCGACGGTACATGACCGAGGCAGCTGCAGTGGAAAACTATGACCACTGCAAACCAAACATGACGCTCAAAAGAAGCACCGCTTCAATGCGTCCAAAATCCAGCTAGAAATCCTCCGCAAGAGAAAAACGCTCGGAGGAATCCCGCTGCCTGAACCCAAGCAAAGCCGAACCCTGCGCGCGGGTTGACTAAAAGTCAGGGAAAGTTTAGAACAAAGCAATCGCTTCTACCCCACAAAGGGAGAGCAACTAAGGCTCTGCCTGCCCCAGCGATTCGGAAACCGAAACTTGAGAGGCCGCTTCCAAAACTGGATCCGCCTGAAATAATCGTGACAAAGAATCACGAACAAAGGCCGAAACGGTCGGATTCACGCATGAACCGCCATAAGCCTCCTCACCCGACGGAGCCCCGAAGCTGCGAGACTAGGAGGCGCATGTGATCCCATCACAGACAAAGAATAAACCATAAAAGGCTAATTAGTCTCGATGTCCGACCCAAAAACGGGACAAGAGCAGGGGATGTGAATCCTGGTACAAGGGACCAACCCTGAGTCTGGGCAAAGCCCATCCCACACTGAACAACTCAGCTTGAGAGACCGGAGGGTTAGCTAAACCCGATGGGCAAGAGGCAGGCAAAGCCTTGCCTCTTTTAGCCCCTTCCCTAGGCTTCTGATTGGCCCAAAAAGAGCCTAAGTCGAAACCCGCTTTTCAGAGCGTTTATTCGGTTTCGTTCGGATCCCCGAAGCCCTTCGGGAACACGAACCGAACCCTCCGCTGAGGGACGCTCACCTCCCTTTATGGGAGAAGTGCGCTGAGGGTATTGAACCCAAAGACGCGCACCAATTACCCATATCGGCCGAGCAAGGAGATGCAACAGCCATGGGCCGGACGCCAAGGCGCCCAGAGCAAGGGCGGACCGGGATGACCCGGCAAAGGAACGCCAACAAAGGACTCAGCAGGAATCCCGCTGCTTAAACCAACGCGAAGTCGAACCCTGCGCGCGGGTTGACTAAAATTCAGAGAGATATCTGGATAACAAAGCAAAATCGCTTCCACCCCACAGAGGGCGAGCGATTGAGACTCCGCCTGCCCAAGCGATTCAAAAAAGAAGCTTGAGAGGCCACCTCCAAATCTGGTTCCACCCGAGTGGAAAGAGACAAAGGAACGCTAACAAAGGCCTCAGCAGGCAGAGCCCCGCATGGTTCAACGAAAGTCTCCTCGCCCAGCGGCGCCCCAAGGGCCGCGGGAATAGAGGCACATGCGAAACCGACTCAGACAAAGACGAATCCAACACAAAAGGCTGATTAGTCTCAAAGTCAGACCCCTGAATAGGGACAGAAGTCAGGGTTGAAGTTGCCGGTACAAGGACCAACCCTGATTCTGAGCAAAAGCCCGCATCATGCTGAACATGTCAGCGTGAGAGGAGCTAGCTGGGTTAGCCAGGCCAGACGGGCAAGAGGCCGGCAAAGCCTTGCCACTTTTTGCCCTCTTCTTGGCCTTTTTCTTGGCTGGCTCGACAAGAGTCGTAGCCGAAACCCTTTTGTTAGAACGCTTAATCGGATTCGTTCGGATCTCCGAAGCCACTTCGGAAACACGAACCGATCCCTCCGCGGAGGGACGTTCACTTCCCCAAAAAGGGATTGGAGCGCTCATGGCGTAAGCCTAGAGAATCGCCCAAATCACCCATATTGGCTAAGCAAGAAGATGCAGTAGCCATGGGTTGGGAGTTAAAAGCTCCCAGTGCGTGGGCAGACCGAGATGACTCGGTATGTGCCCGATGACTACTAAAGGCGTGTGAACCCGCTATTGGACCGCTCGAAAGCTGCAATAGGGGAGCACTAGTAGTCACGCACTCAGGTGAAAACACCTGTTGCTCCGAAGAGCGTCCATAATTGTTAGCTCGAGCATTCCCATTAGCTGGCAATGTAGACAGCCCAGGAAGTACTCGTTCCCCCATATGGCGTTTGCCGGGGGCTAGGGTTTGAGAACCCAGACCAACATGGACTAAGCCCGTGGGTTGCCCTGCAGTAGTGGGGCGCGTCTCCCCTAACGGATCAGAGCGAGTGAACGCTACCGTACGGGAAACAACCGCCTCCCCCCTCTGGTCTCAGCGACCGGGGGATTGGAATCGTTAGATATCCAAACCACTAGAATCTGACGCCACCCACCCCGAAACCACGGGCTTCGGAGTTGACAATCCCGACTCAGTTAACGCCACCCGTCCCGAAGCCGCAAGCTACGAGACTGGCAAACTCTGCAAGGAAACACCACTAGGCAACTTACCCTTAGCCCTCCTCCCTCCCCCATGTACCGAAGTACTCGGGAGAGTTCTGGAAGGCCGAGTCGTCTTGCTAGACGACTCTTCGGAAGAAGCAGGTCTCCTTGACCTAGCTGCTTCTTCTTCCAAATCCATACCACTGCAATAAAACAGACAATAAAGTATACTTTTCAAATTAAGAAATACTTCAACTGAATGCAGTAAAATAAGGGTAAAATTATTTGGGAGATACGCACTAAAGAAATTTTCACAGCCTAAAAACCGTAAGAATAAACGCCGAACCCAAAGGCTCGGTGACAAACGGAAACACCCGCAAACACGGAAATATCTACGTGGGGCTGACCGTGAAAGAGAAAAATAAATGCCAAGAAAGGGAATAAAAAAATCCCTTGCAATCGGCAAGAGTGACTACTAAAACACAAAGTACTATAATCTAAACGAATATAGGTACCTAAAAGTGCTTTAACTATGTGAAAAAGCGCACCAAAAAGATACTATACGACCTGATTTCAGGAGCGCTGTGACTATACGTCCTAACTCGTCGGGGGCGAGCAAGAAAGAGGAAGATGGACGTAGCGTGTTGACGCGCGTGAGTGGCGAAGGGGACAATAGGATTACGGGGGGTGCGCACAATATTGTGACTCATGTGTGTTAAATTCTCGAAGGGGTCCCGTAGTCAAGACTACAGGCATAATAGGTAGGTATATATGATTTATTGCAGTAAATTAATGGCTCGAACTTGTTCTTGAATTATACAAAAATATTACATTTTAATTGAAGTCTTTCATCTCACACAATCGCATGGTCTCCTCATTGTCATGCATACAAAATAGTTGAAATGAAGTGCTTACAAAAATCTATAATTTCATGCATATTGACCTCTTTGAACTTTGACTTGCTTAAACAAAAATCTAATCACTTCATCTCACTATGGTGATGCATATTAATAAGTTTGAAGGTCATAGCTCACATGTTTTTGAGATCTCGTTAACGAGGCTAAAACCTGAAAAATGAGAATTTACCTCTATGATCTTTGGCCGAAGTACACCAAAATCTAATCAGATCGTCTTCCTATGGTGATACATACTAGCACCAAGTTTCAAGTTCATACCTCAAATGGTTCCTGAGATATCGTGTTAACGACAGAGTGGAATGGACGGACAACCCTAAAACATAATGCGGAGGCATAAAAAGGGCTCTGGTATCAAATATACCTGTACAAACGTTGACATACAAGTGTTGCAACGGCTATTAGGTTAAGTTTAGGATTAGGGCTAGATTAAGTATATTTTTGGTCCAGGATTAAGGTCTTCTATCAGTGGAGCACCATGAAGCATTGTCACCCATATATAAAGGCATTGCTTTCTTACCATTTGCAGTGATTTGACCAGTGAATGTCTTTAGCCCTGTTATGGTGTGATCACCGGAGAGCGTCACCACCTCAGTCATATCCACGTCATCCACTGTCCCTGTAGTGCTCAATTCTCCTGTCACATCGATACCTCCGCTTATCGTCAAGGTAACGGATATATCCTTGCAGGCAGAAAAGTTAGCAGGTATAATTATCATCCTCACTTTCAATCTGAGACATTTAGTGGAGCAATATACTGACCAAAATATGAGTTTAGCATCTTAGTCGCATTTTTTTTCCAATTCTGTTTTTCAGCTGTCATTAAGATATACAGTAATATTTATATACAAGATTACATGTCAGGTTCTTTATGTTTATAAGAAGTTTCGCAAAGACCAACTGAAACTACAATATTTACTGCAGTTGATTCAAGCCTAAAATAAAAGTGAAGATTTGCTTGGCAAAAAAATGCTACTTACTACATCGGCAGTTGTATCAATAAATTCATCATACAAATCCTGAATGTTGATGTCAGTGTTCACAAGGTCAGAGGTTACCGTAAGTGTCGAAGGTGCAAGGTCGCCCACCGCCTCAAAGGAGGCAAATGTCTTCTGACCTGTACACAAGAGAAGATACATAGAGTTGGAGCTTTGTATCAGTCTCGGTATGGGGAGTTCTATGACACATGTGATCATGCGATTATTACAAGACTCCCCCCTCCCCCCTCCCCCTCCCCCCTCCCCCCTCCCCCCCCCCCCCTCCCCCCTCCCCCCCTCCCCCTCCCCCCTGCTGAGACGTTTCCTCTGAAGTCCAAATTTAATATGGATAAAAATCAAAACAAAAATATGGAAAAAGCATTTATATCACTAGGAAAGCCTTGAGTAGTTTTGCAATCTTGATCAATAGCAGTGATAATAATGCAATGATGCTAGAATTATCAACCAATAGAGGCTTACTCGACTAGTACTTCTTTAAAATGTATGCTTTTCAAGCAGTCTAAGACTCGTTTCATTTCTTATGAAAAAGATGTTCAACAATACTTAAGACAAATAGCAGATTGCACAGCTGCACAAATTCAATTCTGATAGAATCATTCATTTGATTAAATCGTTGATTCAAATTTTTTTTTTTCTAATAAAAATCAGTACCCTAAATCAGTTTGGGAATTCTAATCTTTTTTCCTTAGTATTAATAAAATGCCAAGTAAACAATTATTGGTTCTAAAACATAATTTGTCTGTTTGCAGCCAGAAGGGCGTTCAACTCTATTTAACACAGTAACGCCCTTCTGGCTCTCAGTAGACGATATGCTCCGGCAACAATTGGCTCTGCGGTCCTGGACCCAAATCTAAATCTAACCCTAAATCCAACATCAAACCCAACAACAACCCTAAATTTATATCTTTGATGAAATAAAGTCCAAAGCAAATGCTGTTGGAGTAAATGTAACGTGTAGATCACCAGGGCTCAATCAATAACAAGTTGCAATAACTGTTATAAGCTACATTACTGAAATCCTTGTATTTGATTGGCCGAGAGTAAATTTGTCATAGAAATGTGGTAGTTGTTACTGATTTATGAAATGAGGCCATGATAATTACATACCTGTAACAGTCTGAGGACCTGTATCCAAGAGTACAGTATCAGGAAGTTCATTATCCATGGTCGTAAGCATGTTTGCGTTGGTGTTCTTTTTGCTAATGATCCTTTGCAACTGTGCAGCTTCCTCATTGGTCAGGACAACATCATCCAGAACTTGAACTAACAAAGACAGAAACAGAGTGTAGAAAAATAATTGTGCACAAGAGCTCAATTTGGATTTACTACAGAACAGCGAGATTTCCTTGCGACAATTTCATGTATTTGTGGGTCTCCTTGAATTTTGTTTTCAGAGTTCGTCTTTCACCACTCTGTTCTAGCTATCAAAAGGTCTTCCCGAGCCTTCCAGAGCTAAATCGCTCAACACTCCCCAAAATCAAGGCAAACAAACACCAAAAGACATTGGATTAAAAAGGTTTGATATTCCCTTCATCCAACTTCTTTGTGGTATTACTTTAATATAGCCACTACATACCTCCACCCATTGCACACTGGTTCAAGTCTCTGGGATCTTGTGATCTGCAGGGCTCTGGGAGCAAGGAGGCAATTTAAACATCTAGTAATATGGGAGCATAAAGCGTAACCAAGCACTTACTATCTTCTATGACAATATCGTCTGCTGAAATTCCATCCAGGAAGGAAGCATTTCCACTATAGGTAAAATTGCCAATGTCGATCGTAACCACGTCTGGCATCTCATGGATGATAGTGGTATACACGTTGGTGACATTCTGATACTCGGTTTCACTGGTGTTGCACGCTTGTTCGGACACATCCAAAAAATTTGACAAAATGTTAACAGGGGCAAACTGAAGCTTGAACAAGTTTGTCTCACTTTTGTCTTGTTCCGAGTGGCTCGCAAGGACCAAGTCCGCCCTATAATCTGCATAGGTCACGGAAATGGCGTTAATGGGTAGTGCAAGAGATGACTGATTGAACTGTTTGGACGATTCTTGGAATCTCCAACCGTCATATTCGTAGACAGTGATGCTAGTAGCAGTGTGGATGATGAGAGTGATGAACCCTTTGTTCTCGCTAATAACAGTGTACCAGCCGCGGATATCTGCAACCTCCAGACATTGGAATGGTAGAAACCGATCTTTGTTATACTTGTAGATGACGGACTTTGGCGTTCGACCTAAAATGTAAACAAAATTACGTCATGCTGGAGAAAGATTTTGCTTAGTGCATAACACATTGAAAAAAAATTTCTTTGTGCTTTTGGATTTAATCTGACTGGCTTCCTTTCCTACTGCCATGGCACATACCTACCAGGTATGGGCGAGAGAAACAACCACAGAAAAAAACCCCCAGACAACTGCATGCTGTGGGCGGCAAATCCCGCCCAAATGTTGAGTCTTGAACATTTTGTTTAGGCTCAGAATGGCTTGAAAATTCTTCTTCATACAGAAACCTGTGCCTTCAATATAATATCTTTGCCGAGTTTGCTCAAGAAAAAAACTCATTAAAAGTTGTAACATAATACATATTTATATTGCGCTTAATACAATGTTACTAAGCGCTGAAGTAGTACCCTGGGTTTAGCCCAGCTGCCCTATAAGGTGCTGAAAGCATTCCAGGAATAAATTCCTACCAGGTACCCATTTACTACACCTGGGTGGAGAGTGGCAAATGTAGATTAATGCCTTGCCAAAGGACATCTAACCACAAACCACGAGATCCACAGGCCGGTGGCGTATCCACTAGACCACAACACCTCTACTATTAACTATTGAAAGTTCATTTTGAGAATTGACAATTTATAAAGCATTTAAATGTAACGTTTCTCAAAACTTAACTGGGCGTTGTGGCGTGCGCCTGTAAGCTAGCTAACAGTGGAATTTATAAACTGATTCAGCGGACCCAGGTTCGAGACTCGAGTCACATCTTTCGGATGGTGACGTTAAAGGTCGGTCCCCAGACATAAATAATCATATCTGATTGATACACTTCTGTAAAAACCCAATTACACATACACACACACACAGTCTTGTATGGCTTTATTTCCGAGGACAAGTATTGTTCCTCTATTGTTCCTCCGACGGAATAAAGCACAAATTCATTGTTCGAGGACTATTGTCCGGCTTCCGATGACCATTATTGTCATGATTTTTTTCTTGTTCTCTGTCCGAAAATGTCCTTGGACATGCTGCTACACACGCCCACACACACTTAACCGCATTCATTAGATTAGATTGCTAATCCACACATACACAGCATACTCCACTTGACTGGAGGGCTCATTTATAAATTGATTCAAATTGCTGATTTCAATAAATCTATTTCAAAAGTTTTTACAAATTCACCATCCCTGAAAGGATAAGAACTAGCAAACCTTTTTCTTCATATGTGTTGGCCACGAGAAGAAATACTTCCAGATCAAAGCCCGAGCCAAACGTGAAAACGTCCATATCTAGGGCGCTGTACGTTTTGATAGTCTGAAAGCTCTCAAATTTATGGAGATGGAGGTTGTAAAGGAGAATCTCCGAATCTGCTATAGGGTCACCGTGTGCATTTGCGCTGCTTGCCAGGCCAAGAAAGACGCGACTGAAAACACAGAAAGGAACGATGCTCACAAGGTTGGGTTTGGGGAAAACTGCAAACTCGTCCATATGTCCACCTGAATACAACCAGAATAGAACCAGGGCCCCATTTCATAAAACTTGTTAATCAGTAACAACTGCTACATTTCTATGACATATTTGGTCTCAGCCAATCAGATTCAAGGATTTCAGTAGGTTATAACAATTGTTTTATGAAACGGGGCCCAGACATGTTTGGAATTAACACCGCCATCATCAAGAATTCACAAAAGTTTCATGGTTCAGAATTTTCAGGTTTTATAGTACACCTTAGACGAATGCACACTATTTCTGAAGTTCAGGAGTCAAGCTTTCAATTTTTATACACACCGAGATAAAAAAAAAAAATTTGCAGATGTTCCGTTGTGCTTAATTTACAATATCCATAGGATTTTGATTCATTTCTAACCTTTCCATTCATACATGACAGCAGCCTCAACATTAATGGTTACATGCGCTCTTTCAGCCACGACAATGAACTGAGTGTCGCCCCCAATGATTGTCTCCACTGCAGTTGGCTCCGTACAATACAGCTTCTGTATTTGAAAGAATATCTGGGAATCAACGGGCTGGTCCACATTCCACAGGTACGTGTAAACTCCTGCAGTGCTCACGCTTCCTTTAAGGAAAAGGACGAAACGCATATGAAAATCGTATTATCATTAAAACAAAAAAGTGCATAAAATGGTCCTGAAGGAAGTGAATGGCACATCAAGCCTTGGAAAAGATTTGTAGAATCAGCACTGAATTTCTTATTTACTAGATAAATCTATATACCTACCTATTATGGTAGTCTCCTGACTACGCTACCTAGTCGAGAACTTTTAACACAAAGAAGTCACAATATTGTGCGCACCCCCCACCTATTGTTATCCCTTCGTTCCTCACCCGCATGAATACGCAATGACCATCTTCCTCTATTGCAAGCAACCTCAAGAGTAAGACATGTTGCTTGCAAGGCGAGGGGAAGGAGGGAGGAGGGAGGGTCATAGGTAGGTATATAGATTTATCTAGTAAATAAGCTGATTTTACAAATTTACTGTAATAAATCATATATACCTACCTATTATGCTAGACTAATACCCATTCAAAACCGGGTGGCATTTAAGTGAGGAAGGAAAACATGGTTACAGGGAAGACAATGCCGCCTTCAAAGTGGTCGACGCAAAAAAAAATTCTGCTCCTGTAGGAATATCCTTAAGGTAGCATGAGATGAAGGAATTGGGCGAACGCCAAAAGGCAGCCCTCAAAATATCATCCAGCGTCATACCTTGAAAAAAAGGGCCCAGGAAGTGCTAACACTACAAGTGTCATGAGCATGGGGCTTACTATCTGGTTAGAGAGCCTTCGGGCAGTCGGCCCGAATAACGTCTAAAAATGGAATCAAGAGAAGCTGGAGAAAAGGGCTCTCGAGTGATCAGAAACAGCTGATCATCCTTGCGACATGTCTTAGTCTTATCAATATACCATTTAAGAGCTCTGACAGGACACCAAACCTTGTCCTCGCGTATTGACGAGATTTCAGATAATGGACAAAGAAAAACTTCAACAGGGCCAGAAGAAGCCGTCTGGTTCTTGGCAATGAAAGAAGCTTTAGGTATCAACCTAACACCTTTTCTCTCCCAGCGAACATGACCGGGAGTAAGACAGAGGGCGTGAAGAGTGCTGTGCCTCTGATTAGAGGCAATGGCTACCAAAAAGAGCGTCTTCACCGTAAGGTGGTGGAGCGAAGCTTTACCCAACGGTTCGAAAGGAGGGTTAGCCAGGGCTTCTAGAACCCAAGGCAAACTCCAAGACGGGACTAATTGAGAAAGAGGGGGACGTTTCAGAAAGAAAGACCGAATTAATCCACTCAACAGCGAGGAATTGGAAATCCCTGAACCATCCGGAAACCCTGTATGAATGGCACCAATCGCAGACCGGTAGCATCGGATAGTAGAAATAGACCTTCCTTTGTCAAACAGCAAGATTTCAAAAAAATTTAAAAATCCGCAATTGAACCAATAGGAGCCTTTAGACAGGGTTTGATCCCGGGTCTAACACCATTGAAAAAAGGCTGCAAGAAGGGAATTGAAATTTCCCTAGTAGAGTCTCTACGACTGGACATTACAAAGTCTGCGGCCCTTTCAGAAAGACCCGACTAGGGGCCAAACAGTCAAATGAAGGGACGCTGCTCTGTGGTGAAGAATCCCCAAAAGGGGCTGCAACACCAGATCCTTCAACAGAAGAAGAAACGGTTGAGCCACCAGAAGGTTCACCAACTCCGGGAACCAATTCCTCTTGGGCCAATAAGGAGCTATCACAAGAAACCTTCCCTGATCTTCCCTGATCTTCTGCAAGACTCGCGGAATCAGCAGGAAAGGAGGAAAAGCAAACCCTCAAAGGTTCTGAGGGAGAAGGCATCCAGGGGCCCAGGCCTCCCGGTCGCGAACTCAGGAGCAGTACCTCGGAAGCTGGCGGTTGAGAGCTGTCGCAAATAGGTCTACCTCCAGCAGGCCCCAGCGATTGTAAATGAGGGAAAAGACCTCTGCATGGAGCTTCCATTCTGATGGAAGACACCTGCCCTGGGATAGGAAGTCTGCAATGAGGTTTTCCTGACCGGGGATGAAAGAGGCAACAGGCATGATCGCCATGTGACGACACCACTTCCACAGTTGTGCGGCCAAGGCATCCAGGGTGGCAGAACGGGTGCCTCCCTGTCGATTGATATAAGCCGCAACCGTTACATTGTCCGTGAGAATCAGAACTGAACGACGGAAAAGTCGACGTCTGAAGTGAGGCAGAGTTGAGAAAACTGCCATGAATTCTAGGACATTGATATGGGGTAGAGTCCCAAAATGAGACCAGTCCCCGAAACCGTGGTGCCATTGCAATGTCCGCCTCACCCTACCCGAGAGGCATCTGTCGAGACTGAGATTGACGGAAGAGGGTACGGAAGGACTTGTCTCGCGCGAGAAATGCCGCATTTGTCCAGCGGGAGAGAAGGGATTTCTACTGGGACTGGAATCCAGACCAAGAGAGAATCCCTGCACGGTTTGTAAAACCCGAGGAGATGCCTCTGAAAGGGCCTCATAAGGAGCCAGCAATCCTCTAGATCATCGACCAGAATGGCTAGATAACCCAAGAACTCAAGCCACTGCCTGGCCCTGACCCTTCTGGCCAAAAGTAGCTTGCGAGCCGCTGAGACAATAGAGAGTATCCGGTCTCGACAGGGGGGGTGGTAATTGGTTCTGAATACGTATCACCGCCCCCAGAAATAATGGTCGGCGTGTAGGAATCAACTTTTCCCAATTTATTAGGAAATCTAAGTCTTGAGTGTACATTGACGAGCACGTGTGATCCGTCTGAAAGACAAGCCTCCAACTCCGCTAGGAGGAGCCAATCGACCAGATAGCAAAACAGCCGAAGGCCGCGGCTCCTCAGCGAGGCTGCCAAGGCAGCCACTACCCATGAATAGGGATATGGAAATACGCATCATTAAGATCTATCGCCGGGAAGGGGCTCGCGTCGGCTGGGAGGGAGCGCGAAACTGCTTGGTCATCTCGGTGACCTGCTTCCGTGCATCAAACTCCCTTTTAAACTGTAGCGAATTGTCCGCCAAAGTCTCGGAGAAGTGACGGTATGTCGGTCTCCTTTAACCCCAAGGGCGGAGAGGGCCAACACCCTACGGCAGTTCGTAACAGAAGCAGCCGCACCGGAGAGTTGTGACCACTGCAGACCTGCTAGAGTAAGCAGCAGGTCATCAACAAGCTTATCACCCTCGGTGACATTCTACTCGTCCGCCCTGGATCTGAGGTCAGAAAGAGTCCTGAAATGCGGCCAAGCGCATACCAGCTCTGATTTGGCCGCCGACATTGCCCAACGTCTATCCTCGGCCTTAAATGCAGAGGAAGTAAGCGGGTTGAGTGTACGCGAACGTCGACCCACCACCAAATTCTCCGGAGAGAGAGACTTAGCTTTGAAAAAGCTTTCCTGATATTGGGATGTAAAGGCAAAAGCCTTGCCCTTAATCAGACCAGAGCACCTAAAGAGAAGCCCGGTCTCGATGTGGTCATACTCCGCCATGAAATCCTCCGTGAGGGGAAAACCCTTGTCTGAACCCCCGAGAAGTCGAACCCAGTGCGCAGGTTGACTGAAATCGGGGAGATATTTTGGCCAACAAGGCAGCAGCCTCCGCCCTGCAAAGAGAAAGCAATTGAAGCTCTGCCTACTCCACCAACGTCGATTCAGAAACCGAAAATTGAGAAGCAGACTCAAATTCTGGTACCGCTCGATTAGATTCGGACAAAGGCCCGCAAACAAACGAATCGGGCACATACTCCCATGGGTCACTATAGGTCTCCTCACCCGGTGGAGCCCCAAGGGCTGCGGGTGGAGGAGACGTTAGAAACCCGGTTCAGACAATGGGGTATCGGCCGAGCAAAGTCGGACCGAAGAGTCTCAGCGTCAGACCCCTGAAGAGGGATAGAACCAGGGGCTGCGGTATCTGGTAAGAGAGACCAGCCCTGCCGCCGAGCGAAAACCCGCATCATGCCGAGTAGCTCAGATTGAGAAGGATCAGACGGGGGCAGCAGTGGGCAATGCCTCACTTTTCTTAGTCCCTATAAATGCGTCCTCCATAGGCTTCTTTTTAGCCGGCTCAAGAAGAGCCGAAGCCGTGACCCACTTCTTGGGGTGTCTGACAAACTTCGGGCGGTTCTCTGAAACAACTTCGGAATCACAAACCAAAAACATCAACAGAGGGATGCCCGCCTCCCTCCAGGGGAGAGGTGCACTGAGGGTATGTACCCAAAGTCGCGCACACACACTATCCGTACTAGCTAAGCAACTGGAGGCTACAGCCATGGGTCGGGCACTCGAGGCGCCAAGTGCGAGCCCAACTGTGAGTACTACTAATAATATGTGAAACCACTATTGTTCCGCCTGTGGGCGGCAATAGGAGGCCACTAGTAGTCGCGCACTCAGGTGACAACACCTGAAGCTCCACAAAGCACCCAGAATCATTGGCTCGAGCCTTCCCATTAGCTGGCAAATGCAACAGCCCGGGTAGCACTCGTTCCCCCATATGGTTTGGAAGACCGGGCGCTAGGGTATGTAAACCCAGACCAACATGGGCGGTGCCCGTGAGCTGCCCCGCAGTAGTGGCACGAATCTCCCCTAGTGGCACTGGGCCCTGTGCGAGTGCACGTAGCAGGCTGGGAAGCAGACGTCCCCCTTCTGGTCGGAATGACGGGGGGATTGGATTTATGATATCCACACCCGCCCCGAACCCGCCAGCTTCGGGGTTGGCGTCCCAATCTCAACTAAAGCCACCCGCACCCGAAGCTCCGAGCTTGACAAACTCTGCTGGGTATCACCATTGGGCAACTTACCTGCAGCCCTCCTCACCCCCAGCTACAAAAGTACGAAGGAGAGTTCTGGAAGGCCGAGTCGTTTTGCTAGACTCTTCGGAAGAAGCAGGTCTCCATGACCTTACTGCTTCTTCTGAACTCGTATTGCTGCATTAAAACAGACAATAAAAGTGTACAAAAATATGAAAATGTTTTCAAAAAGCATGCAATAAATTTACCTAAAAATTTGAGGATACGCACAAATTCTTTATTACAAACAAACATCGTACTTCAGCAAACACCGAAAACACCAAGACACAGAAATAACGTGGGGCTGATCACTAAAAGGAAAAAAAACTGCCTGAAAAGGAACTTTAAATAGGCAAAAAGTGACAAAAACACGAAGAGTACTATAAACCAAAAATGAAAATAAGTACAGAAAAGTGCTTTTAAAGGTGTAAAAGTGTGCTGAAAAGATACAAATTGACCTGAATTCAGGAGTGCCATAACCTAACTATCAGGAGCGAGCAAAAAAGAGGAAGATGGCCGTTGCATGCTCATGCGGGTGAGGAACGAAGGGGATAACAATGGGTTAAGGGGGTGCGCACAATATTGTGCCTTCTTTGTGTTAAAAGTTCTCGATTGGGTAGCGTAATCAGGTAGGTATATACGATTTATTGCAGTAAATTGTGCTTTTATATAAGCTATCCGTGAATGCTTGGGAAAATCATGTATTGTAATGTACAGATATAATTATAGTTGGATTTATAAAGGACTTTTTTCTTACCGTAAGAAAGTGCCAAATACATGTACTTTCATAACCCCATCTTAAAGCTGCACCAATTAGGTGCTAAGTATTTGAGGAACTTCTTCCTAACAGGTATCCATTTACTTCACCTGGGCCCTGTTGCATAAAACTTACCAACCATTAACGGTAACTTTGACATCAATGGTAACTCCCATGGAAACCTTGATTTTGATCGGCTGTTGAGTGATGTTACCATGGTAATTACCATTGATAATTCACCATTAATGGTAAGTTTTATGCAACAGGGCCATTGGTGGCGAGCAAGTGGCGAAATTAGATTCACGTCTTGCTAGAGGACGTTAGTGCTATGGCAGTGATTTGAACCTTGTACTATATGGTCCAAATCTGATTGACTTACCATCACCAAATTGTGCCACTACAATGTAATATAGTCCATTGTAGATAAAGAAGTCGACATCTGTGACTCCTGGAGCCTCCTTCGTAAGTATCAACTCCGCAAGCCATGTCTAGAAAACCAAACATAAAGAACAAAAGATGCATAAAAACATGTTAAGGTTTCACGTACTGGCTCAAACAAATCGAAAGAAAACTGTTAGAAGAATTTGTATTGCATTGTGGCCAATTTTATTTTTTTAAATAAAATTTTATACGTTCGCACGTTCTATTGTGACGGAATAAACGGCATTGTTAGGATTCACCTTTCCGTAGGAGTAATATAATCATATTATATACATATATATATAAACACGCCTATTTGCAGCGTTAAGGAAATCCTTTCATCTCAGCCTATTGTTATCATTCCCCTTAACGCACATCGAATTTCCCCGCAACGCCAAATTTCAATTGGGACGGAATAAATTACATTGTTAGGATTCCCCCTATAGTAGGAAATAGGGATATTTGGCGGATCGCATTAAACACGACGTCCCCTCGACTATTCGGAACCGTACCCAATCAGCGAACGCAGCCCGTCTGTGCCTGCAAATCTGAAATGCACGCTAACAGACCAAAGATAGCCAAATGCGATTCAGCGATTGGTCTCCATTTGCTGAACAATGCAGCTTGCGCACAAAGCTATGCCGACGATCAATTCTCAATTATGTCCCGGGCCAGAAGCGCAGCGCATTTACGCTTTCTGGAAGCTGCCTACATTCAAACCTACGTGCCCCTTCTGTGCAGACAAAAGGAGTTCGTCCAAGCTTTGTGATTGTTCTGAAATTACGGCGTCTGGGTTGCGTCCGGGCTCATCGAGTATAATATAGTTGATTTCAAGTAATTTGTTATATACCTGCGTGATAACTAAGCTTTTCGACCTGCACTCATCAGGTTATTGTGTCTTTTTCGTGCCGTATTGAAATATATATATGCTGATTTCTTAAGAAACTACAAGGTGGTAAATTGTGAAGATGCTAATGTTCAAATCATTCATCTAAACAAACAGAGTTTTAGGTTCTTGCCCATGAAGCTCAACTTACAGTGAAATACAGGCCAATATTAATATTTCAATTAATATTTCAATTAATATAAAATATCTATTTTCTCTTTCCAGTATCTGAGCCCTACAAATTTGTAATATTCAGAACTTTCTCAAAGATTTATAAAAATCCATTCAACAGACCGGTTCTGTACTGTATTCAAATTTATGCACATTTCTTCTCTAAGCACCTAGTGACAAGCTATTCCATTATTTTTGCTTTTTATAATCGAGCCTCATTGCTTGGAATCCAGTTTGCATACATTACTTGTTGCTACATCCAGCAAGCTTCTGGTAAGCTTTCAGGTGGTCAAAAAAAACCTTTGTTTAAAAGTTATGTATAAAATTTGCATACGTCACCAAAGCGGTCTATTTCCCAAAATATAGAAAGATACCCATGAGAGTACTATAGAGTAAGGCTGCGATATTGGAGAAAGTGTGTTAAGTTATTTGCATTTATCAGAACTAACATCCAAACAAACCAGTAGAAGAGCATTATATTGCTCAGAACAAATATTTTTATACTCTTAAATTGACCTGTTTATTATTGTATTTCAATTTATGCATGTTTCTCTCCAGAATCCTTAGTTACTATGTAGTGCACATGCTATGCATAATGACACATCTATGGATGGAATTCATTTTGCATACATTGTTGCTATGTCAGGCAAGATTTTGAGTCATCAAGAGAAACTTTTGTTGTTAAAGTAAACATAAAATTAGTAAACAGGTCTATTTTTAGTGGGCCAGTGCATATCTGGAGAACATTTAAAATATACCTTTTTTTATAAGGTCCTAGAAAGATTTACAAACAGTAAAAAGGCTTTTCCTTTTTTACTTGCATTGTATACTTGGCACTTGACCAGCACAAGATACAATAAATCGGCTGATAACTGTACCACACTGGAGAAAAAAGAATTCAAACTCTAATTGGGCAAGTCCAATCTATTGTTGTCCGAAACACTTTCGACCAATGACCACATCAAAGATATTGGTATTTGATTGTATCAAGCTGATAGCTGTCCTAGAGCTTGGATCTGACAAATATTAAGTAAAATTGATATTTTTATGTTCGCAATTATAGGACTGAGCTTGGACTTGCCCATACATGTATGTCGAGTGCTACTTACTTGGTTGTCAAACCTGTAGATATGGACTTCATCGCAGTATGATGGATTGGATGTGCTACTTGCATGAGTGATGATGATGTAGAGATCCTCGTCATAAATCAAAGTTTCCACATCGTTTGGAAAGTCCACAGGAAGAGATAACACTTCTGTGATCGATTTCAGTTCAACCATATCTGAAAGGAGATAACCGACGGGTTCAAATCTAGGAAGATTGAATATTCACATCCTAAGATAAAGCAGAGTTCTGGTCACTTTATAAATTTTACATTGTGAAAGAAACTGTCTCAAAGCAATGGGGAAAGGTTGATCTGTCTTCATAATAGATTTATACTGAGGTTTTGGAATCATCAAACTGATAAGTGAAGAAACTGACCCAATCTCGTTAGAAAGCACATGTACTGCACACACAAGTTGCATGAATAGTTATGATTCATCCAGTAATGCTAAATAGCATTAGTATTATAAATCAAACTAGCAGAAGCAGCCCGTGGACATCCACGGGCACTAGCTGTGTTTATGATTAATCACCGTACCGTATATTTGTTACAATAATCAAGTGAATAAATAAAAAAGTCGGGTAAAGGTATTTTTACCAAGAATTATTTACAACATGTGCATTGGCGGATCCAGGGGGGGTACTTCCGGCCCGTGCCCTCCCCACCCCCCTTTTGGAAGGAAAGTATGCATTTTGACCATATACGATCCGCCCTTTTGTTGATTGTGCCCCCGCCCCTTTTAGAATGAAACTTTTTTTTGCTTGTCAGAGAATTATGGAGGGACCCCCATAACCACCCGCTCCTGAGCGAATTTTGTAGGTCTGACGAAAATTCCCGACTTTCCCCTACTACCCCCTACTACCCCCTAATCTCCCGCTCCCCCCCCCCCCCATTCCATTGTCATCCTATCACCCCCAGCGCGAGGGGAGAAGGGATTAATATACGTATTCATATCATAGTGGAAATATTTTCGAAGGAATTTTCTTATCAGATTTTCTGATAAAGTGTCAAATTAGGGTCTGTGCTTGCAGACTATACCGTACCGGTAGCGAACGTCGTGAAACCATAGAGTTACATACACACTAAAGTGTGTGTGTGACCATGAAGCTTCAAATGATGTAACTCTATGCGTAATGTACCTGTTTGACCTGTACATGTGCGAACGATCTAACACGTGTGTATAATACTGTACTGTACATTGAAGCCATCCATGCATGCGGATATGGCCACGCTGTTCTAATTTGGCATACCTCCCCTTCACAGGTTAAGGGTATGGGCTGGACTGCATGAAGCTACAAACCCGCTACATGGGTTGGCAGAATTATTAGGCCTACTCCCTGCGGAAATTCAATGTTTAAAAATGAATTTATGAAATATGGACGGCACGTCGGCCCTTAAAAAGTGCCTCCCACCCGTGGGTACCAAAAGGCGGGGACCGAAAGGGCCAGGGGAGGAGCCTATTTGAAAAAAAAAAGAGCCCCAAATCCTTAGTGTATTATATTAATAGATACTGGACATAAGCTTACTCACTACTATAGCTGTTCTTCGCAACGCTTCACCATCAGTTACTTCTGGCTTCTTCAGGGGTTCTGAATCCTGTTGTGGGGGACTTTGTCTTGTCTTTCATGTCTGTTCGTCTAACCGTGAAGTACATGTGAACTTGTTCCAATTTTCCCACTGAAAGTTCATGTGTACTTCACGGTTCGACAGTTCACATGAACGACAGGACAAAGTCCCCCAGAACGGGATTCAGAACACCTGAAAAGAAGTCAAAAGTAACTGGTGAAACGTTGCAAAGTAACAGCTACAGTGAGCAGCTTATGTCCAGTATTTGATTTATAATACCAAGGATAAGTGGCAGGATAAGTGGCATGAATGTTCGCCCGAACATTTCAGCTATTTCTCGTCATATTTTGAATATGAGGGCATTTGAAGAGCTTTCCTTCTCAAGGGACATTCTTCCAAACTGACATAAAGACGGAAAAAGCTAACAAATTATTTTTCACCTCTCCCAGAACTCAACTTTTAAAAAATGTGCTACCAATACCAATTAAATGGTGACAAAAGTCAGCCTATGTTCTGACATAACTAGAATGTCTCACACATTACATACATGTATTATTCTTGATTTTACTCTTATTTTAACAAGATAGTGCCTCAGTGTATTACACCTCAACTCAAGCCCTACCCAAACATTGCAATGTCCACACAAAATGAGGAAAAACTGGTGGATCCGAGACTTTGTTTTCACACCAATGAACTAATGAACTGTTTGATCCTCATTAATTCAATTACAGGGAGATATAAAACAAGAGCCCCAGGGGGCACGACGCTCACCCGAGGGGGATCAATTCACATCTGGTGCAGGGGCCCCTATAAGGCCACCCAGAAAAATTTCCTGAACAACTTTCATTCTTCATCTATGGAGGTATCTCTATACACAATACCAAGACTGAGCTTCCTACCAAGTTTGGTTAAATTCCAATCATGGGTTTTGGAGAAGCTGAAAATGTAAAAAGTTTATGGATGGCGGATGGACATTTTGTGACAAGCAAACCCCCCCAAAAACTAGTGTTTTCTTCGTGTCTTTTTTTTTTATTCTACTGAATAGACATAAACATCTAGTTGGTCGAGGAGTTTCATATTCATATCTTTAAAAAAACTTTGGAGGTTTTCCTCCAACAAATTTGGTGGAGCCAGACGTATACTGTCTCGAACTCAGCAGAGCATATATCCGTGAACAAAGTAGACTTTTAAAGGGATAGTCCACCCCGATTACAAGTTGGTTTTAAAAGCAGAAAAACAGATCAGTGAAGGTTTGAGTAAAATATAAGAAATAAGAAAGTTATGCATTTATGTTGAAGTGGTTATCAATCAGACACAAATTGGCAACTCCGTGACGTATCTTGCGAGCTCCTCTCCCATTCGTCTGTACCCCAAAAATCATTCATTTCCATTTTCTCTAAGGAAATATTCAGTCGTACATGCACCTTAGATAATCATTTATATGCTGTTACACAAAACCTGTAATATGAAACTCATTCCTTCATCAAAAACAAAAAAATTGTCTGTACTGAGCAAATGGGAGGAGCTCGCAAGATACGTCACAGAGTTGCCAATTTGTGTCTGATTGATTATAACTTTAAAAATTCATAACTTTCTTTTATTTCTTGTCTGATTTTTCTCAAACCTTCCCTGACCCGTTTCTTTAATTTTCTGCTTCTTTTAAAGCCAAATATAATCAGGGTGGACTATCCTCTTTTTTTGGCTATGATTGTATACTATAGTATTACCATGATTACTTTCTGATTTCATGTACACAGTTCACAGGAATAGATCAAAAGCATGACAAGAGCCCTCACAAGTTAGGCCTTTGATGCTTTGGTCATGCCTCTCTCACCTCCATCAGCCTAAATCCTGTACTTCATGCTGGCAGTTGTCAGTTTGACATTAAATCGAGGTGGGCATCATCTCATCATGGCACCACCAGAGATCGATGCATGGCACCAAAAGAATTCAAGAACATGAATAACATTAACAAAAAATGAAAGATGAATTGGTGAGCTTGCTCTGGAATCTGGCTGTAGTCCCGTGCCATTTCAAAGTCTAGGTTACAATACAAAGAGGAAATCTGACTTCAGCTTCATTCGTGATTCAGCTGCGTACCATCATCAACTTGGCCTGGTTGAGTTTGGGTAAACAGACATGACACGAGTCCAGCATGTCCAGGCCAGGGAGCTCCAGTAAAGGCAGCGACGGCGGGGCTCCGTAAATTTATTTTTTTTAACCATATACACATGTGAATGACTTTAATTATTCTCTGATCTTAAATCTCTAATCTTGGTTGTCCACATTCACAGTCTGCAGACCCTTGAACGATGGGACAGGAACGTGTGTGATGAGGGTGCAAAGCATGTGTGGGGAATCCTCATCCTCGTTCCTCTTCCTGACAAGCCTTACCCTCACCCTGAAGGGTACACTCCCGACACCCTGTGACCAGATGTGCTTGTTAAGCCTGGTATCAACATGATCAATCCCGATGTCTTCTGTGCCCATCATCTTGGTGACAAATGTGCGGATCTCCTTGATAGCACGTGGATCCCTCCTCTTGAAAGTCCAGTGGAATTACAAATACCGGTCATGCTGGTAAGCAGAAAGAGTGGAGCTCCCTAAAATTAAAAAGTACCGTACTAGTATAGAAGTAGAAAAGTCAGAGTTATTGACAGTTGACACACATGACATGCATGATTGATATCCAAATTCCAAGCATTGCAAAAAGCTTTGTTTTCTTGTGTGAGCCTTTCCAACAGTTCTTCAAGCATGTTCTTGGTTTTGACATGATTGGCGTAATAACAGAAGTACGGTAATGCACATCTTGGATTTCATCAGTCATGCCAGTTTAGATTCTACTACTTGCATGTGAGGTTCAAGATTGGCGCGTGGACGGTGATTTCCCAAGACCAGGGAGCAAGCTCTTGTCGCCTGTTTACAGTACTCCCTAACCAACTTAAATTATATTTCTCCAGGTGAATAATTAGTCTCAGATCTAGCGTTGAATCTATTTTGTTTCGATTACGTTACAATCGTTCTATTTCTATCATCGCTCTATAAATATAAATAAGTCTAAAATTAAAAAGTAAAAATAAATTTTGATCTATAAAATGACAATTTATTTTCTTTTATACTGGTATCTCCAAAAGATTCCATGCTTTACTTTACAATATAACGAGAACGTGTTGGACTATGACGTGATATGTTCAATATCAGAAACTTGAGCAGTATTCTTTATGCCATCGTCAGCGAGCTAGCGTTGAAAAAATACAAGCAGAACTTGGCAAATTCTAATAATCTGGCAGGGTAATATGAGTATCATGGCTGCTCCAAGTTCCATTGAGACTTTGGAACTTCAACTATCAGAAATAGAACTACTCGACAGTATGTTTCCAGGAGATGGCGAGTTTTGCCTCGATGATCATAGCGTGCTGTCCGACATGCGGACCTTCGTTGATGAAGCCGCCGAGGGTACCGGCGTGGCCGATCACGGAATTTCCGGCACCTCGTGGAAAGGAAACACTGGTGAAAACCAAAATCGTATGAGGCAACTCTCGTTTTCTATCAAGATATCTGTCAATGATCACCAAAATGGGATCTCAAATGTAAGTTTGTGACTAACCGGAAACTTTAAGAAAAGGGAGAAGTTAGATTTTACTAGACCGAAGCTGTAATATGCCCAGTTTTGTCTTTTGAATTTGAATTTGTTTTATCAGGACAGTACTCAGTAGGCCTAATTTTTGTTTTAATGTTAATAAGATGCCCTCTACCATGTCTACGTAAAGAGTTAATAGAGACTCACAAATTCACCCAAAATCGGGACTTCAGTTGCAATTATAGAGACCTAAATGAGTAAATATATTATAAGTAAAAACAAAATGATCTCGCCAATGTTGGACTTTCATTGCGACACCCCTCAATGTCACTAAAAACAATGTACAAAATTAATTTAAAATGTATGTTAACTTCCAATTTTACGTTATACTCACATGAAATCGATTGCTTGGATGGATTTGTTAAGTTCAATCCCGAGCAAGCCATCCGGCAATGTCCACACTCCACAGGGTATAAAATTTCAACTTTTGACTGCCAAAACCTGTCCATCGCGGTAACGCCTTGCGACAGCGCTGTGTATATTATTAATTATGCACGGGTGTGACCTTTCAAAAAGTGCAGCGCGATTGCATTCTGCCATTCGACTGTAGGCAGATGACACAATAAATCATTGTTTTTTAGTAAGTTGTAAGTTGGTTAACTAGATGTAACTTAATGAATGCAATCAATCGTTGGAAGTTTTATTTAGTTCAATTTTTAGATGAAAAATATATGTAATTTCAACGAAGAGCATGTAGTCGCACTTTTGTAGTCGCGGTTCACAACGCTAGAGAATGGGCAGGTCATACAGCGCTGTCGCGAATGTGTATAGTTAGGAAAATCTGAAGTTCTGTGAAAAAAATTAGAATCGGCAATCTACCGTTATTCCTTAATTGTCTGTGGAATCATTTATTTTGTTGACAAAATGGATCTACATGTATGTCATAAAGTATATATTGAATAATTATATCCAGATACATCATTAATTATTTTCTTTTTAGAAAACAGATTTTTTTTCAGAGCAAATGCCCTCAAAAAGGTATATCACAGAGTTGCCAATTTGCATTAAAGCGGTTACAACTTTCAAGTTAAACATTTATAACTTTCATACTTATATCAGATTTTCCTTAAACTTCCATTGATCCGTTTCTCTTATTTTTTGATTTTATTCAAATTTAATATCAGGAATTCAGGATGGACTTCCCATTGTTCCTTCGATTTCAAATTAAGTATTCTTCATGGGATGTCTTTTCTTTTTCAATTTATTTTTAATTCAGGTCGATTTGGATTTTCAGTGCCGTCTTCCATTAGAGTATCCCAATGCCCTCCCAGAACTTAATGTCCAATCTAATGTCCTATCAAGGCAGCAGTACAGAATGCTGAATGATGATCTAATGGAGCATATAGAGAGTCTAGACAGGGGAGAGCTATGCATTTCAGAAGCTGTACTGTGGCTACAGGAAAACACCTCTGGTTACCTGAAAACCTTAGAAGTCCCTAGCCAAGGGAATGCGAAGGAACAGAGCAAGAAGAAACAGCCACCCTCATCTTTCACTCGTCTCTGGATACATAGCCATCATATATACAGCCGATCAAAGCGAGAGGACATCTTTGCATGGTCCAAGGAGAGGGGTCTCACAGGGTTCAGTCTTCCAGGAAAACCAGGGATCATTTGCGTCGAAGGACCCCAGGGGGATGTAGACGAATTCTGGCATAAGCTTCGAAGATTAAACTGGAAGAAGTTGACCAGCAAGCACCGGGAGGATTTTGCACTGGATGTTGACGACGAGGAGCTCTTCAGCACAAATTTCAGTCGTCTCAGGCATTTCTTAGATTTTCAGGAGATAAATTTTGATGTGAGGGGTTCTCGCGATTACCATATGGACCTTGGACAGTTTTTCCAGTACCTTGAACAGCATGACTGTGCTGATGTATTCAAGATTTTACTGGGAGTAGATGGAAGGGTGTCTCAAAAGGACACAACTTAATTTTTAAAAACACAATTCTGCTTGTAGTCATCTATTAAATCCTCTAAACACTTGAAAGATAAAGCTATCAAACAAGTTTAGAAAATTGATTATTTTAATTTACAAGAATATGGGAATTGAAATAGAATGACTTGGGTTCAAAGACATGGTTTTTTTCAATGGCCATTCAAGATTGTAGCTCATGGTTAAGTGGATGGCATGAATATTTTCAGGTGCTTTCTTGAACACAAACAATGAACCAACAAATTAATATAATAGCCAGTAGGCATGCTATTTTTATATTCAGAAATCCCATGTCAGTAGTCACTTCATTTCAATTTTGTAGCTTGTTAAATCTACCTCAAGAAGTTTTATTTTGTAAGTTGAGTTCATTTTATCCTGCCTGAAAGTCTCCTCATAAGTGCATTGTGTAAGTGGCAAACAGTAATGCAGTATACATCATTAAAAGAGAATCCTGGAAAGCAAGACCCTGGATAACCCGACCACCTACCCTTGACAGCTCGATTCGGTCAAGTTATCCCGGGTGGGGTGCCTCGCCGGACAACTCTACCCATTTTCATTGCAACTCAAAAAGTCCACACATTTAATCATAATTTACCACTTAAATGGCATTTCATTGTAAAATGAGTGAATTTAGTTCATAAAAAGTGGGTTGAGTTGTCTCGCGAGGCACCCCACCCTGGATAACTCGACCGGGTCGAGCTGTCCAGGGTACGTGGTCGGGTTTTATCCAGGGTCGGGCTGTCTGGACCCCTTAAAAAAAGTTTTGGTCAACACTTCAAAAATGAGGATTTTTCCCATAATTGAGATTGATGACCAATGTTGTATTCACTCGAGACTACTTTACATTTTTGCATGGACATGTATACATGTATGTTGTTCTTGTTTGATATAAATTCTGTGGTAAATACAATTGGTTAAATGAAATTCCATCTGGGTTCAAAACGACTCATCCAAGACACTTTTTGATTGTGTTTAGCAAGCTAGTAAGAGGTGAATGGAAGACACCAGTTCTTTTTCCTCTTTTGTTTTTTTTTTGAGGTTGAGAAGAATACTAAGCAAATCCAAGGTACTTGGTCCTGTATGTCAAAAACTTCTATCACACTTAAGCATGTTAGTATATATGATGATTTGATAAAGTTGAAAGCTAATAGGCATAGATCAGATGAAATATCAAGTAAAATTGTACTTTCAATGTCAGTTTTGCTTGGTAATGTACAGAATACAGGTTGATCAAATATCATGGACTTGCCCTAGTACTTTGTTCATGCAGCTGAAATAAATTTGCTTTACAAAAGTGTACATGAGGGACATCCCAGTAAAGACCGACAGCCCATGAGACCAAAATCGTCAGTCTAGTGGACCCTCAGAAAAGTCGTCAGAAGGTCCCATAGGCCCTCTGACAACTTTTTTTTCAGGACGCCTGCCAGACTGACAATGCCCGTCTAGTCACTCTCTTGGGCGATCACCTCATGGTCTGTTGATCTTGTGGGTTGTAATCTTTCCAATATCTTCAGTGGGGTGATAAAACCTTACTCATTTTCAGGCGAAATTTCTTTTCCTTCTCATTATGTAGCAAAGGACTAATTTGATGTTCTGACAAAATCCATGTAGTTCATATCTGATAAATAATGACACAAGAGTTCTGTGTCATTACTGTGTTAATCGTGGAAGTTTTTGTCTCTCCTGAAAAACTTTTTTTTTACCAAGTTTTATCACCCCACCGACAATATATGTACATTGAAGAGATTAATTAGGGAAGTCGTCATCACATCTGTATTTTTCACAGGTTGCAGAGAGAACACTTCATTCTACAGGAAGCTTGAATAAAGATTGTGAAACTGACATACCATTTCCTGCCTCGTTTAGGGTGTCCTCTGTTTCTTCTACCGATCTCTTTCTTCTGGACGATCTGATGTCTGTTATTGGCTTGTCAAGATGACCCTGTATGTGCTCCATTTTGTTTCTGCTGGCTTGATCTGCATATTGCACTAGACTTTGTAGCAAGTTCTGTCCTTGAGCAGCATCTGAATCATAAAAAAAAAATATTACATATTTGTTTATTTATCATATGAATAAGATGATCAGTATAAGTCCATAAGATTGTGTTTGTATTAGGTGTTATTGTATTCAAGACATATCATTGGTCCTGGGCCTGTTTCATAAAACTTGTTATCAATAACAAGTTACAATTATTGTTACACGCTACTAAAATCCTTGAATCCGATTGGCCGAGAGCAAATTTGTCATAGAAATGGGGCAGTTGTTATTGATAACAAGTTTTATGAAACGGGGCACTGCAGTCCTAAAGCCCACAGATCCGTGGAAATGTAAACCCTGACCCTTTTTCAAATTTCATTTGATATTCTCTCAGTTTATCATTGTGCCCATTTAATAGCAGATGTACAAAATGTAAATTAGTTTTGTAATGGTGTTGTGGGTTTGAACAAGCTTAAACAAGTAACTAATTTCATCACCCCTCCCCCAAAATAACTAGTTTCTCCCATTTCCATGTTTCGTAACTCCATAAAATCGCATTAGCTGTTAACCTAACATCACAAATTCTATTTAAATGAACCATAGAAATTTGATGATTTTTGCATTACTACAGCTCTGACCAGGGAGATTGGAGTTTCTTGCTCCGACTTTGAAAACTATGTGGCCTGTTTAGCCCTCTGCATACTTCGATAAATTTTGTTTTATTATGTAACGCTTCTCAAATGAATGCTGAATCAGCCCACAATCAATCATACAGAATCAAACTCTGTCAAAAATAACAGCTAGCGAGAGCACCAAATCAATATCAGAAGACCCTAAAATAATGGTAGTAAAACAGAAGTACTCAAAATAAAGATGTCGACCAGATTTATTGGCCTGCACAGCAGACCTCTCTCAAAACATGGTTTGACAAATTATTCAAATAAATGTAAATACATAGTCAAGTAAACCAATAGAGAAACCGAGAATGGAAGAACCCATAAAATAGAACCAAGAGTGAAAGGTGAACCAATGAGGATGATATGGCATGAGCACTATCAGGGGTGAATGTTCTGAATAATAATGAAGGATTGGTGGAGATGATGAAAAGAAAAAAGAAAAGAGTATGGAACAGGTGTATGTGAAGGAAAACATTTGAAGAACTAAGAAGAACAAATTAACCCGTTACAATTATTTGATCTTTAAAACATCACAGTCCCCCTCCCTCCCCCAACAAGAAAAAAACTCTCTCCATCTCTTCATCATTATATACATTATACATGTAGTGGAACCTTAATAAAAAACTTTAGTTTACTACATCTGAATCATGTAACATCATGGCTCAAATACAATAGAATACAAAGGACCTGTAGACTTACTTAGTTAAAATGAAAGTTTGTTACAATATCATTGTTAACAAGATTACATTGTATACATCAATAAGTATTGCATTAATTAGTCCACACTAAATACATGTACAAGTCAAAGTTACAATCATTGTTTAAAAGGTAGCTTACCTAATTCGTCTTGTACATCTGCTAACACTGGCAGGTCCAACTGATCCACAGGAATAGAATCCACTTTAGTCACTATTCCAAACATTACCATGGCAACGATAATGGTAGCCATTTTCTTTGTTTCTAATACAGAATACAAAAAAAGAAAGAAAAGGCATTTGTAATCACATAAACTGTTTTTCAAGACCCCCAAATTAAACTGGAATCTGATCGGAGTTATGAACTAAATACATAAAAGATAAATAACTTTCAAGCACATCGGTAATCATTCCCCCCCCCCCCCCCTTATCTCACAGACTATTTCAAATTTTGTATTATCTTCGGCAAAGCCAGAACATAAAGTGACTTGCAGCAAGGATAGATTTTATCCCAGATTTCAGAGTCAGCATAATCCCCCCCCCTCTCTCTCTCTCTCCTCTTTCCTACCCGTTGGATTCCCTGATCACTGTTGCATGGGCGGATGTTCTTCTCGTAACCGATCTCGTCGATGAATACCTGGGCGAAGACCATAAATATGGAGGAAACGGCCCTAAGACTCGGCGGGAAATTTAGAGCCGTTTTGTGTGTGGAAAGCAGAGTTGCACAGAAACGGGAGCCTTGGAGTTTTAGCAGTGACCACTCGAACTAAAAATGAAGCGAGGAATGTGAGCGCATCTTATAGAAGCAGATGAATGCCGTTCACTAATTGGGACTTTCTTTCAGTCTTTGGTTTGGTTCGTTGAACTCGTGTTATTTGTAATGACATTACTCCATACATAAATACTTGAGGTCCCCGTCGTAGTTAGCCCCGGTCCCACCTAAAATGAGCAATACTAGTTATTCAGATGGGCCCATGTATTATTATTTTTCAAGAAAGAACACACTGATCGTACAAATTCACTATGAACATGACGGACAAAGAGAGGGGACAAAATAAACAACTCCTCATTCTACCCTTCACAGTGGTTCTGGTAGACAAAATAACATCCCTTCGTTGCTATTCTGTAAAAATATGTTGAACAGGTGTCACATGCATATTCACCATTTTACAGAATAGCAGGAAAGGGATGTTATTTTGTCTACCAGAACCACTGTCCGTCATGTTCATAGTGATTAGTGGTAAAAATGGAAAGTAAGTCTAATTCAAACTTCTTTAAATATATTGTAGACAGATTCAGAAAAAAAAAAATGAGTTACTGGTTGAAAGAGTAATTAGCATCTTGTACACGTATATATCTGTTTCTTCGTAGGCTTCATTAAGAGAATTTTGAGGGGAAACAGCAACATTACCACCTAGTAACATATTTAATAGCGTACATTTACGAGAACCTTTTTAAAGATCATATTTCACAAACATTTTGCATTTTAATTTCATAATAATCCATAATAATTCCAAACGATGCATTTGATTAACAGATATAGTTTATCTATAATAGACCGCTTCTGTAATGTCACCTAGTGACGAGCTATTCCATGAACCTGCTTTTTATAAATGAGCCTCAACGCTTGGAATTCAGTTTACATACATTATTTATTGCTATGTCCGGCAAGCTTTCAGGTTGTCAAGAACAACCTTTGTTTGAAAGGTATGCATAAAATTTGCATACATATATACGTGAGACAGGGACCACCGGGTCTTTAAAAAAGTACCCGTCATTTCTTTGAGAGAGTGCAGTTGTGATGAGGAGGGGTCTGTATAGAGGAACAAATGTCACTTTGGCAATACTACTATACGGTTGAAGGGTTCATGGTGAAAGGAAGGCAGTTAAAATAAAACTTCGACTTAATGATGACATATCCTCTCTTCTATCACTGTACTCTTTCAAAGAAATAAGAGCCCGGGCTGATATAACAACAAAAATAAGAATATAGCTAAGTAAATAATGACAATTGAACCCCCCCCCCCCCCCGCCCTGCCCCTCGTCTTCGCAAGTGTCAATTCCCTCATCAAGAATTCGTGTTATATTTCTTCAGATTTACTAACTCTATCTATCCCTTCCTCGCATTGACTATTTCCCTGTCTTATAGTATAGTAGACATCCATCTTCTCTAGTTTTCTATAAGACAGGAGACGGGTTGTTGTTATTCGACGCATGCACTGGCGAGAATTGCTCCGGGAGAATTTCCTACACTAACCGAACCGAAATTCCCAAATTTCAACCCTATTTGTGACGTTAAAATAATTTATCACCGCGAAAATCATCCAATCACCGACGGAAAATTGCCATGAAACCAACAACAAGGCGGGTGCAAGCATGTGCACCATGCCACCAAAAACCGCGTGTCAAAATGCCTACATGCATGCATGCGCTGTGATTGGTCGGAAGTTTTTTCTGAGCTGTGTACGTGTGCAATAAATGTATACGGTCAAAGCTGAATGCGAAGAGGGTATATAGGATCGGAGACGGAGATCCCGATTCCCGAGGACGGAAGAACATGTCCCTGCAGCGGCGTCGCTAGAACATTTTGATTGGGGGTGTGACATCCAATTTGCCGACAAATATTTAGGCTGTGACACCCAACTTTGCCGACAAAAATGCTGCACCCTAATACCCCCACAAAATAATAATATCAGAAAATCGCAGATCTATTATAGAGATCTTGATTATGCGGGACCATTTTCACAAAGGGGCTTGAAGCCTTTTGCCCGAATATCGACTTTTTTTTTCTATTTTTTTTTACTATAAATGTGAAAATGTACAGAAGTTGCATACAGAATTTACATGATTATCCGGGAACTTTGCTGCCCATTTCTGGCACCTCGCTGAACTGAATAATAAGGGGACGCCTTTTTCCCGAATATTAACTTTCCAGTGCGAGCGAAATGAGCGAGCAAAAAAACAACAAAATGGCCAGTTTCTCCTTCCTTTTCTTTCTTTTTTTTTCTTTATGTTTTTGTTTTCCTTCCTTTCGCTTTTCTCTTTACTTTTCTGTTTTGTCTTCTCCTTTCTCTGTTTTCCTTTTCCATTTCTCTTTCCTCTTCCCTCATTCTTTTCCCTCTCTTTTTTTTTAAACTATTTTTTTTTTTTGGCCGACAGAGGTGGTACATCTGCCTATAGCAACTTTTAGGTGGTGGTGGGGGGGGGGGTGACACATCCCTCTGCTGACGCCGCTGCATGGCCCCTCGGAATGCTGAAGGAAAGAAATTAAGTATAAGTAAAATGAGTATATTTTACTTATACTTTTTTTTCTATAGATATGGTGCAAAGTTTCACGATTCCAAAATAGAAAATGTTCGGTTGCTAAACTTCCTCGCATGATAATGACAAGGATAAACTTTAAATACTGAGATCTGTAAATGGTATATAGTAATAAAGCCGGGGTAATAATGTGATACTTTGTATTAAGCGCAGTAGAGTATATCCATATAGTGGCTGCGCTATATAAATGGGCATATTATTATTATTATTATTATAAAGAGTTTATTGTGTGTTTACAGGAGATGGTGAATAGGCCTATAATAGAGTAAGGGTTACTTGGGACAAGGTTTTCGGTTCAGTTTTAACAGGGTTTAGTTATAGGTTATGATCGGTTATGGTTTTGTCCAGGGTTGCAGTGAGAAAAGGGCGGCCAGCCCTATAATTATGTTTATACATAGTTGACCGCAGAGCTCTTGTCATCGATGTTTCTTAGAATGGGTGTCGATCCCGGGGGGGGGGATGGGGGTATATATCCCCAAAATTGAGGTGGTGGGGAGGGGTGGCCTATATTATCATCCCCTAATATTTTTTGATGAAATAATAAGAATTATGATACATTAACTTAAAACTGATAATCATCCAAACTCATTATGTTTGATCTTGAAATACCATCACATTCTTTAATGATTAGAAGTAAGGAAATAAGAAATGCCATAATTTCAATGCAAAAATATCGAACAAAATTCGTTCGCATGCATTGTTATTCTCAATTAAGGGGTTCCGTCCATTGTCCACACAGAAACCCATTTTGGGATGCTCTAAAATGCAAGTTTTATAGATAGATTTTTGAAAAAGTCCCTGGTGTGGGAGGGGGATACCGCCCCCAAATTATGAACACGGATCGACACCCCTGACCATATATAACGAAATGATAAGGGGTCGGTCTCAAAGGAACCGAAAAGGGGTGTTTTGTATCAGACCCGTCAGAGATGTTTAATACGGTATAGGTACGGTATTGACCGTACCACTTTTCAGCCTAAAAAAGGAGCGATGGAGAGGGAGAACAAAATAGAAGAGAAAAGAAGTGAGAAGATGGGAGAGTGATAAATGTCATGATCATAGGCTGATCGTAGGCACTGGCGTAGACAGGGGGCACCGGGGGCCACCCCCCCCCCCCCTATTCAGCCACTAAAAAAAAAGCGAGAGCGAAAAATTGGGGGAAGTGACAGAAAAGAGGCCTAAAAAGGCGCTAAAAGCCGTTATCTTTCTCTCCAAATTTGCTCAAACGTCAAAGTTTTCGCGCTTCGTGGGAAGGGGGAAATAACTCTCCTCTCCCTGCACCCACCCCTGTTAAAAAGAGCGCAATATTGCGTCCAAGTAATTGAAAAACAGATTGTCGGGGCGTCGAACTCTAACTTTCCGCCTAAAACATTGTTTGCTACAAGCTGTTATCTTTCTCTCAAATTTGCTGTAAAACGTCAGAGCTTTCGCACTTCGCGCGGGAGGGAGAAAACTTCCCCCTCCCTGCACCCACCCCTTGGGAAGCACGCTTTGCGTGCTCATCACTAATTTCGCACTCTTCGCGTGCTCACAACCGCCCCTAAAAATGAAATCCTGGCTATGCGGTTGGATCCTTCACGTCTGCCCCCTATTGAAAACTTCTAGCTACGTCTGTGATCGTATACTTATCACCAGCTAAGCCCTTTCGTTGCAGGCGGTCGCACGAACCTGAGGTGGTCGTGACTAGTCGCATCTGAACTTCGAACATGATCAATATCCAGACGCGACCAGATGCGATCGATTCACTCGCATTAGGTCGTACGATCAGTCGTGGATAGTCGTACGAGTGTCGCACATCATTGCACGACTTGATGCGAGAGTTCGCACATCTCGATAGTCGCATTGGGTCGGCTGGAGGTCGTGCAACACTCGCACGTGCGCTAGCGACCTATAGAGACCAGTCTTGCGAGTGGGTGTGCTTGTGCTAAGACCATGACTTGGTCTCATGGTCTTAGCACGACCAATCGCAGCACATCTTACAACGTTGTACTACCGTTGCACGACTGTATGAGACTATATGCGACTATTCCTTGGGGGTAAAAATAGGGGGACTGTGGAGATGATCCTCTGCAGCAGGGCTCTAACAACTTCCTCTTCTTTGTAACTTTCTTCTTTGGCATCTTGACTATTATGAAGTCCAACTTAAAAAACTGACTACCGGTCAGTGGGGTTTTTAATACCCCACGCCACTTGCACGACCACTCGCACCGGTCACTTTGCCTTTTTTCCATAATTATGAAACGCATTATCACATAAACCGAAGAACAACATATGCCACAAATCTTTTTCATCCAATCGCAAATCTTTAAAAAAATAATATCGTCAAAAAAGTGATAAATTAAGCTCGCCACCGACCGTGAAACCTCCTATTTATATAGGTCATGCAGGCCTATAGACTCTCCCGCCCATTTTCGTCACATCTTCATTCAATTTGTAAAAAAATGCTTTCAATTCCACAAATAGGCCTATAGGACACGATCATTTGGACACCATTCTTCCTGCCCTTCTCAGGTAAATTCATGGGGCAACCAGGGCCTACGGCATTTTTGCGGGTCTATTTGACTCATCTATTTATTAGATGGGGTCAGAGCGGATCCAGGGGATGGGCCGGGGGAGGGGAAGAAGTCAGCCCAAAACAAAACAAAGCAAAAACTCTGCTGATTTTTTTTATTTATTTATTTTTTTGCTTGTCAGAAAATTTTAAAGTAAAATGGCACCAAAAAAATTCTGGTGACCTTTTTATTCCTCTCTTTTTCTTTTGCTGTCGGCAAATGCGCCACCGCTGTCGGTAAAAAAAAAATAAAAAAAAGGAGAAGGAAGAGGAAAAGGGAAAGGAGAAAGGGGAAAGGAAAGGAAAAACCCAGAAAGAAAACAAAGAAATTAAAATGGAAGGAAAGAAATAGTCGGGCAAAAGGCGTCCCCCTTCGGCAAAGTTCCGATATTCGGGGAACCACCACTTGATATTCGGGCAGCAAAGTGAGGTGCTAGAATATCGACATATTTGGGCAGCGAGGTTCCCAGATAATTATGTAACTCTGTGTGTAACTTCTGTACATTTTCACTACGAAAAGTCAAAAGGCGTCCCCATTCGGCATCCCCTGAGGATTTTCAAAGTTCCGATATTCGGGCAACCACCACTTCATATTCGGGCAGCGAGGAGAAAGAATATTCACATAATTATATGGGCAGCGAAGTTCCGAGATATTTATGTTTACTTCTATATGTAACTTCTTTACATGTTCTCTACGAAAAGTTAAAAAAAAAAAAAAATTGCTCGCTTACTTCGCTCGCTTGCAAAAATTCAAAAATTGAAAGTTGATATTCGGGCAAAAGGCGTCACTTCTGTACATTTTCTCTACAAAAAGCTAAAAAAAATAGAAATTGAAAAGTTGATATTCTGGCAAAATGCGTCATTTCTGTACATTTTCTCTACAAAAAGCTCAAAAAAATGTAGAAATTGAAAAGTTGATAATCGGGCAAAAGGCGTCCCCTTTCGGCAAAGTTCCAATATTCGAGGAACCACCACATTATTCGGGCAGCAAAATGAGGTGCCAGAATATCCACATAATTATTTGGGCAGCGAGGTTCTCAGATAATTATGTAACTTCTGTATGTAACTTCTGTACATTTTCTCTACGAAAAGTTAAAAAAATTGAAAAGTTGATATTCGGACAAAATGCAGCCTCCTCCGTGAGAAAATGGGCTTGTATGACCAAGGCCTCTACATCTGTGATTTTCTATAAAGTGAGGGCACCCCCACGAGGGTCTCTGCCCCTTCGAACTCGGCTGGGGGTTTCACCCCAGACCCCCGCTGAAACCGTACCACTTTAAACTTCCTTCCGACGGGCCTCTTTTGTATTTCTGATCAATAGCACGAATTATCACTTCACAATGAACCCCAAGTTCATTAAAAAAAAAATAACAAAACATCTCGAAATGTAATCCATTGTAAACGCCTAATGAGATGTAACAAACCCCCAATAAAAATGTAAACACCGGTTGTGTTCGTTGAGGAATTACAGTTTGTTTATTTAAAGCAACAAAATATCAACAACAAAAAAATCAATGAGCTTAAGTTACATCATTTGCAGTTCTCTCAATAATAAACTGTACATTTTTGTAATAAATTAAGTCAACAATTTTATGTATATATATATATATATATATATATATATATAGACTTACATTTGTTTTAATTGCTGACGTTGACAAAAACATGTAAACTATACCAGTTTGTGCCTTTTCAAGCTTGATGATTATTTTCATAAATAATGTGGGCGACGAGGAAGTAAGTCTACCATGATTCAATAGCTTACTATCTAAACTGGCCACGTTTTCTGTTGCCCATAATTCGATAATTTGATGTTAAAGGACAGGTTTGACATGGCCGGGCGGAAAATTTTGTGCTTTTCAAATGGTGGCACCCCGTCCCCCCACCCCGCAAAAAAAAAGGGCAGAGGATACCCGGGCATGCACCTTATGTGGTGGAAAAGATCGATGTATCATCACAAAATTAATGACACAACCTTTTTTTTAATCCTTGGAGGATTGGGGTCGGCTGCAGCAACCCCAGCCCCAACTTCTATGCTTAGAAGGCCCATTTTTTTAGAGAAAAAGGCAACAATCATCGTCAGTGGAAAAGCCCTACTTAGTTTGGCTTGACTTGTGACTCATGGCGGCTCAGAGCACACAAAACTGATGCCGTCTTCGACTCGGCCACTTGGGCAATAATAATTTAGTTTAGGCGATAGTCGTATATCCTCATTCTCCTCATTAAGGCCAGTCAATATACTACATGTATATACATAGTACTGCCATGGTAAATCTTGACATGCAGGTATATAGGCTATACAGGCCTATAGATACATGTATACACTTAAAAGGGTTCGACAGAGTTAAAAAAAATTAAATAAATAAAAAGGCTCACTTCAACTCAGCATTTCGTTGGGCAATCTACCACATTTATGAATTTTAGGGGGAAATTTTGGTTGTTGCACAAAGCTCTAATTTCTGCTAATTACCCCCCCCCCCCCCCCCCCCCCCCCCCAATCCACTTTACAACAACTCTGTTGTGATCCTCAAAGTACGGCAGAAATAAAAATCTCTGTATGAAATCGTCCCGCGCGCGCTGTAACGTTATCGCATAAAGACCAATGCAAATCGTACGATCCCAAGCGCAGGGCTCGTACGTTCTATAGAGCTACGTGTTGTAAATTGACTAGCAGACGCCGCTAGCTGTACAAAACACATTATTAAAATCTATGATAATCTCCGTGTTGAACTTGAAGCGCAGCATGCAGATTGATCAAGCCAGGTAGCATCAGTTTCATAGATACAGCAAATATTAGTCAAAAATCTTCGAAGAAAGGACAAGTCATGGCGCTTGAAGAGCTGATGCGTGAACTCTTTCTGAATCCAATCAACCTTGGTCTCTTGTCAGTATGTGGCTTTTTGCTTTACAAAATCGTCAGAGGAAACAGAACACCGCCGGAGCCTCCACAGCCGCCAAGGCTGCCGACGATGAAGAGGAGAGATTTCCAGGTGTCTGAACTGACCGAATATGATGGCATTAAAAACGAAGGACGAATCCTGGTTGCTGTAAATGGGAAAGTTTTTGATGTTTCTAGAGGAAGAAAATTTTATGGCCCAGGTTTGTGTGAAATTTATATAACAATATTCATGATATTTAATATATTGACAATTGACATGATTATTTATCATGTTTATGTATACCTAGTATAAATACCAGTTTACAGAAATGTGACTGTGAGTGTGAGCATGGACATGGTCACCGTCATGGTTAGACCAAAACTTAAAGCTTCAGACGTCTCTCTGTATTGCCGGTTGTTCCGCTGAGGCTCCGTCTGGCTCCACTAGACCTCCGTCTATGGGGAAGGTTGAGAAATGTCAGAAACATTACAGATTTCCCCATAACAGACTTAGACTTGTACGATTAGAAATTCAGTGTCAGCATGGTCGGTGAAAAGTGTACTGTAAGTTGTCATGGTTGTCTAACTTTCATAGTTAACAAGGTACAGTCTGCTGCTGGCGTATTTACTCTTTGGGTCATCCTGTAGATTCTGACATAAAGGGAGAGGGTCGAGGGCGCCCCAGGGCCAAGCCCAGGCCAAGGGCCCAACCTATACCGGTAATAACGTAAGTCGTAAACCTCATGATATAGTCTACTGCCACCATGGCCACTGGATGGAATCTACAAACATGACAAGAGTCGAGATGACGTTTTCTTCTTCGGCTTCGCTATAAGTACAGGCCACCGTCTGGTGTATTCTCATAGGGAGTCATACACTTTTGACTGTGATCACTAACATATAGACATAACACGCAAGTGTGTGTACACACTGAATGAGCGGAGACCTATTCCACGATATAGCCAGTTGTTGTACCAGTTGTTAGAACTTGAGTAAGAAGCCCAGGTAATGAAACGGGCAAATGTGATCAGAGTTGTCCCAATCCAGGTCATTTCAGTGCTTTACAGTCAAATCATTCTTTAGCTTGATAGTAGGATAAGAATGGGGGGGGGGGGGTATGTTGGACATTTAACAAAACTTAAGTCTTAAGCTTTAATGTTTACGGCTGACAATTGCACAAAATGCATGTATCAAGTAGCAATAAATTTAATATTTGCCATTTAGAATATTGTCAGCATACCTTTTGAATGATTCATAAAATCTTGAAGGACAGAGTGCTTGATTTGAAAGTTGTCTGTCCAAATAGTGCCTACCTTTCCAGACAAGCAATGTGTGGGTTACTGTATGCGCAAAGTAGTATTGTAAATGGGCTTCTTATACGGTGCACATTTCCATTACATTAAAAAAAAAAGAACATCACAACTCAATAATGAGCAAGTTTGCCAATTACATGTATGCAGTATAATACAAAGTTGCTAGACCCAGTAGGAACAAGGATGAGGTCATAAGAACATCCCTTCATTGCTATCATGTAAAATAACTGGAACAGGTTCTACATATTTTTACATAATATCAATGAAGGGATGTTCTTTTTTCTACCAAGCAATTGTGGAAGGTACAATGAGGAGCTGTATATTTTGTCCTCTTCTTTGTTTGCCATGTTCATAGTGAGATGCAGACCTATTAACTATCATGACTAGGTAGGAGTGTGAGCCCCTTCTCACTCTTACCTGCAGAGCAAATATCTCATTGTCTAAAAATGCTTTGGGCCATGAGAAATTTCTTTTTGCTTATAAATGCGTAAGCCAAAACTAGTAAGCTTATTTATCAATGATATGTCCAGAAATGAGATTTCACCAGAAAGCATGTAGAACCTTGGAGCATCCTGAACCCCTTCAGCAGGCCCTGGACCCTGGCCAAAAGGTACTTTGCAATTTTTCTTACCTTAGCTGCTGTGACAGCTCTGCATCATGAACTGTGGTTATTATAACCCATTATAACCCACGTACCATGAATGGATGACTCACGGCTCGTTTCAACTCAAGCTAAATAGAAGAGGAATGTCTTAGTAAAAGTTTGTGAAAGTTATTAAAATTTGATTTCTAGTCGTATGAATTGATTATTAAGGCATTTCTAGAGCAGTCCTTTTTCATGTGACATTGCTCCCATGATATTTAAGCTATGGTCACATCCCAGAAAATCAGACTGCTCGGCGGCCTGGCGGCGAGTTTTTATCCACTTTCGCCCGGGCACTGAGCGGCCGCCGCCCGGACACCGCTGTTTTTTAGGCATCGCTCGGTTGCCGCTAAAGTTTTAGCCGGAGTTAAAATTTTGGCGGCGCCGGGACACTTCACTAAAATATGCTCGCCGCCCGGACACGACCTAATCGAGCGGTCGCCGGCGAGCGATTTAGTTAAAAAATCACAGCCGCTAGATCAAAGGCTATCAAGCGGTCGCCACCTGGTCGCCGCTGGGAGATCGGTGGGTCACCAGTCGGTGACCGACTGGCGAGTTAAAAATAGATCGGTGAACGGATGGTCGTACGCCACCCTCTCCCTCAGCCGGGCAAAGTGCTGGGTTTGTGGATCTCGCTGTCGTAGTGGAATCAAAGGCATCGTAGACCTCATTGACCTCGTTGACCTCTCAGATGCAGAGCAAAAGCGTTGCTGATGGCCAAGGCACAGTGACATATATACCCAGGTCGCTCAAGAGAAATTCCCTGCGGAGACCGGCAGGCCGTCGCCGGTACACCTACGGAACACCTGCAGATGCCCCCCAATCACCGGCCGGCCGCAGGTCATTTATTAAAAATTGGCCAATGGCCAATGGCCAATGGCCGGTGGAAGATTGTCCGGGAATTGGTGGGTCATCATTCGGTCACTGCTCGGACGCCGCTTGGAGAACATCCCCCGATTTTCTTTTTGTTTTGACCTAAAATCAACCGGCGACCGACGGGAAATCGAGAGTGCATCGCTGGTGCTTTCCAGCCCGCTCAACTTCTCTAAAAAATCTTTGGGCGATGCCTAAATTCCAGCGGCGCCTGAGCAGGCTACAAATCGGTCGGTCACCGCCCTGATTTGTGACCATAGCTTTAGTTAGCTTAAAAAGAATGAGAGAGCTCAAAAAATTATGTTTCACCTGTACCAGAATTATCTTCTGTTTAAATGTGCTCTAAAGGGCCCCTTATTAAATTACCCCCTGCCAATCTGAATTACATGTGCCATTGAGGTGTGGCCTTAAAGGTATCTTCAAGGTATCTTCAAGGTATCTTCAAGGTACAGGCAGGGAAGTCTCTCTAACACTTCGCTGGTACAGGTAACACATGTACATGTAGGTGTTATTGGTTTGGCATTCCTGGGAAGAAAAGGTTATCATATTTTGATATTTTCGACATATGCTGTTGTCGGTTAATGATATGAAATTATAAATTCATGACTTTTTTATGATTGATCTTGGAGACAATTATAAATGTGAGATGATCGAGATCTATAATTTTAAGAGCTACAGCATTTTCATATTTTCATTTTCATTGTTTAACTTGCTGACTAGTTTCAATTGACTATAAAGACCTTTCTCATTGCAGCTCATTGCTGTACTGTCAGTCCAACCTGCACTAACGATTTTTCCTTTTCTTTCTTTTTTCACTTTGTTGAATCTTTTACAAAACATAACTGAAAGTTACTTTAAAAAAGCTAACGTTTAGGACTTTGATATTGAACCAGTTTCAATTGGGGCTATTCTTATGGACAACACATGCATAAGAATCTTTTGAAAAGGAGGAAAATATGTATTAAATAATGTCTGGATTTGTTTTACATTGTGATTTACCATAATGAATCAGTTCCAGAATAGATTGTACATTTATATCTTTTAAAGCATTTAGTTTTATGACTCTGTTATGTCCTCAATTCAACCGTTGAGTATGACAATGAAATGCATGTACAGCCATGGAAAAAATTATTAGACCAAGAATGGTTACTGATAGTGTTATTTTTATGGTAACAAGGAAATGAAATATCATAAAAGCAAGGTATAATTGCTGGAATGTGGTATTCATTCAATGAAATACAAAGACAAATTATTTTTATAATTTTGTATTCATATTATAGTACCCTTATTACAGAAGCTTGGTCTATTAATTTTTTCCAGGGCTGTATATTCTGCTATAAAAGTGCTTAGTAGTTCCTTTAAAAAGGTCGCTTTCATTGCACTCAGTGAGGAATATCAAAATTCCATTCATGGGCTCCTCAAAAGGACGAGGAAAATCGCTGAACTATCAGTGATAGTTGATAAAAAACAGATTTGCCTGTGGCTGTGGTATTTGTGCATTGAACTTGTACTTTTTGTTGCATTAATAATTCTGCAGCATGTAAATGTTAAAATGTTCATGTGGAGTTTAATGAAAATAATCCAGCTTGATCCTAAATGATCTAGCTTTTCATTTCTCCATAAAGTAAACATACATTAATGTTGTGCATGTGGTTTTGATACAGTGAATGATGATCACAAATTCACAGTGCTCATGTTTCTTGCAATATGGTACATGTTATATAAAAAAATTGAAGTGTATGCTTACAACTTTACAAGCCATAAATAACAAAGCTAGAAATCAAATTCAAATTGTAATTTAATGATTCATATCTTACAGTTCAAACCATATCATGCATCCAAAAACATATCTGAAGGGAGTATGTTTTAATACCAATTACCAATCATTGTTATTTAGCCTTGAAAGCCTTTTCTAATGTAAAATTGTACCCTGGATAAATGATGGGAGAGGATCAACATAATGATGAATGCTATTCAATGGGATTACATAGTTGTTTGTAAAAGGAAAACATTCCAAGGATATATTGTCCCATTTATTACATACATGTACATGTAGCAGAAGCCATTATTATAAAGTTCTTTGACCTTGTACTATTTTTCCAGACTATTTCCCCCCTAGATGCATGTAGACATGTATGTGATGGTAATTGATGTGGGGGAATAGTTTGTTCACCATTTGGATATATTGTAGTGACTTAGCACTGCACCAGCAAAAGTTTGACATTTTAAGTATTAAATATCAATGTATGCCTACATATAGGCCTACTTCATTCATAATTTTTAGAAATAATTCCCTAATTCATACAATCTTTCTTTAAAAAAAAATATCCAGGCTACATACCTACTTTAGTCTTTATACCAATTTTAAGGGTACAGAAGAAAAGTGAAATGGGTGATTATGTGTCCTGTTTGATGTACATGTACATGTATCAGTATACGTATCTCTTATCCATTTAATATTTCATTTAAAAACTCTTGATTTTATGACCATTGAAAAAATGGTAGTGATAGCGAAAGAACCATTAGAAATTGTTTACTTTGGTATGAAATAAATGGATAAGAGTCATTTCTTACATTGCACACAATCACCCAATTACATTGTACATGTACATTGCATGTAAACACACTTGTAGAAAAGAATCTTATCCTTGGCATGTGTAGTCATGCAACAAAGTTTATCTATAATACTCTACTGGAGTAGCAGTAAAGAGTAAATAGATCTGGGCTGATTTTTGTACCTTCTCGTCTGAGCTCCGTATTGACACTAGAGTCAAAGATACGTGTACTTTTAGTCAGGGTGAATATATGCATATACCAGGGACTCTATCTTTTATGTATGATAATCATTATGATAAGAAGCATGTGCTTTGTCATTCATCGACCATATATTGTGTCTATATGATTAACGCTTCTTTTTAGTTTATTTTAAATCTTTTAGGCAATTTCACAGGTTGTTAGAGTTCACCTTTGACCTTTGTTCACTCACCAAAGTGTTTTTTTTTTTACTGTATAAGCTTGAAACCTTGAAATAGTAGTAGTTGAAAATATGTAGCTAATGTAAAACCAGAAACAATCGCGGCATAAAACTTTTGTGAATTGTTAACCCCTACCATGCCGTGGGCAGCAAATTCCGCCCAAAAATTTGAGTGTTGAACATTTTGTTCACCGTAGGCTCAGAGTGGCTTGAAAATTCTTCCCCATACAGAAATTTATGCCGTCAATATAATGTTTATTCCTATGCAATATATCTTTGCCCAGTTTGCTGAAGAAAAAAACTCATTGAAGTTCATTTTTGACAATTGCTCAAAAATCTGGTGGCATGGAAGGGGTTAATGACAGCCAATTTTGTAGCAAGGAATTATCGCGTATTGCATTAATTATTTGTTTCAATTGTAATTTTATTATTTCGCGGCAGGATACTTTTGCGAATCTCAACAACTCGCAAAATTTGCGAAAGTTATATGCCAGCAAAATATTTCTGGTTTTACAGGATATTCAGCCAACTTTTTCATCTTCAATTTTCGAGTTTCATTTGCATAAATTAAGAGAGAAATACAACCAAATTTAGGGGTCTTTATTTTGAGGAAGTTGGGGGAAAAAAGAAGGTCTTGCTTTCTGTTTGAGCAATGAATTTAGGGACCATTTGCCCTTGGGGCTCCTCTATGTTTCTAAGCCTTCGATTCCTTAGAGAAAAACAAAATTTGCAATGGAGCAAATTAGTGCCTGTGCCTGCATGTAGTATTAATATGCGTTACCAACACTTGTACAGTCAAACCTGCTTTAGTGACCACCTGTCTATAAAGACCACAAGTTTTGTTTCCCTTGAAGATCATTTCTCACTGAAACATGTACAGTCAAACCTGCTTTAGCGACCACCTGTATAGAAAGACCACCTGTATATAAAGACCACAATTTTTGTTTCCCTTGAAAAGTTTTTCTCATAAAGACCACTTTTCTTGTCTCCCTTGAGTGGTCTTTAAAGGCAGGTTTCACTTGTATTAGTATCTTTTTAGTATCTTTTTTGCTCACAAATAACAAATGGGTAAAGTTGTCATTTCTAATTTGTGTTACAGAGGGCCCTTACGGTGTTTTTGCTGGTCATGATGCATCAAGAGCATTAGCAACATTCTCACTGGAAAAGGAAACGTTGAAAGAGGAGTTTGATGATCTCTCGGACCTCACCTCTGAGCAGATGGACAGCGTGAGAGAATGGGAGATGCAGTTTATGGGTAAATATTGCACATCTCCACTATACATGTGGAGATCCAAGATGGGACTCAGGGCCAGCCCCAATGGTAACCCCGAAAGCAGACCCTTGTATACATGTAGTACCCCTCATTGTTACACAAACATATATAGGGAATGTCCACCCTAATATTCAGTTGGTTTTAATAAAGGAAGCAGAAAAACACATCAATGAAAGCTTGAAAAAATTCTGATAAAAAATAAGAAAGTTATGAATTTTTGAAGTTGTAATCAATGAAACACAAATTGGCAACTCCATGATGTATCTTGCAAGCTCCTCTCCGTTTTGCTTTGTACACGTAAATTCATATATTTTCATTTTCTTTGTTTTTAATTAGGGAATATATTTGTATCATACAGGTTTTGTGTAAAAGCATATTAATGGAAATTATTATATCTAGGGTGCATGTGTGATAATTTTTTTAGAGAGAAAATTGAAATTTATGATTTTTTTCAGTACAGGAATCGGACAAGGAATTTTTTTCTGCTTCTTTTAAAATCAAGTTGATATCAGGGTGGACTATCCCTTTAATAGTGAGCCTGAAGGTAGACCTGTACAGCCTGGTACAGTTTGTAGCTTTATGGCAATTTAATGTAAAGCAAAACAAAAAATAAAAACAAAAACATGAAAAATCAAAGAAAGCAGGAAAATACATGTAGGGCAGCAAACATACGTGATTGTTGTGAGATGCTTTCAGTAATTCAGTTGAAAAGAAAGGATCTTTGTTTGAATCCTATTTTCTGTATTCTGGAATGAAACGTTTAGCCTCCAATATCATTTTACACATTTTTCTGTATTCAGACTTGGAGTAAATTTGTTACCAGTTGTTAACTTTGCCATTGTAGGCTACATAATCAATTTGAGAATAATAATTGTAAATCTATATTTTGCAATTTTTATACAAATATACTCAACTGCACATAACAAAAACAAAAGCAGAAATTAAACTAATTATATTTATTGAGAAGGATAATCAGACTGGGTAGACAGCTATATGTAAAGGTTTCCTGAAACCGTGAGTTTTTAGAAGGTCTTTGAATAATTGAAGATGTATGCATACCTAATAGACCGCTTCGGTAATGTATGCAAATTTTATGCATACCTTTCAAACAAAGGTTGTTCTTGACAACCTAAAAAGCTTGCCGGGCATAGCAACAAATAATGTATGCAAACTGGATTCCAAGCATTGAGGCTCATTTATAAAAAGCAGGTTCATGGAATAGCTCGTCACGAGATGCTCACTGCTCAGAGAATATATGTGCATAAATTTGTGTGCATAAATTTGTAACATTACAGAAGCGGTCTATTGAAGGGATACTAAAGATCATTCCAAAGTTTGGGTCCAGCACTAACAACAAAGGAGCATGGTATCATACATTGAGTAATACTTGTACAGATAAGACTTGCCATTTTTATGTCTCTGCCCACTGAAGGCGGTGCCGGAGGCATTATGTTGTCCGTCTGTCCGTCCATCCCGCTTTCTTGTTATATCGATAACTAAAGAACCACATTTGGTATGAACTTCAACCTTGGTGCTAGTATGTATTACCATAGGAAGACGATCTGATTAGATTTTGGGGTACGTAGGTCAAAGGTCAAGGTCACAGAGGCCAATTTCTGAAATTTCAGGTGTCGGCCTCGTTTAGCGATAACTCAAGAACCACATGAGGTATATAAACTTCAACCTTGGTGCTAGTATGTATTACCATAGGAAGACGATCTGATTAGATTTTGGGGTACGTAGGTCAAAGGTCAAGGTCACAGAGGCCAATTTCTGAAATGGCAGGTGTTAGCATCGTTCTCGCGATAACTCAAGGACCATTTGAGGTATGAACTTTACACTTGGTGCTAGTATGTATCACCTTAAGAAGAGGATCTGATTAGATTTTGGGGTATGTAGGTCAAAAGTCACAGGTCAAGTTCTGAAATTGCAGGTGTTAACCTTGTTAACGCGATATCTCAAGAACCATATGAGGTATGAACTTCAAACTTGGTATATTATCATAGAAAGATGATCTGATTAGATTTTGGGATACGTAGGTCAAAGGTCAAAGGTCATAGAGGTCAATTCTGAAATTGCAGGTTTTAACCTTAACGTGATATCTCGAGAACCATTTGATCCATTAACTTCAAACTTGGAACTAGTATGCATCACCATAATGAGACAAACTGACAAGATTTTTATTCACGTAGGTCAAAGGTGACAGGTCATAGTCATTATACAGGTGTATGTGACATCAATGTTTTTTTTACCTTATCACCATATCTCAACTATTTTGTATTCATGACTTTTATTCTGGTTCAAACAAAATTTAAAACAAATCAACATGAATGTGCGATGTATTTCTGATCTGGCAAGGGCGGAGGCTTAAATTTCGACTGCGCGCAGTCAAGAATCATCTACTTCTTTTCTTTTTTTCTTTTCATAAAGCAGCCCTGCCAATAATGCGCACATTGTGATCTTTGATCTTCGACACCATCTGGAATGATTTCTTATCATTTGCTAAAATATAATCAACAAATACCTTGAACATAGTTTGATGGACTTTATGTTAAAGGTCTTTCTCTGCCTCTTCCCTCTTTTTTTTTCTTTATAATTTTATTCTTTTGTCGCATTTGTCATCTTAAACTTTCTTGTTTTTGTTTCCATTCTTTCCAGTTTTCATTTCCTCTGTATATTTCTTCTCTTCTAATGTAACAGTGTTCTATAATTATGGGAGCACTGTGGTATATTGGTGAAGGCTTTTGACATTCATAAATTTCATTAGGTCCTAGGTTCAGTCCTTCCTCATTGCTTCAATTTTTGGACAAGATGATTTACCTCCATGGCTCCATTTGACCCTCTCCACCCATGTTTCATGAAAGCTGTTATCAATAATAACTGCCTCATATCTATGACAAATTCGCTCTCAGCCAAACGGATTCAAGGATTTCAGTAGCTTATAACAATTATTGTAACTTGTTATTGATAACAAGTTTTATGAAACAGGGCCCAGCCTCCCAGGTGTATGAAATGGGTACTGTAAAACCAGGAACGTTTTCATTTCTAAATTCTAAATGATAGCCATTTTTGTCTCACCCACCGGAGGTGAAGGCGAGACTAAGGGATCCAAATGGCGTCCGTCCGTCCGTCACAAACGTTAAAGTTTACCTGCAAGACTCTCTTATGATGCATTACTTGGCAAATGTTACTGCATTGGCAGCCACACTTGGGTGATAGAAGCACTAGGGGCATCTCCATGTTATTGTGTCACATGATGATGTCAAAGGTCATTTGAGGTCATATGTTAAAGTTTACCTGCAAGACTCTCTTTTGTGAAATAACTTCACATCAGTTGCTTGGATTACAACCTAACTTGGGTCATATTTGCACTGAGGGTACCTTGACGTTATGTTGCTGTTGGAGGTCACATGATAAGGTCAAAGGTCATTTGAGGTCATACGTTAAAGTTTACCTGCAAGACTCTCTTATGACAGATAACTTTGCAACCGTCACTCACTTTTCAACCAAACTTGGGTTGTAGATGCACTGAGGGGACCTGCATGTTATGGTGCCGTTGGAGGTCTCATGATAGGGTCAAAGGTCATTTGAGGTCATACGTTAAAGTTTACCTGCAAGACACTCTTATGACAGATAACTTTGCAACCATCACTCACTTTTCAACCAAACTTGGGTTTTAGAAGCACTTGGGGGACCTGCATGTTATGCTGCCATCAGAGGTCACATGGTAAGGTCAAAGGTCATTTCAGGTCAAACATTTAGTTTACCCGCAAGACTCTCTTATGACATAACTTTGTAAACGTCACTTACCAAACATTAGTAATGTAGATATATGCAAGCATAACTTATGCAGATTTATGCACTTGGGGGACCTGTTGCATGGCAACAGAGATCACGATATTTCTAGTTATCGCATGTGGGCGAGACACATTATCGCTAATGCCTTGTTATAGCAAGAGACTTATGCTGAAAAAAATTTTTGCAAGAAAATTCTGTGATGTTATTATAATTACTAATTCTTCTTCTGAACTATCTTTTATGTTCCTCAAACAGAAAAGTATGACTACATTGGGAAACTCCTGAAGCCTGGCGAGGAACCCACAGACTATTCAGACGAGGAGGAATCGGACAAGAAAGACAACTAGCATCCTCTGCCGGTCAACTAAAAGTTTTGCACCTGCCATTGTTTCTCCACCTTTTTTCATTCGAGAGTGCCGAAATTACAAATTGTTCCCTGTTCTCATGGTTATTTTTTATCTTGGGGTTATTAAATGTGAGGAATGGGAACAGTGCATTTGTGATGATAATGCCTCGTTCACACATGGTGCGGTAATCCACTTTAAAAAACAGTTACATGTCGTTTTTTCGAAGGTTCGATAGTCAAATGTTTGTTTACTCCGATAGTTCAGAAAAAGGAGAAGGGTTCATAATTCCGAAAGTAAAACGTGGTTCATAATTCTGAAAATGAAATGGAGCCCTACATAATTTTTCATAATTACGAACCTGCAGAGTAATTTTTTGTTTAGGTATTATGAACCTTCAGAAAAACAATTACCCCCCCCCCCCCCCCAACAAAAAAACAAAAAACAACCACTGCAGCATAATGAAAACATTTAATATGTACATGAATGGGAAGTGGAGATGAGAAAACTCACTGAACACCCAAAGCATGCTCCCTTATCTTTGTATTATAATATGCAGAAATGTATGGTTAAAATGCTATTTTATTTTACCGCGGCAGAATATTTTAGGTGGATTTCTATGTCTAGTCTGAACGAGACTCAATGACCAATGACTAGGAAATGATTGTGGATAATTGTTTATTTTGTGGAATGTTGTTAAAATGTTGTATTAGAGAAAACCTTTACAGTCAGTTCTATGCGTATGACTCTAGAAGCCCTTCTTAGCTTTAATTTGTTTTAAAGCTGTTAAGGAACAGGATTTTTATAGGCTTAAATGGATTATCATTTCTTCTTGAAATTGGCAACACTGATATATTGTCTGTTTGGGGCCAGAAGGGCGTTAACTTTGTACAAATGATGGGACTTATTGCCCTTCTAGCTTCAAACAGACAATATACATTTTTACTGTGACAACAGTGAATACAAAAAGTCATATGAATGGAAATATTTGAAGAGAAGTTGACTTAAAGAGTGAAGAAGTTGCCAGTACATCTGGTTGAACAGTGATTTGGGATTTATCATTGTGTTGCCAAATTAATGATTTCAATGCTTATTTTTGTCTACAAATTTCTAGCGTCAAACTTACTTTTACTAATGCAAAAGAGGGACAGGCTATGCAGAAGTTTTGGTATATTTGCTTATTTTTGCATGTGGTATCTTTTCTTAAAGACATGCATCATGCATCAGGATATTGAGTCAACAGGGGTCAAACCACAAAATGTAGAATTTTGTCTATGATGATAAATCACTAATATATGGCCGTTGATGCAGAATCAGCCAGAATGTTCTGAATATTGATTTTGCACAAAATTTTGAAAGAGTTGCTTACCCTTCTGTGCTGACACAAAAAAGGAGGTGGTCATACCATAGGGGTGTGTTTAATTGTGTGGCCCTGTTGATCATAATGGGCTAAGTTTAGGCTAAGTTTAGGCCTTGTTTGTGTTCCCAGTGCACTGGTCTAGGCCTCTGATAATCTAATGTGCATATAGGCCTGGTCTAGGCCTCATTTTATATATAGTCTAATGTGTATGTAGACCTATTAGAGTGTATTGATACCACTTTGGTTGAGAGTCCGAAGGCCATTAAATGATAGAACTTCATGTGGAGTTAACACCCTTTTGGCTCTCAGCAAATGACCTGTGGTCTATGTAGGCCTATTAAAATGTGTTGATACCTCGTCTGTTGAGAGCCAGAAGGGCATGAACTATAAACAGGACTTAATGTAGAGTAAACGCCCTTCTGGCTCTTACAGCTGACGACATATGATCTATGTAGACCCATTATTACATTGTACTGATACCTCGTTTGTTGAGAGCCAGGAAGACGTTATGGAACGTAACATACATTTAGTACCCTTCTTGCCCTAAACAGATAACCTGTCCTCTATGACCAAGCTAGCCTTATTCGGAATGGCTCTACGATGATACTACGCATAGAAATAAGAGGGATGTTACCATTAAAAATGTATTATCACTTCCTTCTTTCAGTTAGCTAGGACTATTAAAACTGATTCATGGTGAGTGGAATTGATCGCATCATACTGATGACAAACTACTTTAGATGCTAACATGTTGGGTCCTATTAGACAGGTGGTTGATATTATGACTTACAAGTATAGTCCTTGAAAAGTACTCGACACGACATGCCTAAATTTTTGCCTACTTCGGTTGAATTAAATCTAAAGCAAACTACATAAAGGTATCGACTTTAACAAATGAAAGGAGAATTTTATTTTCCTCAGTAACATCCGAGACATGTTCGCCTAAACATAAATGTTGCTCTTTTTTCACATTTCCACTGACATTTTAGCTCAATGTTTTCATATGCATGTATGTACCTAAAGTAAAAAGTATAAATCAAACAAAAATTAACATTAGTTTAAAAAAAAAAAATCCACCATATTTACTGATTGGCTTGAAATGCTTGTAAACGCAAGTAACTTGCAGTGTGACATAGAAATTTCACATTTTATGTTACAAAATTGAATATTACTGCAAGATGTTGGTCTTCAAATATTGATTTTTCATGTACAATATCCTCTTTTTTGGGGAGGATTGTTATCTTGCAGCGTTGTGAAAAGACATTCCCTATTGCCAGTACAACGATCAAATTTATTCGTACTTGAGGCACTGATGTAAAAACATAGAAACAAATTAAGTCAGAATGCAAGGAGCTGTCCTGTCCCACTAAAACCACACGACATGCTGTGTTATATGTATTATTTTAGTTTGTTTTGATTAACAGGTCTCTATCTTTATATTTGTGAGATATTCTTACAATAGGGTGCTAACAATAAAAGTTGTCCAATTTGCCTAGTCGGGGGAGTAAATGCTATTAAAGATTGCTTTCAACAGACACCAAATTTGACTTGCCTTAACTTTGTGAGAAAAAAAAAATTCTTGCAATAATTTTCATCTGAGAGTGTGTTTGTCGAGATAACCATCAGTAAGATAATGTATACACCATAAATTTCACCTCCATAGATCTTCGCGAATAAGGCGAACAAGACTATTTCGCGACTGGTTGAATTCACGATGGGATATTCTTAAATCTACAAACAGCAATGATGATGTACTTTTGCAAAGCGAAGTGGTGAATATCTGACCAGCAGATAACAAATTCAACTGACTGCTTATGTTAGCATTGTTTTAGCATGTTGTTGAATCCGTGACCCACTTGCGATTTGCGAAAATAAAAGCCCTTGGGAAGTATATGGCATATACAATGGATACATGAAAGCAGAGAGCGATATTACTCTGGAAAACTCCAATAGAGCTCTTGTAAAAACAAAACATATGTAGTAAATTTCATAAAACTGCAAGGAGAACCAAAGAAAGCTCCCGTAAACAAAAAAGTATTTTTTTACACTGACATACAGTAGCTGGACAAACATTTCATTGATTAATCGTCATTTATTATACTGCTTGTAAATGAAATTGACTCAGTGGGCACATATTTTTTTTTTTCAAACACCGTAATTGGGAAAAGTATTATGCTTATTTGTTAAATTTTATCTTAATACTAGTAGCTATTTTTCAAAAGTGAGCCGAGCTCATTTGTTAAGCACTACTGCAAATTTTAATTCACTTTTGTTACCTTGTTTACATATATATTTATCGCGTAGGATAAGGGGGATGTTAAAATATATAGATGTATGTTATAGTTTTTCATCAGTTTTTTTTTCTTATAAATAATATCAATGTTTACTGGCATATCCTTAAAGATTTATAATGTTCTATTTTACACAAAAATTTTATATTTTCCAACACATTCTAATTTGCAGAACATTTTCTATTCATTTATGTAATAGTTGTGAAGAACAGTATAAAGTACAGACCTGAGTCTTCCAAAAGCTGTACAACCAGTCAAGGGCTGTGATATTACAAGCATAGACTAGACTCATTTCAGGGGGGGGGGGGCTCATTTCTTGTCTTGAATATTTGACTCATTTTTTGTTCACTGATATAGATTCTTTAAATGTAATAGCTCTTTCAGGAGCTGATCCAGGAACAACCTACCGGTACATCAAATGTGCATAGTTCACAAATGGATTTTCTCAAGCTATTTTTATGTTGATATTTTGAGGGGGGTGGGAATGAAGATGTTTGAAATAAAGATAGGGTTCCTGTATTCTGCTAAAAATTTTAACCTGAGGGGGGGGGGGGTGTTTCATGGAAGGACTTGTCAGATATTTTATCTGACAAATTTGCTCTCAGCCAATCAGGTGCAAGGATTTCAGTAGCTTATAACAGTTGTTGGATAAAATGTGTCTTAAGAAAGGAAGTTAGACCAAGACCTGGACAATTACCTCCTTGGTTAGACTGAGGGTTGATTGATTGATTGATGGATTGATTGATTTTTATTTGTCCATGCTTCAAATACAAAATAACATATTGACAAAATAATTAAACAGTCATCGCATGGGAGGGGTTAGTCGTAAGCTCAGGGGTTGAAAGTCAGATTACTTGAATGGGGTTCATAAATAGTAAAGATCATATCATAATTACATACATATCAAATGGCAGTCGTACATCAAGATAAATATATAACAATAGAATTAAATTGTACATTGTAAATTGCACTGTATTGCAAATACTATAAGAAGCGGAATGGGAGTTGGACAACAACGAGACCAAAATATCAGAATTGATGTGCATACCAGCTTTTTTTTTGAGGTCGAAGTTTTCACTTTGTTGGACTTTACTTTACGGGTTTAACTGAATTAGTGAAATACCAACCAAAGAGTATCAACAAAACTATTGAGATTCCTGAAAGCCTTTGTCATCTGTGAAAGGTTGAGGTAGTTGTAACAAGTAATGTATATTTGGATTACTTTATACTTGTTAGTTGTCATGTCTGATTTAAAGTTATTACATAAATGCATAATACATGCTCGATTTATTTCTTCACTGTATATTATATAAATGATTCAAGCATTTCTACCTTGCCGATAATTTTCGTAGAATAGAGTTTAAACTGCTTGTTTAGGGAAGTTGTACTCTACAGCGGACTATGTAAAAAAAAAAAAGAATATAATTACTTACTACTTGTATTTGTTGGCTGAAAGCCTTTGTAGACATATGCAGCTTAATATTTTTAATGTAATTTATTAATTAGTCAATCAACATGGCTTATAAAGTCCATTGCATGCTATATGGACAGACTACAACTGGACTATCATAGAAATTGGGATAAGAATCAATCTGAACTTTTAGAACTGTATTTTTTTTTCCTGATTGAGACACTCCGCCGCCCCTGAATCAAACACAAATTGGCAACTCTGTGACATATCTTGCAAGCTCCTCTCCCATTTGCTCAGTACAGAAAATTATATAAATTTTCATTGTCTTAGTTTTTGAAGAAGGAATATATTTGTTTCATATAGGTTTTGTGTAAAAACATGAGCAATGGTTATATCTAATCTTGAGTAGTAGCAAAATTGCAGGGTATTTTAAGCCTGCTAAGAGAAGAAAATGCCTAATCGGCTACCAGTTGTTCGGCAGTCATGTGACTGCGATATGATGTCACTGCGATTCACAGCCTATCAGGTATTTTTTCCAGCTAGAAGGCTCACATCTGGCAGTTTTAATAACTACTGGTCACCTGTTCAATCAGAATATTCTACAGTTTGAAATCTTATCTAATTATTGCAATTTTATCCAAATCTAGTTGCTGTTTGGTCGTAAGGCAGTACAGCTTCTTTTTATTTTTTGTTTTGTTCATGTATTGTTATCATTGCTTTATTTTTTTTCACCTGACCATGCCACAGCAACAAACCATGTATTATTTTTGTGCGTGTCTTTTTTACTTTTTTTTTTTGGGGGGGGGGGGGTCACCAAAATAATTACATTTCCCATTGTCAAGGGGAAGTTGTTGTTTTTTTCATTAATGTGTTTTATCTTTTTTTTTTCAAAGGAGAAGCAAATGATAAATCATTCAAAACTTAAGACATGAAATTTTCCAGAAAATGTTTAGATCGTGATATTCCGTTGGCCCTACACATATGCTTAATGTTACAGTAAGAGGACATAAGAGGACGTTTAGGGCTAGGGTTAGGTTTAGATTACCCTAATCGTTTACCAGATTTATGACCATGATACTATAATAGTTACGCCAGCGTAGGACCAATGGTGGATAGGATTAATGGAACCTAATCGTTTTGAGATTTGATTGCTTGAAATCTATAATTATGATCAGACTCTGATGATGTATACGAGACTAAAATGCTTCCAAGTTTACTGGTGTATGTACAATCTTCATCTAAACACACATTGTATATTCTATTCAAGGCTAGGTGTGTAAATCATTATTTCACATTGTATTTTTAATGATGGTTTTTTTGTTTTGTTTTGTTTTAAGAAATGTAAATAAAGAAAAAAAAGAAAACAAGAAATGATATTAAACTATACTTGTAATGTGAATTGTTTTGAGGAAAAGATCATTAAAGGATTTGAAATCATTCATTATATCTATTTCTTTTATGATTTGCTTCAATACATTTTCTCTGCTTTGCTCTGCTTTGCTTTTTTGGCCATGCAATGGTTCCAGGAATTACAGTGACACAAAAATACAATTTTTTAAACAATTCCATCTTCTTCACCCAAGGATTTTGGCAAATTTCTTCATTATTTTCTATAGCCTGTTAGCAAATTAATTTTTTTTTGGTGCTTGTTTGTTTGCTTTGCTATTTTGGACAAGTTTTTCTTGTCAGATATTGTGCCCTTCCACCCCCCCCCCCCCCCCCCCCATGAGAGAAACCTGAATCTGCCATGACAGCCTATCGGTTTCATCTGTGTTTAATTGCCTAACCTTGACCTGAATGTGGCTATAATTATGAAAGGTCGTCTAGGGCCCTGTTACTGAAGGAAAGCCTACCTGCACATTTTATATTTCCAAGTCATTACAGGTCACATTTTGTATGTTGTATAAGTTCTTGATTTCTACTCTGATAATGTATTTAAAAAAATACATGATATCTCACATTTTTATTTAAACAAAAAACTTTTTCACATTGTATGATGCCTCTATCATAAAAAAGGGACACGAATTATATGAAAGTCAGTAGTCTTAATTTTTTTTTAATGCACATTTCTTTTCAGAACTGAGGGCACGTCATTAGGCAAATTTATTCAGCAAAATGTAATTATTCACTTTCAAAATGATCCATTGACTTGAAAAGGGGAATCAATCCCACTCCCTCCCCCCATAGTAATGATTTAATTTATTTCGATAGTGTAATGGAATAAGCACCTTTCTCTTTTTCTCTTTTTTTAAATTTTCTTTCTTTCTTTGTCACGTTTGTTTTTGTTTCTTTCTGATTGCTTTCCTTATTCCCCCCCCCCCCCATTTTTTCTGTTCTCTTCCCTTTTTTTCTTTCATTCCTTGCTTCCTTTCTTTCTGTCCTTCTTTCTTTCTTTTTACCAGTTCTGAAAGAGCATCAATTTATCACTGGTCATTGAAACAAACCAAGGAGTTATCACAGTTCTGTGAACAAACTCAACCTGCATTCCTGTGGTTTGCCAAAAGCTGGCGCTAGACAGGATAAGGTGATTATGGAGTAGAGGCTTACAGCCGAATATCGATCGTGAAAGTCGAGGCAGATACAGGATAGGATAGTCCTAAAGATTCTTTTTTTTAGAACAGAAAATGCGATGAATTTGAGTACTGTTTAACAATAGCAACCCTGAATATCGATTAACTTACTTTAAAAATATATAACTAGGGACTGCAGCCGATCCCTTTGCTTTCCAGCTCCTCCTGGCCACAATATTTCAAATGGGCAAGATTATAGTGTGTGTCGGGTATACATTTTCGCTATATAGAGGGCTGACCAATTTAGGAGTTCTGTGGGGCTGACCCCTCTTGCCCGATAATCAAACTGTCAAGCGTCCAATTTTTTGCGAGAGAGAGAGAGAGCGCGCAAATAAAAAGAAACTTTTTTCTTTAATACAGTGAACTATATTGAGCAGCATGGCTGTCTCCTTATTTTTTTTTGCTTGTCGGGGGATTATGGAGGGCAACTGGACCCCCATAACCCCCATCCCCCACTGAGCGATTTTTGAAGGTCTGGCGAAAAAAAAATTGTCAATATTCAAGTGAAATCAAATCAGCCCCCCCCCCCCCCCCCCTCCCCCGCTTTCAAAAACGCTCCGCGGCCCATGGCGCATATTTATTGTGTTATATTTGCCCAACAAAGCAACATGAATGCGTCATATTGTTACCTATAATGGAACAGAGTTGGCAAACATCTGTATATGAATGGCTCTATATTATAATAGTGCCTCGATTGCTTCTTTAAAAAGGGGAAGGAAGAAGAGAGACCAGAAAGTTTTATGCTCACTTTCGTCGGCGTTTGTTTCTAATTTTTCATCTCAGTACAGTTTCAAGTAAAATTATGGTACATCAAAACGATTTTCATGTAAGCCTATAATGCAATAAGTTTCTTCATTAAGGATTAAAAGAGGAAAACTGTTTGACTTTATTTTTCTTTTCTGCAAATCTGGCACAATATTCAAAATAGGACAGGGCGCGATTTTAGCGTTAATTGTTCTTGTATAATGCATGATCGCTCTTATCCACGGATACTCATGCAACGGTTGGTAATGAATATCGAAAAGCATATAAGGTCTGTATAATACAATTTTGTTTTTGATGGTCTAAAATGATTGTTGATGTTTTCTTATAGGCCTACTGTAGAAGTGTATTGTCCCCTTTTGAATTGAGATACCGCAACAGTAAAAAATTGCCTTACATAATAATGAGAAAGGCACACCAGTCATGCAGTTACTAATTATAGAACATCAAAGAGAGATTTCTTTTCTTTTCGTACTAGCTTATAGGGGAAGTTCACCCTGATTACAAGTTGATTTTAAAAGAAACAGAAAATTAAAGAAACAGATCAGTGAATTAGGTTTGAGCAAAATACAATAAGAAATAAGAATGTTATGCTTGTTGAAGTTGCAATCAATCAAACGCAAATCGGCAACTCCGTGATGTATCATGCGAGCTACTCTCCCATTTGCCCTGTACCCCAAATATCATTCATTTCCATTTTCTCTAAATAAAATATTCAATCATATGTGCACCTTATAGATATAATCATTGCTCATAATGTTGTTAAACAAAACCTATATGAAACAAATATATTCCTTCATCAAAAACTAAGACAATGAAAAATTAAACAATTTTCTATACTGAGCAAATGGGAGAGGAGCTTGCAAGATAATTATGTCACAGAGTTGTCAAATTGTGTTTGATTCAGGGGCGTCTTTCAAAGTGGGGGGGGGGGGCGCCAACAAAAAGAGGCACTTTGGGCGGGGGAAAGGGCACCTACAAAGGGTGAAAACAAGGCGGAAAATGCCACTTTGAGACATTAGTATACCGCTACATTCTGATTAATACACTCGAGGATTATTTTCGACACATTATTGTTTATGTCTTAACATGGTTCTAGATAAAAACTACTTTGCAGTTGAGTGTAATGGTCTGATTATTCATTTACGAGCGAGCAAAATATTTAAGATATTTTGAAGAGCAGCGATTTTCCTAATATGATAAGAAGACAATGCTTTGGAAAAAAAATAGAAAAAATTGTCCTCCTTCCTGTTATGATTTAGGCGCACTGCTCATTCTTGTATATAACTTAGGGAAATGTGCCCCTCCTGCCCCCCTGCTCCACTGCCTCTCATTGTGCTGATATCAGTAGGGGAATCTATTATTATGAAGCCTCTCTGATTATTTGGAGCTAGGTAGGCCTATATGAATGTGGCTCTTTTGTGGACTTTAGGGCACAGTTTGTAAGCAACATCGGAGTATATAGGTACAATATATCAAATATATAGAGGTATATAGGTAGGGCACTTATCAGAAGACAAAAGGGTCACTTACCAAAAGGGAAAATAATACTATTAGAAATAAAAAAGGGGCACTGATCAGAAGTAAAAGGGGCACTTAAAAAGAAGCATTTATCAGACGTAAAAAGGGCACTCATCGTAAGGAAAAATTGCACTATTAGGATGGAAAATGGGCACCAATCGGACGAAAACAGGGACACTTTTCGGATTTCAAAGGCGACACTAGTCTTATCTGAGCTTAACCCTATATAGCCTGGGCTATTTTGAAACTGCATAGCCCGGGGGGGGGGGGGGGGCTAATTTGGCCCCCTCAGATCTCGGCCATTTATAGATCGATTGCGACCAAAATTGGCGTGTTTGTGTCTCATCGTGTATTGTGCAAGAATGCATAGTGAAATTTATGATATACATTGTTTTTCTTATTTAAGTATGCAACTATGCAATTTTTTTCAAGGAATTCTCTTTTTTTCAGTTTTCCCCCCATTTATGGAGAAAATGCATTCAAATTTGGCATTTTTGTAGCTTGTCGTATAATCTAAAAGATAGCTAATAGAATAGTTGATGATAGCCAAAAAAGATGTTATCTGAAGAAAAAAAAAAAAATTCTTCTGACAACACTTCTTGTAAAGCCCATACACTGTATACACAAAATTATTGGAAAGCGCCATTTTTTGTGACATTGGTCATAAATATGTGCTATATCTCCGCAGCCGTACCCCCGATTTTCACAAATATGGTCTTAAAATGTGCGCGAGACGTGAAAGAAAAAAGTCATGAAATTTCAGCACGAGATCTTTTCGCGTTAAAAAATTATCGCCAAAAATGTCGGGGTGGGGGCTAAATTAGCCCCCCCCGGGCTATTGAGGGTTAAAAGGGGCACTTATCAGAGGTGATAAACGGCACTTATAAGAAGGGAAAATTGTACTACATGTATTAGACCGAAAAATGTTCACTAATCAGACGAAAAACAAAGGCACAGATTTCAAAAGGGGCAGTAATGTCGGAAGGGGGCTCTTGTCAGAATGTGAAAAGGGCATTTATCAGAAAGAAGAAGGGGCGTAGTTCTACGAAGGAAAAGAGGCACTTATCAGAAGGAAAAATTGCACTATTAGAACGGGAAATTGGCACTAATTAGACTAAAAAGGGGCAATTATATAGATTTCATAAGGGGCAGCAATGTCTGAGGTTAAAGGGGGCACTTATCAGAAAGTAAAAGGGCACTTATTAGAAAGAAAAAAAGGGTACTATGGTATACGAAGAAAAGGGACTCTTATCAGCTATGAAAAGGGACACTTTTGGGGTACTTGAAAGTGTGTGTGTGTGGGGGGGGGGGGCACTGTTCCCCTGCTCCCCCCCCCGGGATTGCCGCCTCTGGTTTTTATTGATTACAAATTTCAAAATTCATAACTTTCTTATTTGTGATCGGATTTTGCTCATAGCATTCATTAATCTGTTCCTTTCATTTTTCTACTTTTTTCTCATATTTCTGCTTTTATTAAAATCAACTTAATACCAAGGTGGACTTTCCAATTAATTTTTCATCGAAGGGGCATTATCAAAAGCAAAACAAAACGAAAAAACAAACAAACAAACAAAGAAGCAAACGAACAAAAAACAACAACAAATGATGCCTCAGGCTATATAGGGTTGACAGACAGATGGGATTCGGGAATCCGAGGGTGTGTATGTGTGTATATATACTGTACATATATATTCGATATAAAATCCACTTGTTGGCATATGAAGACTCAAAAATAAACAAAAGTCGTTTCATGCTTAATGTTGTTGTTGTTGTTGTTTTAAAATAGGCAAACTAGTCAATTTTGACTATTGTTGCCTTACTAAATTGCTCTTTTCACTTATACTTTGTTTGTTGATCCGTGGGTCTAACTTTAGTTTGTTAGAAAGGTACAGATTCCAGGATACCATGCAGGACCGCCACTCCTGCCCTGATTTTACAACGTTATCCTGACAAGCCCGCTCGAGGTACATTTCGAGGGCGTCTTAGGAATACAAGTATTCCCTATGTCTCTCAAACGTGAGCAGGGGGCGCTCTTTCTGATTCCTCATAGAACCTGATTAGAAAATCCGAATATATAAAAGCAAAATAAATACGTACACAGATTTTCTTTCTGTTTTTGTTTTTAAGTAGAGTATATACTGACATTAAAGGGCCTTTCAATAAAGTGAAATTACAAGATAATTAATAATCTAACGTTTATCTATTATATAAAGAGAGAGAGAGAGAGAGATTGCCCTCTTTCTCATTTTTTTTCCTAATGGGGCCGCGGCCTTTCAAGTTCTGCCCCTCCCCCTGGTCCGCCTATGCATCACTGCAGATATTATCCTCGAACCGGTGCAGAAGCAGCGATATGTAGGAAAAAGAAATATCAAAAATAAAAACAAGAAGACAATATTCGACTTCTTAGAATCATAATTATAATGTTATGACATTGCAGAATTTGAGACCGTGCAAAAGCTTTGACACCACCCTGACGTCACTATTTGGGGCTCGATCTCTCGTTCGCGCCGCGCATGCGCGTACATCAAGGTACCCTCTTTCCGTGGAATGGCGACATGTGCACAGATCCGAATGCGAAACGAACGGAATTTATGAAATTACTGTAAGAAAGATAATAAACTGTGAAGAAGTGCCACATATTTCAGTGGAAATTGTTTAAATAAAACGGTCCAGATTAGCTGAGCACACATTGGAATTGACGTGAGCGGAAATTTGGAGCTGCAACTCGCCATAAAACGAAAAGGAGAACGGTAAGGACACGTACAATTCCCTACCTGAGCGCCCGTACGGTATGTATGGGGACTGTTGCTGCTTGCTTCGCAAAAAATTTGGCCCATGTTGAAAAAAAATTTATTTCTCTTGTTATATTTTAGTTTTTAACCTTTATTACAGCAATATTTTGTTAATTATTATCTTAGTATACGCTGTATGTCCGTGTTCATGAGCAGATCGGTCATAAACTGCTTACAAACCTCTACTGTCATGACTGTTTCCCTGCATTTTTACATTACTCGTGCCTGTTACTGGTGGTCTGGCCGCGTGTGTGTGTGTTGCATTTGTGTGCGGTACGCATTCGTATTCGCAATGTGTAGTAGGCTAGTAGTAATATGAATGCACATTTTGTACAGGATCTCCTCGAAGCATGCATGTGCGCGAGAAATAGAAACATGAATCATATGGATATGGCTTACTTGTGGTACTGATGTCTGACATGTGTTTCTGTGCTGACCATTCCATTGTTTCACTGCCAATTCTTTTCTTTTTTAAAGTTTGTAAATATAATGGTATTAAAAAAATAATTGTTATGGAATACTACTAAAGTATTTATTATCGTGGAATAGGTCACCAGTCATTCACTGCCGTTCATTTCGTCAGTGCGGGAGACAGCATTCCACTCCCATAGACATAACGCGCAAGTGTGAGCGGAGACCTATTCAACGATATAGCAGAATATTTGAATACCTGCTAATTATAAATGCAATTCTAGACTGTACACTGTGGATTTTGACTTGAATTTATCCTGCTTTATTTATCTTTCAAGACCAGTATTCCACGTCCAGCTTGCAAACTTGGTAATTTTCATGTCAAATTTTACTGTGGGAGCAAGTAATTAAACAGATCATCCTGTGCATAGATGCCGATGCCTATGGTTTCGTACTAACCTAATTCCTCATGTTCCTACAAAACAACACAGTCGATATCTTCCGATAAGGAAACAACATGTAATTGTATTAAAGAGGATGATATATAATATGCTCCATTGCCCCATTGGTAATTGATCTGCGACTTTCTACAACAATTACCGACCCCCCTCCCCCAAAAAAAAAGAAGAAAATTGATGATATTGGAATAATTCCATTAGCTAATTTTCAAGTTGGTGTTTTCATATCTCCAGTATTCTTTTCCTTAATAACATTTGTAAATATCAGTTTATTACCACCCCCATATATTTTTTTTGTGTGTGTGTGTGAGTGCATCTTTGGACCTATTTTTCTTACGAGTGGTTGTCCTTGTCCTCTTGAATCTATATCATTTCTTCTAGGAAAAAAAAATTTACCTGTAATTTGGATGATCATCTCTTTAAATTGAAAAACAGGAATGAGCAATCTTATACTGTAAAAACCAGAAAGATCAATGCCTCAAGGCTCAAAATAGATAAAAAACCCTCTTCATTTTTGCAATTTGAGAAAGTTTACAGTATTAAAAAATTGCCAGTGTTTCCGATTTCCATTTGCGAATGTTTTGTAGCAATTTAAAAAAAAAAAGGTTTTTTCCCCCATGTCCATTTAAAAAGAAGAAGGAAAAAATAAGATAACGTCTGGTAAGGCTATTAAGTGTCTGGGTGTTGTCTTTCTTGGTTTAGGGGCAAATATTCATTGTAGATTTTGATTTTTTTTTTGCTAGGCTATACAAGAAGGCATTGTAAGTAATACTCACTTTTGCTGGGGGTTGTTGTCACAAAAAAAAAAATGTAAATGATTCATTAAACGTATCATGAAAATAGTTTTTGTTCACAATTTCATTATTTTCCCCATCTTCCAGATTTTTCTGACATCTGCCAAATCAACATATTCAAGTTTTGTGGCACTTCGGGAGAAAGTATGAAATGGTAAGATGGCTGTCCTGTCGGCATGAAGAACTCTAATCTGACTGCGTAGAACACAGTTACTTCATCATAGAACTAGAGTACCTGTAAGCTTTGGATTTGAGAGGGTTTTGGAGTGGTACAACACAGTGTCAGTAATGGCTGCTGAAGTGGCTAAACAGCCAAGCTACAGCAGCGCTGTGTTGGGACCACCAGAGAAAGTAACGCAGGGGATACTCCCGAACGAGAACCACCAGATGTCTGAGCAGAATTCGTCATCGGAATCAAAAGAAAACGTGAACCCATCTGATCCTCCCCCAGCTTCACAAGACGGGAAGGAGGAAGAGAAGGGAGAGGGCAAGAATTCAGAGAAAAATGAAGAGAAAAAGAAATTTGTGCCGGCACCTCCTCCAAAGGTGAATGCATGGCACAGGAACAAGCAAACACCACCAGCTCCTGCTGTAGTGCCAAACAATATAACATCGCCGACCCCAGCAGCTGCTGCGACATTGGTGGCTTCAAAGCAGCCCCAAAACTCCACTCAAAAACAATCATCCCACAGTAATAAAACCCACCAGACTTCTAAGTCAGGGGGAGGTAGGACTAATTCGAGACAGTTTAATGGGCCACGTGAGAAAAGTGCAAAGAGTCCAAAGGCGGAAAAGACTGCTACGAAAGATGCCAAGGATTCGGAGGAGAGCAAGAAGGAGGCAGCGAAGAAACGCCTGGTTGAAGCCACTCCTGCTCCTCCCCCTAAAGTAAATGCATGGACCAAAGCACCTATAAACTCAGTTGTACCCCCTGTGGCGCCCCCAGTGGCTAACGGGAATGGAACGGATGACACTTCTGATTCAATACCACCTGCAAGTTCTGCTGTGGTTACACCAGGTAAGGTTCCTCCTTTGGTTGACTGTTTTTTTGTTTTTTTAAGTTTTCCTCCGAACCTCAATGTCTACACTAAAAAAAAATTAGATGAACATGTAGAAGAGGGATCATTACTGGTGACATATGGCTAAAGAGAGTAATAAATGATTCTGCATGTTCGCAATATTAGAATAGAAAGCGAAAGCAATTTTCTAGTGATGTTCAGATTGGTTGGTTTGTGATTGTCCCTGCTGAACAAATTTCAATGTGGACTATAAAACAAGCTCCGTGTGTGTGTGTGTCTCTCTCTCTCTCTCTCTGAAAAGAAAAGAACACACACAAGGTTGTGACCGATTTTGATTTTGTGTATTACCTGAGAGGGCTAGGTTGGGACTTGAGAACATCTACACTAAATCCTGTAATCATTAATTATGCTGATTTATACTTTTTTCTTAAAAAAAAAAAAAAATGCTTACATGTTTTTATTACCAGTTGTTTTGTTTGTTTTATATCAATGGGCAAGGTGGGGAGTTCAAAACTTATTCATAGAATTTTGTAATTCTCATTAATTATACTAATATATGCAAATTTATTCAAAATGACCATAAATGCTTATGGCAGTCTTTTTTATTATGGCATTCTTTTTCATTTGGTTCGTTATATCTGACAGGGCTAGGTAAGGAGTCAGAACTTTTATATTGACTGCTGTAATTTATTAATTATGCAAATATGTGCAAAGTCATTTACATGTACAAAAATAAACAGAAATAAAAATACCAAATCAAATCACAAAATGAGAAAAAAATATTTTGATATTGGGGAAGGGAATCATGAATGAAGTATTTTTAATTTAAAAAAAAGGTGTTTATGATGGAACAGGAAATTTGCAAGATGAAATAGCCCTCAAAATATTTTTCAAGATAGAAACCGTGTTTGAAAGAAAGAAAACATACCCCTCCCCCCACATTTAGAGGCTGATGCCTTTGTCCCAATGTATTCAGCATCTTGCTGGGTACATTATTTCATCTGGGTGTTGTAGGGAACTTGATCCTCCTCCCTCCCCCACAAAGATGCAAGTAATTCAAGTAGCATTTGTTACATCATGGAATTTTAAGATGCTGATGAGGCTTCCACAGTTCAAGTACAGCAATCTCTTATTCTCTATTTACATGTGTACGGAGATCCGGTCAATTGATCATTTAAGGAGCACAAACTGTTTCCGTTTTCATCACAACAATTGTGCAGAGTACATTCAAGAGCGCAAATACATGTAGTTGATATGAATGAAATTTTAAACATACGATTAATACGCATGCCCTCCAACAGCTAGCTGTGTACATGATCATGATGTTACCCTCAGTGTTCCTGCTCAAGTAGATGATGAGCTAACTGGAATTTGATGTTGATGTTTACAACAGTGCCATATGTTTGGTCTGGATGGCATGACATGTACACGTAAGTCTGTGCCATTAACATGTGATGTACAATGTAAACAATGGTCAATGGCATGGCTGTAAAGGTAAAGTGATATACTGGTAAGGACTGGAAATTAAATTTCACATATTCACCCAGCTTCACACTGACTGTTCAAATACGGGATATGCGCATAGTGCACCTGACAATTTTGGTTGGAAATGTAAAAGTACGGAGTAATAAGCCAAGAAATACGAGAAAATAGAGCCAGTCGTCCTGACTGCATGTCAAGCAATAGAACATATATTGTTATAGCGACAGTAACTTCCAGTTAGTTTTATTTAGTACATGTTTAAATAGCATTTTCCTGATCAAAATCGCGAATCTACTGCTTGAAAGTCAATTCAGAATTACATCAAGTAAAATTCTTTCCAAATGCATTTCCATCATCAAAGCTTCAGATTACGAAGAGCACACTTGAATTAGAAATTGACAAATGATGTTACATGTACACTAGGCCTATGATTACACATGTATGTCCGAGTACTGAGCTGAAGTTGGATTAGATGAATGTACTCGTGGAGACGATGGTATTACAACCCATTGATAATAACAGACAGAGGTACTACACACACACACACACACATACACACAACCTTTCACACACCTACATGTACACAAGTTGTGTAGATATATATTTCATGGTCTAAGGTTACTGCCTGTACATCATTGCATGTATCTGATTAAAGGGCACAAAGGTCGAGAAGAAGTCTTTGGTAATTTCGAGAGTGGAATCATGGATATTGCAATTGTCACCAACCCAAATATGGTAGCCGCCATTGGGTGCTAATTGTTTGATTACCCTATCTTTGGGCTATACGGGGGCCTAACCTAGTCTTGACATTGACAGACTTGTGTCCACTTTCCTGTAGATTCTCCTCCATTTTTTAGTAACAGTGTGTCATGCTGAATATTCAGTCTTGCCGAACATTCACCTCCTCCAGTGCCGGGGTCTGTGACTGAGTTGACATGTTTTGCTGACATGATATTTATTGGCATACTTATTACAAGTGAAATTTATTTTAGGAATATTTCTACAAGATAGAGGAATCTATTTAATTAAGTGCAGTTTCACTACAGTGTGGGTGTGCATGTCATTGCTTTTTGAAAAGGAGCTACATGTAGGCTTACAAGTAGCTTCAGTTTTGTTTCCTGATCAGTCTTAATGTTAAACAGTTATGTGATTAACAGAAAATTAGATTTATGATTTAGAAATCTGCTTCACTTCATGCCTCTTTGACCCCCTGCTTTACATAGAAATCTAGATAAAGGAGTGTTATGTTTCTAATTGGATTCAATGTCAATGTCAACTTCATGAATTTATTGCATGTCTACTGCAGAACATCATTAAAAATTTGAATGTGGCGTCCGTTCTGGTGGACAATTAATCCGAAGGGTCTGAAATTAAGTCTGAAGTGGTATAGATGTAGGAAGGAGAAGAACAAAAATCTTTAAGTTGGCAATTTTCCAAAGTAAGCATGCTTGGCTCATTCAGTATTTTTTTTTCCACATGCTACATTTGCAGTCATGTACATGTAATGTCTTACAAGCATTCATTTGAAAATCTTTGGCCAGGAAAATAATCTGATGCTAGGTTTAGAAGACATACATGTACGGTAACTTTAGGGTCACATACATGTATTTTTTTCCATCTTTCATATTTTGTAGCTGCCAAAAAAATTAAAATGTATATTTCTACTCCAATTCAATGTATGCCTATAATACTGTAGGAAATCTAGTCAAGCTTGACAAGTAAGTTTGTATGCGTCTGAAATGAAAGTGAAACGGTCTGTTAATCATGAGGTAATGATAGAAAAACTTAGAAACTTAAAAATGTGTTTAACCCTCTGAACATGATTTGCTTTTGTTATGACATGCATTTCCCATCTATAGACCTCAGTCTGAGGAAACACTGGCGTAATATATTGTAGAAAGTTAGGAATTCCATGTACAAACTGGAATGCTTGGAGCAGAAATCTGGTCACACAACATACAGTCTAGCCCCACAACATACAATGTAGCCCCACATGCATGTTTGTGATGTACTTGAGCCTTGAGTTGATACAAAGATTATCTATATTAAATTAAATTCTTCACAAATGGTTAAAAGTAAAACCACCGATAGAAACATAGTCATACTTCTAGTCTTTGTCAAGGTGTGGGGTGTCAGTGCAACTCATGCAGCCTCACACCAACATCAAAGTCATAATCACCACATCAATTAACAAAATTACCCAAAACAAACTAGAATTTTACCTTGATTTCTTGTCCTTTTAATAATCGGCCTATCGCACTGCGCATGCATGCAAAAAACTAACCATTTTATATTCATACATGTATGCATACGATTCGTAACATCTTCTACAAACTTTGAATTTTGCACATGTACTTGTACATGTACATGCAGAATTGCAGCTACCTAGTGTTAAGAACATCTTTTTTTCTTTTTGAGGGACTATTCTCAAATGATGTAAATTGTGCTTCAGAGTCCAGACTCATTTTTCACATATTGAGCCGGATTGAATTTTTTTTAGGGTTCCGTTGGGCCCTTATTATTAATTTCAAATATTAGTCTTTTTTTTTGTGGGGGGGGGGGGGGGTCACAAGTTTAATTTTAGGAGCCATGTGCATCAGGGCCCTGTTTCATAAAACTTGTTATTAATAACTCTTTTATTATAAGCTACTGAAATCCTTGCATCTGATTGGCTAGGAGCAAATTTGTCATAGAAATGTGGCAGTTGTAATAGTGATGTACAAGTTTTATGAATCGCATCCCAGGTCTCTCTATTAGTGTAGAGCCGTGTGTAAATGTTGCAAATTTATATACCACCGTATGAGAAGGAATGAAATTATTTGACATATTTAATCACTTTAAATTTGAATTATCAATACGAAGTAGCCATGAGGAAATGAAATTATTTAATCCTTCTTGAGATCAAATTGAAAGTATTGGTGAATACATGTCCAGTTATACCAGAAGGAACTTGGAAGTGTTTTTTTTTTCTTCCATGCATGTTCCTGTTGATTTTCACTTGATCAGAATTATTTTGTTTACTTTGATTGATGTATTTGATCCATAAGGGATTCTGAACGCCAGCCAAATAAACTTTGAGTAATTGTTTAGGGAATATGTTGACAAAATAGATACATGTATTCCTATATCTTACATATAGTTGTTAGTGACTGGCTGGTAGAAATACATGTACATGTATGTACACATACACTGTACGTTAGTTGAAGATTAATTCAGTCATTTATGTTAAAGTAATATATAAACAATCCAGAAAAAAAAGTAAACATGTAGGCCCACAATATACATTGTAGCTACATTGCATCTACATTGCATTCACCATAGGTTATGGCCAATCTTTGACAAACCATTTTCGAATTTCAATGATTAAAATGAAAAAGGGAAAAGAAATCTGAGAAGTTGGAAGTAAGGTGCGGATGTTTTAAACTTTTTGATGATATATGCTTAATAGCTGTTAACGCAAAAATATGTTTATTCAGGAATAAAGAAATTGTCGTTCAATTATGACACTACTGGTATACCATATGGCACTGCATATGGAGTTGAGTTCACAAGACCCTATGTGTTTCTCCCTCAAGGGTGAACTCAAGCATGTAATGTGGTTTGTATGATAGGTTATAACCAGCATATGTTCTCCCAAATCCTATTTTTTGTGGTTCTGTCTCAACTGTCAAATTAGAATCCTTGGTAAATGCGTGGAAATAATAACTTTTTTTTTTCTTCTTCTCATAAATCTTCACTTGGGACATGCCCTTACATGTATATAGCCTACATAATTTGTTGGCAGACTTTGCGATAAATTTATCTGTAATATCTCCAGATTTATTTATCATAATGTGATTGATATTAAATGAACAGCTTCAGGTACCTGTAGAATTCCTTAAAAAATCTACAGGCTCATGTATGATAACTCCGAAAAATGGAAATAAAATGAGATGGGACTTATATTATCCTGTGTCTATATTCCAAACAATCATATTACCTGAGCACAATGTAGGCCTACATGTAATGTACATGTGCATGTACATGTACTACACACATAAATCTGTGTGTTAAATGGAATACCAAGTCCCAGTCTGTTCAATGCATGCTTGTATGCATGGTGAATTGACCCTAGGGACTTGTGCAATGTGGATACTCTACCTGTTTACCTTTTTTTGTATAGTTAGCTTTCCGAGCTTGAGTAAGCATTTGTGGTGCTATTGTATTAGAGCATAGTGTAATACCATTCTGTCATCTGCCCCATGATAATGACTTGCCTGTATATAAAACCTGTAATAGTATATTTAAAAGCAAACATTTGGGAGATGACAATTTAATAAAATAGAGTTCATTTTCATGTAGGATCATGCATGTACATGTGAAGGGAGATTGCAAACAAAACTACATCTATGTTGACATGCATCTTGAGTGCACTACTTCATTTTAATTCAAACACAATTTAGGCAATAATTTTCAAGTTTTATTGATTCAATGGCAATATTGTGGATGCCCATTCAATTCGATATTTACATGTATTTGGGCCAGAGTTATTCTTTACAAAGTAGGATACTGCTGTATGTGCATCCTATTCTAATTAACCCTTTTAGGACAGGAATTATTTAAGGGCTAACTTGATCACATTTTGTTCTTCAAATTGGCAACAATAATACTGTTGTTTTAGTGCTCCATGGTTCTAATAAAAAGGGTTAACCCTTTCAAGACAGTTGACCACATTTTGTGGTCAAGGTATAATTGCTGGAATTTGGTATTCATTCAATGAAATACAAAGACAAATCATTTTTATCATTTGTTTTGCATATTATAGTACTCTTATTACAGAAGCTTGGTCTAATAATTTTTTCCAGGGCTGTACATGTAGCTACATGTAGGCGTGCGATATTCTATAAAATAAAAACAAGCAATGAGCAGCCATCCCCATGTGGAAAATTGTGTAAAGGAAGTCATGGAAAAAACCCAACTCTTGCAAAAGAAAAAGTAATAAATTATCAATGAAAAAGGAAAAATTGTAATGAAATTGAACCTTTCAAGGTTATTCATTGATTTATTTCTTTCTGCATGGTCCATGGCATTACAAAATATGATCATTATGACAGAAATCAGAATAAGTATAAGTAAACAATACGAGAATTGAAAGGCAAATATGACCATAATACAAATACAATATATGGATAATGTAATAACATGCTGAGGTACAGCAATATAAGCTTAAAGCTTGAAGCGTTGCCACACCTTTTTATGTTTTAAATGATACAAAAAAAAAAGAAAAGAAAACTAACAAATGACTGATCATGACACTACAAAAAACTTTTTGAAAGTTGAAACATAATGCTATTTACAAATGAATATGAAAACAAATGGTTCATGAATAGAGAAAAAGAAGAAAAGAAGATACTGTAAACGCTGTTATTTTCGTGTGATTAAATTTTTGCGCTGAGCGACCCAAAAACATATTCGCGGGGTCTTGAATTCGCGCTGCACAATTACTCACTCGCAAAAATGCAAGATTTGATTTGATATTTCAATGCATGACAATCGTTTTTATTATTTCACACACACGTGATCCATCCAGTCAATGCATTAGGCATGGAAGTCTTCACACCAGTGTGGCTCCATATTTGTTCCACACACACGCGGTCCATTTTCAAATGCATTATTACAGACACAACTACACACACGCACTCTAAAATGAATTGGATTCAAACATGTATTCATCAGATGAAGCACACAATGCAGCGTCCATTCAAAACAAGCATAAGAAATCATGCTAATATTTTCGCGTGTTCTGGAATTCGCGCCCGCCGAAAATAGCGCAAAATCCGCGAAAATTAATGTACCACAAATATTTCTGTTACTGTAAATGCAGAAATATTTGCGGTACATTAATTAAAAGTAACCCTTACTATGTTAACCAAACATATCTTTACATGCAATTTGTAGACTATGCAATATAACAAAACAAATAAGTTTAAAATGGGAATGCTCTAATTTTACAAGTGATAAGCTTCCATAGTGTTAACATTAGTACATATACTTCTTATTAACATAGGACTTTCCAGCTTAATACATAATTATTATAGCAGGACATAATATGTATGTCTACACTAAATACAGAGGGATAAATTCTTTTTTGAAGGGGGGGGGGGGTGATGACAGAAATTGAATGTCATGTGTTGCACTTATTCTGGATTTGCACACCTGTTTAATACTTAGGTTAAGAAAATATGATTCTGTATAATTATAGTGTATTTACTGGGCGCCCATTTTTATAGATAAATCTAGCGCACAGGTGGCTTGGCTCTCATCCTACCCATTGGTGTGTGTACAGCCTGGCGGTGTCATCCATACATGATGGGATGATGACGCCATACAGCCTGCCCCCTCATTGCATTCCATATGCCCACTTTGCAACAGAGGGAAGCAGCAAAAGGAGTTTGGTAGAGGGGTAATCAGCACCGGTTTTGCTGACATGTGGCAGCTTTTTAAAGGACAAAATCATGTGTTACATTTGTTCTGCTGGCTTCAAATTGTCATAAGAGATATTGCCAATTTCGAGTTGTATTCATTTTTGATTGACAGGCTTAAAGACTTAAGGAATATGGAGTCCATTTGGCAGTTTTGGATATTACATTTTTGTTGATGATATGTCAGCTGGTACAGTGGATGTTGCTTGCCTTTGTGTACATGGTGTGAATAGGATGAATTAACAGACTGTTGACTAGTTGATCAAATTCTCATTGTCGTCGTCGTTGGAAAGAGAGGACTAGGAATATATGTAGGAATTATCAACTCGCAATATGGCTGTGTCTGGAAATGTGTGGAACTTTTCCAGTACTAGTCTTATGAGTGAGTATGACACGTCCTCATTGAGTGATTTTATAAGAAATTCTTCTACTGAAATAGTATATATAGGGACACTGAATTTCCACGTTCACGGAAATGATCACTTGAAACGGAAAATGCAATTTCGAACGGAAAGTTGCGGAAAACCCCTTTCACCTCAAAATTTTTCATTTTTTCAAGAATAAAATCGTAAAACTTACGCTATTCTTGTGATTCGTGAAAAAATATCGGACCTGAAATCATGGTTAATAACTCTGAATGCTTAGCGATATTTGTTATTGTGACACAAAACACGGTACAATAGGAACAGCGAATCCCTATTATGCAAGGTAGGCGCATACTCATGCGGCCAAGAGGGAAGTAAGGCGAGATTGCCGTACACAGCCAGCACATTTTAGTAAACGGGCTGGCGTGTGCGCCTAGTAGACGTAATACTAGGCACGCACACGCCAGCAGCGGGCGCTGAGTGTGGCGAGATTGTACACACGCTGTTGTACAGTTCGAAAAAGGGGCTGGCGTGTGCGCCTAACATCGATCGATCGCTGATATGATATATGACAGCCAAGACTGAAATGTTTTTGTCGACGTCGGTACGGTATGTACGACGATCGAATCTATGCATCATTGATTTGATTGATCATTGTTGATTTGTTGGTTTGTCATGTAAGATTCCTTTTTGAGCCAGTCATGATTGTGAAATGCAAGTCGAATACCTGAATTTCGACCGACTCTGTAATGTTAGAACCTTTAATAGAACATTTGTACCCTACAAGTTCATGTTTGTATGCATATCTTATGTAAACAGAATTTTAAGTTTTTTGATGTGTACAAAGTCTACATGGCAAAACAGAATTTACGTTTCTTAGCCCATCTGAAACGGAATTCCAGATTTTCTGAACGGAAAAAGCCATTTTTTGAAACGGAAAATCAGTGTCCCTATATATATATTGTAAACTGTACATTACTTTCTGATATTCACAGGTCTACATTGTAATTATTATTTAGAAATGAAAACGGCTCTTTGTCTGTATTTTTATAGTAAGAAAAGGGTTCATTGACCATCTAAAATCGAGCCAGTCTGAATCAACATGAAATTCCCTCTTCTATGGCTCCAGATGGCAGCTAGAAAATGAAATTACTATGTGAGGACTACTGTTCAAGTGGACGCATGTTTGGGCTGTACAATGCATCTCTCAAGAGGGTTGCTAGGCCATGTTGTAACCAGGCTGGTTCTTGCGCAACGCTCACATCCTGTCGGAGCAAGCACACACTTTGCTTGAAATCACACTGTGTATGCAACATGTCAGCATCCAGTGCAGTGAAAAAAATAAGCAGGGGCTAAGGGCGATTAGCCCCCGAAACTCTTGAAAAAGCCACCGTAAATGAAAAAAGAGCAGTAATATGTAATGGTTCGTAGTGCATTCAAATCTCACACAATAGATGGACTTTTAAGTAGCCTCGGGAAAGATATTTTAATTTTTACACTCAGTCAGATTTTGAAAAGTACTCTCTGGTAGCATGACATCATCCCTTTAAAATCATGTGATGAGTGTTATTGGGGGGGGGGGGGGTGTACCAGCAATGTATGTTTGCTCAAACCACTTGTGTACAAGTGCTCTTTGTAGATTTATGTGAAAAATGAAATGAGACCTTTTCAGAGGCGATATATTTTTTTATTTCTATTTCATTTTCTTTTTTTTAAAGCTTCTGTTTGAACACTTCAGACCTCCTCTGGTTCTTTCACTTCTTTGCAGAGATAAAGCTAGCTCTCTGTTCCCATGTATTAACTTTCACTGACTCAAACCTGTCACTCTCTGTGCTATTAAGTGGTTGTTATTTTTCCTTCTATCCTACATGTACATGTATGTCTCAGCTGTGCATGATATTGAAGACCAAGAACCTTGATGAAACCTCACAAAAAAGAATATGCAAACAAAAGAATATAAATTGATTGATTTGGAATGAATTTGATTTTACACTTCCATAGTAACAATACAAAGTCTCGGCCAACAGCCCAATTTAATGACATGAATTTTTGTGAACAAACATAGTTTTCAACAGTGATTATTTGCTTTTTGAAAACATATATGTATCGAAGAGGAGTCCCATTATACCATTTGTGCTAAGATTGATATGCTTAGAAATTATTGTTGAATTTATGAAAGAATGGCAGCATCTGTCCCAGATGGGGTAGAAAATAGACATAGGAAAGAAATATTTTTCCTTTCATGATCATTGATGGAACATGCTAATAGGAATTCTGAAAAATAAAAAAATAAAGAAATTTTCGGGGAAAATATTAAGCTACAATTCGTACTTTTCTGCTAGTATTTTGGCATGTGCAGTACTCCTCATATTACAGCTGTGGTGACAGATACAGTTTATCCTTGGTCTCACTAGAGTCCCTTTCAAATTTGGTTTCTTCTTGTCTTTAAATCATATTTTACTAGTGTAAAGATTTGTTCACTGAGGTTTCAACTGGGTAAATTGGCTTGTGCGTAACTGAAAATGAGAGTAGTTAATTAATGTTTGTGACAATCCATGTTAAATTACATGCATGCCGCAAGAAAGCAAGTTCAGGCTTATGACTGAAAACAAATTAAGGGCATGAGGTTAGGAAAATAAAAAGTAATTTCTATTCTAACTTGTCTGAAACCAATTAAGATATTACTATTGAAATTTGTTTGAAACCAAAAGAAAGTATTTAATGTATATAAAGAGAGTTCCTTGATCTAGAGCTCGAGGAATTCCTCCCACACAGTGACACATTATCATTTTTTTTGCACCAGTGGGGTGGGGTTCCTTCCAACTAGATCTGCTTGTACACGTAAGTAATAAAAGATGCAAGTCTGTAGTCATTGTTCAGTAATGATGGGGCCCTATGAATATAATCTTGGGTTAGTTATTTCGTAGTGTAACATGCAATGAGAAACATTAAGACCAGCCATCATTTAGTCACTGAAATTGAATTTTTACATTGGGAATTTTCTGATATGAGTTCTGCATGACAGAATCATTCTTTGTTATGGGAACTTTATTGGATAGTGTGCAAAATAAAAAAAGATATGAGTAGTTTGGGTGAAATTGTATATTAAACAAAACTGCGAAGAAGGCAAATGAATTGCTGATATTATAGATAAAAATCAAGCATCATTTTATTGAATAATTTGACACTATACATGTAATTCACACTGAGTGAAAAAAAGGGGGAACTAAGGGCGATTAGCCCCCGAAACTCTTGAAAAAGCCAACGTAAATGAAAAAAGAGCCACCGTCTAATATTTCTGCCTATGGGTCGTAGTGCATTAAAATCTCTGAACTCCATAGGTGGACTTCTAAGTAGCCCTCGCAAAAGAAATTCTAATTTTTACACTGTTCACACTTCATATCACATACACTCAGTTATATTTATAAATCAGGCTTTTGCTTTGAAATAATGGTGTTAATAACATGTTCATGTACATGCCCATGTACGTATGAATTATCTTTATATAGAACTGTACAATGACACAAATTGCAAGCTGTATCAGCACCTGAAGAGTCTTTTGGGTAAGAAAAAGGGCATATTTTTCTGCTGAAAGTATAACGTGATGTTAGTCGGTTTTATAGTTCCTGTTATCTTTGATGGACAACAGAATTTTGCAGGCTGCAACACTGTATTTTTGAAAGGATTTTACCTATGAGGAAGTATTTCATGTAGATTCTGGGTAACGAACAAGCCATTAACCCCATTCATGATATTTCCATTTACCACAAATAAACCTGCATACATGTTCCAAACTGTAGTTGTTGCTGGTATTCAATAGTGAACTGGTCTTTAGAGAATTACTCTCAAAAATGTGAAACCATTTTGCCATGGGGTTGATGGAAGTCCCTCCTTTTAATTGCTGTTTTTAGTGAAACCTTAAAAAGGAGCTAATTTCATGCTGATGAACCTTGTGCAGACATGATACGTCAGCAGCTGTAAATTAAGTGCAGAAATCTTGCCCGCTGGTGCGTGTAATGCTCAGTGATGTCATAGCTGTAGAGATTCACGTGGTACATCGTAACTCTGACGGGAGAACCGTGCCAAAATGGTTCAAGGCCACAGATGTCAGAAGAACCCCATAATGAATAGCCGAAGATCCCATCATAGTCATTTCGGTGGCATATTCTATGGCATATTCTATGGCATATTCTATGGGATCGCTGGAGTGTGGGGGGAAAGTATGAGAAAATGAGAGTAATCAGGACAGCTCATGCTGTGCAGGTCTTAATTGTCCCTAGTTGGTTAGGTTCTAAGCGGTAGAGTAAAAGACTTCATTTGTTACACAGATGACTGATCTGTTTGATTTAATCAAACCATTAAATTGTGATTGAAGTGATTTATTTTAGTTACTTATTCATTTATTTATTGAGTAATGTCTAGCCGGGGTAGCCTTATCTTTGGTGTGGCAATTTCATCAGAAAAAAGTTTTATGAAATTACAAGGTGTAACAAACGTGTACTGCCGTGTCTTTTTCAACATATATTTTCTTGATTATAAAGTTTACTTGATAGTTTCAGAATATCAAAGAAAGAAATAAAATCCATGCCAGATAATATTTGTATGCACTGATCACAATGCCAGTGCAATAGCAAATAAGCAGACAAGATTTTGAAAAAATAAAAACCACTGGAGCATTATGTGCGGTTTTAAACTTAGATTGAAAGCAGCAAATATTTGTATATATTTCCCAATTTTGTTAGGATGACTGTTTTCAATCATTGACAACTTTTGGTGACTGGTTTGATATTTTTAGGTGCAAATAATTTGTTGTAAACTGCTTAAAACAGAAACCATTCTTTGCTGGTACTGAAAGTACAATGTGCAAACATTACAGGTTTTGTCAAATCAAATCAGTGTTAGATTGAGTTATGAGGTAAAATATAAGCTAGTTTCCTTGAATATTAAATTGAGAATGGCCTTTTGGGTGATTCTCACTCTCTTTGTGAACACATACCATGTCGACAACACTTTTTCGCACATCATGCACACTTAAAAAATCTTTCATGAATCTTTTTTTTCATGTAAAAAATCTTTAATGAAATGCTAATGAAACCCATTATTGTATGTGCAAATCTATGTTTGACACAAATCTAGAAAGATAACATCACAAGTACGTGTCTGACGTTCAATTTTTATTGGTTTATCTTTACAGAACCCAAAGAAAGCCCAGCATCTGTGGTTACACCTGTACCAGGGAATGCTGCACCTCCATCTGTTGTTAAGGCTTCTAAGGGCAAAAACAGTGTGGTAAGTAGCATACAAAGAAATTGAATATTCCAATCACTGCATGTAGGGTTAAATCATGCATGCATTTATTTTTAGTACTAATTTATACAGTATGACAAATGATTATTTCATGCATGCATTTTTTTTTACTAGTTTATACATGAAAAGTGGTTATTTCATGCATGCATTTTTATTCTTATTTACTACATGTAAGTTGTACATGAAAAGTGATTATTTCGATACCAAGAATCAAATGTGGTGAAGTGCTTTCTTAGAAGGCAATCCTTTAGTTATTGCTGTTATATTCTTTCGTATAGGGAATAAAAAAGAATGAGAAAGCTCACAAATCAATAAGGTGTACATTGTATGTTTGAAATTTACCAATCCTCCGATTCTTAATGGCTTCGTTAGACTGCATTTTATTGAGAGTCGTAAGTTTAGGTTTATACACACTATGAACACGATAACAATAGAGCAGAAAAAATATACAGTTCTCCATTGTACCCTCCACAATTGCTCTGGTAGACAAAAGAACATCGCTTCATTGCTATTATGTAAACTAAATAGAACAGGTGAATATGCATGTGACACCTATTCTATATAATTTTTACATAATAGCAATGAAGGATGTTCTTCTGTCTACCAGAGCAATTGTGGAAGGTACAATGAGGAGCTGTATATTTTGTCCGTATCTTTGTTCGCCATATTCATAGTGACAGACATGGGTATCAATTAATATGATCATCTATGTCAGAGACCAAGGTAAATCCGTAAATGTCACTGTCCAAAAGTCAAATGCAGTGCAGATTCAATCCAGAGTCTGTTTTCTTGACCAGATGCTTCCTGATTTGTATGTTGTATGTTACAAGTGAGTACATGTATGTAAATGATTTTGTTCTTGTCTTTGGTTATAGGCGAGCGACTTCAACGACTTGAACAGCTGGCCTTCTCTAGGTGCTGCCAATAAGGATGGATCCGTGAGTTTGCTGATTTTTACCAATCTTCTACTTCCCTTCTCATTTTCTGATCCACACTTAGCTTGTACTTGGTCGTAAGCTTCTTTGGTACAAGGATACAACTCTGCAAAAGATATAGGGAGCTTACAGTTCACTCGAAGGAAAGCACTTGGAAGCTTATTGATAATAAAAGAAAACGTGCAAAAATTGCCCCAAAGAAGTTAAAATCTTTGTCATACAATTTAAAAAAAAATGGTCGTCTGAACTAGAACGCGTTATGTCTGCATGAGCCAAGTCTTTAAATATAGTTACATTAGTTTAGCAATAACTACCTCAAATTTAAGCTAGTGTAAGCTAGTGTAATGTCCTTACAAATATTATCTATCAAATCATCTTCCTTTAATAGAATAGAATGTTTAAGGAAGTGATTCATTCATCAAATGAAATTCTAAACCAAATGCAAATTACTTTCAACTGCATCAAGACACTTTCTTATGTTGAGGGAGCTGTGATTGACGATTTAAGGGTATTGGGTACCAGCAGAAGGAAAATTTGTGGTATAAATAGTACTGTGACATTGTTAGTGAGTGATCTACAAGGTTTGAGGAAATGAAGAAATTATTTTTGTACGACTATCCTATTCTCAATCTTTTCATCTGATAATGTCACTATTCTGTATTATGTGACAAAATCAAAGAAGAGCGCTTTGGGCACCTTGATAGCAGAGAATAAAGACAAACCTGAAAACATAACATGCATTGGACCAATCAATTGCGTAAACTCTTTTCATGATGGATATTATAATTAATGAAATTGTGATAATGGAATAATTATTTCCAAACAAGATAGTGAAATAGTTCTTATATCGAAATTTTCTCAAAAGCTCATTTAAATTTGTTTCTGGGTTATTATGAGACTTGTAGTTAAAGGAAATTTGAAGATTATCAAATTGAATTTTGTATAAATGGCTCAGCAGAGAGGTTGTACAGAGCTGCCAACTAGTACGGATTTTCCGTAATTGGTACGGAAATTAACCATCATTACGGAAGTACGGAATGTCGCCCAAAAATTACGGATTTGAAGAAATCTGATTATGCACTATTCGTATTATACGTTGCGCACATGTATTTGTTATCACTCATATTGTATTATTTTCGCTGTTCCCGGAACTCCGCACTGTGTACGTACCTAAAGTGCATACAAAAAGGAGACTGCGAACGTACTTTCACCGCACACGCAAACTTCTAGCTCAAGCTATGAGCTCAAGCGCTAGCGGTGCGGCTGGGGACTTGGGGACTTGCAAAAAATTACGGATTTCATCGCCAAAATACGATTTTTCAGCTTGGCGTGTACGGAAAAGCTTGGCGAGAGGTTGGCAGCTCTAGTTGTATGCATGAAATATGTGATTGATATGATACTCTCTCCTCAGAGTCAGAAGGATGTTTAAAACAGAGTTAAGGACATTCTGGCTCTCGACAGACAATATGCTTTCAAAGTATGGTGGGTCATTTTATGCTCTTTTTTTTGTGTTATCACTAGGACCCTCAATCTCCCAGGCGCAAGAAAGAAACCCTCCCTGCTGGAGCCAAGACCCCTCCTGCCACAACATCCACTACGCCTCCCTTAGTTGCTGAGCCGGTTGAGGCTGCTTCAACGCCCAACACCTCTGCTACAGCTCCTGCTGCCGTTGCTACCTCGCCTAGGACGCCCAAGCCTGCGCCAGCGGAACAGGCTCCATCGGTTCCAGCCCCTCCTGCTGCAGCTCCAGAGGAGGCCAAGGAGACGGTCACTTCTCCCAGAGCCAAGGCACAGCAGTCAGCAGCCGCAGCCTCGGAGAAGGATTTTAAGCAGGAGATCGATGGGAGAGGCGATGGACAGAAAGGAAACAAGAAAAATCGTGGTAAAGGTATAGATTGAAGTGATTGATGTTGATGGTGACTACATGTGTTAGGGTGATGTAGGACAGGACTTTCTCTTTCATTTTTATTCATTATTACAAAGTATCATGTTATCATCTAGTGTGAGCCATCAAATTTGTTTTCATGTTGGAATAGAAAGAAAGCACATACTGCCATGAAGGTTGCCAAAGCAAATTGAAATGGAAACTGGAAGGAAATGTGTTAAATGCAGTCCCATGTAGTTTTCCTTGTATTAAAAGATGTTTGTACAAGATCATTTGGTATTCCATCAATGAGTGAATTCCAGGTGAGTTTTACTGCAAATATTATGTAAGGAACGCTACATCACAGCAATATACTGCGCTACGCTAGGACCTTTCCACTCCGATGGCTCCCCACACAACAATCTTGGGGCTTCTCATGGAGATAGTTTGTGTGTCAATGTGTGTAGGTTTTGAACGCGTGTATGGTGTATAATGAAAGCTGTCGTCGTTGGGAGTTTATATCCCTCACCTGGCACCTAAATTATTATTTTCCTGTCATTTGTTTAATATCCCACTTTAGGATGTGAAGTCTTCACAGCATCTTTGTATTGCTAGTATCTTGCTATTTATCAACATCAGTTACTATGGCAGCTTGGCTATAACCAGGGTAATAATGTCTAAGCGCCATGAGCGTCACTGCGCTATATAAGTGGCCATTATTATTATTATTACTATTAATAATCCAATGAACCTGACGAAAAGTTTTTGAGGGCTTACCAACAACTGCACATTACCTTTAAGTATCTCTGAAATCAAACTTGGATGATGTTATACAATTCAACTACTTTACTTTTCACTAAAAAATAATATCTGCTCACACTGTGCATTGTTTTTTTTTTTGTGCTTAGCAGACAAGAAACAGAAGTGGATCCCCCTACCGCTGGACCCACCAGAGCATCGAAACAAGGGTGGTAGGGACCACACCAGGGGCCGCAACACCTCGGGAGGTGGCAGGAGGGACAGGGAGAGGCCGATGCGGGACAGCGACCGAGAGATGAACTGGCGTGATGTGCCACGTAGCGGCGGTTCCGAGCAGGCTAAGAGGCCGGAGCGCCAACGTGGAGACGGGAGGACCAGCAGGGAAACGTTGACAAAGGGTAAGTAAAAACTTGATGAAAAAAACAACTTGGCAATGATGACAATCTTGAAGAAGTTGGGCATGAATGAACCTGGCAGTAGATAAAATAGTGCAGCATACATGGGGAAAGCATTTGCAATTTTTCAAGCAAAGCTGACTTTTATGACCTTTGCATCATTCATATATTACAAAGAGAATGCAGGCCTGTGAGACCTCCGCTTTTTTTTATTATTCTCGCCGATTTTAGTTTCCGCTTTTTTCCTGTGTGCTATTTCCCGCTATTTTATCGGCAACCATTATTTCAATGGTTTTAAACGGCTGGAAACGTAGTCTAGCTAAAGGGCTGCGAGCGCGATCAGAGTCTAGCTCGTATACTGTGGGCTGCATTACGTCAGATAAGAAGCGGAAGGCAAGTAAATAGATCAGGTAAACTAGTTTTAAGTTGTTTTTCGCTCTTTTTTGAAACCCCACTCACAGGCCTGAGAATGTATCATAAGGATTTTATGTCTATTGCAGAGGGACATGAATATGTGTGAGAAAATTATTTGATAACAACTGACAATTTAGGTGAAGAGCTGTGAATAGATATAACGGTCTTAACATAAACAAGAAAAGAATATACTAACTACAAAAGTGACATTTATCAGAAATTCTGTACCCTGCTTCACCTTTCAGTCTTTCCATACCAATTTCTCAATTCTTGACTCTCCTTTTGCTTGATAGCTGCTGGCTTTGCACCTCCTAAGGACGAGAGGAGCCGCAGCCCAAGTGCGTCCAGTGCCGACAGTCGAAGCTGGGCGAACCAGCGCAGTTACCGGGGCAGAGGCAGGGGTAGAGGAAGGGGCGGAAGAGGAGGAAGAGGAGGGGGTCGAGGTGGCTACTCTAATAGCTACTGGCAGAGCAACAGCATGGATGCACCAGGAACCAATAACAATGAACAAAGTGAGTTCATACTAGCTTCTCTATCAATAGGCTTGTATTCTCGAAAGCCGTCAACTTTAGGCCAGGTGTAGACCCTGACTAAGTGCGCTAAGTTAGTCCATTGATTTACGAAGTGCTTAATGTCAACCTCATTATCCTGTACAAATCACCACAAGTTGGTTAATGAATGAAAATACTGAATGAAATTACAAAAATTGGTCACCATAAAATGAAGTAAAGCTTTATTTGATTGTGTATGCTTTACGTCCAAGATAAGAGAAACATGTGTTACTTAAAAAGTATATTATTACAAATGTGTCTGCATCTTTGTAAATATTTTGTTTTAAAGTCTATCCCTACAAATGCTAGAGAATGTACCCTCATTTGTAACATCTTCAATTTCCTTGTCTGCTTTCCTAGCATCTCCAGATTCTGAATTATTCCAAGAATTTGTGCCACAGTACTATGACCTGGGCAACACTGAAGGTGCAGGAGCCACTGCTACCACCACCGGTGTTGGTGGTGTCAGCGGCACCGCCGGTGCCGGTGCAGGAGGGGACGGGGACTTTGAAACCCCTCAGTTTGTGACCCCTCAGTACACTAATCCTGTATTCTACGATGGCTCCACACCGGTGTACACCCCTAGCCTCACCACCTCCTCCTCCTCATCATCTCTCTCTTTCTCTCTGGATGAAGGCACCCTCAAGGACTATGTCAAGAAGCAGATGTGAGTTCTACATTTCAGTACCATCCTGGTTGTAAGGTGGTCGAGTCACCTTTGACTCCTCTTGACCCCGTGGATAAACTTACTCCAGGCTTTATCTGTCTTTTCCACTTTGCACAGCTCTCTTAAAGGGGAAGTCCACCCTGATATCAAGTTGGTTTTAAAAGAAGCAGAAAAATTAAAGAAACAGATCAATGAAAGCTTGAGCAAAATCCAATAAGAAATAAGGAAGTTATGAATTTTTGAAGTTGTAATCAATCAAACACAAATTGGCATCTCCATGATGTATCTTGCGTGCTGCTCTCCCATTGCTCCCTATACAAAAATTCATAAAGTTTAATTTTATTTGTTTGTGGAGGGAATAGATTTGTATCATACAGGTTTTGTGTAAAAGCATAAGTGAAATGATTATATCTAGGGTGCATGTATGATAGAATATTTTTAGAGATAAAATGGAAATTAATGATTTTTTTCAGTAGAGGGCAAATGGGAGATGAGCTCTCAAGATGCGTCACAGAGTTTTTAATTTGTGTTGATTGATTACAACATTTAAAAATTAATAACTTTATTTCATATCGGATCTTGCTCAATTTTTCACTGGTCTGTTTCTTTAATTTTTCTGCTTCTTCTTTTAAAACCACGTTGATATCAGGGTGGACTTTCCCTTTAAAGGCTTGTCTGTTTTGGAGGTCCCACCTTCCATCTAATCACGATGCCCTGCTTATTCCTTTTGAACTTATAATTTGTCAAAAGGAGCCAAGTCTCTGGAAGTACTTCTTGACTAAACTACAAATCAACATTCAGGAGCTTTGAGATAAAGAAAAATAACATACATGAATTATTCAAGACAGCAAGGTTACCACAATATACACATGCTTATGGTAAGGGCCTGTTTTATTAGAAAATGTGCATCATTGCCCAAAGGCTGAATTGTACAATATAAATACTGTTACAATTGTGGCACATGATGAATTATGAAACATAAATATTGTCATAAAAGAATGAAGTTTAGTTTCAATTTCTTTTTTTATACCATAATGTTACATTGCTCTCAAGCATTACTGTTTAGTGGTAAATTTGAGTTCTAATTGTCATAACCTTGTCATATTTTTCTGTTAATCTTTAACCCTTACTGAACTGGGCTATTTTACTCCATGAAAATACTGGGGGTGGGGGCGCCTGGGGGGGGGGGGGGGGGGGCGCCTGGGAGGCCCCCCCCCCATTGATCTCGGAAACGCAATGTCCAATGAACTTGAAAATTTGCATGTCGATAGATCTTCACGTGATTAATTTTAATCAATTATGCAATTTTTTTGAATAATTAGCTAATTAAAATGCAAGCCATTGTCTATTGACAGCATGTAACTGTACACAAATATATGGAGCGATTAGCAATTTTAATGACATGCGCATACTAATTAGCATATAACACCCCCAAGGTATGTCTGATATGGACAAATGTATCAAAACGTGCGCAAGACTTCAGGGAAAAAAGTCAAGAAGCGAGAATCCGAAATTGCCAGCGGTCGCGATGCAATCACCAAAAATATGGAGGGGGCTCCCAACCCCCCCCCCCCCCCAGTGCAGTTAGGGTTAACATATTTTACTTACTTTGCTCTTTTTATACAGTGAATACTACTTCAGCGTGGAAAATCTTGTAAAGGATATATTCCTGAGGAAAAAGGTAATTCTTATTGCTATTTTGAAAAAAAGAAATATATTCTGCCACAAAGTATTGATGTTGTACTATGCGTTTGGATTTATAATTGCTATTTGCTGTGTCCTGAAGTAGAAGAAGGTAAGAACATTTGTGAGCTTCTCTTATGTCAGTTTGGAAGAATATTGTAGAAGAAATGTGCCCTTAACTCTTTCAGTGCCGATGGCACATATATATGACAGATTTTCATTCACCAATTGCTCGACCACAGGAAAGGTATATGGTGGTCAATACATGTCAAAATTTTGAGCATAAATCGCATTCTGAATATATGATAATTATATTCTCCTACAGAAAATTCCAGAGAAAATTCCAGATTTTTAAAATGATATAACCTTATTTCAACATTAAACAATAGTAAACAAATGAGAAACCAGAATATAATGGACAAAAAAGAAACTCAAATGTAATTTAAAATAATTCTTGTGCATAAAGTTGGGTAAAGTAATAATGTTTGTTACCATTAGAAATGGTAATAAATTCCCTACAAGTTTTGTACACAATATTTGTGAAATAATAGATGGTTAATAAAGTGCAGACATTTGAAAAGTAAGCATTGATCACATTTTAGTAAAATTTTGAAGAGTGCTAAACCCCTTGGCACAGTAAGAGTTAAATGAAATGCTCTAGAAATACCCCATATTGAAAATATAACAAGAAATTTGCTGAAATGTTTATAACAAAATTTCATGCCCCATATGTGTATTGTCCCATATACACATTTTTGTGTGATGTGTATGTTACTTTCAACACGATTAGTTCATTGCTTATCACTTTGAGGATACCAAAACCTCACAGTGCTTACCAGATACTTTCGCAACATAAAACTTTCGCGAATTGTTAATGACAGCCAATTTTGCAGCAAGAAACTTTCGGAAATTGCAATAATTTTATGTTGTTTCAATTGTGATTTTATGATTTCGCGGCATTAAACTTTCGCGAATCTCGACCCCTCACGAAATTCGCGAAAGTTTCATGCACGCGAAAATTTCTGGTTTTACAATATACAATGACTATTGTGTACTAGCTAATTACCGGTAAGCTTTTTTGCTTACAGACTGTTTGCTTCACAATGTTATCGCATGACCAGAACTAGACTTTATCTTGAACCGTTTCTCTCTGAATCTTTTCCTCATTCTCCAGATGGACACTGAGGGCTACCTACCGATAAGTCTTATAGCCAGTTTCCATCGGGTCAAGGCTTTGACTAGTGATGTTGGCGTCATCACCACGGTATGTGATGTACATTGGTCACGTTTACAGTAGAGTTCTTGATGAGGAGGTGTCATGATATAGTGGTTCATTCACTTGACTTTCAGTCAGGAGGTCAAGGGTTTATTCCAGCTGGGCACGAACGTCCTTTGGCAGGACATTGATCTTCACTTGCCACTCTCCTCTAAGGTGTAAATGGGTACCCACTAGCCAAAGCCCTAAATAATTGGCAGCTATGTTATGATTGGGTAATATTGAAGTGCCAGGAGCATCACAAAAATTGCAAAAGATTACAAAAAATATTTACTGATAGGACAATAATAACTGAAATAATAATATCTGTCATTTATTGCGCACCTTACACTAAGATATGCACTATAATGCTTACAAAATATGTCACATGGAAAAATTAAAAAAAAAACCCCAAAACAGCTGTGTGGAAAAAGGTGGGTCTTTAGTTGTTTTTTAAACATGGATAGATTTACAATGGTTCAAATTGAGTATGGGACATTGTTCCAAGTTCTAGAAGCAGTTAATGATAATAAAGAAAAATGTTCTTTTATAGCGCATATCATGTTATGATATAACATCCCTATGTGCTTCCGAAAGGTTTGGATTATTACTCTGGCTTTAGCTCCCGCAGCTGTAATCAGCGCACAATGCATTTCAAGGAATTAATCCTGCCTGGTACCCATTTAACACCTGAATAGAGAGTGGCAAACGTGGATGAACGTGAAAATAATTTTTGTAGCAGAAAAATTTATAAAATATAATTACGGTTCACCGTCTTTCCCTCTGGCAGGCCCTGAGTGACAGCACCGAGGTGGAGCTATCATCGGACAAGTCCAAGGTACGCTGCAAGCTGTCCCCCTTGCAGTGGGTGATCAACGACCCTGGCACACCCACCAAGTACGAGCTCTCCTACGATAGCCCAGAGTTCATCCCAGGCAAACCCTATCCATACACCTCCTACAATAAAGACACGGGTAGGTATCGCTAGGGTCCTTGCCAGTGCTAATACCGATCATGGGCGATTTCAGGAAAGAAAACCTCAAGGGCAGATTCTGCCTGACAAGGGCACAGAAAATTGGAAAAGGCATGTCAATGTATTAACGTCAACCTGCGAAATTGCTTTGGTCTTCCTAAAGAACAGAGAAACGTTATACGTCTTGTCGTTTTGCGTGATGCTTTTCATTTGTTTTCATCTGTTTTCATCAGCATGTTAAACCTCTCAGAATAATGGGTGAACTAAAGGTACATGCTGTTGTACACTCTACCGGAAAATGTGTGGTATGTGTAAACACTATTCTTTTTTGTAGGGGGTCGAGAACAAGATTTTTTTTTATCTGTATGCATGTGCTCCATGTTCAAATTTGAGTGTCCAGACATAGATTTCGGGCACCCATGTTTCGAGCCCAGGTGTGAATATATCTTCTTTCAATCCCTCATTGCAATGTTAGAATCTGCACCAGTATCCCCTACACCGGTGGAGACCAATCGGTCCAGTGAAATGACCACTGAGGGTGAGACAGCCGGTCAAGGAATGTCCAGCATGAGGGTTCCCATGACTCCAGGACTGTCCACCAGTTTACCGGAGAAAGAGCCTGGAAACTGGACAGAGGTCAAGAGAAGGCATAAAGCTCCCACCCCAAAGGATAAGGTAGGATGATCTTCATCTCTTCCTCTCTTTTTCTATTCCTCTCGTTTCCTCTTCATTTATCCCTCTCTCCCTCTCTTTGTATATTTTCTCTATCTATATTTCCTTCGGCCTCTTGTATAAAGAATTGCATTTAAAAGAGTTACGTTTTAACGCAACTCAAAAAAATTAAATGCAACTTGATTTTCTATCAATCAGAATTTTATATTTGAGACTTGTGTTTTTAATTTTTTGACTTGCATTTAAACACACAACTATTTTTGCGAGATGGCCCAGGTCGTTTTGAACGTACCAATACTTGAGCTCTTGAGAGATAATCCGGTTTCCTGTTCTGTTCTTTTCCCGTCTCCCATTTCTTCCACGTATAATTTTTCTGTGATTTGAGGAGTCCTAATTATGATTTAAAGACTCGAGTTGCATGTCTTTTTGTAGAGGGTAGCATCACCCCAGACGGAATCGCATGACCGTTTCGAAGGAGCCCAGGAGGAACTCGACTTCCAGTTTGATGAGGAGCTTACCGAGATCACTGGCCGGAAAAACACTTTCTCAGAATGGTGAGAGTCTAATTAATTGCAGTTCAATGTTGGCATTAGTCAGGGTTTCACACTAAATCTTTCCACATGGGGTCTGGATTGGAAACTTTCAGGTCTGTATGCTTGAGCCACTAGATTTTAAATTTGAGGATCTTGAGTTAGAATTAAGTTCCCATGTTTTTTGTGGGTGCTTGTACATGTTGGTGTAGAGCCCTGTATATATATTTTTTGGATGTTGCTCAGTGATAATGATAATGATGACCATACTTTACTTTGCTAAGTGCATTTTCATAAGATACTAACTGCAAGGTGGAAAAATAAAAAAAAGTACATTAACATCTGAGTGCAATTACCGTGAGATCATGTATGAACAAAGTGGGATCAAGGATCTCATTATCTGTTCCCTGGCCACCTACGTTGTATGCGTGTAAGGCCTCTCTATATATATCTGTGTTGGCAATTTTCTGGGTATCCACTTTTTGGCAAGTTTTTTTAAATTTTGTTCACATTTGGCCAGTGTAAACTACACCATAACGGATGATTATTGCATGATAACAATTCAGTGATTTTAAAGAAGAATCTCTTGAAATGAGGCTTCACTGCAAGTACTTGAGGTTGGCTTTAAGTGATATTTTAGAAGTCTTATTCAGGAAAAAAACATGAAAGATTCTTGACGTTTGATAACATTGCATTGCAGGTCTGATGATGACGAGGCCGAGTATGAGATCTCAGACAACGATCTCAACAAGATCATCATCGTGACGCAGACCCCACCCTGTCTCAAGAAGCACCCTGGAGGAGACAGGACCGGTTACCACGTCTCCCGCTCCAAGATGACTGCTAACCTGGCTAAGATCATCAATGATGGACTCTACTATTATGAGATGGATCTGTGGGATGATGATTTGTCCAAGGTAGGAGAAGTTAAAACTTAAGCCCGAAGCACACTGTACGAGCCAACTGCGATCTGATTTTGCAATTTATCATTAGATATGGAAATTTAATCTCCCTGATTGAGATTCGTAAAGGCTGTAAGAACAATGAGATGGTAATTGTAGCATATTGTAGGCCTCTCAGATGGAGAAAAAGAGAAGCAGCTCAAAATTGTGGAAAGTCTTGTGGTCGGTCAGTTCCCACGCACCTCTGCACCAATCGGTATATGGGACTACACACACATGTTGCCTGACAAGTTTTAAGTTATTTGTAGTGATATTTAAAATAGGTTATTTGAAGAGCAATTCTTTTCCAGGACATTTTCTCTCTTGTTTTTCTTCTACACTGAATAGAATGAGAAAGATCTCTAGTGACCCTTAACAGAACTCTAAATCACCTCTAATTTGTTTTTATAGGCCGACTTAGCAACGTTGGCATCATTGGCAGCACCATCCAGCATCAGCCATGCGGCCTTCAGCAAGATCCAGACAATCACCAACGAGGAGTTCTCTTGCCTGACGCCAGAGAAGCCTCATACCAGGCAGGTGGTACCCCCTGCCCCGCCCGCAGGGAGTAGCCCAGAGGAGGGCGCCCCTGCTCAGGAGGGAGGAGAGGAAGGTGGCATCGCTATCCAGAAGAGTGCCGGTAGGTATTGACAATGGGATCAACATGGAATTTGTTGTAGCAGTATTGTATTGTGGGTTCAGCCATTTAGGGGGCACTGGCATTATGGGGGAGGAGGAGGGGAGGAGGGGTCTGGTCTTATAAGAAAAGGTGGATGAAATAGGAATTAACAAGGCCATGGATTAGGGGAGGAGGGGGTACTCTCATCATCTCATGTTTACTTTCATGTTTTCTCTCCCCCCCTCTCTCTAATAATTTTTTCATTCAGTTGGAGGGGGCACTCTCAACGACACTGCTCCAATGTCAAATTACATTGAATAACTTTTTTTTATCAAGTATTAAAAGCAAGTAGTCAAATTGATATAAAGCATTATGTGTAATTTCGTTTTTTCTGTTGTTACACCAGTGCGTTCGATGAAAGCAGATTCATCGATGGTTGCCAGGTCACTTCCCACAGCTGTACCAGAAGGTCCTCTCCTGCGTGAGGCCATGAGGACACCACGCACCCCCAGGGGTAAGGCTCAGATGTCACCTAGATTCTACCCTGTCATGAAGGAAACTAAGCCCATCGACAACAAGGTAAGAAGACTTAAAGATACTGACCATTTTAAAGGACAATCCCATTTTCTTTTGCAAGTTGAGTTTATGAAAGCAGAAAAATAGGAGAAAACATGATGATGGAATTGCAAAAGAAATCAGACAATACTAGGAAAGTTATGAATGTTTGAAAGATGAGGTCCCTAAATCTATGTGAATCTCGAATTAGCGATTCTGTCAGTCGATTGTGACGTATTCGGGAATAATTCTTCTATTTATTGTACACTAAAATATCATGTATTTCCATTTTTCTCCTTAGAACTTATGGGCTGTACTCAACATACATGTATTATGCATGTTGATTTGAGTCCTCCAATAAGAAATCCTGCTCTACCTAAAAGTAGAAAAGTATATTTTGATAATTTTGTGTGATGGAGTGAATAAGAGAGTTGTCCGACAATGACATTACCTATTGTGGATGACATCCTTCTTTGCTCACATTCAGACTCCAAGGAAACGTAAGACCAAGCACAGTGAGGACCCACCCATAGAGAGCCATGTTGGTTGGGTGTTGGATTCAAGAGAACACATATCTAGGTCGAGACATGCATCCACAAGGTGAGACTTAATTACATTGTATGCCCCATTTAAACCTTCTCTTTCCCTCTCTTTCCCTCTCTTTCCCGCTCTTTCCCTCTCTCTTTCCCTCTTTCCCTCTCTCTTTCCCTCTCTCTTTCCCTCTTTCCCTCTCTTTCCCTCTTTCCCTCTCTTTCCCTCTCTTTCCCTCTTTCCCTCTCTTTCTCTCTCTTTCTGTCTCTTTACAGCTTTACATCTCCTCCATTCGTCTTTCCCTCTGCACTCTACAAATCTTCTATTTTTATCTCTCACTTGTAGTCCCCCCCCCCCCCACCTATACATTTTCTTTGTATTCTTGTCCTGTTTTTCTATGCTATGTGGAACCTTGTACGTACATTTTGAGTATTCTTTGTAGTTATCACATTTTTAATATACTTATTGGGCACAATATAGTTTGTCTCCTTTCTTATTTTAAACTATTTTTCATTCTTTTGTTCTTTTCTTGATTTGTGTGTATTTTGTATTTATATGTATGTTTCTTCAGTTTTTTATGATTGAACTTAAATTGACATTACTGGAATGTGAAATTTGAATTGAAATTGAAATTGGGTGTAGAAATTGTTATTGTTATTGAAATTGAAAACTGCAACTGAGAGTGAAATTGACTCTGAAATCCTTTTTCAGTTCGCCGTTGGAGGGCGCACCCATCAGCACCAGCTACGGCACCCCCCAGAGCTTCCCCAAGTTTGAGCATCCATCACATGAGCTTCTCAAGGACAACAACTTCACTCAGCATGCCTACCACAAGTACCACCAAAAGTGTCTCAAAGGTAAGATCTTAAAGCTAGTTACAAACTAGTTACAAACATGGGACAGAAATGATCTTATTCATACCTATTATCTCCTTAAAATAGAAAGGTTGAGAGTTCTGTGAGAGTTAACAAATAATTTGTGAGCTTTCTTATTCTTTTTATGTTAGTTTGGATGATTATCATGAAAGAAATGTCCCCTGAAAAGGATAGGTCTTCAAATGCCCTCATATTCAAAATATGATGAGAAATAGCTGAAATTTTTGGGCCGAACATTCAGGCCACTTGTGTGTGCAGTCCCATACACCCATTTCTGTGTTCAGTACATGTGCTTTTCAGCGAGATTGGGTCAATTTCTCATCGGTTTGATGATTCCAAAACTTCACAGTATAAAACAGTTCTTATGTAGATATGATCAACTTTCTCAGTTGTTTTGAAAGATTTGCTTTCACAATGTAATTGCATGACAAGAACTCTATCTTTAAAAATCTTATTGCCAGTTCACAAATATATTCAAATGTTATACATGCTTAGTAAAATTGCAATTATTGATGACACAAAAGCTTGCCAGAGGATTGTCTAACCTAGCACAATGTATGTATGCAACCTGCATTCTGACTATAGAAATCAGTAACTCATAAAGAAGTGCATGCAAAAGTTTTTCAGTCACTAGGGCCTTGAGGTAAAAGCATTAATTCGAAAACACTTGTTAAGTGATCTATCATATGGTTCCCTTGGTGTTTCTCAACAGACCGCAAGAAGCTGGGCATTGGCAAGTCACAGGAGATGAACACCCTCTTCCGTTTCTGGTCCTTCTTCCTGCGCACCAACTTTAACAAGAAGATGTACGACGAGTTCAAGAACCTGGCTGTGGAGGATGCCAAGCAAGGCTACCGCTACGGACTGGAGTGTCTCTTCAGGTACTTTAGCTACGGCCTGGAGGTCAAGTTTAGACCAGACATCTACCAAGACTTCCAGCTGGAGACATTGAGAGATTATGAGTCGGGTATGTCTCACTCTCTCACCGTGTTGGATGTTATGTGGGATGGGTTATGAGTGTAATGGGTATCTTTTCTTTTTTTTGTTGAGGGGGGGGGGGGTGGGGGAAAGGCCCAATTAACTAATTAGTTTGGAGATCAAGTTTAGATCAGACATCTGGCAGGACCTCCAGCAGGAGACCTTGAGAGACCTGGGTAGGTCTTGCCCTTACGTATTGTTAGGTGAAAATAGGATGGGTTATGAATCAAATGTGTTGTGAATGAGGGATATGAGTACAAAATGAAGGGCATAAGGGAAAAAAGTTGGTTGCAATGGTAAAGATAAAGTGAAGAGAAGAGGAAAAAAAGAAGGGATAAAACTCCTGATTGGCGTGATGTGATCAACGGTCCTAACTATTTTGTTCCATACCTCCCTCTCTCTGCAGGTCAACTCTACGGATTAGAGAAGTTCTGGGCCTATCTCAAGTATTCCCGATTGAGAGAGCTGACTACCTTGCCTGAGTTGTCTGAAGCACTGAAGAAGTACAGAACGCTAGAGGACTTCAGAGTAGAGGTATGTTTGATATGTCTTGCCATTTTATGAAGGGCTCTTGCTTGGCATAATGTTGGAATCATCAGCAGGGCAACCTAGATAATTGTTTAGGTTGCTAAATTAAACTTTTGGTGGTCATTTGCAGTGTTCTTGCCCAAAATTCTGTTGATAACAAGTTTTAAAAATATTATGTTGGTATGCTGACACAATATAAATGGGCAATTGCTAATTTTGAGCCTTGGTCCCCCAAAATGTATGTTTTGTTGGGACTGATATATGTGATTATTTTAGTATCCAAGCCACGAGGATCACTGAAAGTTTGAACAAATGTTCTATTGTTAAACATATGTGGGAAGCCCTTGGAAGCAGAGAATTGTAAAGATCAACGTTTTTTATGTGAATATTTGAGTACATATGTGAACGGGTCTTATTGTGTCTTTGGCAGCCCCCTATCAGCGAGAACAAGAAATCTGGTGGGTCTGGAGATGCCAAGAAGGCCAAGCCCAGCCGCAGCAGGCAGCAATCCACCTCAGAGCAGCAGAGCAATCTAGAGGCCCAGGGTGCCGTCGGAGGTTCGGAGGAATGAAGGACTCGTTCTCATCCTGTGGACTTCAATCGCTTCATTTGCTACTAGCGCACTGTCACACCACAGTGACATCCTCCATGGATAACAGTGCAGCCATTGAGGGAATTTCAGTGTTGGTATTGATGCTCATGTTTTCATATGCCCTTAACAGAGTATGCAGTGTTCCAAACCAGTCACAGAACTGATTGTGATAGCAATTTTAATGGCACGTTAGCAAAGAGGCAACGATATTAAGTGGAGTGGTCAAGTTGATTTTGGGGTTTGAGCTGATATGTCGACACCAGGACTTGACATGCTACTTGATGTCTTCTACTCTGGACTTTCAAAGAAGATAAGTTTTATTTCTTGCTGGTATGAACTCCATCGTGATACAAACTGAAGCATCATTGGATATTCTTGGGTCATTCATCAGAGTAATTCATATCCTATTTAATCACATGAAGATTCAGATCACACTGAATGTGAAGATAATTTGGTCTTTGCAGATCATAGCAAATGTGTTGATGGGAGAGTCTTGCACTTCCATCAATTGTCTTCTTGGCTACGCTGACGAGCAAGGAATCATTGTGGCGCAGGGAGCTTTTGTTGTCTCTCATCACCTTTGATGCATATGATGGCTCTCCTTGGCTTACTTCACGTAACGATCCAACTGCGAATCCGATTTTGGAAGAAAAAATATATCATTAGGTATTGCAATGTAAATGTAAAGTCTTCCTAGGTGAGGTTCCCAATGGATATATGAGTATTAATATTGAATGTTGGGGTATGTCACATGTTCCATTAGTAGAAACGGCCAAATTAGATTCAAATCTTGGAAATCTTGCAACTGATTTGACGTCACTGCGATTTGCAGCCCCTGGGGCAAGTTTCACAAAACCATCATAAGTCTAAGTTGGTGGACATCCCATAGAAACATGTGTTAAAGATTTAACATGCATATCTATGCGTTATCCATGAACTTAGACCTACATGTATGACTAGCCCCGGGCCTTTTCTCTGACTGGAAGGCACTTGATACATCATAATTGCTCTTTTACTGTTTATATGACTGTCATGAACCCCAAATAGGAATGTTTTACATGTCTACATTATCCCATTTAATATTTAAATTTCTTTCAAAATCGGATTGAAGAAACATCGTTTAATGTGCACTGGACTATATAGACAGTTGCCCCCTCTCCCATTAGCTTGAGGTTAGGTTGTATATTTAACTTTGTTGTAGCGTTTGAGTAGGTATCACAGACAGTGCAGTTTAGTTGGCAGAGTAGGATTTAGTGTCAAGAAGATGAATCCCATTTAAGCGTTTGTCCCTCCTTAAATAGATGTATAGCTCAGATTCTTAGATCAAGCGAAAGCATTATGACGGAATGAGTAATGCTATGCACTCTCCTCATTCTGATGAATCCTTGGACAGATTGGAAAATTACCTTTGCCAAATGTAGTTGACACCCTTGCCCTGTATTGGAGTAGAATTATTTCTCATACCAGGTTCAGAAATGGTTATCTTTAGTTTTTATGAGAGATATACGAAAACAGTAAGAAGTTATATTTGAAGTTGTATTACAAATGGAGTTTTCCAACAGCAATAAATACTCAAGTGTTTTTTTTCTTTCCAGATAAACATCTTGATTTATCAGATATATTTTCTAGTGGGGTTATGAAAAGAAGATTCAAACCTCTAGTGTAGACTCCATACATTCACCCACTTCCTCTTTGACTGTGTCTTCAAGTTAACTTGGTTAACTTAGACAGTATTGTGTAGCTTGTAACTCCAACCCATCATTACTAGTGAAGTAACTACCTTCTAGGCTACGTAACACAAAACAATTACGTGAGCAATTGATTGCTATTTTTGCGATTGGTTGATTTATCATACGATCTATTGCTAAGTTTTGTAATACAGGGCTTAGGGATAGAAAAATAGTACTTCCGAAGCATAAATATAAGGGCATTTATTTGTTTTGTCCTGGGCAGTGTTCCGTCTCCATATATTTATCTACTTGAACCCCGAATATGCTGCAATTCCTGTTGTGTTTACAATACTTTCCCTTGTTTATATCTACTCAGTAAGCGGTTATGTGCTTCATTGTTTTAGTGCATGGCTGTGATCCACATTTTGTTAAGATGGGAAAGTGTTTTATTTGGACATTTGGACATGTGGCAGGCTTGTTAAAAGATTAATGACATTCTTATTAGAATAGCTTTTATTGATCCTTTTAAGCACAATCATTCTTGTCATGTTGCAGTTCTGGAGATGCAGTGATAATGAATAGTTTTATCAATATTGGATGAAATCTGAAAGTAGTATATTGTGGATAGATTTTCAGTTTAATTTAATAACAGTTTTTCTTTTAAAAAAAAGATATTGCAAAGAGTTATCATGATTTGTTTGGACTTTCATGATTTGGACTTTTAAATTCAGTGTAAAGCCCCCGATTATAGACACTGTCTGACAATGAAAAATAGAAGATCCCTAAAACAAAAAAAAAGAATATTTTTCTAAATCATTAATAATTTGATTCTTACTTCCTACATTTGTTTATGCACACTGTCATGATTTTGATGCCAGTATATTCTGTTTCAAATTCATATTTTATTTCATGTTTAAAAATATAACATTATACTTGATAGAAAAAAAAGTAAAGGAAAAAAAAAATTCCCTCCCTTTTTTATTTCTGGAAAGACTAGTTAGATTGGATGACTTCTTCATGTGTGTATGTAAATAATTAGAAATTTATACGCATATAATGAGAGATATTAAGACGGCACTTTTAGTTAATGCCACCAAGATGTACTTGTATGTGTCCACTATGTGGAATTAGTACAACCGTCATTTTACTGTCTTGAAATATTTTATCAAGTTATAAACATTCCCTCAATCAATTTTGGTACAATATTATTTTTTTGTAGTTTCTTGCTGTACACTCATTTCATTTATATGCTGTTTGCAGTTTTAAGGCATTTTCTTGCTCAAACTTTGAATAGTTTGTGATGTGTATTCATCAGGCAATTTACTATGTTGAAACAGATAGTACTCAGTTGGTGGAATTGAGGGTAGGTTTTTGCTAGGTTTGCAAAAAGGGCATATTTAAGATACCTGGTAATTTGAAAAATTGTGAGGTATCTGCAAGATCCATAGATGTATGAAAAATTATGAAATTAATTTTACAATGTTTTTTAAGTTAGTATATGACTTTTATTGTGAGATTGCTCATTGAACCTGAGGGAGATCATCTTTATTTTATTTTTAAAAATTAATTACTAGTTGTATTAAATCTCCAAAATGTTTATGGCCAGGAATCAAAGAATGTGTAATATTGGATATATGTTGATATCAGTTGGCTGGTTCGTTCCAGAGATCAATTTGTATGTTTTCTTTTGTGGTACAATGGAAATAAAGCCAGAGGTTTCAGTAAAAACCCTGTATTATAAAGAAAGCTTAAAATAAAGCTTTAAAAAAGAAAAAAAAGGAAGAAATTCATATTCGAAAATAAAAACCCAATGAGAGGATTATTGTTCTAGGTTTTTTTTTCTTCTAAATTTTAATAACAATGAACCAGTTGTGTTATTTAGTTTTAAGGAAAGTCAAAATGACTGTACTGAAGCCCTTTGCTGATTTCGTTTTCAAATTATAGGTGCAAATATAAAGGAATAGCTCTTTTTGAAAGCAGTTGGACAAGTTGGTCCTTGAAAGTCAAATTATTTTCATCATGATTTTTAGTTGTGGTGTATTAGATGATGCAAGAGGGGAACAACAAAAAGGAAAAAAAAAAAAAAAAAAAGATGATTTGAAAATGTAATGTGCATATTGTAAATACTGCAGAATGACTAAATTATGTAATTATTCTTTTAGAAAAGTATGTTGATGTTTGGATTCCTGCATTTGCTTGATTAGTGTCCATCTAGGTGCGGAATATTTGACAGTATTTTACCCATGAAGGAAGAAAAAAATATGAAAAAAAATGCACAATGGTGTGACATATGAATATTTGCCTTGCATGATTATATATTGAATTCTTACAAAAGTATTTTGAACTTTTTACATCTTCCTATCACAAGACTTGTATTTTTTCTGTAAATAATGCTTTTTTGGTGGTGATTTTACTGTAATACTTTCTTTTGATGATATTACAATATCTTTTGACTTTCGAGTATTATAGTCAGTTTTTCTCACTCAGTTGAACATTTTAAATTCTTTATCGTGTATGGGGAATATATTTTTGAAGAAAAAAAGAATTATCACATATTGTTTGTTTAGAAGAATTTAATTGCATCAAAAATGGAAGCGAGTTCTCTTTTATGCACTATTGAAAAGCATGTGTAGTTAAAAACAAGTAGGAAAAAAAAAGAACAAAATAAAATAGCAACAAAAAAAAAGTTTGTAGGATTACGAATCGCAAAAAGACAAGACAATGATATATGTGTGATATTATAATGAGTAATACAATATTGATATTGCGTGTTTATAAATTCATATAAATTAATTCTTTGTTTCTACTATGGATCATGATCTGCTAGTTGATTTACCATTTTTCAAATACCTTGTTATGACTCTATGGGTGTTGTCCTATAACTCTGTGACGTTTTCCTTCCGCTTTCATGCATATTCATATTTTATACTGTGCAATGGTGAAATTGAATATTACACTAATTCAGTGTATCTGTGGCAGTTTATGTTGCACGAGTGTAAGTTTGTAAAAGCAAGAAAATTCAGGACTCTGAAAAGGTAAGATTCATGGTATTCTTGGCTAATTCAGTAGCTTGAAATTCTCCTCAAATTCTGAGGTTCAGTTGTTTCAGAGTATTCAAGATGCAATCCGTACCTTTCCTGGCAATCTTTTTCTTAGTCATGCCAGCACACTTTGGATATTTTCTCTTTACAAACTCGAACATGATCTGAATGACTGTTAAAGGGGAAGTCTAGTGCAAAGATAACTTTGTTTTAATGAAACCAGAAAAATCAGACCTACAGATCAAAAAAAGTTTGAGGAAAATCGGACAAATAATAAAGTTGTGAATTTTTCAGTGGCATGAAAAACTAGAGAAAAAATGAAAATCACTAGACAAATTGGCAACTCAGTCATTGGTTTGTGATATATGTACACAACTCACCAATTCTTTTGTTTCTATTCATTAATACAAATTCTCAAATTTTTCTCCAAGAATATGAGTTCTCATATAGCTTGAACCAAGTTACATCTATAGTAATATGTTTTTGCCTGTATAAACCTTTACAAAATATTTCGAGAACTTCAGGATATTAATATTTTTTCCAAATATTACATTTCCACAATCACTCATTTTTTATGTATATTGTATAAAATATTCATAATTTCATGATTTTTACAGAAAATTATTTACTCTGTAGTAGTGTATACATGCAAAAACATTAATATAAATGTAAGGTTGGTTCAAGTCATGAGGAAATCATATTCCTGGACCCCCCCCCCCCCAAAAAAAAAAAATTGTATTATGAATATTAACAAAATAGTTGGTGAGTTGTGTACCTATGACATCACAAACTCATGACTTAGTTGCCAATTTGTCTAGTGATTTTCATTGTTTAGCCAGTTTTTCATGCCACTAAATAATTCATAACTTTCTTATTAGTTGTCTGATTTTCCTCAAACTTTTTTTGATATGTTGGTCTGATTTTTCTGCTTCTAACAAAACCAAGTAATTTTTTGACTGGACTTTAAGTTGCAGATTGCAATTAAACTGTTTTGATCCTATTTCATGGACTTTGCGAGAAGGAAATTCTTCTTTTTGTCTCTCTCGTTTATTTTGTTAGATTAAAAAAATATACAGTCAACCTTGCTTAAGTCGACGTCGCATGTATCGAATAGTCCCTCAAGTCAATGAAAATAAAAAGTCCCAATTTATCCTCATAGACTTACGTGTGTTAATCCTTTGTACAAGTCGATTTTTGTAGGTCGAATACTCGCCTAAATCGATCAGATTCTCAGAACAATACCATGAAAAAAACATTCAATTGACACCGCACAAGTCGGAACTATACGGCGATGTGAAATCAATCATTGTCGAAACTGCCACGCGCCGATGTTGTTTACAAAAATTCCCGGACTTGCTGGCGCACTCTCTCGCGCTCCCATGTGAAGAACAAAATGCCATGTGTTAGTCATGTTTGCACGGCCGGCCGGACAGACGCATGCACTGCATGAAGTTTTATTGCCTTCACGGCCATGTGCATATAAAGGGATGTAAGGGAGGATTTAATACATTAATTTAATCACTGGATGTGTCTGGTTTTATTCTTTATTGTCCAACTTGTAACAGGAGTGTTAAGTAATATACTGGGTACATGAAAGGTACAGTACATGTATGTTCTTATTTTCTTGAAGCCGACACAATATAAATCATGATACATTATATGACGAGTACTCCCAATCGATCAAACCGCAGGGCCACCGGCCAGTCTGCACCGCGGCGTCCCCGTGTTCATATACACACGTAAGTCGGATTTTCTTCGACTACCACACAAGTTGAAAATCGCCTGTGTCGACGCATTTCACTCAGTCCCGTCGTCATCGACTTAGGCGAGGTTGACTGCATGTATTACCTTCCATTAATGAGATTTATGACATGAATTTGAGGATTGTTTGAAATTACCTCTTCCTCAAGGACTTCTTTCATTTCCAATTTTACGAAGTTCATTTACAAAAAGAAAACATTTTCATTTTGATACTAGTACTTATCGGTGGCATCTCCATTTTTTTTTTTTTTTTTTTTTTAAATCTATGTGAATCGTGTGTTCTTTTCATGAGCTGCTGAATGTGCAAATGTTAGCACTGCAAACTGAGATACCACAGCAAGCACATTGCTACTGTAGAAGGTTTAAATGGTACATAGCCCACATCCTGTGAAAGATTGTGTGATAAAAAAGCAAATTTTTTTTGGTATTGGCTCTGATCACAGCTGGCCAGTGTTGGATTCCAGTTAAACTTGTTGGAAGGTGGATCATGAGGCTTATGGTAGGAAAGTTGCAGTCTATAATAACTTCCATTAGATCGCCACCTTTATGCCACAGCCAACTCTGGTTTCATTCCACCAAGTTCATTTAAACAAGGGGATTTTGTTACCACTAACAAATACCGACATGAAAGATGGCTGCTGTTAGAAGCGAGTTATGTCACATCTGGTTCGGAACTCTCTGTATGGGGTTGTGTCTAAGACGGCCGTGGTTGACTTCTGAAGTTTGTAGAGGTTATTGCACCAGAAAAGTTAACCAAAGTCAGGAATAAAAGTTGTCTTCCCTTTTACAACGCAGGACAGTCAGATGTCTTAATAGATTGTGATTCCTTCTCTTTGGTCTGTTTTAATTTGGCATTGGCATTGTTAGGCTGGTTTTTATGCCTCCGCCCACCGTAGGTGGTGCCGGAGGCATTATGTTTTTGGGTTGTCCGTCCGTCTGTCCCCTTTTCGTTCTTGCAATAACTTAAAAACTGTTTTTTGGATCAGTTTGTAACTTGTCCTATGTATGCATATGGGAGGGACGATGAACGGATTAGATTTTAGGGTCTCAAGGCAAAGGTCATTGAGGTCATATACATAAAAATGGTTTGTGATGTATGGAGTCTAGGCCTACATATTTTAGAAATTTCAAGGGTAAGTTTTTTTTTGTACGGGATGAAAATGAAATAAATTTTCTGTCTCCTGTGCTTTGTAAGTGAAAAGATTCTGGCCGCGTGCGGTCGAAGATTCATCTAGTTTTTTCCTACGATTACAGGCAGTGTTTTTGCTCATTCAAAACATCAGGTCAGAGTTTGTAGGCATACTTAGTGTATTAAAAACCAGAAATTTTCACTTGCATGATCGCGGATTTTGAGAGTGGTCGAGATTCGCGGTAGTTTCATGCCTCTAAATAATCAAATCACAATTGAAAGAACATAAAATTATTGCAATTTGCAGACGTTTCTTGCTGCAATATTGGCTGCCATTAACAATTTGCAACAGCTTTTTGTTTTACAGTATGCATGTTGGAGGAAGTCACACACAATAACCACCGGCTGTACGAGGTTATCTAAGATAACTAAGTTTTTACATGTATGATTGCTTATCACCTATCTAACATACATGTTTAATTCGCAGTTGTGTGATACACATTTCTTTTCAAAGTAATTGTATTAATCTTAGGAAGATAATTGAGTAAGTACGCACAAGTAGTGCTTCTAGAGCTTAAAACTAAGCTCTTTTCATTAACTTGTCGTTTTACCATGAAGAAATGGTGACAGCATTGCTTTAAGAAATACTCCATGTGAATTTTTTTTCCAAAATCTTAGTTTTCTGTTTGCGCCTTTCCTAGATTTGACAAAATTCATGTACATCCTAAACCAGGGTCAAAGTGATTGTGCTTCTAAGAGACGAAGCTGATCATCTTTCATTTTCCACCATTTATTTGCACCATTTACTATAATGCTCATCAAAATGTTTGTCTTGTTATTTGTAACATACCATTCATACAGATTTTTCATTGTTGCTCAGACTTCCTTTCATCATGTAGGTAGATATTTTTCAGTGTTTTTGCGTGCACTTCTTTTTGTTTGCTGTTATAGTTGAATGCCGATTCACATTTGATAATTGCTTCCACCACATTTCTTCATGATGCATATATCTGCTTGACATAAATATATATTTCTTGAGAAAAAAAAAGTTCTAAAACCTTTCTAAGCACTATTGTATCTCGTTATGATGTATATGGTGGGGAAACCTATAACAAACTGTAGACAGTTATATGGGATTGATCGAGAGACTTTCTTGGCTAATTCAAATTTATGGAATTCATTTACTTTCCCGAAGATAATTCTTATCAATGTTTCATTGTAGCCTTTTGTTTACCACATTTAGTTTGATGGTGAACAAAATGAATATATGTAAATATAATAAAAAATTGCAAACTTGTATGCCTCTTTTATTGTGAGTCACTCACAGGTTCTTTGTAGAGTGTGTTAGCATTGCAAGAGACTAGACAAGAGTAATGACAAAACAAAAAGTCATGACAGCTTTGTCTATGTACATGCATATGTATACCCATCTCAAATTTATGTTCTGAACATGAACATAATTCATATCTGTACAGAATATACACCTGAACAAAAATTCCATGTTCACTGGTCTCGACATTGATTCTATGAATCAGCAACAACAAAACAAACAGGACAGGAGAAATCATGAAAAGCACCATCGTGCCACATTTTTAATACTCTTGGATTACACAAGGTTTTTGTTTTGCAAAATCTTCATGAATGAGAGTAGGCTGTGAAAGTAGAGAAACATGTACAACATTCCAGCAGAGATAAAACAGAGAGGAAGGAAGCGCTATAACAGCTTATTCCAAGATTCAAAGGACACTAATAATTTCTCAGCACATAACCCACGCTGAAAGTGATGAGGTAACTTTGTGGAGGCTTGATAAAATCATTCAGTCACAGATATCTTAATAATAGCATATATTTGAAAACCTTTCTATGCCTGGCTATTTATTTATCCAGATAAATATCATTATACAAGACAGATATAAAAATTCAACAATTTATTAAATCAAGCCTCCACAAAGTTACCAAATACTTTTAAACAAACGGATGCCATCTTTCGCTCAAATATAAACAATGATATTCTTCTAAGGAAAACAAATATAAAAACAAACAAAATTATCCACAAAGGTTTTAAAAGAAAAATGATATAAAGTACATTTTCAGCATAACACAGGGGCAGATCCATGATTGTCAAAAAAAGGGGCACAAATCTCAGAAAATCTTTGACAAAGAAACAAAAAATAAGTTAAAAGGGGGGACTTTTCTATCAAAAGGGGGGAGGGGACATGGGACAGAAGTACCCCCCCCCCAACATCACTGAATACTTTTGCCTGCAAGAGTGAGGGTACAGCACCCTGCTAGGGACTGCATATTTGGTATTGAAAGCACCTACAAAGTAAATAATGCCCACATAATGCATGTTTCCAATTTTTAGGTATAAACTGGCTTTAATAAAAATTAACCAACCCGGCAATGCATAGTAACAAGAAATTTCTTTGCTACGAGTATTCATGGACTGCATTAAAGGGAAGGTTGAGTTCTGGGAAAGGTGAAAAATAATTTGTGAGCTTTCTCATTCCTTTTATGTCAGTTTGGAAGAACATCATAGTAGGAATGTCCCCCTGTAAAGGATTGCTCTTCAAATGCCTTCATATCAGAAACCCAATGAGAAATAAATGTCCCTAATGAACATTCATGCCACATGTGTCCCATATACCAACCACTGTATGCAGTGCATGTGCTTTTCAGCGAGATTAGGTCAATTTCTTATCCTGTTGATGATTCCATTATACACTAATTCTTCTGCAGACATGATCAACCTTTCCCAATTGCTTTGAGACAGTTTCTTTCACAATGTAATCACATGACCAGAACTCAAAGGGGAATAAAAGGCAACAAACATTAGCCTATAATCATGTAGATAATTGTCAGCCTATTACAAATATCTTGAAATTACTCTGATTTGATTACTCATTAAGGAGAACAGTCTCTCTAAAGTTTGCAGATTTCTTGCTAGATATTATCCCATGGGGGCTGCCATTTTGAAGAAACTGTGATGTCATTGCGGTACATGTCCATTTACCTGTACACAATGGATAAGATGTTGCATAATGAATAGCTATTGTACAACTAAAGCCACCCATGCAAAATGGCAGCCATCTTGGTACCCCCATTGTCTCGCATAGGTATAAGAGCAGTTGTAGATCTTTGTCACTTCTTTGAAGAATTGACAAACCTTTGTCAGACCAAGCAACTTACAAGTGCATGCCAAATCCTGCTTAACAAAAGAAAGAGCTGAACCAAATATCTTGACACAAATAGGTTATATGACAGGATAAAAGTACCTTCATTTGAATGTACATGACTACAAAAATGGTTTATTATGAGAAAATCCAGCGTCATGCACTCCACAGCTGATCATGAGTGTCACGGTAGCTAGTGTATAGAGTACCGAAGTGCTGATGTCATATTTGCTCATCGTCCAGGATACTGGTTCCAAACAACAGAGCCCGCGCAGGAGGTTCACCGCGAAGTCAACGGGCTGGAGCGGGCAATTTCAGTGTTTGCCGCTGGTGTGATCACCATGCCATTGTTTAGCACAAAATTGTTTAGAACCAGCAACCTTGACAACTTGGCCAGTATGACGTCACACTTCGGTACTCTATAGGTCAGTGGGTATCTCACAAATAGAACTGTTCTGACATTACTTTGTAAAGAAAATGGCAGCCCCCATGCGATAATGTCAAGCAAGGAAACTGCAACTTTTGGAGACACTGTTCTCCTTCTTAAATAATCAAATAGGAGTAATTTCAAGATATTTGTAATAGGCTGACAATTATCTACATGATTAAAGGCTAATGTTTGTTGCCTTTTATTCCCCTTCAACTTTATCTTCAAGGCCTGTTCAAATAAGACTCAGTGCACAACCTCAATAAACCACCATGGGAGAATGAATTAGCCAGTTCGTAATTACAATTTGCGCATGTGAGATAAAGGTCATTGGTACCAAATACAATTTGCCTTTATATGCTGTCATTTTGTACGCACCACGATGCGTGCACCCAGGGAGGTCGAAGAGAGATGGAGAGTGCTCTTTGGGCAGCTACCTCAGGATGGGATTAAATGGGATAAAATTCAGGATTTGATTGCGATAACAGCTCAGATATCTGTCATCAGAAGGCCAAACGGACCGCAGCTCGCCCCGAGGCGACCAAATCTTGAGTAACATTACGCAACACTGACCGCATACCTCGGCGATAGCATAAACACAGGCAATTTAATCAGGCTTTGAATTCATTCCAGGCACCGTTTAAATGATGTTATATATCCAGTCTGCATACAGTAAAAGTCTTACCAAAATAAAAGTCATAACTTCTGGCACAAGCATTGTTCACAGTGTCGTCTGCTCATGTGTATGGAATACTGCGATCTTGGAGGAGCATTTTGCGAAAGTTATGAGGTAGGTAATTGCATAATGATGAACTATGAGTACGGTTTGGAGTATCATTAATATTTTCCGAAAATGTGCAACAATTTGAAGCATCTCAGATGGAAGTTTGAAGGTGGATCTTCAAATCTACTTCAGTCCCACAAGCGTGTTTTTGCGTGTTTTCTGTGAGAAATCTGCTGAAGTTGGTACATTGATTTATTATGACGAACTGACTCCTTCGATCTGGGAATGGCATTCGGGAGAATAACTCCAAACTCCCTTGTGTTACACGCTAGAGACTAAACAGTGATGAATTTGGTGAATTATTGAGAATATATTGTTCAGCCATCAACACGGATATTTTCAATAAAACCATTTTGTCTAATTCTTTACAAATAACAATGCATTGCGCGGAGCTGGGTCCTACTCTGTTTCCGGAGCAAATTTACGAGCGATGCGAGCGCGAGCGTGAGTAACTGAATTACGGGGGATAACATTCCATCCTGGCGGTGCATAGGATGAGATCAAAAGAGGAGGAGAAGAGCACTCTCCATCTCTCTTCCACCTCCCTGGTGCACCAGTATGATTTAACATGTTAAACAAGTAGCGCGACCACCAAAGCAGATGCGTGTAAAAATTGCGGTCATTTCAGGGTCATTTGTACCATGTGCGAATTACGAACTGGCTTACAGACATAAGCCTAGTGTGCGTTACAAATCTGCATATGAAATCACAGTAAGCACAGGGTCCATTGTTTTCAACTCCCTGTTCCCATTCATTTACACATAAAATAGTCTTTATTTTTCCTGGTTGGTTGTTTTGGCGGTGGTGCGCTGTGCCATGTCTTAACAGGGATTAAGAATACAAACATTCATCCCTTACAACATGTATGCATGCTAGAGCATAACAAGTTTGACATCATACATCTATTTAGACAACATGGTCAACCCATCTATAAATGCTTGCTATAGAATTTGATGACGTATCGCACACGATAAGTATGAATACAATGCACTGTATTGTGATCATGTACATGTATATTAAAATACATGTACAGGCATTCTAGATAGCAAGGCAGACAGCTAGCTGTATAAACTACGACAATTGACATACCGGTAAATGACATGGAGAAAGAGGAACTTACTTTTTGATAGCTTTTCAAGCTATCAAATCAACAAACCAAATAGGATCAAGTTCATTGCATTGACAGTATTTTTTTTTTTTAAATCAACTTCAAAATTTAATACCCTTCATTGAATGAAAATGGGAAAATTTCCTCACATCCATGCTATGTCCAATCTAATGTCCAAATTTGTGAGAGAAAAAACTTAACATTGTGATATCCATTAGCTCAAGGTAGAATACAAGCAATAGAATTACCATCATTTGCAAAAGTTTAAGACCACCTCAGGATTTGTGGGTATTTCAATAATTTGGAATACTTTCTTTTGTCTCATTGAATGATTACATAACATGTTTACTACAGTGATCAGTAGCACAAAAGTAATGGTATAAGCCTATAGTTCAAGTATGATACATAGGTTATGCCATGAAAATAATTGTATGTCTGAAAAATAAGTTTTTAATTTTTTTTCTTTCTTTGACTTACTGCATTTTGGAATAGCGGTCTTAAACTTTTGCAAATGATGGTAAAATGCATTTAAAATGGATTGGTGGTCACATATTTTAAAGTACCATTAGTGTAATAAACAATGTAATTTGACAAACCAATTCAGAGACTATAACATACACAACATAGGAAACCCAACGTTTCTCGATTTCTCTAACTGCGACTTTGACACCTCCCAATAGACCGTTTCTGTAATGTATACAAATTTACGCACATATATATTCTCTGAGCACCTAGTGACGAGCTTTTCCATGCTTGGAATCCAGTTTGCATACATTATTTGTAGCTATGTCCGGCAAGCTTTCAGGTTGTCAAGAACAACCTTTGTTTGCATAAAATTTGCATAAAATTTGCATACATTACCGAAGCGGTCTATTGGAGAATTCATCTTTGCATAATAACACAACCTACGGTATTAAAGTATGCTTCTATTTCCTTTCTACTAGATCATTGCAAAGTACTGTAACAAAATGCTCACAAACAGATGACTTTAGTGAAACACTGACTTATCAATGTAACATTATCGCATACATAGCTTAGTAATAAATGACAAAAAAGAGCAAAATAAGTTGTTGTTTTTTTTTAATCTGAGAGCTAATACGAAGCATCAGTTTAGACCCATGAAAATTTGAGGGAGCATCCAGCGATGAAATTGTTAGTTATGAAGACATCTATGACCAAACTCTCTTTGCTTACAAAACACCATAATTCAAGTGAATGCCCAGAACATTGGAAAAATTGCTTTCAAAAAGCCCAGTTGGTATTATCTTCCTCCTCATTTTGAGACGAGGACCTAGCAGAGGTTTCATCATCTTCATCATCTCCATCACCGTGTGTTGAAGAACCCTCAGATACATTTCTAGATCTAACTGTTTCCTCAGACTTAGACCCTTTAGCAGATACGTCTTTTTCTACCTCATGGTTGTGAGACAAAGAAGCTCCTGATGCATTTCCAGATCCAACTATATCCTCAGACTTGGACCTAACAGAATTTTCATCATCTTCTCCTTCATTGTGTGTTGAAGAAGCTCCTGGTGAATTTCTTGATCTATCTCTTTCCTCAGACTTGCACTTGTTAGAGGATTTATCATCGTCATCATCATCAGGTTTTTGCATTAAAGAAGCTCCTAATGCATGTCGTGATTTCACTCTTTCCTCAGTCTTTGACTTAACAGACAATGCATCATCGTCTCCATCATGCTTGTGAGACATGGAAGCTCCTGATGCATTTCTAGATCTATCTCTAGATCTGGACTTTCCTTTGGACTTTGACTTCTTTTTATCTCTAGATCTGGACCTATCTCTTGACCTACTCCTAGACCTAGATTTATTCTTTGATTTGGACTTTTTCTTTGACTTAGACTTCTTTCTTTCTCTAGACACGGACTTGTCTCTTGACTTACTCCTCGACCCTGATTTGTCTCTTCCCCTACTCCTTGATCTTGACCGAGAGCTTTCCCTAGACCTTGACCTCGACCTTTCATGTGTTTTAGATCGTGACCTTTCTGTAGACCTAGATCTGCCACTAGATCTAGATCTAGACCTGTACCTTTCCCTTTTCCATTTCCTAGACCTAGACCCTGACCTTCCTCTTTTCCTTGACCTAGATCTTGTTCTAGACCTAGACCTGGTTCTTGACCTAGTCCTTGACCTAGTCCTAGATCTAGTCCTATATCTAGACCTGGACCTAGTACTGGATCTACTCCTACTTCTGCTTCTGCTTCTGGATCTAGTCCTGGACCTGTACCGATCCCTTCCTCTTTGTGAATGCTTTCCATCTTTCCAAGCCTGATAGTGTGGCCTCTTCTTCATTTTGAACGTCCCATACGGTGACCGAAAGTTACCAAACCTTCTCTGCTGGTTCCTATGCTGATAGTACGGGTGGTGAGCCATGCTCCTATGGTACGCTGCCAGCTGTCTCTGGTAGATAGCCAGACTCCTATGGTACTCCTCCAGTCTTTGAAGAGCCTCAGGGGATATCACCTGGGCTTGGAAGGAGTGTGGCTGCTCTGGTGTGGTTGGACGGTGAGTTGAAGACGATGCTGTGGTGATGCTAGACTTGAGTCGGGTTTTAGTCAGCTGCTTCCTGAGTTTTTCACGTTTTTCCTCCTGTACCTTTTCTTCTTTGGTCTATATTTATATGGACAAAACAAAAGAAAAGGTTACTGCTGTGAGAGTACCAGTGTGACTACTTGGTTTTACTATATATCCTGCTCTGAAATGGGTCAGACATCAGAAATTTGGGTTCTGCGACGCATGCTTCCAAGACAATGCCTCTGCGGTCAATATCCTTTACTAACCAAATTCCTAATTTCAACCCCAGACCAAACGCTAACCCTAAACCTAACCTACAGCCCAAATGTAACCCTAACCCTATATCTCTGATAAAATAAAGCAGGAAGCAATTGTCACAGGAGCAATTGTAAGGCCACCAATATTCAACATCTATCAACAAAATGCAAGATGATATTACATTGTATCTACACAGATTAAAATGTTCGTCTAGATTATCAAATATCATAGATTACTTTGAAGTGTACCTCACTTTCTTCATGAGGCCATATATACCATAAAAAAGGGAGCAAACCTCCCATATGCACATCATCATGAGAGAGAAATAACGTGCAAAATAATCTTCACCTTTAGAGCATTGATGAGTTTCGATCGGAGTTTCTTCTCCTTGTGCCTGAGCTGTCTTTCCTTCCTGGCTGCAGCCCTCTTCTTTCTTCGCTCCTCCGCTTCTTTCTCCTCTTTCTCCTTCTGAAGTTGCTCCTGTCGGGCCTTCTCAAGCTCATACAGCTTCTGAGCCACCTCCTCCTGCTGCCTGAGGGCCTATGTAATAAAGAAAACAATTTGTTTATATTCATTGCATACCTACAAACCTTCCACAAAAAATATCAGGAATCACTCTGCGTGATACCATGGTACATGAAAATACAGAGTTGAACAGTACTAGAAATTAAAGAATAGCTATTAAGGAAGATATATTGAAGCTTTTTGTCTTGTACTAATCAGAGCTAAATGCAAGAATAAACAGAAAGCCTAAAACAATAAACTGGAACTGAAGGGGAACAAAGGGCATGAAAAAGACAACAAGCTCTCAAAATGCAATTTTACTACTAGAGTTGAAATACTACCTTTAAAAAATCTTTTACGAGGGAGAATAAAAAATTCCCTTCCGGGCTTGTTCCCATGAGGCGATAAATAAAACTACTCACAAAAAACCCTCACAGTAAAATAAAAACAACACTTCACTTGTATATAACTTGAATCGTCCACATATGTTGAGATAATGTGGTGGGGGTTGAAAAGAGCTGCTGTGCATTGGCCCCTAGATGTACTCACTGATACTTCACATCAGTTTTTGATTCATGTTTTTTTTTGTGATTCATGTTTCTTTTTGTGATGTGGTTAAAAGATAAAGTTGAGTTCTAGTCACAAGATTGCACTGTGAAAGAAATTGAAAAAGGCTGATTATATAGCACATGAAAATTGGTGTATGGAGTAAGGTTTTGGAATCACCAAAATAACTAGAAATGTGGATTGCTGGTGCCGCGCAATGCGAAATGTATCCCCCGGCACTGGCAGCGATTTGAAGGAGGGACAAAGACCCTCCCCCATCCCCTCCCTCAAACAAAAGGATGGTGTAGAAATTGCCGCCAGTGGCCCGGAATATTGTCAACACTAGGAGCAGCATTACCAAAACGATTTGTGCAGATTAGAGTATAATGCATTTTTATAGAAAATTCGGAAGAAAAATGACCTCAGAGCGCACATAAGCCATCCACTAAAATATGACCTTTGATCCTATGAAAGACGGAACACTAGAGGCAGCATCACCAAAAACTGTAGAGGTGTAATCTATAATGGACCTACATACAAAATCTGAAAGAAATGAGTTAACAAATGTGTCCTCCAGAATGCATGCAACGAAAATATGACATTTGACCCTAACAACAACCTGAATATGACATTTGACTGTATAGAAAGTGGTACAGTGGGGGTAGCATCAGCAAACAATTTAGATGTGTAGGTTTCACTAAGACACATCTTCATATAAAATTTGAAAGAAATGTGTTGAGAGATATACCAAGATACATCTCCATACAAAATTTGAAAGAAATCCATCAAGAAATGTGGCCTGCACAGTGCACTCACGCCATGCCCTGAAGTATGACCTTTGACCCTATAAAAGACGGAACACTGGTGGCAGCATCACCAAAAACTATAGGTTTTTAGATTACACCAAGAGACACCTTCATGCAAAATTTGAACGAAATCCGTCAAGAAATGCAGAAGTAAGAGTGCAAGAAATGGAAAAATGACCTTTGACCCTATAAAGGACGGAACAATGAGGGCAGCATCACCAAAAATTAAATGTGTGTAGATTATACCAAGATACATCTCCATACAAAATTTGAATGAAATCCGTCAAGAAATGCAGAAGTAAGAGTGCACAAAAGGGACAAATGAGCTTTGACCCTATAAAGGACGGAACAATGAGGGCAGCATCACCAAACAGTAAAGATGTGTAGATTATACCAAGATACATCTCCATACAAAATTTGAAAGAAATCCATTAAGAAATGTGGCCTGCAGAGTGAACTCACGCCATCCCTTGAAGTATGACCTTTGACCCTATAAAAGAGGGGACACTGGTGGCAGCATCACCAAAAAGTACAGGTTTTTAGATTACACCAAGGGACACCTTCATGCAAAATTTGAACGAAATCCGTCAAGAAATGCAGAAGTAAGAGTGCAAGAAATGGAAAAATGACCTTTGACCCTATAAAGGACGGAACAATGAGGGCAGCATCACCAAAAATTAAACATGTGTAGATTATACCAAGATACATCTCCATACAAAATTTGAACAAAATCCGTTGAGAAATGTGGCCTGCAGAGTGCAGTAACGCCATGCCCTGAAGTATGACCTTTGACCCTATAAAAGAGGGGACACTGGTGGCAGCATCACCAAAAAGTACAGGTTTTTAAATTACACCACAGCCAATCCGCAGGTCCCCAAAAAGCGCGCTATTTTATTTCCAGTTCTGCCTGACTATGAATACATAATGAGCAAGAACAGCCAGGAACATCTCATTTGCAAACTATTGAATAGACTACTTATCATTCACCAATTGTCATGAGTTATACATCAAATAAAAGAAGAGGGATCAGAGATTTGTGACATGCTTTTATTGTTTTCAAAATAAAAGACGAAATTGGTAAAAAATGGTGTTCCTTTTATGACAAAAAATGGAAATGAAACGAAATATAAATCTGGCCAAAACTACCATAGTTTTATTGTGAGCCAGGGCAAATTTGACATGAGCGTAAAGGGCATTTTCTGTACTTTCCAAAGTTTGAAATAACATTAATGTGCACTTCATGACAGGGTCAGGATCCAGCAATATGTAACCAATGTACACACTTTGTCTTTAAAAAAGTCAATTCCAGCATTCCGATTGGCTACCACCACGCAAGATGTTTTCTCACAGCCAGGCAACAGCTATGCGCATGTTTGCGCAAGGATGAAGCAACAGGTTGCGCATTGTTTCATTCAACGCGCACTTGGTTACAGGTGGCTTGCTTGCCAATCACAGGGCTAAGATTCTATGTTCTTGACCATGGTCTTGACAACGGATAATCTGCGGCTGAATATTGCTGGATCCTGACTCTGTCATAAATCTATGGATGTTTTGAATGTAACGATGAAAAAGATAAGATTCCAGCGCTTCCATACATATGTGTCTTGATGGCGGCTCATATACTTTTTATATGTCTTTTAACAACTTGAAATCTTGTGAAAAAAAGGCTTTTGTATGACTATTTCATCAGTTATTTTAAACAACTTATTTCTAAAATTCTGACTGAAACAAAATATCCCTGGGTTGGTAAACTATTCATTTATTTTTGCAGAAAGTCTAATGAGCATAGCATTTATATTTATTGAAGAACATAACTTTAAAGATGACCATGCGATACCGCCGACTGGGTGCAGGGAGAGAGTCCATTTCGGGCACTGGAAATAAAATGCGCGTTTTTTGCTCATTTGCATACGACCTGCGGTCTGATTGACCAAGAGACACCTTCATGCAAAATTTGAACGAAATCCGTTGAGAAATGTGACCGCCAGAGCGCACACAAGAGTACACACAAGACATCTATCAAAATATGACCTTTGACCCTATAAAAGACGAAACACTGGGGGCAGCACCACCAAAATCTATAGGGTTCCAGATTTTACCAAGAGACACCTTCATACAAAATTTGAACAAAATCCGTTGAGAAATGTGACCGCTAGAGCGCACACAAACTATCCCCCAAAATATGGCCTTTTACCCTATAAAAGACGGAACACTGGGGGCAGCATCACCAGAAACTATAGGGGTCCAGATTTTACCAAGATACACGTCCACAGGAAGTCTGAAAGAAATTCGTCGAGAAATGTGACCGCTAGAGCGCACACAAGAATGTGACGCGGCGGCGGCGGCGAAACGCTGCTGAATGCCGGAGGATACAATAAGAAATTGACTCAATCCTACCGAGAGTCACATAGAAATTCTGCACACCGAAATGTGTATATGAGACTACAGACAAATGTTCGGTCTGAACATTTAAGCTGTTTCTTGTCATATTTTTAGGCATTTGAAGAGCAATCCTTTTCTGGGGACATATCTACTATGATAATCTTCCAAACTAACATCATAAGAATGAGAAAGCTCACAAATTAACTTTTTTACCTTGCCCAGAACTCAACCTTCCCTTTAATCCCCCGTAAGGAGAGTGCCCTCAACAGGGATGGATATATCATACCTGGACTTTCTCTAGAAGCACTGTAAGGAGACGGATGGATTCCAGTTTCCTCTGAGCTAGGACCAGCTTCCTCTCCTCCATCATGATCTTCCTCTGGAGTCTCCTTTCTTCTCTTCTCTGTCTTCTCCTCTCCTCTCGTTCTGTCTGTCGAGTCTTCTTCACAGCTGCTTTCATCTCCTTCTGCAGTTGCTTCAGTTTTATCTCTTCCTCCTTCTTCTTTCTAAATGCAAAAAAAATTACAATTCACCAAAGAAGTTACAATATTTAATTTCACGTCTATTTGCTGAGTAAATAATAGCATGTATTCCTTCCACGAACAATAATAGAGTGCACTACAAGACTCAGAAAATAAACCACATAAAAATATTAGAAAACTATCACTTTTAAATGTACATACACAGAAACTGTGTCTTGGGTACATATGTGACAAAGAATGAATTACCAACTAACAATTACCAGTTTCCATCTCTATAATTTGTAAATGCCATCCTGTGTCTTTAAAAATTCTGAACTAATCTATAATCTTACATTTCTTCCCCTTTCTTTCTCTCTTCCTCTTCTTTCTCCAACCTTTTCTGCTCTTCCCTCTTCCGGATCAGTTCTATCAACTTCAGTCGCTCCTTCTCTCTCTTCTTCATTACTTTTGCACTGAGATGTCTTGTCTTGTCAAAGTCAATCTGAAAAGTGAAGATTGAATTATTGCAATTTGAAATAAACTAGATGAATCTTCGACCGCGCGGTCGGAATTTATGCCTCCGCCATCACCAGATTGGAAATGTATGGCATACATGTACACTCTAAAAAGGATTGGTCCAACAAATTTACAAATCTTTTCACTTAAAAAGCACAGGAGACAGAAAATTTATTTGATTTCATTTTCAAATAAAAAACTTACCATTGATGACTTACAATCATCAAATACACCAAGGAAATAGATATTTTATAGCAAATAGACTACTGTCCCCTTGAAATTTCTAAAATAGGTAGGCCTAGACTCCATACATCACGAACCATTTTTATGTATATAATGACCTCTATGACCTTTGAACTTTGACCTTGAGACCTTAAAATCTAATCAGTTCATCGTCCCTCACATATGCATACATGGGCCAACTTGGAAGCTGATCTGCCAAACGGTTCCTAAGTTATTACAAGAACGATCCATTTTAATGTATATAATTACCTCTGTGACCTTTGACCTTTGACCCTGAGACCCCAAAATCTAATCAGTTCATCGTCCCTCCCATATGAATACATGGGCCAAGTTAGAAGCTGATCCGCCAAACGGTTCCTAAGTTATCACAAGAACGAACCATTTTTATGTATATAATGACCCCTTTGACCTTTGACCTTGAGACCCCAAAATCTAATCAGTTCATCGTCCCTCCCATATGCATACATGGGCCAAGTTACAAACTGATAAAAAAAAAACGGTTTTGAAGTTATCGCGAGAACGAAAAGGGGACGGACGGAGGGACGGACGGACGGACGGACGACCCGAAAACATATGGAAGATACAGGCAAGTAATTGGCTGATAGGCAAGTAATTACAGCATTCATCTAAAAGCCTTGTTTCCATAAACCGCCTCAAAATAAAATAAGAGAAGTGTCGTGCTGCTCATATTTATGTATCTCATAACACACAGATAAGTGAGTATGCCCTTGTTACATGCAAGTACTATTTTCTCACCCCAACTTGCCCTTTCATGCACACTTAAGAAAGTTTGTATTTTGCTGTGGCAATTCACTGCGTCAAGACTGCTTGAGCCTCAAGAATGGCTGTTTGAACTTTGACCCACCTTGATTTCTGCTGTATAGGCTTTACCATCCTGCCCTATCCTCATCAGCTTCATGCCTTTCAAAGTGTCCATTGCTTTCACAAAACCAATGTACTCTGTAAATTGCACATAGACGTCAAAAGTAAGATTGCTCCCTAGATTGGATATCTTTCCAAAGTTCCCTCCTGTCACTTGGCTCTCATGTCGATACGGGTCCAGCATAGGGATGTCAATGTTCCTTATTACGCCGCACGTACCGAAGACGTTCCTGACAACAATCTCACTGGGTTTGTCCGGTTCAACATCAATAGCAAACCATCGCACAGGAACATTCTCAACATGAATAGTATCTGGTCTCTCTCCAGGATTGTTCTCGTTCATGTGTTTTGTATCGCGGAAGAATACATCCCAGTCATGACGCATCGGGAAGGGGATCTTCGCCTCAGCGGCTCGCACTTTCATGACCTCCGTGAAGCCGCTGAGCTTGATGTTCTTTGTATCAAGTCGCGTGATCATGACTTTGATGATGGATCGGGCTTCAAGTTCAGCTTCAAAGCGCAGGAAGTCTAGAGAGCTCTTGGTTACACGTAGGACAAGGAAAGAGTCAGGTTTAGCCATCTTCTTCAGTTTTTCCATCACCTCCCAATTGCTGATTGATTTCCCTGCAAAGATAACAGCAATGAAGTTATTCATGATTAAGTGCACATAGATATCATAGCACTGGTAATGTGAAAAAACTGCAGTACACTAGGAAAACTGTATGCGATGACAAAGAATAACTTTACACGTCACCAACAGGAGTGATCAAAAAACACAAAGTGGAGTAATAATTTGATTGTATTTTTTTAATTTAAAAAAAAATTTTGGTGGGGGGAGGGGAGGAGGGCTCTTGGTGACAGAAAAGCAAGTATTTTAATTAAAGTATCAAGGGGACCTATGGCCAAAGTCCTATAAAAACGAGAGGGCACAACAAGCACATACCCCCCTTTCAAAACCCATTTTGCATAATTTATTAAGCAACTGCCCAAAATGTGCCCCATCTATTCAAATGTTTGACCAAAAAGGCACCTGAAAAACAGGATTTTTTTTTGTCAGATATTTTTTTGAATTGTACCCCTTCCCCCTTCCCCTTTTCAAAATCATGGCCTTGACTGACCTGGAGTCTTCATCTGAGGTAAAGTGACAGAGATGTTGATCTTGGCTATAGGTTTGAGATACAGGAACTTGCTCTCGTACAACTCAATGGCCTCTGTGGAGTTGCTACAAAGCTGGCACCCGACGGTTGCCATGGCGATCTGCAAAACGTACACACTCGCGGTCAAGTGCGTCTCACAATATTTCACCGCCAGTTCTACATACCTTTTTTTGGGGGAGGGAGAAAGAAAAAAAAAATTATCTTTCGGTAGATACATGGAAAGCAGAAATCTACATTCATGCCAGAATACAAGCAACAAAATGTCTAGACAAAAACATCAGAAATTCATTGGCATAATTTTTTAACTTTGGCTCAGATAGTAACAATGCATGTCAGTTTGCACATGATCAAAGTGCTTGGAAAGTCCACTATCTCTCCAATCTGTAAAATTCTGACATGATCATTGAAAAGAGGGACCTAAATAAAATAGCTTCTGGTATAATTTTACTTGGAATTGAAAATGAATTCTATTTGGAATGTTATCAAAGGATCTAACGTTTTGCATGCATTCCAATAAAAGTGTGACCTGATCAACAAGTGTCTAGAAATCTACATTCTGGAGATGATGCACCAACTGCAACTTCAAATTTAAATATTGATCATCATTTTGCCTAAGCCATATTACATGTTAGCATTTTAGCATGGCAGTGAACCTTTCTATTGATATATTTATTTATTTATTTAATTATCTGCAAACTCTTGTACACAACTTTGGACACAAAGTTTCTTTCTTTTGTGGTCAATGTCCATTTTGAGATTATGATTGCTGAAACATTGCCACACATTAGTGGTGACCTCCTGAGCTGTGTTCACCTCTTACGTTAATTGTGTTACTGCCACTATGCAAAATGCTGCCTCAGCAACAATGAAAATGAAAAACTAATATTGCCATGACGACTTTTTTTAATGGGGGGGGGGGGGTTAGTTAAAATAGTAAGAATCCATGATTTGAGTACGAATAGAGGGTTCTATCGCGGCAGCCATGATGGAGGACATAACAATAAAAACTTGTGCATCAGATTATGAAAAGCCATTGTTGTCATGGTCTAGTGCACAGGTTTTTATTGTTATGTCCTCCAGCATGGCTGCTTCTGGGAACCCTCTATTGAAAATAATTCTGAATTAAAAAGTCCTAAAATAGGATTTTGTCTGAAGTGGCTGAAAACACCCACCTTTACTCAATACATTCCTTTACATTAACTTGCACACAAACTCTGGTCGATTCTTGGTTTAATTCAGCTCAACAATTACATTAAAAAATCACTCTCAGACTTGGTCTCACTCAAAAAGTGACAACACATGAATAAACAGGTTCATCATCAGTCATATCAAAATTTAAATTCTAATTTTCAAATACAAACCGCTGAAAAATGATACCTTCTATAGGTTTTGTACACGTGACTCGGTCCGAGGCCGAGGCCAAGGCCAGCCTCGAATACAACACTGGCTTCTGACCTCAGTCAGTCAGTGAGGCAAAAATTTGGCAGAGAGAAACTGCCTTGTTGTTTCTTTTGTCCTTTTGCTTTAGTTTTGTAGCTAAGTCTCCAATACGGCAATACAGGAGACAGTCTCCCAAATAGGAAACAGTCTCCAATAACATCGGCCGTGTGCCTCTACTTATGTAACGCAATGAACTACGGCAATACGGCTAAACTATACCCTTAAAGATCACATTACAAGAAAATTCCATCAAAATAAATATTGGCTTAATACTTATTATTGCATAGATGGCATAAATTAAACAAGGTTATCCAAATTCAACGCTTGGAAACATTTGAAGTAATGATTATTATCAATTATAAAACGGTAAAGTACAGCCCCCGATATAGCAGCTGAAGAGCTCCTTGAACGCTGCTGAGATGTGTGACGACACACCAGGAACCAGTCCTGTCTAAGCAGACAATGTCCCATAACATCTTACACATTTTTCAGTGCCTGTATTGTCATCTCCTCTTCACTTATTTCTCTTACTTGACTAGCGTCAGTCTTAATGTTAGTCTGTTGCCTCACTCTTAACTTTGTGTATGGTATTATTTTGATGAAAAATGCAGCGTTAAAAAAATAAAGGAATCAGTCACTTGTAAACAAAATAAGACGCCATTGTATTTTCAGCTTTCCCTTTTAGAATGGTGAGAAATAAGGTCATGTTTAAATATACAAAACTCTTTATAATTTGATAAATAATTGCATTGCAATTACGTTCATTCATTATAGGACGTCGTCTGCTTAAGCAGGATTGGTCCCTAGTGTGACGACATCAAAACATCGCTATATTTCTGGCGAATCCGCGGATATTCCAGATGCTGAGAAGAGCTTTTATTTATGTTGTTTTTATAATCATCAGATACGTAGTTGACATAAAACTTATACGATTGCCATCTGTAAGCTTCCCAGTTTCTAGTGATACATTAATTGCCATATTTGTGATTTTCTTTGGATAGCTACTTTAAACATATCTTGCTTAAAACATATCTTCTTAGTCCAATGACAAAGCGAAGCTCTGAATGAATCCATTTCATATGTCAAGCAATATCTCAAGAACGGCATGTCAATGTCATCCACATCATATTCACATTCACAATCACAAAAACAGACATCACTCACTCTCTGTAGGCTTTTGCTAAACAGTCGGGTAACGTCGCGTCGCGTTGGTAGAAATTTTCGAACATTTTTCAGGAAGGTATCTTCAAGGGGACAAATTGAAAAAGAGTCCATCTCAGTATGGTTTTTCCCATTTTCAGGCTAAAAACGACAAACAAGGGAATAAAGAAAACAATAGAAGGATAATGCAAAGAAAACATGATCTATAAAGAGAGAATAGAAGGGTAGGAAGGATGGAAGAAAATATGAAAGGAAACAAAGAATACAACAAAAGGAAAGTTGGAAAGTAAAAATACGTGGATAAAAACAAAGAATAAGATAAAGAAAGATAGAGACATAAATGATAGAAGGATAAAGATATTAAGAGTAACATAAGGAAAGATAGAAGAGAAGATGATAATTTGAATAAAGGAATAACATAACGAAAGAAAAGATGAAAGGAAAACAAAATGATAGGATAAAAGCAAAGAATGTTTTAAGGAAAGTAAGTAAAGATGGGAAGCAGAAAATGATTTTAAAAAGAATAATATGAAAGATAGAGAGAGAAATGATCGGATAAAAAAAGTTTAACTTATATAAAGAAAGACAGAGAGAGAAATGATAGAAGGATAAAGATTAATGTGAGGAAGGTGGGGGAGAAAATGGTAACAGGAAACAAAGAATATCATAACGAGAGGAAGGATGGAAAGATAATTGATAGAAGGATAAAAGCAAGAAATGCCATGCGAGAAATAGAGAGAAAATTGATAAAAAGATAAATATAAACATGAAGAAAGGTGGAAGAGAAGATGATAAAAGGAACAAAGAATAAAAGCAATAAAAAAAAGAGGATAAAAAGAATAAATATAAACATTAATATTATGAAAGATGGAAAACAAAATGATAAAAGCAATAAAAGAATAACGTAATGAAAGGAAAGGTGGAAAGAAAAAATTAATAAAAGGATTAAAAACAACTGAATTAGTAATTACGCAATGCGTAATATATGTCCCCGCCAGAAGTGTAGATCTGTGGAATGGCTGTTAATTTATGTAATTTCTGATAGAACCTTGAAGATAAATGTGAGAAATGAATTATCAAATTAATGTTTTATGATTATAAATGCTATTTCTGTTGATTTTGAATAAATTACAATAAATTTGCATAATTAATGAATTTCAAAATTCTGTGTACGTGTTTGACAGCCCCTACCCAGCCCTATCAGATAAAACAATCAGATTCAAAATACGGTGTGAAATAGAGGAGAAGTAGCATTTTTCGTCGATTTTGAATAAATTTGCATAAATTTGGATAATTGATGAATTTCATGATTTTGTGTAGAAGCTTGGAAGCCCCCACTCAGCCCTATCAGATCAAACAATCAGAATCAAAATCGGCCAAGAAATGACGGAGAAGTGGCATTTTCTAACTTTTTGAGCACACACGGGGACGGACGGAGGGACGGACGGACACACACACGCACACACGAACGGAGTTCGTTTCATAGTCCCCTCGCGAATTTCGTTCGGCGGGGACAAAAAAGAATAACACTACGAAAGATAGACTAAGGAATGATAGATGGATGAATATATAAAAGATGGAAGAACAGATAAAAGGAATCACAGAATAACATAACGAAAGTAAAGATGGAAAGCAAAAAAAAAAGTATCATTGGGAAAGAGGGAAGACAAGATGATACAAGGGATCAAAGAATAACATAATGAAAGGAAAGGTGGAAAGAAAAAAATTCTTCTGAAAACGGGAAAAATCATACTGAGATGGACTCTTTTTCAATTTGTCCCCTTGAAGACACCTTCCTGAAAAATGTTCGAAAATTTCTACCAACGCGACGCGACGTTACCCGACTGTTTAGCAAAAGCCCTCTCTGTATGTCTCTGTACGGCATCTGCGTCCATGAAAACGGGTTGTTTTTTCAACACCAGACGGATAACCTGGGTATCTCGTTTAGGGTATCAAAAACAGGAAAATTCTGAAAAAAGGGTATCAGATGAGAAAAGATCTTCGAAAAGGGTAGAAAATTTCAATTTGACAGTATTCGAGAGCTGGTCAGGAGCCCAGCGAACAGCTGGATGATTTATACTTAATAATCTGTCAATAATCTCGGGAATCTTCATTATTAGTAGTCTGTTTGGTCTGTTTTTATGCGGGTTTACACCCCGGTTTTGGTGAGATTTTCGCGGTTTGGTGTTTTGTGCTATGGTTTTGTAAACGAAAATACGATGGCCTACGCCTACAGATTTCATATTACCCTTCTCTTCTGCCGTCCTCAATCTGGTTAAGTTATTTGACTTTATTTGACTTTATTTGACCTTTTTTTCATTAAAAAAAACATTTTGGGATGCTCTAAAATGGAAGTTTTATAGACAGATTTTTGATAAAGTCCCTGAAGTGAGAGGGGGATACCCCCTCCTACACCCTCCCCTGCTCGCTCGCTTCGCTCAGTGGCGTATAAGGGGGCAGAGGGCACATGCCCTGGGCGGCACTTGGAGGGGGCGTAAAAAACGCAAAGGAGAGAAAGAAACTAAGGGGGAAATGAAGAATCTGCAGGGTAAATTTCTAAATGCACTAGAATTTTGTAGAAATCTAGTTTTTGATTGAAGGTTTGAAATGCGAAAATTTTCCAAAGCTCGGTCGCTTTGCTGCCTCGCATAATTATTTTCTTCCACGATCTCGTAATTTCGCGCCCCCAGTAGGCCTATATTTTTTTATATAGTTATTAAATAGCTTAAACTAAGGGAAAGCCCTTCATGCCCTTGTTGAATTTTGTTCTTCTGTTCTTAATTTAAACTTAAAGTGCGGCCCGGTCCGCGAGACGATTTCATGCGGCCCGCCAAAAATATCTAAGTTAGGTAGTATTACTAGTAAGAAAAAATAATCTTGTTTTAAGTACTATGTTGATGTATAATTATCATCCTAACTACCAGCCTAACTAACTTAACTATTGACTATATTGCTATGAATAAAATTAAAGACAAATTAGACCTAGGCCCTAGGCTATCATGCCTATCAATGATCAAGTATCAATCATAGAGTAGACATACTATTACTATATACTATAGTAGCTAAACCCACAGACGCTAGATGGCGCTATCGCGCAAGTACACCCATAACGAATGCGTGATTTGGCCCGCTATGCATGCACACACTTCCGATACCGCCTGTGTTAAGCGAATGACAAGCGAATGAATCTGAGATTTTTTCTTTCTGTGATTGGTCCCCCATGTTTATCAATGACGTATTCTGCATGCCTGTGTGTTCATCGACCCGGGATGCCCTTTGCATCCCACCAAACCCAGGATTCTTTCCCTGAAGGAGCTAAGAAGTGGCGGTATGTATGCAATTTTAGGCATTTTTATCGCTACTTACCTTGTTCTTGTATAGTTTGAGTGGTTGATTTAGTGAAATGTGTCAGAATCTTTGTATTTTATGGCAGTTGAGTTCGTTATCTATCGATGCGTCATTGAATAACCGTGCCGCAGTGAATCGCCTATGCCTGTGAGAGGCATAGAAATGGGCTTGTCATGACATGCAGTCAGCCCTTCGATTTTGGTGGGCTGTTTTGACTATCGATAGTATGATGGGGAGCCCCATGTCTGCGCATCTAAGGTTTTGATCTGAAAATGAACAAGAATTTCTTTAATATTCCTCTAAAGCTTAATTTTATATTATTCCTGATATTCTAAAGAGTAAGTCTGCAAAAAATCTCATCAAAATTAGAGCAAGAACAATGCCATTTTCACAAGAAACGGTGGTCGTGTCATTTCAACATTGAAAAAAAACAATGGTGCCCATGTCTGCGCACTCATTCATTTTACACGCAGTTCGGGAGTTTTGACGTGAAAGACAACATTTTAAGGCTTGTGAATAAAATGTCTGAAATAAGACCGTTTTTCATTATTTTGACTCGTTTTTTGCATGAATACCTATCGCTATGATAAAGATGAAAAGTTTGTGTTCGTTGCGTGTTTTGTTTTATTAGAATCGCGCAGTTACGCGTGTACGCAGACTTGGGCACTCTAGCCATACATGCCTAACATAGCAACAAAGAATATGTCAACGTATTTTTCAGCACATGATATGGACTATTTACCCCTCATTTTTCACTATTTATGAGATTTTCAGGTAAGTTTTGAGCCATCTATGTGATAATTGGAATATTAAGCATTATTTTAAGGCATGATTTGTGACTGAGTGCTGTTTTTATTTTTTTGGTGGCAGTGGCTACTTTAAGGCATGATTTGTGACTGTGAGTGTGACTGTGAGTGCTGTTTTTATTTTTTTGTGGGAGTGCCAAACTACTATATATAGTCTATGTCATTAACATAATTAACATTCAGACAAAATAATACTATACTATCATTATAGTTATCATTGAAGCGTATACTTTTTGTTGCCCTCCTTTTCTTGTTCAAATAATATATGATTATTTATATGAATATAGGCATTCTCGTGAAATACGCCACCCCGCATTCACTTTGTACATGCAGTTAATTCATAAAATCATAATAAAAAATAATTGACATGATTGATAGGGAGATTCACATCCCCCATTGACTTTACACGGCAGTGTGTGTGTACACACTCGATGACCGGTGGCTTATTTCACGAGAAGGCCTGAATATACATCTGATGTTTTATTTTGATGTTCAAGAATAAATTGATTTTGAATTTGAATTTGAATTGACAAGAGTCAAGAGATTATGAAAAATTTCTCACCTAGGGGGAAGCTGCCATGTTTGTCTCTTCCAAACTTGTTTATAATCTCTGAACACTTGGGATACAATAATTGGTTTTAAAAATGGCAAAAAAAAAATTTACTCTTCAAAGAAACTATATCAGAATTAAAATATTATTCATGGTAAAATAAACTCAAAATAAAAATCAATATCAAAAGAGATACTATTAATCATAACAGTTACATTCACTAAACTAATGACCTACGTTGCCAATTTGAAAGCACACCGCTCAGCTCAGGGAAAATAGATGGGCCGACCCGACACATATTTCAGTACGTAGGGCTAGCTAGACGCGATTGCACGAGGATTTCATCAGCTTCGTACGTCACGTCTCGAGCAATTTAGACTGCAACCGTGCAACGATTGCTATTGGCAATAACTAATATTATTGATAATGGACAACCTTGTTGAAAAGTTGACAACTCGAGCCTCTCAACAAGTAAGACTGCTCTAACTTAATCATTAATTAAAATCTTTAGATCTAGCCTTCTAAAGTGTAAATCCAGGATTGTAAGTCCACTGTCTCCAGCTCCAGGCCAGGCATGCCAGGGAGCTCCGCCGCCGCCGTAACGGCGGCGCTCCCTGGAGTTACTTATCTAGTATAAAGTAATAGTCTAACTTATAAGTTACTATATACCTATTCATGATCAGGAAATTGGGGCCTTTTTTTAGGCGCCTCCCCTGGCTCTTTCGGTCCCCACCTTTAATAGTTTTGGTATCCACGGGCGGGGAATGGTTCTTATGAGTATTTGGGCAATAACTATGATAATATTGATAAATGGAGGCTCTGGCTCTGGCATGTCTGGGCTCTGGCTCTGCTCGTTGAGCATGTTGTTGAGTCGTTGAAAAGTCGACAACTCGAGCCTCTCAGTCTCAACAAGTAAGACTGCTCTAACATGTCTAACTTAGTCTAACTTAATCATTAATTAGACATGTATTGTTACTCTTAGATCTAACTTAGGCCTACTTAATTTAATAATTAACATGATTAAGTTTGATTTTAATTAAAAAGGCTGCTCAATAACCTCGCATATGTTTGTTAAGTCCTGTAACTCTAGCTCCAGGCATGCCAGGGAGCTCCGCTGCCGCCATAACGGCGGCGCTCCCTGGAGTTACTTATCTATATTATTACGCTAAGGAAATTGGGGCCTTTTTTTTAGGCGCCTCCCCTGGCTCTTTCGGTCCCCACCTTTCATGCCTTTTGGTACCCACGGGCAGGGAATGGTTCTTAGCTTAGAGGGTTGGGAGGCACTTTTTAAGGGCTGACGTGCCGTCCATATTTCATAAATTCATTTCTAAACATTGAAATGAATTTCCGGAGGGAGTAATAATTCTGCCTACCTAGGGAAGATGAACGCAGGCACTACGCCTCTATATTCAGTTCCAAGTTCTAGGTATGTTACAATCTGCGCACTCGGCGGCGGTCAGAATATGCCGAGTCGCGTGCTGGGCGCAATTGCTGGATGAATGGGAGGCTTGTCTTGTGAAGTGTTCTGATTGGCTATGAAGAGGGTATTCCCCTTTTTTTCATCATATTTATGTAGTTGTCGATACCCTTGTAAAAAAGTACCATGATAGTACCCATGGTAATTTGGTCAAATTACTGTCAAATTGCCATGGGTACTATGGTACTTTTTTACAAGGGATATGTAGAACCATCCTAGGAAAAAAAAAATGGAACCTGTAGCTTCGCGCGATCGCCAGCTCTGTCTGAAGTCGTAAGTTTTCAACTCGTTGCTATCCATATATCGAAGTTACAGTATATAATAAAAGGTATATAGTATGATAAAACAACATTTGAAATACTTTGTGGTGAAATAAAAATGCAATCTGATTATGTGGAGTGTGATTTTTTTGATGCGGAATTGGGAGTGTTTGTGATTTGTGAGCAGTCTAGTCGATGACGAGTCGCGATCGCTCTGCGCTGACTCTCCTATGCATGTGCATGCATTGTGTATGACATTGTGTGTGCGAACGTTACGCAAAATCGTCGCTCATGAACTTAAAATTTGCTTTATTTTTTATACATAAATATTTATTGTCACCAAACAAATAAGAAAAATAATGAATAATAAAACATTCTTCTGTCAAATTATTGTATAAAATGACAATTTTGATGATACAGAGAGTGGATGTTTGAGGATTTGAAACACATATCAATGATGTACATTCACCGTAAATCCCAGCGACTGCATCACATACATTGTAATGTACGCATATGCCATACCGGTAGATGTTACATTGTACTGAGCTGAGATTGTACTAAAAAATAGTAACAAGGGTCTTACCCCCTCCCCATCTGTTGACCCACGCAGTATGCCACTGGTCACAATCCCCTCCCCCCCGTCACACACACCCAAACACTTTTTTTTTCCCAATGATCTTTATTTTGATTCCACTCAATAATTATACATATAATTCAACATTTCAACATTTCAATAATTATACAAAATCATAATTCAACATTTCAATAATATATACCAAATAAAACACATTATCATGTAGCGTGCACACACACATGCTCACACCCACACACACCCCAACACACCCACACACACACACACACACACACACAGAATTTGTGTGGCGGATCCAGGCAGGGGCACCCCCTTTAATTTTTGTTTTGTGATTTATACCGTAGGAGGGGGATACCCCCTCCCGATCCCTAGCTGCTGGTACCCCCCCCCCAAATTTCAAATTCCTGAATCCGCCACTGGCACTGATGATGCTTCACGCAGTGTCCTGTATCTTACAAAAAGTTATAATGATATATACTCATAATTATATACATGTACATGTATTACTCTATGGCCAATTCACGATCACAACTTTTGGTTTACATGTATGTCCATAGGTAAACAATGGGGAAGGAAAGGCGTATTTTCGGGTGTAAAATAAGTCCTAACTTCATTAATACTAAAGCCATTGGGTTGTATGAGGTATCAAATTAAAGTTCTTGTCATGCTCCATCCAATAAACATATTTATTAGGCTCATATTTAATATCTCAAAATTTTGTAACATCCCTACAAGTCCTTTTTCCTTTTCAAGATGGCTGGATCATTTCCTGGTGCAGGCGATTCATAATCGTACTTAATGGGCTCATTTTTCCAGCACCTATCCAAAGCTACTTCAAAACTGCACATTCGGGGCAGTAATAGTGTCATTGTGAAGATTATTCCATGGTTTACATATTCGTACATAGAAAGAATTTTTGTATCTCAGAGCGTCAACTTGTCACTGAAGCGTCAAATATTTGACAATGGTCATGGAGGAGCATCAGGTTTTGACGCCGTACAGAGTTCAACGTTAGCTATAATGGCATAGACCCTACCTACTCCTGCTGGCAGACTGCAGGCCAAGGAGACAAAGAGTGTTCTTGACTGTTCGCAACCCTTAATTAGGCTTACCAAAGTTAGACAGTCATAGCGCTTCAATTCAGGCAGGAGTAATATCCTACAAGGGAGCATGCTTTGCCTCCTAGTTGTCATTATGTCATTATTTTTTGTTGTTGTTTGTTATGTTAATTACCTTGTTCGTAAGATTAATGCTCACTGAATTCAACACTCACAACACTCACACACAGTCACTCACAGACGTGACACCGCCTGTTGACGATAATTAAGACTCTTTACTAAAGGCCACTGCTGACAAATAATCACTCAAGTGACACCCTTGTGTTGACACCAATACTCCAACTGGCAAACGGTTCAACCTTTAATGAAACAAATAAGAACAGAGTCATAAGCATTGTTGAATAACACAAATGCTAATGAACATAGATAAGCTGATGAATGAATAATACAGCTTGTATACATTGTCCATATTCACTCTCTAAATGTGAATGTAATCTTTGTCTCTAATAAATCCAATAACAGACCCAAACATTAATATAAACCCTATGCATATTGTTACCTTGTTCTATAACTAGTATAATTTGAGGAATTTTGAGTTATTAAATTTGCATATATACTGATGTACTTTCTGCTGTAAAGGCGAGTTAGTCACAAACAAATATCCTCTTTAACCCAATATCATTCATCATAACCTTGCATAATACATATCATATACATGTACACCTAAATAGCTTGACCCTGTACTAACTGACCCCTCTGACCTGACCTACTCTGTCATACTGTCAGCTGCATACTGCCTATCTGCCATTATAGGACACTAACATGACTAAATTCTTATTTATACAGCATTTTCTTCATAAACTTACTCAACTTGTTATAATCCAGGTCAAATCATCATTTTCAATTTCACCTCGTTTACTTTCACTGAACTCAACCCTCACATCGTGCGAATTATGCACTACATAATATTCAATGGCAAAAACATAAATCTCGTACTCAAACTACAACCCTTTTAACCCACATTTCTTCAGTTTTATACACCATAGCTTCAAACAAGAAAGAAATCATTTACGGTAACTTCAATAATCTTTGATATTTTCTACTTACAACATTGGGCTTGTGTGAAAAACGGCAAAAAATAACAGTGATCTTTAGTGTCGATAACACGTCCTGACATACGTGCATTAGCTCCTCCACCAAAACATTTTCGCCCTCAACGGCTAAGCTTGGAAAAGTGATAAAAACTCTCGCTTATGACGTCACAATGCCCATCAAAAATAAAACAATACAAAATCTCTAAACCAGATACAACACCGCCAATTCTATTGACATAAGTTTTGGTAAATCTAGAGGTCTACGTCAATGACAATGTCAGAATAAAAGCTCAGTCAATGACAATAGCCCAAATTGCCAGCACAAATGCCCAAATAGATATTCATTTGAAAGTTTATGCTGATGAATTTATCCACAAATACAGAAATCTCCTTTTCCTAGCGATGATTCTTGAGTTGAATAAGTTTCGCGTAGGAAAAATACCGCATAACGTTTAGCCCCATATATTGAAATTGCTGTAGTAAATCAAGCTCGATCTCTACCGGTTGATGTGTAGCAAAACAACTATCATAGTCGGAATTCATTGCAGTCAGACTACTCTGTCAAGTCGTAGATGGTACACATTCTCATGTTAAAGCACTCTATCTGCTTACTTTTAATCTCAAAAGTTGCAATTCAACTGCTCCGAAATTTACATATGGTAAATATCTACTGATGCCCTGCCACTGTCCGTCCGGACAACGTCTGTGCCAGTGGTCCGTGCACAAACTTGTTGCCAGCTAGCTAGTGCATAGCGCTGTGCTACTAGTACAGCTACATGTAGCTAGCTGAACCTAGCCGGCCATCTACGAGTACAGTGTCATGTAATCAGCCTCGTCCATGACTATTCAAATATTTTGTTGCAAAGTCAAGTTGACTTTCCGGCTCAAGTATGTTCATGAAATGCAAACTTGCTATGATAGCAACTACCCCATACTCAGCAACCTCCTAGGACGGATATCCTCCGGTTCGATTACCCCTCAGCTAACCTCCCGCTGGCTCAAGTCATCCACTACTCTTAAAACAAGTAACCCATGGAAAACTCCTCTGGAAACTTATCGCCCCCGGTCAACCCAGGTGCTTGCCATCTGGGGTAAATGTCCAGGGTACTAGGGTAAGTTAGGAGGTAAGTTGCCCCGGGGGGTAAATTTTCCGGTGGGCATATCCTTGGTGTATTTCTCTAGAAGGGTGCTTGTCCTAGGGAGCAGTTAACTGGGGTTAATCGTCGAAGTTAAGTATCCTTGAACATGGTTATCCGGGGTGCTTGTCCAGAAGCGTAGGTGTCCAGATATGCTAGTTGATAAGTTTCTGTAATTTGAAATACATTTGTACAATGCTTTTGGTTACATGTAGATTCCCTGCCCCAGCACTACCGTCCTTTGGCAAGAATCTAAATTTTCCACACACTCTACCCATCGTTGGAGTAGGTTGGTACCTGATGAGTTACAATTCATTTTTTATACGTACTGCATGTGTTTGAGATATTCTTGGAATCAGGGGAGTATGGAGGGTCGCTATATGCCTCCTCTTCCAATGCCGATTCACCTGCAACTTCCTCTTCACCCGCAACTTCCTCTTCACCTGCAACTTCCTCTTCACGCATGTCTGCCTCCTCTTCCGATGCCGATTCACCTGCAACTTCCTCTCGGCCCCCGTCTGCCACCTCTTTCGATGCCGATTCACCTGCAACTTCCTCTTCACCCCCGTCTGCCACCTCTTCCGATGCCGATTCACCTGCAACTTCCTCTCGGCCCCCGTCTGCCACCTCTTTCGATGCCGGTTCACCTGCAACTTCCTCTTCACCCCTGTCTGCCTCCTCTTTCGATGCCGATTCACCTGCAACTTCCTCTTGACCCCCGTCTGCCTCCTCTTTCGATGTCGATTCACCTGCAACTTCCTCTTCACCCCCGTCTGCCTCCTCTTCCGATGCCGATTCACCTGCAACTTCCTCTTGGCCCCCGTCTGCTACCTCTTTCGATGTCGATTCACCTGCAACTTCCTCTTGACCCCCGTCTGCCGCCTCTTTCGTTGCTGATTCACCTGCAACTTCCTCCTTCTCATCACTGTCTGACTCCTCTTCCAAGTCTTCTTTCCTCTCCCCTGAAGAAATACTAAGCATCAAACAAAAGTTGTCTCTAAACATGCTTTCCTAACACATGGCGCAGCACTGGCAGGATGGGTAATCTGGCATGGTATTTTAAACTCGAAATATAATTCTTCTTTTCACGATTTGCATACTCCTTAGATTGTCTTAGATGACTTGAAATACAACTCTTAGTGCAGTGGGGCCACAAAGACCTTTTTACGTATACATGCATTTACCTTTTCTTTTTTGTGCACTTGCACAATGTGACGATGAAGCTTGGTGACCATAGCCCCGCACTTCGGATAAGGGCATTCCTTCTTTTCTAACTTTGCTGGCCTTCGACTCCTAACTGCCACTCCATGTTCTTTCGAATCTGCAATCGAGATCTGCCTTGCCCTTGCCGGCGAGATGTTATGCACGTGCCGTAGATGGCGGACGAGTTGTTGGCAGATGCTGTCACATCTAGGGCAAGTCCTTTGCCGTTTCTTCTGTTCTCGTCTTTTTTTGTTTTTGGCAGCAGGATTTGTCTATAGTGGTGTAACTTGAAACAAGAAAAAAATGAATGGATGAATAGATAGAAAGCGGGTGGTATAATTTAAGTCTGGAATACATCTAATCAGCAATATTAAATTCTGATGCAGATACTGAAAAGAAATAACCCGGCCCAATTTGGATTAAGTCTGGAATACATCTAATCAGCAATATTAAATTCTGATGCAGATACTGAAAAGAAATAACCCGGCCCAATTTGGATTAGGGTAATGTTTGCTATTCGAATACATAAGTACATTTTATAACAAGCAATTAACTATATTTAAGGCGAGGCATCAAAAATATTGCATAAGAGCTGGCTGCAGCTTCTCGCAATGGCTGAATGAGGCTGCAAATCCGGCTGCAGCCTGATGAGCCAATTCTCCCGATATCAGCCGATATCAGCTCCCTATACCGATATCGGGACAACGACGTCGTGACCCTAAAATCTAATCACTGATTGGTTTATAGTGGGTATTGTGAACAATATGCGTATGCAACAGTGATCTTGATTGGGCACTGCCATTTTGCGATTGATCGCAAACCTTTGTGTTACGGGGCCCTGATCATCATCCCCCTATATGACTAAAGAAGACACATTTGAAATTTATTCTTCAAAATGTTATTTTACAGAACTTGAGAGAACAATAAACATTCATCTAGAATCTATATGATAAGCTCTTTGACCTGGGCAATCAGATCATTGTATCTCCTAAATTGCTGTTAGATATTATGATAATCGATCATATCTGTGTTAATGAAAAGCGCCCTTATTTCTCATCATGTGACCTTTGACCTACTGGCAGAATCTAATTTGATGTAATATTACCTGATTATACTCTTTTTCCATTTCTTGTCTTTTGTAGACAACTGGATGATTTTCCTTCATGTGTGACATGAAGGCATCCCCCAAGTTTTCAAGGGATGCCTTGCAAATGAAGCAGATTTGAGTGATCCTCATATCTACAGATGAAAAGGAAATTGGTAGATGAGTGATGACTTTAAATTTGATTTTTGTCATTCCTATTACGTCTTCAATGTAAGCAGCCGCGAATCCGGGATTTATTAGGGGGGCAAATTTGAAATCATGCCAAATATTGGTGCATAATTTTGACAAGTGGAAAGGTCGTCGAGACACCCTTTTCGCACTAATACATGTATGCCTAGCGCATACGTATAGGCTAGGGCTACATGTAGACTCTAGTGCCACGGGACATGCATGTGGTCCTAGTCCTACACGAAAGTCAAGACTAATGTATGGGATAGGGTTCGAATCCCAATATCTCATCGGTCTGTGATGCCCCCCCCCCCCCCAAAAAAAAAAAAAAAATTCCTTCTAAATATTTCCACTATGATATTAATACATATACATGTACATGTAGGATATTACTCCCATATATATATATCATATGTGAGTAAACTCACACAGCTCAGGGAGTGCGAGCTCCCTGTGTGATTGGCTCAATCACTGTATTGATCTGAGTCAGCATGGTCTGTTGGTGAACATGGAGAAGGCAGCTTCAGCAGCCTACCCAAGAAAAGATTTTACAATCTGCAGACAATTAATACAAATGTAAAAGTTAGACCGTGCATTTGCAAAAATGCAAAGTTTATCAAAGAAAGTGAGTCTGAGAGTGAGAGTGGGTGAGAGCTAATGTTACATCATTAATGAGAGATAACTCCAAGGGAGCTCCAGGTACAAATCTACTAAGTCAGAATCTGCATTAGTTTGGTTTCTTTTTTTTCAAAATGGAAAAACATGAAAAAGGAAAGATAAAAATTTATACTTGAATATTAAGAAATATATTTTGCCTCACTAAGCTAGCTGGCATCTAGCCCGACCGCACGCCCTGGAAAGCACGGCGTCTGACAAGGACGCATAGACTTTCATTGTGACACCCCTCAATGTAGCTAAAAACAATGTACAAAATTAATTTAAAATGTAATGTTAAACTTCCAATTTTACGTTATACTCACATGAAATTGATTGCTTGGATGGATTTGTTGAAGTTCAATCCCCAGCAAGCCATCAGGCAATGTCCACAGGGAGAACAGGAAAAAAGAAATAATAATAAAATAAAAGAAAAAAGGAGAAAATCAAAGGAAGTGGAGAATGAACAGAAGGCAGAATAAAAAGGAGATAATAGAAACAAGATGAAGAGCGAGCAGATGAAAAAGAAGAATGAAAGACAAGTTAAAAAATGGAGAAAATCAGAAGGACAGAAAAAGAATGGAGGTCAAGGACCAAATTAGTAGAAGAAGAACAGAAAGTATGAATTATTAAGTATGAAAAAAGAATAGAAAATCGGAAGAAAAAAAAGAGATCATCTCATCTCTGTTGAAGATAAAAGCAACCATCAAAAATCCAGTTTGTGAAGCTCATTGCTTCGTATATAAATTGTAGCAAAGTAATTCATGAAAAAAAAGCAATGTAGTGAATGAACAGTACATTTTATACGAGTATGGTAAAAAAAAAAGGGGGGCGTCATTTTCATGTAAGTAATATGGTTATCACATTTCTAAATTTGTACCAGGGTAATTTCGAGACAGCAATGTGAAAAAAAGAATAGTTAATATCCTGATGGGCTATTGAAGGATGAAAGCTCTATTTGATGGGAAGCGCAAACTTGATGTGACATTTGACATGTTTTTGGATTGTTCTCATTACTCCCTATTGCTACAACTTCTCTCTAAGGAGACTCAGATTGCTGAGTTGAAGCAGCAGATTCAGGAGCTTCAGAATGGAGCAGTTGAAGATTGGGAGCAGGTCCCTCCAGAACTCGAGAAACTCCAGACTGAGAACCAGAAACTCAAGTACCGCATTCTCCATCTAAAGAGGGTAGGCTATATCGAATATCAATTTTTATCCAAGACAAGCTGTTTATTTGAGGGGAGGGGGCTATGTCTGCACACCTAAGGTTTCACTTGAAATCGAATCAAAAATTGTATATCTGTAAGATGATTACTCTGATGTCGATCTTGGTGTATGAAAGAGAAGATGTGCCAAGAATTTGAAATATTTTTGTCAAAAAAGCGATGAGATTTATACAGAAAAATATGGTTGTATCATTTGTCCTATGTTTTTGCACTCGTTCATTTGCATGTAGTGGGACATGTATGAAAAATGACATGTTAGGGAAAGAAATATATTAAATTGCTTGCAAATGCTCTTTTCAATATTTTGTTGTCTGTATAAAATATCTCCCTTTTTATCTGCATCACTACCAAAATTTATGCAGGCTTCTGCTTGTGGATTACTGATATGGCTACTATGTTGAAAAAAATGGATTTAAATCAAATGAAATTTGTTTTTAAGAATATTGTTTTGAAATTCAATTATGCTACTATAGACAATTGAACAGCGATTAATAATTGAATATTAAAATATTTTATACTTCATCTGTGAAATTTTTTTAACAGAGCATTGATGAGGAGGAGTCCCAGAGTGGTGCTGAAATTGGCAACAATGTGTGCGGCAAGGTGACGGAGATCTTCAGGACTGCCCTTCGTGTTGCCTACCCTGCCCTCACCAATGCCCCTGTGGCAGTGCAACCCAGCCAGCAGGAGAAGTTTGGAGACTACCAGTGCAACAGTGCTATGATTATTGCACAGGTAAAAGCCCAAGTTTTTAAAGGGGAACTCCACTCTGTGATCCAGTTGGCTTATAATGAAAGCAAAAGAATCGTAGAAACAGATGATTGAAATTTTAAAAAAATCTGATAATGGATGAAAATGTTATGAAGTTTTAAATTTTCGATCAAACCAAAATAAAAATGGCAACTCTTTGCTTTACTTTGCAAGCAACTCTGCCCTTTCTTTGTGCAAAAAGATTTCATAATTGAATAATCCATGTACATGTGCCCTTGATATATTATTGCGCTTTTGTTTTCCCTCCTCCTCCCCCTCCAACTCTATGAAGTCGATATATTCCATCATCAACAACCATGAAAATAGAAATTCATGAAATTTTAGTGCAATAAATCACAGAGTTGCCAATTTGCAAGTGATACATTTAGTCTTATCCTTCAACACATTTCCCTCAAACTTTCACTGGTCTATTTTTCTCATTTTCAGCTTTCATTGAAACCAACTTTGTATCGGGATGGACTTCTGTATGTGGCTTGTGATCTTTGTCTGCATTGTCAGAAGTATAATTACCAGTTCATGGCCTAGCACACTACTATTACTACTTGACTGATGTGAAAAGTTGTTAAAATTATGAGAGGAATCTATCTATATGTTCCTCTCACCCCCCCCCCCCCATGTCCTATTGGATATTCATAACAAATAATGCTAAGATGATGTTAGAGGTCATATTTTGAAATATTTTTAGGTTATGATGACTAAATAAATCTCCTTGAGGAAATTATATTAACTTTTAACCAGAGCTCTTCTAGAGCTTTCCTGGGCTAAAATGCTCATCGCTTCCTTGCATTTTTTATTTCCTGATTGATTTACAGCAATTGAAGAGCCAGGGCACCCCAGTCTCCCCAAGAGTCGTTGCCCAGCAGATCCAAGCAAACATCCCTCCAAATGACATCATTGAAAAGGTAAATATCACAAATAATCTCTCTGTCAACATGGATATTTACACTTGTCACTACCATAATTCAAATGTTTAAATGCGTATGTTGATGGAATATCTTAAAGAGTGAATTTGTGGAAGATAAAAGTGCATTTTATAATCTCATTGTTCACTTCTATTAGTAAATACTAAAAAAGTTTAATTAATGTAAATCTGCCATCCCCCCCCCCCCCAAAAAAAAAGGGAAAAAAGAAGAAATTAATCTCTACTGGAAAGGTATGTATCTCTATATAAATTCTATGTTCAAATATATATATTTTATCACCTTATCTTCATATTTGAAATTGTTAGTAGGTATTATGTATTTTGTACTTCATATAAATTCTGTTATTGCATTAAATTTCCTTAAAAAACGGAAAATGATACAGAAAGAATTTAAACTTATAAAATTGTATTCAAGACTAACAAACTAACATGTCAAATCAAATGAAAATCAAGATGAAATTTCTTTGTAAACTGCTGCTTGTTGACTAGTGAAATATAAAGAATGGAGACATAATCTTTGTTTTTCATCTTATCTAGGTTGAGATTGCAGGACCTGGTTTCATCAACATCCACCTCAAGAAATCCTACATTGCCCCCCTCATCACCAACCTCTTGACTCAAGGGGTGCAACCTCCGCCCCTCAGCAAGAGGAAGAAGGTCGTCATCGACATGTCCTCTCCCAACATCGCTAAGGAGATGCACGTGGGTCACCTGAGGTCAACCATCATAGGAGAGAGCATCTCCAGGCTCATGGAGTTTGTAGGTGAGTCGGTCTCAAAGCATTGATAACAAATTTTGAAGGGATCTTGAAATTTTGAAATATAGTTTGTTATAGTTAAAGGGGACCATCACCCAAAATATAATTTTGTTTATGGTTTTACATGGGTCGCCTAAAGTTAAACACCATTGGACAGGGCATTTCCAGGCTCGTGGACTTTATAGGTCAGACTCGGTCGGTCGTAAAGAAAACTTAAAAAGTGTGGTGAGGCCTAGTGTTACAACCTGTGAGCTTTTTCTCACTCTTTATTCCTTTTAGAGTAGCAGAATCTCATGAAAGGGATTTTGCTTGAAATGCCCTCGTATTCCAGATAGGACATGACATAGTTCAAACTAGTCGACCAGGTTTTGATGTCATATGTTGATGTGTTGTTGTTGTTGTTGTTATGGGGGGTGCACTCAGGACAGAATCCGAGTGGTCATTGTGTAAATTTGCAATGAAACGACATAATGCATTTGCCTGGTAATGAGAGCATAAGAGTTGCCCAACTGATGTCTTTTAACACCGCGTTTAAGGTGTCCATGGTGATGACAACATCATTTTCTTCCCCTGTCTCTCTCCATCAAAGGACATGATGTTCTGAAGATCAACCATCTTGGAGACTGGGGCACTCAGTTTGGTATGCTCATCACCCATCTCGCTGACCAGTTCCCAAACTACCTCAACGAGTCACCACCTATTCAGGACCTACAGAAGTTCTACAAGGTACTTATTGGCGCTCCGATACATGTTCTGGCCACAGTTGCTTGGGCTTTATTTAGTCACAGAAACAGGGTCATGTTAAGTGTTGCAGTTTAGTTTTAGGTTAGGTTTAGGGTTAGGATTAGGGTTAGGGTTTGGGTTAGAGTTTGGGTTTGGGTTTGGGTTGCAGTTTAGTTTTAGGTTAGGTTTAGGGTTAGGGTTAAGGTTAGGGTTAGGGTTTGGGTTGTAGTTTTGCTTAGGTTAGGATTAGGATTAGGGTTACGGTTACAGGGATGTAAGACTTCCGGATTTTTCCGGAATTCCGGATTTTTTTTAATTTAAGAAACATTTCCGGGTTTTTTCTGTGACTTGTTATGTGTTGAAGGCATTATCGTAATTTCGTGTGCATTAACCTAGTGGCAGAAAAAAAATCTCGCAAATGAAATATAGTCTTGTACGGGCCGTTTCATACGAAGTATGTTAATATAGCGTGAAGTGGTTCTCGTACGCACAGCACGAATTTTGTATAAAAATCCTGGTAACGAGTATGTGTGGACAAGTGCTATGGACTGTAAAACCATGCGCTTTACTAAAATTCGCGTAACAGCCACGTAATGATTTTGTATTTTGAACGTGCGCTCCATTAGCGACACTATAAGTGGACTGATGTATGAGACTATACGTTCTGGATCATGCATTGTCAGGACGACCGCATTGCGAAGCTAGCTAGCGCTAGCACACGTGCACAGCGATATTGTGCTGTATATTGTGTACTGTCGACGTCGCGTATCGCATGCATATCACGCAGCTGCACAGATAGTTTACGACTTTGTGATAGCATTTCGACTTCGTTTCCTGATTTTCTTTTGCCTCTTATTGGAATAAAAAATCAAAATGGAAGTGGACAGGACTGCAAATATAGCGAAAATCGACATAGGAATTACGAATACCGGTAAGTGGAATTGGAAATGGACAGGAGAAGGATGCGAACGGAGTATCCTTGAGCGATTACGTTCGGACACCTAACTTACACTTGACTGAATCACTGCGCTGCTGGGATCGTCAAATATTTTCCGGATTTTTTTTTGCTACCCACTTACATCCCTGCGGTTAGGGTTAGGGTTTGGGTTGCAGTTTTGTTTAGATTAGGTTTAGGATTAGGGTTACGGTTAGGGTTAGGGTTTGGGTTGCAGTTTTGTTTAGATTAGGTTTAGGATTAGGATTAGGGTTAGTGTTAGGTATAGTGTTGGTCCAAGGTGGAAGGTAAGAATTCTGTTAGTGTAGGATACATGCTGATTGTCTCCAGGGCCCTGTTTTATAGAACTTGTTGTCAATAACAAATTACAATAACAGTTATAAGCTACTGAAATACTTGCTGCTGATTAGCCAATAGCAAATTTGTCATAGAAATGGGGCAGTTGATATTGATAACAAGTTTTTATGAAACGGGGGCCTAGAGCCTGTGCAACTTAATTGTCTGTGTACTTGGTAGAAGCAATTTAGATTCATCATTAGATGACCTGCAAAGTAAATCATTAATTTTCAGTAGAATATAATTTTAGGTGAAGGCATAGTAGATGCATTGTAGACTCCATTCATTTTTTTGGGGGTCTTCTTTGCAGGAATCTAAGGTGAGATTTGATGGAGATGAGGAGTTTAAGAAGAGAGCCTACAAGATGGTGGTCAGACTCCAGGGTGGTGAGCCCAGTATCATCAAGGCCTGGGAGCTCATCTGTGACATCTCAAAGAGAGGTGAGTGAGACTACTCTTCGCCATTATCATTATCAAAGCTAGAAGAGGATAGATAGTTGTGACACATGCCCATGTGCTCTTTCAAAGTTCTATTGTATGGAGCTCCAAATAGTTACCTCCCATAGAGATTGCATGTGGGAGGATACTGATTGCAGCTCCATGAATTGACTTTTGAGGTGTGCATGTCACAACCATCTCTCTCGACTAGCTATGGCTTTGTTTATGCCACCCTCTTTTGACTCATTATGGTATTTGAATTGGCGATATTACTGCTGATGATAACTGAATAGCCCAAACTGTAATATTTTTGCAATGCATATAATTTTTTTGCAGAGAAAATGGTCAGTGTTTACAAAGTTCAAAGGTTATAAATCACAAAATGTTCTGGTTGTACAGAAAATAGACATTCATGCATTCCTCATACCATGTGCCACCACTTTTTATGAGCCAGTGTTTTTGCTTTCAGAATTCAACAAGATCTATGCCCGGCTTGATGTGAAGAATCTGATACCAAGAGGAGAGTCTTTCTATCAGGAAAGGATGAATGTGGTGGTGCAGAAACTTGAGGCAGGAGGTAAGATCGTATTCCACTGTGGAACAGTTGCAGAATGTCCCTCCTCACAATTGGACCTAACCCTACCTCGGTTCACAAATAACCCTAATGCTAAGCATGACCATAGGGCCTAACTCTGACCCTAACCCTAATCCTAATATAACCTAACCCTACATCAGTTCACAAATAACCCTAATGCTAAGCATGACCATAGGGCCTAACTCTGACCCTAACCCTAATCCTAATATAACCTAACCCTACTTCTAACCCAAACCTAACCCTATTCCTAATACATTGTACTGGTGCGTAGTGGGGTATTCTGCAGTTAAGCCTTCTTTCCGTTCATTACCAAACACAGAATTTTGGAGATGTGTGTGACGAATTGCTACGTGAAAATTTCACCTATTTATATGTTATAACGCACAGAAGCTTTTCAAAGAAATTTGGTGTTCTTGAAAAAATTATTAAAATGGACTTTAAAAAAAGACTTAAAGACCTCAGCCTGACCCAAAACAACCATATATTGACGTAAAGCTTAGTAAACAAAGAATATAATTACCCTGGGTATTCATAAATTTTCGTCTCCGTTTATCCATAAAAAATAAAAAAGATAATTTTTTTTGGTCCGCCCCCTCCCTATGGCGTAACAACAGAGGAAACTGCAGGGGGTCGCTAGACGTGTGACGACATGTCATATACAGCTCCGAGTGCGTCTACACGATATGTCGTCATCAAATTTTCACACCCCGCAAAGTAGCGTTCCTCAGAGACGGGGCCCTCGTCAGAAAAACCACCGGGGCTCAACATTCGGGACGCTGTTACTCATTCCACAGGAAATGGAATCTCATGAAGTTGGTTTCAATTTGTTCAGAAAATATATAGCTCCCCGTGGATGAATAAAGGGTATATTTCAAAATTCGGTCAGGCTGAGGTCTTTAAATCATATGGGACACATTGCACACAATTGACAATTTTCAAAATCCTACATTACCTTTGAAAGTACATGTAGCCCATTGAAAACATGAACCTTCTATGCCCCACAGGACACCTGGAGCTAGACGAGGGGAGAAAAATCATGTTCACACCGGACAGCACTGTGCCTTTGACCATTGTTAAATCTGACGGAGGCTACACCTACGACACCTCGGACATGGCTACCCTCTACCAGAGAGTGCATGAGGACAAGGGTGAATGGCTCATATATGTGGTAGAAATGGGACAGGTGAGTGAAAGATTGCTTTAGGGTTAGGGTTAGGGTCCAGGGTTGGAATTCATGAACAGGAATTCTATGAATTTTGGAAATTTACAGCAGCAGTTGGCGTGGGAGTAAGGGTCCTATAAGCCATTCAGGAGGTAATATTAAAGGTCAGTCCCAGATGTAAATGAACACATGTGATTGATAGAGTTACACTCAGAGATGTCCCATATATGCATAGTATGCACATACATGTCCAATATGTGCATACTTGTTTTGATGCTTTCAATATGAGCAGGTTTCAAAGTTTATTTACAATTTTTAAAAAAATTGGGGGGGGGGTGGCTTTAGAAGGTGGCAGCATGCAATAGCTATACGATGATCATAAGATATATCTTGCATGAATGCTTTATGACAAACTCTGATTTTACTTTACATGACAGGGAACTCATTTTGATGCCATCTTCAGTGGATGTCGTAAGCTTGGTTGGTACGACCCTAACAATGTCAGAATAGAGCATGTTGGATTCGGTGTCGTCTTGGGAGAAGACAAGTAAGATCATATCAGTATTTGGAAAAAAACACTCATCTGTTTCAGGATACGATAAAACCAGAAATGTTCCGTGCATGGAATGTTCATTAATTTTGTGGGTGGTTCCGATTCGCGTACGTTTCATGCCGCCAAGTAAATTAATCACAACTGACACAACACTGAATTTTTATCATTCAAAGAAGTTTCTTGCTGTGAAAATGGCTGTTGATTACAATTCATGAAAATTTTATGATGCAAAAATTTCTGGTTTTACAGATTTTTTTGTTTGTATTGTATTTTTGTAATGTATTTGTGGTTTATTTTTTTTATTTTTGAGTTATGTGGAACAATTAGAAGTAGTATGTATGTAAATGATAATGACGACTGTGATAAGCAATTTGAGTTTGTTGCATTATGGAATGCATTTTATACTTTGGAAATTAAGCTTTACAAAGTTCATATAGTCAATCAAAAAATGTACAAATTGGCTTGATTTAACAGACCGGTATATTTCTTGATTAACTTGGGTCAAAGCGTAGAAAATAAAATTTGTTCTGTTTTTTTTAGGAAGAAGTTCAAGACCCGTTCTGGAGACGTTGTTAAACTGGTAGATCTCCTAGACGAAGGTGTGAGGCGATCTTTGGAAACACTCAAAGAGAAAGGCAGGGATAAGGTATAATATGGACAGTGTTTGGGGCTCTGATTTCTTTTGACTTTGGATGCCAGCCTTTCCAATTTGTTTGTTTAATATCCCATTTACAGTGGCCTAAAGATTTCATGCGTAGTTAACCAAAAAGTTTAATCTGCGTCAGCACCAGGTTAAATGCATTCACACAAGGTGATTTAAACCTGTGCCGATCCGCATCAAATTATAGCAGCAGCATGCTGCCAAATGAAACATCAGAAGGTGTGGAATAGACTGTGTAGCAATGGCTCAATACAGACAATACCGAAGAAAATGGAGCATGCACTCTACTTAACGCGTATATCCCATTTATCTCTGTGGAATTTTAACCCAAAGACAGTTTGTGCAGCTTTCATACTGACTGGTTGCTCTTGCATCAGTTCTGAGTATTACGTCATGAGGTGAGTCGATTTTGCATGGGTGAGAGCATTCATATCAGGCTCTGTCTCTTGTCAGCTTCGCATAAAAAGTCCACTGTGGATGGGACATAAGTTCTGTCTTCCTATGATTTGACAAGTGCTGAGGCTTTTCAGTAATGCATATGTTTGATGTGATGCTAATCGACTAAACACAAATTTCCAAACTGTTCTTGAACAAGTTATAGTAAAGTTCAGCAGTATTGAAGATACTTGAAGTGACCATAAGCTTTTCCAATCCTTTCAGGTTTTGACACCTGAAGAACTCAAGGCAGCTCAGGAGTCTGTAGCCTATGGATGCATCAAGTATGCCGATCTCAGCCATCGTAGGACCAATGACTACATATTCTCTTTCGACAAGGTATGTCAAATTGGCACCCATTCAAGTTTCGAGTTCATAATTTGCATAATGGATACAGAAATTAAATATTCCTACGGTGCATCAAGTATGCCGATCTTGGCCAACGTAGGACCAATAATTTACATCTTTTCATTCGACAAGGGAAAACAAACTTGGGAACATTTTAAGTTTTTAATTTAAGTTGCAATTTTAAGTTGCAATTTTAAGTGTTTCGAATTTTCTTCAGAGGAATGAGTATCTTCAGAAACAGGGGAAACAAGATGAATGCGACTGCTTCTCCTATATGCCTCCGCCTAAATTCAGTTGATGGCTCAAACTGCTCTTGAAATATTGTGATAACCAGAATAAAAGCCTCTAATTACATGTTAACTGACCTCTTTGACATTTGACCTTACACCTTATAACCCAACTTATCTCCTCCTAGTCATGAATACAAATTAGTTGAGATATGGTGATAACAATGTAAAACTACCCCAAAATCTAATCAGTTCCTCTTTCTATGGGGATACATACTGGTACCAAGTTTGAAGTTCTTACCTCAAACAGTTCTTCAAAAATCGCAGAAACGGTGCTAAAAACCAAGAATTTCATGTAATTTCATGTAAATTGACCTCTGTGACCTCTGACCTTTGACATCCTTACCCCAAAACCTAATCAGTTCATCTTCGTATAGGGATACATACTAGTACCAAGTTTGAAGTTCTTACCTCAAACGGTTCTTGAGATATCGCAGTAACGAGGCTAAAAACCAGTAATTTCATGTAATTTCATGTAAATTGACCTCTGTGACCTCTGACCTTTGACCTACTTACCCCAAAATCTAATCAGTTCATCTTCGTATGGGGATACATACTAGTACCAAGTTTGAGGTTCCTACCTCAAATGATTCTTCAGATATCGCGGTAACGAGAAGTGGGACGGACGCACGCACGCACACACGGCGGACGGACGCACGGACGGAGGGACAACCCGAAAACATAATGCCTCCGGCACCCACCTTCGGTGGGCGGAGGCATAAAAATCAGGGATAACCGGGGAACTTTGTTTTCATGAAATGATGAGAACCCTGTAAAAGGTTTGAGAATATAAATCTGCTGAAATTGAATTGGTCATGTTCTTTCCTCCCCAGATGTTGGATGACAAGGGTAATACTGCCGTCTATCTTCTATATGCCTACACCAGGATTAGGTGAGTTTTATCAGTCAAACTATTGGTTTGCATGAAAAGGTACTAATACTACTGTCTTCATAATACAGATAACGATATAAACAATGCAATATCTCTTTGTTCCTTCAATTTTTGATAGCATTGTCCTAGCCTGCCTGATGATTAAGAGTCTGTGATCTGTGATATTGTATTAGCATGGCATATTATGTCAGTAATGTCCACAACAAAACAAAAACTTGACTGGTGAAATTGTTTATAAAAAAACTTTGAAATAGATCTTGTATGATTTTTGTCAAAGAAAATCCTCCAAATTTCACAACTCTTGTTTTGTTGACTCCCCAAAGGTCGATCGCCAGGAATGCCAAGGTGTCATCTGAGGCCCTGCAAGAGGCAGCTAAGAACATGGCCATCCCAGTAGAGCACCCCAAGGAGTGGAAGCTAGCCAAGTGCCTTGCAAGGTTCCCTGAGATCATCTCCCGTACGCTGGACGATCTCTTCATACACAGCATCTGTGATTATCTGTACGAGGTTGCCAACACGTTCACAGAGTTCTACGAAGTCTGCTATTGCATCGTGAAGGACAAGCAAACGGGTAAATATTATTTTCTTTAAATGTTTTTGAAGTTTAGCTCTTGGGCTGAATTCTAAAAACTGTATTATTTTTATTTTAGTGGAAAGTATATTGATTCTTTTAACAAATTTAAAGTGCACAGAATTAAACACATACCATTGATTTGACATCATATTAATGGGATAGTTCGAACCTAAACCACTAAGGGCACTCCGGTGGTCTAGTGGTTATGACACTGGTCTAGTAACCCAGAGGTCGCGGTTCGAATCCTGCTCGGTCTGCCTGTGATTTTTTTCACAGTAGTTGCGTGTGTTACCACCTTCTGGTGGCTGTTGGAGACAATTGAATAATTAACATTATAAACACATACTATTGGTCCTTGCACGGTTGTCTCCCTTAAGAATACATGTACGCAGCCAGATTTGCTCGGACATTAGCAAATAATTGGTCCTAATTTAGATTTGTGTGAACAATGAACATACATTCACTTAACATAAAGGATAAAATAAGTTTTCAGAATACCACCCCTAGACTGCTCTTCATCTTATTGTGAGTGGTTGATAATGTAGCTGATTTATGGGATATCTAGATATTGGATATGGACAAACACAGACATGGACAAACACAGACATGGACATATGGGACTAGGGACTAAACCCAATTGCAACGGTCTTATCAAGATAAATTTCTGATTAATTACAATTACACAAATAGATTTTTGGCTTAACCAGGTGTAAACATTCTATGTGAGAAAAAAAATACGTTTGAAATTGATTTTTTTTTTCTTTCCATCTTTTCTTACTATGCAGGAGAAATCAAGAGCGTTGACACTGGTCGTCTGCTGCTATGTGAGGCTACAGCTGCTATCATGGCTAAATGCTTTGATATTCTAGGATTGCACCCTGTGGAAAAGATGTAGAACGTGCTCCTCAATTTGAGATTTCTGTTTTTGCCTTCTTTCGCTTTACTTCCACTATATTTTATATGATTTCAAACTGTATATCCAAACTTTTACTTTAGGTGATTAATAACTCTTCTGTGGGGAAAAACAGAATCAGTCTAACATAAATTGCCCTATCTCCGTAAAAACTTTGCTAATATGTTGAACATATAGAGCTCTTAGTTATTAAGAAAATGTGTTATTGCACAAAGATCACTTCTGCTCTCTTCCAGAGTAGATCTCCATTAGAAAATGTCTAGGTCAAGTCTGAAAAGACAGATGCTTGTTTGACCTTAGAACAAAAAATAACGCACCAACAAAAAATGGCACTGTGGTTGTGTCACATGGTAGGAGTAGCTGGAGTACTGTCCAGGGCTTATTCAAGCTAGTCTAAGTCTTGGGAGTTGAAATTCTTTACTACTGTTAAGGGTGTATGCTTGCAAACTGGTCTAGGCCTGTCAACATATTGAAAAAATGCATGAAACATAAGGTCCTTATGGGTTTAGGGCGAGTTGTTTTGAAAGTGAACCAAGTCTTGGTGAGGTTTTAATCCTGGATATGTTATCTGATATACTGGGCCTGAAGTGTTAGCCTCTTTGTCTTTTAAGGACAAAATGAAAATAGGAAAATCATGTCATGAAATTAGACGTGTCGGTTTCATGTATTCTGAATTTCCAAACACTTGAACACTCCATAGATCAGTGGACGTATTTATGCCAGGTTTGTTTTGGTCTACTTTCAAGATAATGGGCCCATTTCTTTTAAATATGAGTCTGTAGTGTACACTTCAAGGTTATTATTTTCCTTGTTGTTGTTGTAGGATCTAGAATCAAGAATCTTTTCTTGTGGAAAGAATCATGATATGAAAAATTCAAAACATTGTTATTTCAGTTTTGAACAGTTGTGAAAATTAAGTCTCACAAATTTGTTTTTCTTCCAATTATTTTCTGTGAATTTTCATCAAGCAAAATGTATTGTAGAGATTATACTTTGTCAGGTATTGTAAAATGGAATATGTAGTTTATCCCAGAGAAAGGGGTTGAACAGAGTATTTCTGTCACCCCAAAGAGTAAACTATTGTACTCTGATGTCGGTTTATAATGGACATGTCAAACATGTTGCAACATTGCCTACTTCCACGACTTTAATAATTCGTCCAATAAATAATTCGTACAATGAATGTGATTATCTTGTCTCTTTCATTCTCTGTAGCTAAACAGTTCTTTAAAATTTGCGCTTATTTCAGTCTTATCTTATCACTGTCCTCTCTTTCTGTTTCATGCCTGTCCCTTTACACTTTCTCTCTCTCTATTAAGTACTTTTAACCTCAATTTCAAATACATATAACTGTACAAATATAAATTCACAGATCAGGTTTTTTTTTTCATTTTAATGAAATTTACCTTTCTTCATGATTTCATGGAATTTATAATTACTCATATATATTGTATTTCTTTACCAACTTTTTCTCTTTTCAAATTTGATGTCTGCTATTATTGAAAACTGGAGGGGGTGGGGGATAAAATGTACAGATGGAAAAGCAATGTCAGCTAAACATGTCTTCAATTCAAAGTCCTACAAAAATATTTGCAAGTCGAAAAAACAGAATCTTTCGGTACAAATGGTATTCAATCTTCGTACTTATCTCAGAAAGTCAAAATGAAAGCATTTTTATGTCATTGTTTCTCTGGAAGACATTCAGAATCATAAATTAGATGAAATTTTTTTTTGATCACTCATAAAAATGATTCCCCATTCATAACCTAAACTAATCAGGGATATGCCTCACAAAAGCAATACATTTTTAAACTTGCTGACTCGGCAGTAGTGCATATTCCACAATTGCATGGTCATTACAAACATAGTCATTAAAATTTAAAAAAATAAAAATCAGAAATTCTGTTAAAAAGAGCCATATTTCCATTCTAACTCCAATATAGTAAGTTGCACTGCCTTTTGTAGCATTTCACACTTCAGACCTGATCCCCCTACTCGGGTATAAACTACCAAACATACACAACCATTGCAAAAGTAGCCATCATTAAAATAAGATATGAACATGACAATTCAATCAGACTCCACCTACATGTTTTTTCTGGCAGGTTAATCAATACTTCCAAATTCCATTTTTTTCAGCTGCTTGAAAAACCATATGAAATACTGAATTCTGATACAATGATTCCTGAAGAATAAAACCAAATTAAGACACAAAACAAGAATTCACAATGATGGCAGTGTTCATATTCTGAAAAGATCGTTTTGAAAATGAATTTCCTTGTGTGGTCTTTGGGCAAGAAAATGTCATTGAATCCAACATGTTAAAAAAATCATAAGCACACGATGCCCAGAAACTAAACCTCACAAGTCTTCTCAGTCATAACGCAAAACTTGAAAAGCAATTCAGTTTTATATTTTGCTTAATGTTGGTCAGTCTTCAATTCTTGGAGCAAATGGACGGAGCAACTTAAACTACATTTTGTGTAGCAGTCACATACTAAGAAGTACAACCGTTTCCAAATTAACATGCACAGATTTAATATCTTTAAAACTTCAACTCGATAGATTTACTCTCAAGTCTCAAATTAAAATTAGTACCAGTATAAAATGAAAGAACAATAATACTAATGATGCATATTATGTGAACCAATACATGTATCATGAAATTAAAGGAGTATTAACACTAGAATATAAATGTACTTATGTTCAAAGGTGTAATTTATTCTTAATCATTGACCTGTATCACTTTAGAAATAAAATATCAGAAAAGGGTTTAAGTCAAGACATTCTAGCTCACAGTATCATCTGCTAATACTTTACATGGGGGCTGCCATTTTCTTGATGATATGGAGTCGTACATATGAACCATTGGAAACCGTTCCGGTCAGGAAGATATTTTCAATCCTCAAGCTAAATTGCTTCTCTTCATTATAAAAAATCCCCATATATGATGGAAAATACATAACGGGTGTATACATTCTAAAATTTGAAATTTATAGCTTTCTTTTTAAGTTCTCTGGTTTTGCTAACTAGAAATCGTTTTCGTGGGCTTGCCTGGCAGAGCAGAACATAATTTATACAATGCACATTCTGACTTTTGAAGTCCATTATCTCAAAGCAGGTGAATGCATAGTTCGTCACTATCGACGCTCAGGGAAAGTCATCTGGCATAAATTTGAATTAATTCGCTCCGTCGCGTAGGTCATAGTATCAAGAAAATAGATTTATATTTCGTAAAATCGTAATTTTCAAAGAAATATGAAACAACAGTTTCATTTTTAAGAATATATGTATATATCTGTTAAATATTTTAAATCTCAAATGGGATTTTGTATCAGGAAGAAAGACAATTTTGCATTCGGATTAAAAATATCTTTATGTACACATCAAGAAAATGGCAGCCCCTGGGTATCGCTAGCAGACGATAAATCTTGCAGAGAAAATCCTGATTTATACCCATCTCGTATATTTTAATGCAAAACTATGTAGGACAACAAGAAGGAATATAAGCACATTTATATTTTGAGGTTAAATCCCCTTTAAGATCAGGCAAAATAAGTCCAAAGTAAAATGGAGAGCAAGCTAGGAAAGTGAAATCATAGAAATATCCACCAATGGAATTCACATGTCACTCCTCCAATTATCACAACCAGAGAAAACATCAACAGAACAGTTCACATTTGTATTCAAATTTCATGCATGCCTCTTCTACATATATACATGTACAATAGCTTTCTTGGTAACATAGCAACACTTAATGTAATACATGCATCATGGATTTGGACTGCTGAAATATTATCAACTGTGAAAGGTGAACGCAATAGATTATGCACGTATGAAGCCATTTGGAACCTACTTCATAAATACAGTTCTGAATTATGTTTGCTCAAAATCTGGTCATTCTCAAGTTTTTGTGGTTATAAAAATTGGGACGGACAGACAACTACAAAACATAATGGCCCGTATTCTGAACTCCAGTTTAACTTAAAACATGGTCTAAACGTGTGGTTTAACTATGGGCAGCCAAATGCGACACAAATATCTAACAGTAGATATTCAATTTATCAGCATCTTTGGTACTCAAACTATTAAAAGCTATCTCGGAATGATAAGTACAATAGTTTTCTTGACCATTCAAGCATGAGACCAGAATCCAATAAACATACGGAAAATACAATGTAAACAAAGTGTTGATATTTATGGCTACCCATAGTTAAACCACACATTTAGACCATGGTTTAAGTTAAACCGGAGTTCAGAATACGGGCCAATGGCTCCGGCACCACAGTGGTGGAGGAATAAAGCGTTCATACTTTATTTTGATAAATGACCTTGTGCTGACATCATTAAGATTACAATAAAGATAACTATATATGTATTTTTGGTAATACATAAACATGTTTACTTTCATACTTGCATAACAACTAATATTCAAAATATCACACACAGCAACAACATGATCGATCATGAAGTACATGTGCCTATATACATGTATCTCTCTAAAAACAATCACACCAAAACAGCCCATGCTGTTCTTAAATATAGAGGTTCTTTGAACAAAATTTCATGAGTGTTTTGATAAAGAAAGTATATTCTTAAATATTGGACTAACTACATCTGATTCTACTCCCCTGTCATGATTTAACACCTGATTTGCTGCCTGACAAGCTCTCATTTCCATACTTGATTAAGTACTTGTTGAAGGCATCATTGATTGCTTTCCTGCAAGAAGAAAAAAGGAAAGAGATGATTACTGATGAGTTTGATTGACACATACAATACTTGGAAAGAAAAAAAAGAAGAAGAAACGGGATATATTACACAGAGAAATACAGAGGAAAAAAGAGATAGAGAATAAAAGATGTAGTAGAGAAAGGGAGAGAAAGAGAAAGGGATAGAGGTCAAGAGAGAAAGGGATAGAGGTCAAGAGACAGGGATATGGAGAGAAAGTGGAGAGAGAGAGAAAGAGAAGGGGATATGGAGAGAAAGAGAAAGGGATAGAGGTCAAGAGACGGGGATATGGAGAGAAAATGGAGAGAGAGAGAAAGAGAAGGGGATATGGAGAGAAAGAGAAAGGGATAGAGGTAGAGATAGGGATAGAGGTAAAGATGGGGATAGAGGTCAAGAGACGGGGATATGGAGAGAAAGAGAAAGGGATAGAGGTAAAGACGGAGATAAAGGTCAAGGGACAGGGATATGGAGAGAAAATGGAGAGAGAGAGAAAGAGAAGGGGATAAGGAGAGAAAGAGAAAGGGATAGAGGTCAAGAGACGGGGATATGGAGAGAAAGGGATAGAGGTCAAGAGACGGGGATATGGAGAGAAAGGGAGAGAGAGAGAGAGAGAAGGGGATATGGAGAGAAAGAGAAAGGGATAGAGGTAAAGATGGGGATAGAGGTCAAGAGACGGGGATATGGAGAGAAAGAGAAAGGGATAGAGGTAAAGACGGAGATAAAGGTCAAGGGACAGGGATATGGAGAGAAAGGGAGAGGGGATGGAGAGAAAGGGAGAGAGGAAGACGGAGAGAGAAAGGGAGGGAAAGAGAGAGGGATATGGGAGAGAGAGAGAAAGGGAGAGAAAGAGAGAGAGAAGGGGATATGGATAGAAAGAGAGAGGGATAGAGGTAAAGAGACAGGGGATATGGAGAGAAACAGAAGAAGAAGGGGAGCAGGGAGGAGTGGTAGTGCAAGCAAGAGGGGGTGCAGACGTCCACTCATTATAATAAATTCAGAAAATAAAAATTCTAGTTCAAACATAACAGCTCACAAATCCACAAGTCAGCTACATGTATGATGGTCTTCTATAAATGTATCATCAGCAATGGTTGGGCCCATGTCAAAAATGAATAAAATCATAATTCATATATTTTGAAGAAAAAAAAAGTTGCAAAATAAAAAGAAAATGACCTCACCTGAATTCTGATTGCTTGAAAAGGAAGGCAGCAATGTGTCCTCCTTCAATGTAGCGAACCTGAAAGACCAACAAACATTGCAAATGAAATAATAGACTCCACAGATCGTAATTCTGGGATAAACGATGTGACCTCATATGTGGAAGGACATTTCCCTTGGAAGCTACGTTCAGCAAAGGTATTTAAAGAGAAAGTGGAGTTCTGGTCATGAGATTGGGAAAGGTTGATTATAAAGCACATAAGAAATTAAGAATTGGTGTATGTTGTAAGTTTTGGAATCCCCAAGTTGATAAGAAATTGACTCAATCCTGCTGAGATTCACACAGAAATGTGTATATGGGACTACACACAAATTTTTGGCCCAAACATTGCAGCTGTTTCTTGTCATATTTTGAATGTGAGGGCATTTGAAGAGCAATCCTTTTCAGGGGACATTTCTACTATGATAATCTTCAAAACTAACATAAAATGAAAGAGAGAGCTAACAATTATTATTTACCTTTCCCAGAACTCAAATTTCCCTTTAAGAAGTAGCTGAATTTCAAATCTATTTCCCTTCCATTAAAATGCATAGTCTCGTGCATATATTGAGTATGTGATCATCAGTCTACTGGTTTATCTGATCTGTTAGAATCTGCTAATATGGTGTGGTTTTGAGTAAGGAAATGAACTCCACGATTGAAAAGTAGAAAAAAATGTTTGAAAGTTATAATCATGGTTATACTCCCCTCTACACCTGGCCAAATATCATCTAGACCAGGCACCCCTCTTCTTAGATATTTTTGCTGTGCCTACAGACCTCCTTTTACCTGATTGAATTGAGTTAACAAAGGACTGTATGGACACTGTGAGAGAGGGTTATACAAATTACATACTCACTGGCCAGATATCATCAAGACATGTATCCCTCTCCTTGGAGATTTTTGCTGTCCATACAGACTTTTTTCCTGACTTAACCAAGTTTTAAAACTACTATATGGATGCGATACGAGATATATTTTTTAGATAAAGCCTTGTTCCCATATGATGCAGTGAACCGTCTACAAAAATAATATACCACTGCAGGAAAATAGAATGCCAAAAGTGTAGTGCCTCTCACATTTCTGTGTCTCACACACAAATAAGTGAATATGCTTGGGGGATTTTGAGCATAGATACTTTTTTCTCACCACCACTCGCTTCGTTTACACGTAAAATTGTTTTCATTTTGCGACAGTGATTTACCGCGTCATGTGTGAACAAGCCTTAAGGGAGAGTAACATAGATTTTAGTGTGAGTCAATAAAACAGAAACCAAGATTCAACCCTAAATGTCGTTGCAATCGGTACATATAGATTTAATCAAAGATACTCATATTGCAGCCTATCTGGTTGCCTTTAAAGGAGAATTAACCTCAAACAATAAAGACGATAGTGATCAAAGGTGTTATTTATTCCCACTTGTTAGACTATATGGCTTCGCGTCAAAATATACGAGATCGATACGAATCAAGATTTTCTGAGCAAAATTTATCATCTGCTAGCAATATGTATCGTCTGCTAGCAATACATGGGGGCTGCCATTTTTTTATGTGTACAAGAAGATTTTCTTAATCCAAATGCCCAATTGCCTTTTTCAAAATTAAAAACCCATTTGAGATTAAAAATATAGAATAGATATGTCAATTTATTTTTAAACTGAAGATTTCCTTATATATTTCTGTTGAAAATCGATATTCGCTTAATATAAATCTATTTTCTAGATACTGTGACGCAATGGACGGAGCAAATTAATTCAAATTTTATGAATGCTTCTTCCCTGAGCATCTATAGCGGCAAACTATGCATTCACCTGCTTTCGGATAATGGGACTTGAAAAGTCAGAATGCATGCTGCATATATTATGTTCTGCTCTGTTTGGCAAACCCAAGAAAATAGATTTTTGTTAAGCAAAACCAGACAATTTAAAAGTATCATTATAAAGATTTAATTTTTATAAATCATGTAAACACCCACTTTATATTTTTCGTCACATATGGGATTTTAGGTAATGAAGAAAATCAATTTAGGTCTTGGATTCAAAATATCTTCCTGACCGGAACATTTCTCAATGGTTCATGTACAAATCCAAATCAGCAAGAAAATGGCAGCCCCCATGTAAATGAGTAGGAGACGATACCGGGTGTTGGAATATCTTTATTTATACCCTTTTCTAATATCTTATTAGAAAATGATTTAGGCCAATAAGTAGGAATATATTACACCTTTCAATATAAGTAAATTTGTACTCAGGGGTTAATTCTCCTTTAATTTGACACCTTGATCACTAAAATCCGACCATGGACAGCTGAAATTTGCCTCTGCCTAATTAATGTTTTGAATGAAATGAATGGTAAACCCAAGGTTGGCTGATCGGAATGATCTCCATTCCAGTTGAATGCACTCACAAATAATGAAAGTAACTCATGAAAACTATTTAGCCCAAACTTGGGCAAAGACGATTCTGACACGCTTTTTGAAAATGGCCAGTGCTCAAGTCATCCATGATCGCATTTCGGTGAGCAGCCTATCAAATTAAAGAAGACATTATCAACTATCATACCATAAAAATACATTTCAGCGATTTCACTTGGTTTTTAAAATATTGGGGCTTGAATATGGGTGTCTTCTTTATTGACTCACACTGAATAGGCCTACTCACCTCTACCCCTGGCCAGATATCGTCCAGACCAGGCACCCCTTTTCTAGGGATGTAACCGTCCTTCAAGGCGCTCACTACAATCACCAAACTGGAGTCAACGGGGGTGGAGAAGTTACCCACGAAGGTAGTGACATCCATCACACCTCGCATGAACTCCAGAGCCTCCTTCTTCAGCTCCTGGTAGTTTTCCATATCTGAAAATTAAAGAGAAGGCTGAGATCTTGTAAGGGTGAAAAACAATTTGTGACCTTTCTCATTTTTCCTGATTCCAATATCACACAAATTGCTCAAAAAAATTCCTTCATATTCCAATTATGACCAAATTTTGATGCGACATGCGTGCACAGTCCCATATGCCTATATTTGTGTGCAGCACCTTTCGCTCTTTTAAATTTTCAGTAAAACTGTGCCAATGTGTTATCATTTTGATGATTCCAAAACCTAAAAATATACACCAAATTTGTATTTACTTGATAGTCATCTTCCCCACGTACTTAAAGTTTCTATCTCAATGTAATCGCATGACCAGAACTCAACTAAATCTCTGATATCCACATTTTTTTTTTTACACTGGGCACTCACCTGTGATTTTGCTTTTTCTTCTATTTTTCTTCTTCTCTTTATCAGCACCGCTTGTACCATGGGCACTTTTGTCTTTCCTATCTGAGGTTAATGGCTTGTTTGTGCCTGCTTCTGCATGCTGAAAGCCGAGGTTGCTGCTGGGCGTGGAGAGTCCGTGGCATGCATTGCCTTGAAGGTGGTGGGTATGTGTCTCTGTACCATGCATACAGGGCACCTGTACATCATCTGTGCTATTACTCTTCATATTGGAGTTAGCTTTAAGTTCAATCGATGATCCATTGAAAGAATTCACAACAGCCTCTTGCAAGTCCAGCTTTCCAATCGGCCACACATTTATTGCACTTTTGTTGTCCTCTTTTTCGTCACGTATCGAGCGGGTCTCTGACGTACCATTGCACTGATCCAAAATGGACTCCTGAGCGGATCTCTCCCTATCATTAGATCTTGAGAGTTTTGTTACATCCTCACTGGGGGTTGCTTTGGAATCACTAAGAGGAGGGTCGTGAGGTGGGGTTGGATTCTTATCTTTGGATTGATGCATGCCCTTGAGATCATCCAGACTCTCAGGATAGTTCCAGACAAACTCCTGCCCAAGTCTGAAGGAATCCGTCTGTATGGAAAGAAGAGTAAACAGTTGGCATTTGATTCTTGAACATGTATCATAAAGTGGTCGTTTCAGGCTTCTCTCTCTCCCTCCCTGTCTACTTTCCTCATCAGGGAATGGGCCAACTTAGACACAGCAAACACCACACCCCACCTCTTTCTCTTTAGCTTTGGACACTTGTGCAGTCCCATCACAACCTCCTGCTGAAACTTCACATGGTGGAACATACATTTAAGTAACAGGGCCAGGCCAGGGGATGGATAAACTCAACATCCCCCTGTTTGATCTCCCTCTTCAACACCCGCCACCCCTCCCCAAGTCACAGTAAACAGGGATGCCACTATGACTGCTCAAAAAAGTAGAAAAGTATCGGGGGTCTGGGGGCAGAGCCCCCTAGCCGGGTCCAGGGGCAGCTAGAGCTTACTCTCAATCAGAACTGCCCAGGAAGCCACCAATTGACACTTTTCCAGATCAGGCTGATGTAACACTACTGACTCCAATTTACAGTACTGACATTGAAACGAGAGCTTTTTCACAATAACAACTGCCCAGAAAGCCACCAATTGACACTTTCATGATGTAACACTACTTACTCCAATTGACAGTATTGACATTCGTCGGTCAGATCCCCTCGTTAGAGACAGATTTCATTGATAGACTCGAGTGCGACGCAACCTCCCCAAACTAAACAGTAGACTACACAAATTTCCACATGTGGACTTACATGGTTTGATGATGCAACAACTCCGCTTTGCTGCAAACACGGGCTAAAATGTTTGTTTCCTTCCTTTCCCTGTAATATTCCATGATGACAATTTACCCCGGTCTTTTCCTCAATAGTTGTATATTATCCATGAAAATACCATGGAGACAACATCACCGCGAGCTCCGGTTCCACGCGATCAAGCATTGCATGCTTTATACACACGTACAAGTACATGTAAACACGTATACACACAGATACAGTATACATTACATGTGCAGCGCGAGCACGTGCACAAGCATGGTCGTCAGGTCAAGGAAAGAAAATGATCAGTTGGCAGATATATCGAAAGGCGGCCGGAGTGAGAGACGGAAAGAGAGTCTTAGCCGAAAAAGTCGGCAGTTTGACGGACGTCGGAAAAAGTCGGAAATCCGACAAAAGTCAGAAAAGTGGCATCCCTAAGTAAACTGCATAACCCACTTCTTACCTTTGGGCACTTTTGTAGCCTCCTCAGTATGTCCCTCTCATACTCCAAGTGTTGGCCCATGTACTGGGTGACCAGGACGGGCCAGGGGATAGACCCACTCAGAACCCCCTCAGTGAAGGCAGGGGTAGCACTGCTCCAGGATAGACAGGGGATCAGGGGGATAGGCTTGTGCCAGTTGGTCGCCGTCAGAGATGCCATCTGGAGTAAAAATTGTAGATAATAATTATCGCAACAACAGACTGTGAGGTAAGGTGAAAAAATTTGATGAGGGAGTAAAAAAGGTAAACTGACCACAGAAAGAACTGTTATTGATTCATTCTGTACAAAGTTAAGATACATGTATTTTGTGATACCAAGAAAATTTTTCTGAGGTAAAACACAAGGCTCATGTTAACTGGAGAACAAAAGGTGAACAAACTGAACCCCAAATGCCAGAAATAGACTATATCATGTCAACTAAATTCTAGAGCAACATCACTTCCAAAAGATGATGTGAAGACATCATATGCCTCATTTGATTCTCCATTACTGACTTGATGATGTGAATATAGACAACCCAATAAAAATTAGTGACAAAATTAGTAGGAAAAAAAAATTGAATCATGCTTGAAACTTGATAAAGGTAATATCTGAATAACTCACATGCCCACCCATTGATATCCCTGTTAGGCCAAGTGGTCCAAAACCTTGCTTCTCACACCAGTGCAACATGACGAGACCCTCTAGGATCAGACCACCACCCATGACAAACAGCTCGTTCACATGCCGCAAGCTGGACCGTCTAAAAAAAAACCAAAAGGTGTGATGTGAAGATGCACTCAGAATGGAAAAAAGCAATTTCCTGTTCCTACATCTGATATAGACCCCTTGAAAATGGATATTTGCAAAGGGTCTTGAGTTGCAAAAATTTTAAAAAAATATTGGGATTAAAGGGCCTGAAGTCTACAGTGATCTGGGGAGCGTTTCATCAAGCGTTTTGTCTGTGATTTTTACCGACAAATGTTATAAGCTACTGAAATCCTTGCATCTGATTGGCTGAGAGCAAATTTGTCAGTAAAAATCACTGACAAAACGCTTGATGAAACGCTCCCCTGGTGATCTATGTTGGAAGTGATTAAAACAAGTGATTGTTTATGACTTCCATGTTTATCAAAAAGACAATTCTGTTCAGTAAATGTAAAAACTAGGTTGAGCTCAAAATAGATTTGGGAGATATAATACTGTAGATATGCCATTATTTTTGTGAATTTCGCAAATATTTGTAAAGTCACAAATTCAACGCGTAGTGGCCTGTGTTAATTATTGCCAAAACAACCTGCGAAAATGTAAGAGTCCCAGTCATCCGCCAATATATTGGATTATACAGAATATGACTAGAAGATATTTGTAATCTGTTGCACCGAGTATAGACCAGGTCATTTTTAACTTTGACTTGATCAATGACACAACTTGGCCTCAATGATGCTAGTGAGCATACTTACAGTTGTTCTTTAGGTTTCCTGTATCCATAGAAAGGGTTCTCAATCAACAAAGATCCGATGCCATATTCCTTGATAAGAGGCCTGGCCAGAAACGTTCTCCGCCTCCAGAAAAACTTGCACAAGGATATAATTTAATATGTGAAAACACCAACAACAAAATTACATAAATACCATTTTCATGATCATGATGATGTTCAGTTATACAACATATTACGCTGAACAAACAAAGAAACACAAAGTTTGTTTTTATATAATCTTTTTCAGAAACTCTTTTAAATCTTTTGTATTTTCTGAATCAAATCTCTTCACTACTGTGTTCTATGAAACACTCTCTGGAATCACATAGCATGAATGCACCTTTGAAATGTGTTAAATTTTTAAAATAAATATAGCTCCATATCATCACCATTACGTGACTATGGCTATTAATGAATGTAATGTAAATATCAATTTATTACATTTTTCTATTCTATCACCTTAAAGGGCTAGTCAGACCTGAATGAAAATGATGATTATGATAATCCCGATAAAATGATTTATGCTACATGTAATGAAGCTTTCCTAAACGATTTTATCTTATTTTTGAGATCGCTCAGTGAATGATTTTCTTAGGACAGATCTCAGTGGTAATATTTGTGAGCCAAACATTCCACTAATGTGATGTAATGTTGGATCAGCCAAGTCCTGCGGGCAGTGTCAATTGTGTTCGACCAACAGAATCCTAACGATTCTATAGTTGGCAAAAACGTTCAGGTGGGACCACGTTTATCTTCATCGTTAAATTATATATGCAGGTAGATTATGATTATCACCATCATTCAGGTCGGACCAGCCCTTCAATGTTTCTTAAATGACATTTCTTCCTTCAAGAGGAAAAAATGATGATGACGTAATAGCGATGATGATATGATAGCAACTTACATGGTCACCCGTCCCTGCCATATGAATACACACTGGTTTCCTATGGGTGGGCCACTGGGTTGGTACAACAAGTTGAAACCTGAAATGATAATTAGCAGTCATTAAACATTAGGCTTTGTCTTGGAATAGGATACCATTTATTCCATGTGCATGCATATACTTGTGTTGAAGTCTATGGAGGTGGAAAGAAGACACTGCTGTATTTGAAGAAATGAAGCACTACTGTGCAGAATGAACAGGTGGTGTCCTATTTCACGACAATGCTATACTGCATTCTTTTTCTGGTATGCTAGGGTATCCTCATGACTAAATGTAAGAAGAGTCTCCGACTTTGTGGAAAACACATTTTCCGCCAGTTATTTATAAATCAAATGGTGAAAGGGGGAATAGTGTGTCTGCAAAGAGTTTCTCTTGAATAGGCTTGGTATAGATATAAAAGTATTTTTAAAAAAGTATAAAAGTATTTTACAACACATTTTTACAAAGTTTAGCAGCACGTACATCCTGATCTCTCACATATCAAAGGTTTATTGCCAATAAGACCATAAAATGCACACACACACATGGCATACACTGAATTGATTTGTTGATCGTTACAGGGGACCAATGATACAATCAAAGAAAAGAAATGATTTCTGTACAGATAGTAAATATAAAATCAACAACCAATCTTTTACTCAGGCATTTTATGGGTGAAACATTAATGAGAAATATGAAAATAAATGACAATATAAAACCCTGCAAACAGAACCAAAGTCGGATCTGGGTTCTTATTTCTATGCACGTTTGTGCACTTACAGACACGTTGTGCAGTCTATTGACAAGTCATTATTATCTTCATTCGCAGAGTGTTTAAACTTGCAATTTCTCTTTTCAGCAGTAATATTGGAAGCTGATATGAAGACTATATATTCAAGACAAGCACTGAACCACAAGTATACAGCGCTTGAGAGCTAAACATCTTTTGATTGGTCCTCTTTGAAGTGCCTCACCTTGCTGTTTGGACTTCCTTTGGCATGATATTAGGAAGGTACCTGTCAAACGGAGATCTGAAGTTCCCATCCACGATCCTGACTTCACCCTTCTCCACATCCTGCAACCACATTCAGGGAGATACGATTTTGAAGAATAAATATTGTTGTAATATTCTGATTATTTCCACAACCCATTAACCTACCACAGAAACCTCACTGGTTTTAGGTAATCTTTTGAAGAATCATCCTTAACAAGGAATGTCATCATGAATTCCTGGGCCCAGTTTCATAAAACTGGTTATCAATGACAACTGACCAATTTCTATGACAAATTGCTCATAGCCAATCAGATTCAAGGATTTCAGTAGCTTATAACAATTATTGTAAACTTGTTACTGATAACAAATGTTATGAAACGGGGCTCTGAAGTATCATTACCAAATGTGCTTGTATACTTATTTCTATGACAGTCAAAACAAAGAACAAAAATACAGGGGAGCGATGAGCAAATTAGCTCTGCAAAGCTTTCGAAGAGCTCTGGCATAACAAGTGTAAAATCAATTGCTCATATTTCACACAGATTCCATGTTAATATCGCTAACTGCATAACCTTGCTTCTTATCACCTTCTGGACTGATTTTTAACAGGTATTTCCATAAATTCAAAGTGTAGTACCTTCAGGTTAATGATGTAGCTTTGATCCAGCCATTGTGAACAAAAATGCTCGAAAACAAGGTTATCAATGAGGTAGGATCTAGGAGGATGTGGGTTTTCACATTGCCTTCTCCCTCTCCATTTCATTCTCCCTCCTTTTCACTTTTTCTTCTTTTATTTTTTTATTTCTTGTTTTCTTGCCATTCCATACCCCACCTCCACTCCCATCCCTAGGCCACTTTTTAAGGTACAGTAAAATCTGTATATAAAAACTACCTACCCCTAGTAAAAACTGCCAAAGGGCGGGGGGTGGGGGAGGAGAAGATCATTCTTGATGGGCAAGTGGTCTTTATGGAAAAGCTCCTTCAGTACATGTTTCAATAAGAAACAATGTTCAAGGGAAACCCCCCCCCCCCAAAAAAAAAAAAAATAAATAAATAAATAAATAAATAAAAATTATTAAAAAATGGTATTTATCTGGTGGTCTTTCTAAACTGGTGGTTGCTATTAAAAGCAGGTTGACTTTTATTCCAAATTAAAAAGTTATAAAAATATTAAAACATTTGAAAATTCTGTAGTCCTTACACTGTCTATGGTGACTGGATAATGTTCATTGACAAGATGCTGACATGAAGAACGATCTGCCAAAACTCTCAAGAAATCAAATTGCCTGCAAGATGAAATAGATAACATAAAAAGAGAATATAAAATGGGACCTTGTGGTTAGTGTACCTAAAAGAATAAAAATAGAGGAGAGCATTCTACTAAAATTCAAACAAGGTTCAAGTTAAAGTAAAATTGCTCTTTATTTATTCCTCTGTTAAACAATATCTAACTCGGCGTTTAGGTTTACTGAATATAGAGTCTAATACAGACAAGTGGGACAAAAGCTTTTGACCAGACAGCTTTGAACAAAGCTCAATTATTACGCAAGGTAACAATCAACCTAGTCAGCAAGTACCTCATCTGGGCTTTTTTTAAAGGGGAGGTAGATCTTTATTTAATTTTATTTGGCAACTGCATGATGTATCTTGCGAGCTCCTATCCCATTTGCTCTGTGCACAAAATTCATGAATTTTCATTTTCTTTGGTGTTGATGAGGGAATAGATTTGTATCATAGTCTACAGGTTTTGTGTTAAAGCATAAGTGAAGTGATTACATCTAGGGCGCATGTATAATAAAATATTTTCTTTAGAGAAAATGGAAATTTATGATTTTTTCAGTACAGGGCAAATGGGAGAGGAGCTCACAAGATAGGTCATGGAGTTGCCAATTTGGGTTCCAGACAGCCCGACCCTGGATAACTTAACCACCTACCTTGGACAGCTCAACATGGTTGAGTTATCCAGGGTAGGATACCCACTTTTTTCATCTCACGATTTTATGAACTAAATTCACATGCATTAAACTAAAGATACATGTATTACAAGGTTTATTTCTATCAGTACAGTGATTCATGGGGCATAAAATCAACTTTACATTGAGCCTCTGGCGGTGAAAAATATTAAGGCAAGGGAAAACTACAAGTTAGTGAACTGTTTATTCTGTCAGTGCAACCGTCAAAAAGTCTACAGTTGCCATGTTTAACATCATGACTGTTTACATTTAATTATAATTTTACCTCTTAAATAGTAATTTATGGTAAAATGAGTGTTCAAAAAATCAATGAGAAAAAAAGTGGGTCGAGCTATCCGGCAAGGCACCCCCACACTGGATAACTCGAACGGGAGTCCAGGGTAGGTGGTCGGGTTATCCAGCGTTGGGCTGTCCAGTAACCGCCATTTTGTGTTTAACTTTCTTTTTTTTTAATGTATTTATTGAATTTTACAAAATGCAACAAATCAAGTACAAAATCAGGAAAATCATAAAATATGAATAATAATTACAAAAACAAAAAACAAAAGAAAAACCCCCAACAGATAAAAATAAAATAAAGAGAGCACCTAAGGACCTGAGAGGATGCCCAACCGAAGACGACCCAACAAAACGAACCTGGCAACAGCTAATCACCCCGCCCCACAGATATATAGCGACATAATTTATACAAGGCAGATCCCATAACTGTGAATGATTGATTAATAGTTGACACACACACTCTCTCTCTCTCTCTAACTTATATATAACTTTCTTATCGGATTTTACTCAACTTTCATTGATCTGTAATTTAGTGAATAGTGTTTCTAAGTTTTAATTCCTCTGCTTCTTTTTAAACCAAGTTGAATGATATCTTTATCAGGGTGGATTTCCCCTAGTTTAACATGTTTAATATTCTAATTTTTCAATCTCCCCCCCCCCCCCCCTCTCTCTCTCTCTCCTTCTTCATCCTTCTTCTTCTTCTTCTTCTTCTTCTACTTTAAAAATACTCCGCCATGTCCGCCCCAGGGCCCGCCGCACCCAGCCGCACCCGGCCAATGCAGTCGAGGCGGTGCGAGCGACAACGTAGGCGGGTGGAGGCGGCGACTTCACACCATAATTTTCGATGGAATCGGAATAGATCTACCGAGTACCGTACTCACTGTTTGATGGTCGCTGGATTCCCCCATCCTTTCGTGAAAAACTTTGATAAGAGTAAGCTTCTGTAAATGCGATCAAAAGTGCTTGCTTTTTCATACATGTTGCCTTTCTATAAGTTCTACTGAAGTAGAACGTGTTATAAAACTCATCAATCAGCCAGTTATGATTATGGTTGTAACTGTTGAATTCTCGTGCAGTTATTTGACCTCAGCCAACCGGAAGTGTATTGTCGGCCAGCGCCAGCCACTGAGCCAGCTGATCTGCGCCGCGGGAAAAAGATCAAAACGTCAATAAATAATAAACGGTACGGTATGCACACAATTGTCGCAGGGGCTGAATTTCATGACCTAGCCTAGCTAGCTTACCTCCAGCTTGCTCCGCGCCGATTTTGTGGAGGTGTGACATGACTGTGTGCAGCGCACGCCTATGAAATCAGTGGCAACCGTATTTACTCTAGAGCTCCATCCAAACCTGTGATTCAGGTTTTCTACTTCTACTACAACTAGGCTCTACGACTAGGCCTAGGCTACGCTACTTTTGAAGAATCTTCAGTTAGAATTGCATGTAGAGATCTAGCTAGATCTTGATAAGCCACATAGCTCGTACAGCTAGCTAGATCACTACAGTCTACACATTGGTTTGGAGGACAGCTTGATTAAACAGACAGTCTTACATTATTACAGTTACACGCACTGTGGCAGATTGATTGGTAGACTCTCCAAGTCTAACAAGTTAGACCACCCTGCTGTTTAGTGTTACAGCTGTACTAGCTGAGGTGCCTTGGCCCTGACCTTGCCATTTTTCTTAATTGATATCTGCCTGATCAGCGGAGAGATTTTCTGAAAGTTTTGGCTGCCTTGGATCTCCCATCTCTAACATCAATTCAACTTCAAGACAAGAGCAAGACAAGTGCTGCTAAACACTAAAACAGGAGAGCCTGATTTTCCACTCCAGACAGACTTGAAATCGACACTAACAATTAACTGTTAAAAATGTTGCAGACACCGCCAAGACAACACAAGAATTTCCCAAGCAGAGCCGCAGAGGAGATTGCCAGTGTGACACCTACAAAGACTAGAGTACAAAAAAGTGCAGATGTAAACCAAAATGAGAGAGAAGCAAGGTAGATCTAACCTTTTAAACCTTTACCTTTACTTTTTAGTTCAAATTTTTGTTTGGTTGTTACTGTCAGGACTGACAGGACTGTACGTGTTACTGTTAGGCAGATCCAGTTAGCGTGGTTAGAGAGATAACAGTCTGGTATGACATTGGGAAGGTCAACAAATTTTTTATATAAAGCTTAGGCCTATATAGTCTAGCCTAGGTCTAGATCTAACGTTAGACAAAATATATTCTGTTTAATCCATTTCATCTGGGTCGTGTTCCGTTCCTCCACCAAGACTACACCTGGCTCTGCAGGAGTCACAAGTTCAAAATATGTTGTAAATCTCTTCCAACTAGGCCTAGACAGAGTTTTCTGCCATATCCTCACCATGCTATGCCTATGGCTATGGCATGTTCACTGTAAGTTGTTCTACTAACTACTGCCTAGCTACCATTTTTAGAGTTACAAAAAATTATGTATTTTGATTGTTCTTGGTTTCTTTCTCATCAAAGTCATAACGCCACCAATGGATGTCCTACTGCCAAGAGGTTGGATTATCTGGCCTGGGATGACTACTTCATGGCCGTAGCATTTCTATCTGCTCAGCGCAGTAAGGATCCAAGCTCACAGGTTTGTTCATCCTTGGCATCATTCAAAATGGGGGTAGGGTAGATCTTACAGACAGTTGTGACAATTGGACTACCTGATCCTGGATAACCTGCCCATCTACCAGTGACAGCTCAACCCTGAAAAGCATTGGCGGAAATATGCAGGAAATTCTTTTCATCGGGGGGGGGGGGGGATGTAACAATAGGTCGTCGTCCCCCCTCGTGAATAGAATTGCGCAACAAATCTCTGCCACTGCCCAGGAACCTTTAAAGTACATGCCATTTATAACTCTTTATAATGAAGTCCTTGATAAGTATGGATTTTCCTTTTCCTTTCCCCATAAAGTCAATGCATATACACAAGAATCTACATGGTTTCTTAGAGATTAAGATATCCAAGTTATCACTTTGAGTAAAGAGAAATTTACTGTTCTTCTTGATTAAGAAGATACTCATCTTGATCAATAAAGGATTTAATGCTAAGTAAGGAATTGAACTTGGGTAACTCACTACTGGTACTCAGTTGCAGGACATAGCATGCTTATCAGTGTGTTAAAAGGTCCTAATTCTTAATGCTTAAAGGTAGTTGAAGAGCTTCCGTGACCTAATGTGATGTTAATAATTTTATGTTGAGGATATCATATCACCCATTAAAACTCTTTGAGATTTCAATAAGGCCAAAAAAAAAAATTGTTGTATTGGCGTAACGGGTCTCTGAAAAATAGGGTCGGTCGGTCGGGATTTTTTTTTTTTTTTTTTTTTTTTTTTTACGACAGTATAATACATAATACACGCAGCTAGTTCTGTCCGCAGCACTTCCGGGTTTTCGATCACGATCGCGATCGCAAAGGCAGCACGATACGCGATATCGATAGTCAAAAAAAAAAAAAAAAACCTAGGGTCGGCGACATTTTTAGGGTCGGGCGGGTTACGCCAATACAACAATTTTTTTTTTTTGGCCTAAGATGCAGTTTATGGAAGTGGTCATACTGTTTTATCTCTCTTCTCATATTTAAGTTTGATTGTTGTTTCACAGGTTGGTGCTTGCATTGTAAATGAAGAAAAGAAGATAGTTGGTATTGGCTACAATGGGATGCCCAATGGATGCAACGATGATGTGTTACCATGGAGTCGAGAGAGTGATGACTGGTTGGATACCAAGTATCCTTATGGTGAGTTTATGCAAGAGAAGGGTTTATGTCAGTCTTTTTAACCATTGGAATTTAGAAGAGAAATCTCGTAAGAAAGATAGGTGAAAAGATAGTTGCATGAATAAACTTTATAGAAAACATGTTCGAGGTACCATTTTAAACTTGGATGATTTTAAAAGGGTATACGAACATCCAATATTATTTGGGTAGTAGTTATTACATTTACTATGGGGCAATAAGTGTGGAAATGATCATTAAAAAAGATAAATTACCTGTTTTACTGATTATGTAGAAAGGGCCAATTTGCAATATTACATCACTACTCAGTTGAACCTCATGTAATTTCAATGAAAATTTGTGAAGCCAAATAGGATAGGAAAATAGTGTTTTTTCCAAATAGGATAGGAAAATAGTGTTTTTTCCAAATACTTTGCATCTGTACTTATAATCGGTACAAACAAAAGTTTTGAAATAATTTTCTGCCTTTTTCCGGGCTTATACAGCCAGTAAAATAAAGGGATTTGTCAATGCTGTAACATGTAAGTCACCCTATTCGTCCTCAATATCACCATCTTTTATTTTCTAGTATGCCATGCTGAGCTAAATGCAATTATGAACAAAAACTCGGCTGATGTCAAAGGATGCACTATGTACGTGGCTCTCTTTCCGTGCAACGAGTGTGCCAAGGTCATTATCCAATCCGGGATCAGGAAGGTCATCTTTCTCTCAGACAGGTACCATGAAAAACCAGCCATCAAGGCTTCCAGGAGAATGCTGGATCACGCTGGGATTACTTACAGGTAATTTCTTCTTAATTTTGTCGATTTTTGTCATTACAGTGTTCTTGATTTATCATAAAATTAAATATGATGAAAGTCAGGAAAAGATAAGTAACAGAAAGTTAGTGGACAATCTATATTATTTTTGCTTCATTAACTTTAGAAAAGAGTTGACCCTTTACGAGCTGAAATTTGAATTATATTTCCTGTCTTAAAGAAATTTACGTATATTCATGGGATTTGGATGCAGTTGGAAGACATGTCACCTACTTTAATATTTTGTTCTGCATGTCATTGTCGGGGGTTCTATGTCGATATATTACCGTATATTCAAAATATGAGTTTCAAATGTTGGGGTAATAGTATGATTGCAGGACCCTCAGGGAGAACGGGATATAATACTGATGAGCCTATCCTGGGTAAACAAGACATATTATTATTATTCTATGAAAAGATATTGCAAGTTGAAATACACTCCCGATAAACAAAACAGTGACTTGTGAGGAGACTAGTTGATGCACCCGTACACGCTCGCATAGAATAAGGGCCCGTGCGGAACCGAACTCGGAGTTAGGTCCCACATGAGGGGGTTCATGTTTTCCTCAATTTTATTCATACTCCTTAGCCGTTAACCCATAGAAGGCCAGGTAAAGTGTTTTGAGGTTGATTTTATTCATTCTAGCTGTACACAATTTTTTTCTTTACGTGATTGGTACACTGTAAATGGAAAATTTTGGAGAGCATAAAAGACTTATTTTCATTTATTCTTATTTCTTATGATCTAGATATTTTGAGTAGACTTTTATATTGTGCACTTTAACCGCATCAATTAAGACTTTTTCTTTGTCATTCCAAGCATTTCAGACATCAACTGTAAAGTAAAAGTAACATTATTTGCTGTGATATTGCCGTCATGATACACTAATGATATAGTGCATCTTTTTCTGGTTTGTTATTATTCTGCGAACAAGAGGTGCCAAATTAATTTGTGTTGTTCAAAGTTCATGCCCATGTAGAGGGAATAAAAAACAAGATCTTGTCACAGAAACACCTCTCATAATTCCATCAAATATGTACAGGGTGATCCTCCTTTTGTCATAGTCTTTCCTTTTCCTCTATCCCCTTCGTTGTTTATACAGTAAATTCACACCATCTCAGCAAACAGTCACCGTAGACTTCTACGCTCTGGACCCACAAGCGAGACCCAAGGACAAGAATAAACAGGAGGAGGCCTCATAACACCTCGTACCTCCAGGTTGTATTTGTTTAGAATCTCTTCTTGGCTAACACGGTTTGTTGAAGCACTTTCTTTCCAGGTCATTTCTGAATATTTGTCTTCTTTCTTTTTTTTTTGTCTCGATGTTGGAGGTAATACACAGTATTAGTAAAAGTCGATATGTGAAAGAAGACTTCTGTAATTTTTTACAAGTTTTAGGATCCACTTACAAGGCTAAAAGACAATAATTGGTTTCTGGCTTTTTTTCCCCTCAAAATATTGGGTTTAGGGTAAGGGTGTGATTGGGTTTTATGTAGGTATAGGGTTAGAGTTTGTGTTACAGTTTGTGTTAAAATGAGTGTTATGTTCAGTGTTTCAAGTTCGGAATTTGATTAGTTTGAGAAATGGACTGAAATTGGCACCATAGCATGTGGTGTGGAATTTCATATTTGATAAATCACACTTATAATAATAATAATAATAATAATAATAATAATCTGCATTTATATGGCGCCTTTCCAGTTAGTAACTGCTCAAAGCGCTTTACAGTGTATTATTACCCTGGTTATTGGATCCTATTACGATTCAGTGTTGAGTTTGGAATTTTTTTGATCTACTGGGCTGCCGAAAACATTGGTTATGGCTGGCTCACTGGATAATGAATATCTTAAGGGTTCAATTGATTCTGAGCTATGAAAGAAGAATTAAATATTTTTACATAATCACTGACATGGCCTGACTAGTACTTTGTATTACCTTCCATCTTTAAATGTCAGAAATAAGTGCTTATTGTGTCTTCCATTTTCTAAATATTCTTGAAGAGAGAAAAAAAAAATACTGAGTACATGTACAAATAGAATTATAAATTTTTTTGTAATGTGCTATTAAAGAGATTTCATAGATACTAATATTTATAACTATGTATTTATATTGATGTGGACAGTAAGATAAGAATACTGGTGGAAGGCATACAGCACATTTATTTATATATGTATTATCTTCTTAGAACAACCTGACAAAAAATTTATTATGTTCATGCAAAAGTTTAAACTTGAATTTCATAAAATATACTGGTCAATCAAATTGATATGAATAGATAATTTAGTTGCCAAAGTAAGCAGAAAATATTAGGAAAAACTTCCTCCTGTCACTGCAATGGCACACAACTAAAAAGTATGACACACTAATATTGTACATATGGGAAGTACAAAATGGAATATTACTAATTTTTAATGCTATTTTGGAATGCCTGATGATAAGATTATTTTCTGGGTTTTTTTTTGGTTAGATAACTTTTAGGGTGCTAATATTACAAATGCAATAGTTGTTTAAATTCTTTTGGATTTAACTGCTGATTTTCCGAACAGTACAGGCATTGTAGCCCGGTAGCAATTTTTTCTTCTTCAGTATTTCTACTATTGTATGGCTTATTGAATGGTGAGCTTAGAAAAGAGGGGGCTCTCCACATAAAAGAATGATTGTAAAATACTCACGGCAAGATTTAATATTCTTGTATTTTATTTGGCACCTTGAGGTAAATGTACATGTAGAAGGTGCACATGCTCAGGTTAGCAAACAGTATCACCTCACAAACTTTGAGGTGGTAGTATTCTTATACTCACTTTGTATGTCTATGTATCTCTGAATATATATTCTGTATTCCACAACAAGAAAGACATTGTATGTAAACACATCATCATTATGAATCATGTATGCACTTTGCAGTTCTCCCACGGCAAATATATACGGTCTGAATGTATATTAGGTATTCCACTACAAAAAGACATATGTCACACATTCATTATTTTGAATCCTGAACGCACTTTGCAGTTCTTCCACGGCAAATATATACGGTCTGAATGTATATTAGGTATTCCACTACAAAAAGACATATGTCACACATCATTATTATGAATCCTGAATTCACTTTGCAGTTCTTCCAGGGCAAATATATACGGTCTGAATGTATATTAGGTATTCCACTACAAAAAGACATATGTCACACATTCATTATTATGAATCCTGAACGCATTTTGCAGTTCTTCCACGGCAAATATATACGGTCTGAATGTATATTAGGTATTCCACTACAAAAAGACATATGTCACACATCATTATTATGAATCCTGAATGCACTTTGCAGTTCTTCCAGGGCAAGTATACACAGTATGAATATATATTAGGTATTTCACAACAAAAAGGACATATGTCACATATCATTATTATGAATCATGTACTGTATGCACTTTGCAGTTCTTCCATGGCATGTACAGTATATACATTATACACAGTAAATTTCATTACCTCTGCAGAATACTTACATGGTATTCAATGAAAGTACTTTTTGGGGGGCCAGGATATGTGAATTTCTACTACTGTATGTGAGTTCAATGTAAATGATATTTAAATTTCAGCATTGTGTATTCTCTGTATACTGTGGATCAGGATAAGGTTTTTTTTTTTTTGAAGCATTCATAAAAAGAATGCTTCAAATACTATCTATGAAAAGAAATCGGTGTAAAACTTGTTGAAAGAGAACCGTTTCATGAAACACATGTCTTGCCTTTAGAAGAGGAGGAATATTAGAATGTAACACTATTGCATTATTTGTAATATCTTGGTGGATATGAGCGCTATATAAATATCCAATATCATTATTATTATCCTGAATCGATTATTCTAACTAACACAGTTTATAGGTACGCATGCATGATGTCTAGCCCTGCTTACGCGTATTGTTAAATTCAGTAGAATTCATGTTACAGTGAACTCCTGGTGCGTGTGATTGACCTGGTAAGCATACAAAGCTCCAGCGTTCTTTTTGCATGTATTAGATTTGTATGCAAGCTACGCTCATGTGAGCCTGGCTTTAGTGTATAAGATAAAATTGAATTTTATGTGATTTATCATAATTTTTAAAAAAGCACAATTTCATTTCACTAGATATTTCACTTTAATACTGCATGGTGTAAAGTACTGTATGAACCGAACGTGATATAAAAGTGTTTACTTATTTTCAAAAAGATAGAATGGGAATGATAATTATGTTGATGGCTTTATAATAATTATGATCGTCATGGGAATATTGTTTGTCTTTGTGTAAGGGTTTGGGAGATTGTTGAGAATTCCTGTATAATTTGTACTTTTTAATTCTGCAATCCTAATATATTGTAATCTTCACAATAGGACAAATAAAAAGAACCTATATATGCTGATAAAGATTCAACAAAAATATTACTTATTTTCATTTTATTGTAAGCATTTCTATGGGGTAAACAGGGTTTTATATAACATTATGTCTTGTTCCTGGAGTAAATATTTATGACTAGTGGATTCTTTAAGGGAAAAAACATACATACATTGATTTATTGGTGGCTGATGTCTGATCTATAAAAAACAAATATGTATGGTTAAAAACATTTTTGGTGAAAAGTTGTGCATGTAGTGTATTAATCCAACTTTAAGGAATATGGTAGCCAAATTGGATGAGGAACTACAAGAGGGATTGCCTCTTGCGGGCTTTCTGATAACTTAGCTGAGGGTTCAAGATCTCTGTCTCAGACTGTCTTGCAGGTTGTCAGCTTAGTAGGCTGTCAATCTCATGAACCGTCCGTCACCTTCGGTGTCTTTGTACTTTTGGTCCTTTATTCTTTTATATCTCATGATGAATCTTCATTTTAAATTGAACTCAGATTCTGGACTTGATGTAACTTTCTCAGGACAAAGATGAAGCCTTTTATGTGCATGTGAAAATATGTCGATCTATAGGAATTGATGTACATGTAATTCCTTCTTATACTATTTGTTTGGTATATGTATGAAAGCTTGTTATGTAATTTCATTATGTTTATATGTATTTGTACAGTTAAAGTCGATGAGTTTGTGATATGTACATGATAAAGCAGTACAGTGTTTTTCTTGTTCAGATTTATTGTTTTTAAGTATTTGCAGTTTATTCTACTTTTTGGTAGTTGTGGCTGTAAGTGAGCCAGCACCATTGTATTATTTTCTACACATTTTTGTTATGACAATAAAATCAAAATATTTGAAAAAACAAATTTTGAGGTGTGACTTTTTATTAGATTTATCTCAGTCGATTGTTTTGCAAGTCATTTTATTTTATATTTTCTCTTTTTCTTCCAAGAAACTGATTTACTCATGCCCCTGCCACATATTGGTTTATCATGTTATTTAATGTATGCACCTGTATATATAAGATACTTTCTTTCGTAAACCCTGAACTAAATATTTTGATATGTTTTTATATTATACAAATTTATCAAAATATAAAGTTTTTATACTTTCATATATAAATTTTGTTTTAAGTATGTGAGTACATGTATATTCATATCTTGCCCAAGTTACATGTTTATATCGATATTACCATCGATACGACCTAGGAGTTGTGATAACTCCTTGAAATGACATGGACAAGGAATGAGGAAATCGGTTTAATAGTAAGGAATGTAAATATAGGATACGTAGTGATAGCTAGTTAACAGAGTCTGCAAATACAGACTAGCATATACAGCTAAATATAGAATGACCTTGTAACTCATGACTCGTGCCAGCTATAAAACTATGAGTACTTGTATGATATCTGCTCATGGATACATGACAACAAAGACGTCTGCCAGCATAAGATACTCGGGCGCGGATCCAGAGGGGGGGGGGGGGCGCAAGGGGCGTGCGCGCCCCCGTTTTGTCCGACAAAAAAAAGGGTCTTCATTTCCAGGGAAGTATGCCCCAGACCCCCTAGATGGCCGTTTGGCTTCGTCAAACGGAGGGTTCCTCAGTGTGCCCCCCCCCCTTTCTGAAAATGCTGTATCCGCCCCTGATACTTTCTTTCTATGCCATCTTATAAGTTCAATCAAGCTCGCTAACTGGTCTTCTATTAGAATATAATAGGATATACACACAACATGTATACCACCAGATACAATCACTGACGAAAAGTGACAATATAGCATAAGCCTCAAGTCCCAATTGCCTATTTGTCTCTAACAGCAATCTCGAAACGGCTATTTCATTGATGACTCGTTTCCAACATTTTTTTTTTTCGAATCTATATAATTTGTCTAATTTCTCAAATTATTGGAATCAAATTAATAGTGGCCCGGATGTCTCCTTTTAAGGAACCAAACAAGCTATCCTCAAAACAGAACCATCGGACATTTTACTATCAACTCTATGCCTCTGGTAACTTGCCGCTTTTCTTTAAAACAGGCAAAATGTTGTAAAGGGAGATTGACAGGTTTTCTGGTGATATCAAAGTTGTAAGACACAATGCTCCGGCGACAATTGCTCCGCATCACCTTCGTACTCTAACCAATATTCTGAACTTCAAACCTGGACCAAACACTACCGTATATACATGTACCTAACCCTAACCCTAAACCTGACCTACTAACCCAATGGTAACCTTTTAACAGAATAGGCCTATTTTAACGAAATAAAGCCCGAAGCAATATACCGCTTCAGTAATGTATGCACATTTTATACATAGCTTTCAAACAAAGGTTGTTCTTGACAACCTGAAAGCTTGCCGAACATAGCAACAACTAATGTATGCAAACTGGATTCCAAGCTGGATTCCAAGCATTGAGGCTCATTTATAAAAAGCAGGTTAATGGAATAGCTCGTCACTAGGTGCTCACAGAATGTGCATAAATTTGTGTGCATAAATTTGTGTGCATAAATTTGTATACATTACAGAAACATAGAGCATTATGTCGGAGCACCCAAATGCAACGACAATGACACAATAACGAGAGTGTGTAATTGGGTTTTTACAGACGTGTATCAATCAGATATGATTATTTACGTCTGGGACCGACCTTTAACGTCATCATCCGAAAGACGTGACTCAGTCTCGAACCTGGGTCCGCTGAATCAGTTTATAACTTCCACTGGTAGCTGGATTACAGGCGCACGTACGCCACAACGCCCATAACGAGAGATATATTGATCGTTTTTTATGTACCTCATGGCATCTCCTTTTCAACGATCCAGGGTAGTGGCTTGGGATCGAGGGACACATAAAAAAGGGGGTCTTAAGATATCTGTTTATTTTCAATAAACATAAAATATCCAACCGCTCGCCATTAATGCGATGAGGTCTGAGCCTGAGGTCGACCCCAATATTGAATGTGAACTGTGTTTTCTTTTTTTTTTCTTCAAGTGTGGCATAATTTATAATTAACCCCTTGCATATATGGGATCCCCTGAACCAGAAGGCCTCGTGGAATGAATAAAATAAATATGTAAATCGTGCAAACAATACATACTTTGCTATATATATTTAAAAAAAAACCTTCATCTTCCGTTCTAAAAGCCAGGAACATTTAACGGCGGATTGGGCGGAAGCAATAACACTTTTTAGCGTCATTAGATTTTAGAATGTATCAATATTTTATATGTTTTAGGTTTTGATATAATCTTATCACTAAACAAATCCTACCTTCCAGTTTCCTGGTGCTTTTAGTAAAGCAAAGTTATTTTTTAAAACAATCAGAGGCGTCGTTGGAGAAGGTATACGATATGACAACCCCATTCACTCAGCAAGTCACCTGTCGGCTAATGTGATTTTTTTTTCTGGAGCTTTTCAGCAAATCTCATGTTTGTATGTTTGTTTGTTTTGATTGTTTGAAAACAATTTGGAAACCGCTCTGTCACCAAATTTGTAAATCGAAGGACCTTTTTTGTTTCTTTATTGTTTGAATTTATTTGGATAACTTGTCTGCAAATTTGTTCCGACACCCGCCCCCCCCCCCCAATCGAACTCATTAAAATGGTCTGGAACGCCCCTAATAAATAACATATTTATAAAGTTCATTTTTCATCTTGATTATCATTTGCAAAGTTTTATTATATCTCTAAAAATAGTGCACCGTTCAGCTCCCGAGCTATGATGCAAAGTGAAAATACATGAAAATAATAATCTTGACTAAACCTACAATATTATACAGACACTATACCGTACGTCTCCAAAAAGAAAAAACTTTACACTTTTGAAATGGCTGCCAACTAAAAAATATATGATTCTGGGGGAAAAGGTTTAAATGTATGGATAGCTCATGGACTCAACTTTCATTATGACACCAAAATGTCCAAAAATAATTCATGCTTGGGTGAGCACTGCTCGCTTTTGTAAAGGGTATGAAAATGGTTACAGCCCTATAGCTAGAAGGTCCGATAGTTAGCGGGTCCGATAGACCGACACCCAATAGATAGAAGGTTCGATAGACCGAATGTACGAGAGGGTCCAATAGACAGACGGTTCTATAGACCGAATCGGCGGAGGGTCCGATAGTCCGAAGGTTCTATAGATCGAATGTCCAACGGGGTCCGATAGTCAGAAGGTCCGATAGATAGAAGGTTCGATAGACCGAATCGACAAAAGGGTCCGATAGTCCGAAGGTTCAGTAGGGGTCCGATAGTTAGAAGGTCCGATAGACCGACAATAACGTAAAAAAGGTAAAATAAGTGGATACAGTAAGTTTTTAATAATTTTATCTCATAAAAGGAAAAGGGTAATGCCTTATCTTCTTCTATGTGTATTGTAATAAACCGATGCACTAGGTCTGTAGGCCCACCCTCCCCCCAAAACAAAAAAATGGGGAACTTATTTTAAAGTTTTGTTTTATACATTTTCAACATGTTAAAAGTATTTTTATCAGAGCATCATCATCATCACCGTGGGGCGGGGGTGGTCCACCCATGCAGCTCAACCCCCCGGTTAATATTGCCACTAAACCGATGTATTGGCAATGGGGAACGCTGACCATTTTTTGAAACATGGAAATCTAATTATATGGTGCACACTGATGCCCCGAGGCCCATCATGCCCGAAGCATTTTTTTCTAGTGGAGCAAGCTGAGGAAAGGGCGTCCCCTTCTAACACAAGTGTTATTTTTTAAACAAAGAAATCTTATGGGGTGCACACTTTATAATTGAATTTTCATTAAAAGTAACCAAGATAAGATTCTGACAACAAAAGATTCTGACCGATAAAAATGAAATTGTTTCAATTAGGCCCTACAACCTTCTTGGGAGGGGGGCGTTTCCATTTTTTTTTTGAGGGTTGTCAGGTGATATTTTCCTACCAGCTATGATGTCAGCTTTTATACTTTTTGAATGTTCACCGACTACACCCATACCACTACCTTGTGGCAAATTTTAGTCTGTGGACTCTGTCGGGTAAATTATACCATTTTTTTTTTTTTTTTTTTTTTTTGGGGGGGGGGGTGGGGGAATTCGAGAATAGTCGGATACCTCACTGCCCGAATATTATGATATTCGGGCTTCTTGTTGCTGCAGGACGTAAGAGGTGCTTGCTGCAAGAAACAATCTAGGCCTAGTTTCTTGATTGTATGAGCGAGCAAAGCGAGTAAACGAGAGAGAGAGAGAAAAAAAAAAGAAAAATTTTGTATCCTGAGAATAGGTTCTAGCGTATTGTTATTCCGTTCTCATAATCTGTGTAACATGTTATCGGCATCTTCCGTTCTCATATTGGGAAGAGACTATTGTCACATCCATTATTTCTGAAAATTCATCTCTTTAGCCCCTTTAGGTCAACTTACTGCTCGATTAGTTATGTTGCTAACATTCTTTGAGTAGAAAAATAGCATAACATTAGCTAGAGATTCAAGATGCAAACCAAATAACTTCCATAAGCATATGACTTATTAATATAATTGCCATTGGTTTATATACATACATATGGCGATTATATTAATAACTAATATCAATAATGAAAATATAATGGGCATTGGTGAATAACCCTAATAATGCTAGTGAGCGAAGTTTTTGAATTTTTGTTTTCTTCTCTTTCCTTTCTGATTTCTTCTTTTCGTTTTCTCTTCTTTTCCTTTCTTTTCTTTTCTTCTTTCCTTTTCAACCTCTTCCTTTTTTGCTTTTTCTTTGGTTGGAACCCCCTTTTCAGGCATGAAAAGTGGGAGGGGGAGGGAATTCCCGCGCCCACATTTGAAAACATCTAAAAACATAACGCCCCCACTTATTTTAACCACTTATTTTTTTACCCTTTTAACGTATTTATTGTCGGTCTATCGGACCTTCTAACTATCGGACCCCTACTGAACCTTCGGACTATCGGACCCTTTTGCCGATCGGTCTATAGAACCTTCTGTCTATTGGACCCTCATGTACATTCGGACTATCGAACCTTCTATCTATCGGACCTTCTGACTATCGGACCCGTTGGTCATTCGATCTATAGAACCTTCGGACTATTGGACCCTCCTGCCGATTCGGTCTATAGAACCTTCTGTCTACTGGACCCTCTCGTATATTCGGTCTATCGAACCTTCTATCTATTGGGTGTCGGTCTATCGGACCTGCTAACTATCGGACCTTCTAGCTATAGGGATGACCCCTTTTGTAAAGGGTATGAAAATTAGGTTGCGCAGGAATGGGCCTTCCATTTTGTGAGAGGTGAGTCCTTTGGAGCTTACAAAATTGAGGGTGATATGATAGGTTCATGATCAATTGCGATCAGTTTGGGTTTTGCTAAGTGAATTTTATGGTTTATTAAATGATTGTCTAATTTACGGTATTGATTGATTGACTGATTGTGATTGACTTCAGGTGTCAATGGGTAATAGCAACCAGTCCAATTTGGGAAATGTTGGTAGAATTCGGGATAAGGGAAGGTGGTCTGGATATTTTGGAGTGGAGACCAACGAATATGAATTGTCAAGATATGCACAAGCACACCCAGGAAGAGAGAGCGAGAGAGAGAGGGTGAGAGAGAGAGAGAGGGGGAGGGGCATACATGTCCTCTTGACCAGGGGTGTCGATCCGTGTTCGCGATTGGGGGTGGGGAGGGGGATGACCGGCGAGGGAGCGAAGCCAGTGGCGTATGGCGCCTGGGGCAAAAAATGAAGTTACGCTTCTCCCCCCCCCCCATGTGGCATGAATGTTCGGCCCAAGTTACGCTTCTCCCCCCCCCCCCCCCCCCCCCGTGTGCCCAAACCTATCTACGTTAGCGAGGGAGCAAAGCGACCGAGCGGCAAATTTTTTTCGATTTTTAACCCTAAAAAACGCAATTACTTGTGTATTTTACCCAGCAAATTTTGCAAGTGACCGCCGCAATTGAGCGGAGAGAAGCTCGAATTTTATACATTGATAAACGGTTTTCTATTCACTCACTTCTACAATCGGGAGCAAAACTAAAGAAAACTTAGGTTTGAGAAATAGTCGAGAAATTCAGCAAGGCTACCTAAAGTTGAGGTTTCTTTCAAAAGTTGAACCTTTGTAAATGCTGTTTTATACACTTTATCCTATATCAAAATGTGCTAATTTATCTCAGATCATCTGAGATATAAATGTACAAAGAGACCATTTCACTGCCTGAAAATGCGATGGCGGTGCCCGAATGCAGGAACATTCTGATATCCTCGGGGGAGAGGGCTTCAGCCCCCATCCCCCGCCTCAGATGTTAATGCATACATACCCAAATGGCTCATCTAAGGACAGTTAAGAACGATTTTAGAATATCCTCCCGTGTCCTTATTTTTTCTTCGTTTCATGTTTTAAAAAAAAATGTTAACTATATGTACGTGGTAGAACAGTGAACGGATAAATATGCTTTTTGCGAGCGAGCGAGCGAAGCGAGCAAGCAAAAAATTTTACACTTTTATTCATAACAATAGTTAGGATTTTATATTATGCATAAACAGAGAGTACTTAAAACAAGATTTTTTTTTCTTACTAGATACTTTTGGCGGGCCGCATTATATCGTCTCGCGGGCAGCAAGTGGCCCATGGGCGGCACTTTAAGAACAAGGGCTTTACGCTATTTAAAAAACTATATATAGGTCTGGGGGCAAGAAATTACGAGATCTTGAAAGAAAATAATTATGCGAGGGAGCAAAGCGACTGAGCTTTGTAAAATGTTCGCATTTCAAACCTTCAAAAACTAGATTTGTAGTGCATTTACCCTGCGAATTCTTCATTTACCCTGTTTTTCTTTCTCTCCTTTGCGTTTTTTACACCCCTCCAAGTGCCCCCTGCCCCCTAGATATGCCACTGAGCGAAGTGATTGAGCGGGGGAGGGTATGGGAGGGGGACACTAGGGACTTTTTCAAAAAAATTGTCTATAAAACTTGCATTTTAGAGCATCCCCCCCAAAAAAAATTTGATGAAAAGAAGGAATGTACGGATCTACACCAATGGACGGAACCCCTCAATTGAGAATATATAACAATGCGAGCGAATAAATTTTCTTCGATATTTTCGCATTGAAATTATGGCATTTCTTATTTCCTTACTTCTAATCATTAGAGAATGTTTTGTTTGTTTGTTTGCTTTTATTTCTGCGTTCTAATAACATACAATAAATCGAATGTTTACATAAGTAAAAAGTCATGTACAATAATAGTATACAATAATAAACATAATACAAAACATACTAACAAAATTAAGGAATATAATAGACCTATGTAAATATTTTTTTCCAATAAACAAGAGAGGTAATTTAGAACGCAGGAGACCGCCATCGTGAGCGGTTAGGCTGGAAATGGATGGCGGCCTCGTAAAAAAGATTAGGCGACATAACTCTCTTGGTAAAACTGAGTGATCAAGTGGGTGCAGTGCAATTGCATGTGCGGGTGCAAATAGTAAATACTAATTTAAAGCGTGGGCACGTATGATTGTAGTATCTTTCGTTTAAGTGTAGCTTTTAAGGAGTAGATGGTTGAACAAGATTTTATGTTATCGGGAAGATTATTCCAAATGTCCGGACCAGAATGTCTTACAGATTTGTGTGTTATTGATAATTTGGGATTCGTAAGATGGAAATTTCCAGAAATGCGAGTAGGGTAGGAATGAACAGAACTATTAAACTTAAACATGTTATCAAAGGATGGTGGAAGTTGATTATTAATGTACTTGAACATTATGACAGCTACTTGGATAGTATTCAAGTCGAAAATTTTTAGCGTTTTAAGTTTATGGAATAAGGGGTCAGTGTGAGTTAAGAAATGCGATCCGGTACAAATACGTATTGCTCTCTTTTGTAGTTTAAAAATAGAATTGATTTTTGTCGAACCACAATTAGCCCATACAATGTTACAATATGTTATATACGGGAGAACTAGCGTATTATATAACAAGAATAAGGTTGCATAGGGTAGAAGAAACTTTAGCTTGGAAATTATACCAATGCTTTTAGAAATGCACATTATTACGTGATGTAAATGGTCATTCCAAGTCAAAGTTTCATCTATAATTACTCCCAAAAATTTGGACTTAGTTTTCTTTTCTACTGGCATATCATCGATTTTAATATATATTGGTGTGTCTGTATTATGAGAATGATGTTTGAAATACATGAAGTGAGTCTTTTTTATATTAAGAGAAAGTTTATTGCACTTAAACCAGTTTGATACTTTGTTAATTTCATAATTCAAAGTATTGGTTAAGGAATTAAGGTCTTTGTGAGAACAAAAGATATTTGTGTCGTCGGCAAATAAGACAAAAGAAAGAACGGAGGATGTCTTGATAATATCATTGACATAAAGAAGAAATAGTAGTGGGCCTAAGATGGAGCCTTGGGGGACACCGCATTGAATTAAAAGGGAATCAGAATCATATCCATTGAATGTAACATATTGTCTTCTGTTTGTTAAATAATCTTTAAACCATAAGAGTGGTTGACCCCGAATTCCATAATGACTGAGTTTGGAAAGGAGGATAGCGTGATTCAGCGTATCGAATGCTTTACTTAAGTCACAGAATATACCAACAACATGTTCTTTGTTAGCTATGGCATTTGTAATTTTGTCATAAATTTGGATTAATGCTAGGTCAGTTGAGTAATTTTTCCTGAAACCATATTGATTTGAACTGAGTATATTGTGTTTATTAATAAATGTATGTAACCTATTATAAACGATTTTTTCTAAGACTTTGGATATACTTGGAAGTAAGGAAATGGGACGATAATTACTTATTTCGTGCGGATCGTCTTTTTTGAAAATTGGATTGACTTTAGCTATTTTCAATAGATCAGGGAAAACACCTTGTGATAACGAGTGATTGAAAATGTGAGTTAAAGGCATTGCAAGTGGGTGGATTATTTCTTTTAAAACAGACATACTTATTTTATCAAAACCATAAGATTTTGAGCTGTTAAGAGATTGGGTAATATTAACAATTTCGCTGGGACGTGTTGGGTTTAAAAAGAGAGACTCTTGGTTTTGTTCGGAAAGATAGTCTGTAAAGTGAGCGTTAGGGCTATTAATTTTGCTGGCGAGTTCAGGGCCGATATTCGTGAAAAATGAATTAAATGAATTTGCATAAATACTAGGATCATGTATGTTAGTACCATTTAGTGTGATATTATCCGTGGGTGGGGAATCTGTCTCTCTTCCCATAACCTCTTTGATGATTTTCCAAGTTGCAGTAGTGTTTGAACTGGCCTTCTTTAATCTATTAGAAAAGTGTAATTTACGGGATATTCGGATCAGTTTTGTTAATTTATTGCGGTAAGTTTTATATGTCTTTAGGTTAGTATCAGTTGGATTGCGTAAATGTAATTTATAGAGGCGGTTACGTGTTTGTATTGACTTCAATAAACCTTTCGTTATCCAAGGATTCCTGGGTTTACTTCGCTTGTTTTTAATTTTGCCTAGGGGGATATTCTTTTCATAATAATATTGTAATCTGTTATTAAAATGTTTGTATGCGGTATTGACATCATTTACATTGTAGACATCTGCCCATCCCTCTAAAATTAAATCCTGTTTCAGTAATTCTACATTACGTTTGGATTCTTTGCGATATAAAAATTCATCAAATGATTTAGGGCAACATAGTTTGCATTCACATGTTAAAAATATGGGTAGGTGATCGGAAACTTCAGAGCATAATATCCCCCCAATGGTTTTGTTATTATGTACGTTGGAAAAAATATTATCAATCTGAGTTGAAGAATGTGAATTTATTCTGGTGGGTTTATTAATAGTCGAAATGAAGCCATATGAATACATTAGTTGCATAAAATTGGTTGAATTACTGCTGTCAGAAGAGGGCAGGAAATTGATATTAAAGTCACCAAGCATAAAAATATGTTTGTTTTCTTCGCCTATTTTATGAAGATATGAATCCATTTCATCACAGAATAGTTCAAAATTAGAGTTGGGGGGTCTATAAATTAAACCTATAATGACATTTTTGAGATTTGAGTTGTCAATTTCAATAAATAATGATTCCGCTTGTGTTAGTTTAACATCTGAACGGATTTTGAATGTTAAAGTAGAACACTGATGATTTTAAATATTGGCTTAATACTTATTATTGCATAGATGGCATAAATTAAACAAGGTTATCCAAATTTAAAGCTTGGAAACATTTGAATTAATGATTATTATCAATTATAAAACGGTAAAATACAGCCCCCGATATAGCAGCTGAAAAGCTCCTTGAACGCTGCTGAGATGTGTGACGACACAAGAGGGGCGAGTCCTGTCTAAGCAGACGATGTCCCATAACATTATACACATTTTTCAGTGCCTGTTTTGTCATCTCCTCTTCACTTATTTCTCTTACTTGACTAGCGTCAGTCTTAATGTTAGTCTGTTGCCTCACTCTTAACTTCGTGTATGGTATTATTTTGATGAAAAATGCAGCGTTAAAAAAATAAAGGAATCAGTCACTTGTAAACAAAATAAGACGCCATTGTATTTTCAGCTGCTTGCACCGCGGCATGTTCGGCGTTTCAAGAGGGAACGAATACCATCCAGCTATTATTCGCAGGGCTTTTCAATTTGAAAATGGGGTTTATTTCATTGATCATTGACCCTTCTCCTGTGTATTTACAATCAAACGGTTTTAGTTATCAGAATCAGTTCACTTTCCCTTTTCGAATGGTGTGAAATAAGGTCATGTTTAAATGTACCAAACTCTTTATAATTTGATAAATAATTGCATTGCAATTACGTTCATTCATTATAGGACGTCGTCTGCTTAAGCAGGATCGATCCCTCGTATGACGACATCAAAACATCGCTATATTTCTGGCGAATCCTCGGATATTCCACATGCTGAGAAGAGCTTTTATTTATGTTGTTTTTATAATCATCATATACGCAGTTGACATAAAACTTATACGATTGCCATCTGTAAGCTTCCCAATTTCTAGTGATACATTAATTGCCATATTTGTGATTTTCTTGAGTGTTCTACTTTAAGTTTTGAGCAATATAAAATGCAACACCGCCCCTTCTTCTTCCTTTGCGGTCTGCCCTAATCAACTTATAATTAGATAAACTGAACATATCTGGAGAATTCTGATGTAACCATGTTTCACTTATTCCAATGACGGAAAATGCAAAATTATTTAAGGAGTGTAAAAGGTTGTCAAAATATTCGAAATTTCTGTTCAGACTTCTCGAGTTTATATGTAAAAGTGAAATATTATTTGGATTATGAGAAAATGTATCGTTAAATTCTAAGGGAGTGTAATATTTACTGTCGTGTATATCGTCAAGAAGAATATCGGGAGTGTAAGCGTGTGAATCCATTTATTTATACAAAAATGTAAAGTGCCGGTTTTTTGGAGGATGATCAACTGCATGCGTGATGTCGGTGCGTTTGCAAGTGCATGGTGGTGTGTTTGTGTGTATATGTAGTGCAAGTGCGTGGGTAGTTTCAATATATATATACAATACAAATGAAAGTACAATAGGACCCATCTTGGTCAGTTACAATAAATGTTTAGGGCAACAGAGCAGAGCCCGACCACCCGAGTAAAGCACCCGAGCAAGGGTGTAATCTTTGACATACAAAATAAAATAAAGGGTCGGGGAAGAAAGATTAATTGGGCATTACCTTACAAAAAATTGAACAGTATTTTTGCCTTTTTCTTTTCTTCCCCTCTTACTCCTTTTGATTTCGAACAGAAAAATAACATGTCATTGTCAAGCATTTAATATTTGACAAAGAGGTTGGAACTTGGTCTTAACACTCTCACTCATCGAGACCAAAAAAGGTGATAATTACTTGTCTCCATCCCAATGGACGGTGTACTTTCGTATGATCCTTGGTAGGTTATAATAAATGTAGCAGTTTCGACATATTTCTTTGCTTGAACAGCAAAACAAGAATATGTGAAAACTTTAGATACACAAAACGATGGGTGGGGAATAAACATTATGGTATATTACCAAACCCAGTAGGGGGTAGACTTTTAACACAGAAAGAAAGTGGCATGGGAATAAAAATCATGTAGAATAGCTCCAAAACAACTGCCCATACATCGAACTGCATCACAGAACGATAAAGGTAACAATCAAAATAAAGAATTGTTACTGAAACTGTCTGGCAGCATACAAAAAGATTTTGCATTACACAGTGAACAGCCAGCTATTCATCAGTAAACATGTATGATCAACAAGATAAAGAAAATTGTTACTTAAAGCTCTTTCAGCACACGTGTAAATACTATACCAAATGGACGAGTTCTATGAACGTTTGATTATTCGTCTGTAAGACTGGATTCAGTATATAACAAAAACATAACAAAGATGTTGCAGTAATATTACCGCTTGAACCCTGGCATGTGTAATGAAACAATGTACAAGCACATTTCTTTCAAGGCTCAGATACTTTATGTATTGTATGATTAAACAAGATGAGGACAGTTACTTAAAGTTAAACACATTTTACGGATGGGTTCTGTGAATGAGACAAGTGATTTGCAAAACAAAAAGATTTGCTTAATAGACCCCCTGTCAGCACTCGAGCAGCTTGACCACAATGTGATGGTATTTCAAGATAAAAAATGAGTTTGGATAATTATAAATTTTAATTATTAGTTAATGTATCTTAATTCTTATTTATTTCATCCAAAAATATTGGGGGATGATAATACAGGCCATCCCCCACCTCAATTTTTTTTTTATATATACCCCCCAATCTCCCCGGGATCGACACCCATGCTCTTGACCCTTATCCCATATACCCAACAAAGTCCAACCATATCTCACCTCCCCTGCACCATGTACCATCACCGCATCCTGACTCCCATGAACACACCACTGAGTCTACCAGGGAAAGTTACAATGCTACAATAATAAATACAATTCCGGTTCATTCATGCATAAAATGTTAATCCCATAAACCACAAATTTCACTCAGCAAACCCAAACTCATCACAACTGATCAAATTTTTCATATCATCCTCAATTCCGTAATCTCCAAAAGACTTTCCTCTCACAAATTGGAAGGCCCATTCCTGCACAACCCAATTTCCATATACCCTTTACAAAAGTGAGCAGTGCTCACCCAAGCATGAATTATTCTCGGACATTTTGGTGTCATATGAAAGTTGAGTCTATGAGCCTTCCATACATATAAACCTTTCCCCCAGAATCATATTTTTTTTTATTTGGCAGCCATTTCAAAAGTGTAAATTTTTTTGAGACGCACGGTATAGTAACACGGAGAAGGACTGAGAAGTATAGACTTCAATCGAGATAATTTCTTTGCTTAAATTATTCCGGGTCTTTGTTTGATCTCGTGTTTGATCGCTTCTTGATGACGATGAGTAAGAGAATGATGCCGACATTCAATGCTTCCAAAATCCCGAGAATATAGAAGACTATCTGAAAGGATCCAGTCAAATCAAATAGTGATCCTGCAACATAAGCAAATCATAATGTTATTTTACCATTTTGATTATTCAATGATTCGTTCATTGAGTCATTAGGTAAACCATTAAAAAAAAACTTAAAATCACTGACTGATAGTATATACAAGGACAACTGGAAAATTACTACCCATTGTATAACTACCACTAAAACAGCTTATCCCCGAACAACTACCCCGGACTACTATACCCAGGGGCAACGATTCCCGGACAACTAACACTACGACAGCTCTGGACCCAGTGGCGGATTTAGGGGGTGGGGCACATCCGGCCCATGCCCCTCCCCGTGCCCCTCCCCCTTTTGGAAGAAAAATATGCATTGTGCCCCTTTTAAACACCAACCTGTGCCAGATACCTGGTATAACACCGTACTCACCAGAGGTGTAAGCTGTCAGAATTCCACTAACGCCCTTAAAAAGATATGTGATAGAAACCGCTGTTGGGAACACTTCGGGGCAGACGACATTTGACACCAAGGCTTCCACAAGGCACACACTGCCAAAGAGACCAAAGCCCATCAGGAATGAACAGCCAAGGGTGTACACGTAGGACGTCCTCAAGGGTAGAATAAACAGCATCAATGATGTCAGAGAGCAGAGCATGACGTATTGACCGGACACCCATGTTGGGTGAAAGTGAAAGACGACTGTACCTACGATCCTGGCGACTAGACCTCCAACTCCTCCCATCGTTGCCACGAAGACAGCTCGTGAATCGTTAATACCGATGGAGATTGCATAGGGTATGACGAATATGGTCCAACTGATGAGCACAAAAGCACCTATGAAGTCACACGGCAGTACGAATGAAAGAAAGAACTTTGCTTTCCCTATGAACGTCTTTAAGTTTGACACCCAGTCCATTTGCCTGTGGGTGCCTTGGCTGGACCCTTTGGCATAAACATTAACAACGGATCCCTTTCCAGAGTTTCTGGACGATTCAGTTCTTTCAGTCATTCCCAATTCATCATATTTTCCTCCTCCTACGATATTTCCTCGTCCCAATTCACGATCTTTATCGTCAATCGCGTTTTCAGGGTCTGGTGATTCATATGCACTCAATAGTTTGTCTAGTTTGCCATATCCTGAATTTTCCATAATCATCCTGCGCTCTACATGGAAAGTTTTAGACTTGTTTTCCTCTAATGGAAATTCCCTTGTGCCGTTACAACCAACATCATCGGACTCAAGGAGATGTTTCCGAGCCGAAAGAGATTTTTGCTTACTCTTTTCATTCGGCAATTTTAGAACAAGTCCAATAGGTAACATGTGTAGGCAAAAACCACCTAACATTAGGAGAGCGTTGTTTGGTCCGTAAGCTTCCATCAGAACTTCAGTTGCAATAGGTAGGACGAGAATGCCGACAAGTGAACCAACAAATGCAAAGGAGCAGGCAAATGCGAATTGTTGTTTGTAGTGACGATGTAGACAGATGATCGCAGGAACTAAAACCATGCTTTCGCCGATGCCTAAAGGAATTGAAAAAAGAACAATAGGACTGGTGAGTTTGTTTAAACGCATGTTCCTCAGTGCATGGATTTGAACATTTAAAAAATGTAATTTATCAGTAGTGGGCGATTCTGTACAATGTGTCCCGTACAATTGACTAATTAGTCAATGGTAATACCAAGTAAGTTTTCCTCTTTTTTTTTGATTGATGTCATGGACATATTGCACGGAATCTTCCTAAACCATATTGCATGTAACATAATGGTGCCTTTGCGCACTATCTCAACCCTTAAATTTGTATTTGATTGTGTCGTCGAATGCATCACTCACGGAAAGAGTTGTTTCTTGGCTAAAAAAGCAGTTCCATTAATATATCGCGTGATGATTAGAACCTGCGTTTTATTATTTTTTTTTTAGAATTTCATCGCAACTTGCCAGAGCTAGGCCCCAGAGGTCTGTGATCATGGAATATCAAGTAACGACGAAGTCGTAAGGTGTGGTGATGATAATATCTCACCAAAGAAAAAGAAGAGGATTCCCAGAGCCCAGATGGTCCGAGCGAAGGAAGACATTGTTATGGCAATACTAGCCATCAATCCCCCAGCTGTAGAGATCTTGTTGGGATCCATACGATTTACCAAAGGCTTCACAAACAGCGCTACAAGGAAAGAAAAGAATAGAGTCTCTTTATTATGGATTTTCATGCAAACATTTACGATAAATTTCTTCTTTTTGATCAGCAGCAGTATGCTGCAAGTGCGATGACTTATTGTCGTCCTTGGTTTGGCTAGAAAGGGGGTTTCCAGGGCCTACTCCTGAAGCATCTTTCATTTCAATAAATCTGAAGAAACCACGTTACTCTTCCCCGCACCGCTTGCAGTCTTTAGTTCATCTTCGTGATAGGTTGCATATATAGCCCTTTGAAGATTAGAAGAAGAAGAAGAATCCTGGAGTACTGATGCACGTACACTATGAACACGATGATAAAGAGAGCGGACAAAATGTACAGCTCCTCATTGTACCCTCCACAATTGCTCTGGTAGACAAAAGAACATCCCTTCATTGCTATAATGTAAAATAAGTAGAACAGGTGAATATGCGTGCGACACCTGTTCTACATACTTTTATACATAATAGCAATCAAGGGATGTTCTTTTGTCTACCAGAGCAATTGTGGAAGGTACAATGAGGAGCTGTATATTTTGTCCGCTTCTTTGTTCGCCATGTTCATAGTAGTAGTGCGTGGACATTTTATTTACGATAAATATTATTTGATATAAACGGCTTTTGAAAATAAAGTGAAAGTTGTAAGACCGCTCAAAGAAGACGAGAAAAAATACCGTTATAGGTAGGCAGTTGTTATAAGTTCCATATTAAGTGTTTCACTAGGCCATAAACGAGAAACAATGTTCATGCAGGAAAACAGAAGAAAATATATAAAGGCAGGTTGTAATTCTATACAGGTGGTTGCTATAGCAGGTGTGAACTGGTTTATTGAACTGGTTTACCATAAAAACACACCAAACGTGCAGTTTGAGAGCTGAAAACTGTTCAATTTACCAAAGGTGCATCCATATAGAAAAACCGCAGTGATATTTGATTAAAACACATTTTACTAGAATTTGATTACAAATACATTTGCTGTAAAATATGAAATAAAAATAAACAAAATATACATATTATTACTTATTTTGAGACGTTATGTTTCAAAGAAGAAATTCATAATCTGGATGTCATGACGTTTACATAAAACCCGGAAAGTAGAATAAATACATGGTCATGAATATCCCTACATTGGGTACACTATATCATGTAATTAAATATTGCACATTTTGTCAAAAATATGAAAAAAATTGTTAATAATATAGTACGAATTACAAGAAGTGACAAATGTACTAGGCCTATATTCAATGTCATGATATAGGCCTATGAAAATCTGTTTACAGTTTGATCACACACTGGAGCGAATTCAAGAATGCATTGTTTAAAATTAAGCAGTCTGACTATAGATGATATTGCTGAGAAATAGTACCTGGTAGTCCTTCAGAGAGAGAGGGGGGGGGGGGGGGGGGGTCATATGAAATACTTCTTTAGAATAACAATATAATTTCCAGTAAATGGCTTTGAACAGACTATAGACCGAATGTCATTGATCTGTAAGACGTTACATACCACTCATATATTCCACGCTCCAGGGTAGTGCGAAAATGACACCCATGGTCGCAAAATTACTGTCCAGTTGGAAAACCATAGGTGAAAGAAGTAACCCGAAAGATTTACTTGTACCGGCCTCTAGAAACAAGAATAAAAAGGTTGCAATTAAGACGACATGACGCCACGGGTCTGGCGGGGATTCATCGGCATCTATAACTATGCCTTGGACGTCGACCGACCGTAATTTGGACTGTTTCTTCTTCACCATAGTGTTAGCACTTCGAAATGTAGACAGAAAATGTATCCCTCTGGCATGGAGAATTCTTTAATAAAGTGACAAAAATACGGGCGGTTAGGGTCAGTGGAGCAATACGTACAGCCTAAAGTGAACCGTTGATACAAAAGGAGTCTATTCGAAATGATACAATAAAACCGACCTAACTGACTGGAGGATGACTTGGAATAAGGATTACTCCAGTTGGACTCTAGCATATGAACTTTGAGCGGTCACGTTTTACAACATGAAGAGAGAGAGAGAGAGTGAAGATTCCAACACCTAAAATATTATTTAACCTTTTTTAGTTCCAAGACGGAAATGGTTGAGTTGTGCATTGATCAATCTTTAACTACATACTTTAATAAACAGAAGTGTATTGAAAAGTCTGAGGCTCAGTGTCAAAACAGACATTGCTTTTACTAATTTGCCTTTGTTTTTGGAGCGCATTTCTCAAAACGGTATTTCGAGAGGCATGTATGTCAATATTTCAACTGGTGTTTTTTTTTCTTTTTATTTGATATATTGTCCAGATATTTGTAATTGGACGAAAGAAGTTCGTTAGGGAAATGCATTACGTTATGAAATGCAATAATTAAATACATCAGGAATTATTAGGGTTTTTTGAGGTTCATCTTCGAATTGTTTCCCCCCTTCTAAAATTGAGTTGGTTGGTCATCCGAAGTCGGTTATTCAGACGATAATTCAGCGGGGCTGTGGGGCTACCCCAGTTAATAATTTTTGCTAACCTTTTCATGACAGGAATGTTTTAAGGGCTAAATTGATCACATTTTGTTCTACAAATTGGCAACAACAGTATTTTTCTTTTAGTGCTACATGGTTTTAATAAATGTAATGTCTTTGAAAATAATATCATAGTTAGAAACTTTGTTGAAAATTTGAAAAAAATTGCCAATTTTTATCATATAACAGTGATTTTGAACCTCTCAATATATTACCAATTTAAGGATTTTAAAGCTTATTCTCCTTTTTAAAATTCCTTGCATCAAACGCAATATGGTCATGCAACAAAAATAGACATAGTGTGTGCAGAAAACTTTGCTCTTTCTACTCATGTATCTGGTATATTTTTTAGAGCTTTGAATCAAAAGTTATTGAGCCAAACCACAAAATGTGGCAATTGTCTTGAAAGGGTTAATAAATTTGCTTAAAAGTGACCTAGATCAAAAGAAGTGCCTCCCAGTACTCATTGTCTATAAAGTGTTGCTGAAAGGTAACTTGTCCATTACATAAACTTTCCTCCTCCTTTTCCAATTGTTATGTGCGTAGGCCTACAGAATGCAGAGCCCTGCATCCATATTTCTTTCTAAAACGGCTTTATATCTTGATCCTAATATAAGCATAATAATCTCTGTAAAGGCTAGTGAATAAAATGATCTGAACTATATACGGGGTGTCTAAAAAAATACAACGAGATTTTGATTGATATTAACTTAAGAAGTACTCATTCATCATCAGTTAAAATTCGTAGGTAATATTGTAGCAGCATCACCTAACTTTCATGTGAATTTCACAAGGATTTAAGCTAAAACAAGAAAGTTATAATTGTTTTTGTAAAACATACCATTTCCATATTATGTTACAAGGAGAAAGCTTTGAACAAAATCCGTGCACAATGAGCGTATATATACCTGTTGCATGAACATTTACGGCTAACTCTCAAATTAACTTCACTCCTTGTTACAAAAGGGATGTATAAGAATTAACATCAATGTAATTTACACAAATATTAAGATAATGTATAGATAATGTATAAATTTAGTATCTCTTTTACGGAAGGATATTGGCAATACGAAACAAAAGAAAAAGTGTGAGAAACAAACGGACGCGTCAAGCAATGGATATCATGAAATCAATGTTTCTTTGAAATAAATATTTGAAGAGTTGAATAAGTATTACATTTATCATTTCCATCTAAAACATTGTTTAGTTGTTTCCTATATGTATATACATTGCTTACAACACAATGGTTTAAATATGAATGAGTTGAAGAAGTATAAAGTAAATCACCAGTTTCTTCAAAAAAAATCAGGGGAATAGTTTCTTTTGCTTCTCATACTTAAAAGATATTTTAATGAAATATCATTCTAAAATATGTCAGTGGTGATTTCAACAAGAAATGGTGAGCTAGAATGGCTCAATAGACCGCTTCGGTAATGTATGCAAATTTTATGCAAACCTTTCAAACAAAGGTTGTTCTTGACAACCTCAAAGCTTGCCGGACATAGCAACAAATAATGTATGCAAACTGGATTCCAAGCATTGAGGCTCATTTAAAAAAGCAGGTTCATGGAATAGCTCGTCACTAGGTGCTCAGAGAATTATGTGCATAAATTTGTATACATTACAGAAGCGGTCTATTGGAGAGGTTTGTCGTGAAGTTCGGAAGTGACCTTATTGTGCACAGGTGTTATTTAATGCGCCCACCTTGAAACGTTTGGAAAATGGTACGTTTTACATATCACAGCTTTCTTGTTTTAGCATAATCCTTGTGAAATGCACATGAAAGTGAGGTGATGCCACCACATTATTACCTGCGAAATCTTCGTGCTAATGAATAAGTACTTTTAATAAAGATATTATCAATCAAAATCTCGTTTCACTTTTTTTTTTAGACACCCCGTATTGTTTGACTATTAGTTTCTGTTTAGTCCTTTACCAAGGAGTCAAGGCCGTACGCAGAAATTTTTTCCTGGGGGCAAGATGATCGCTTTTTATTATTGGATCATTTAAAAGTCTAAAACCCTATTTAAAAAAGGTATGATTTTGAAATTTCTGGGGGGGCAACTGCCCCCCCCCCCCCCCCCCCCCCCCCCCCCCCCCCCCCCGCTGCGTACGTCCTTGACCAAGGAGTTATGTGAAAACTGCTTGATTTTACTTGACCCTCTTTATTTGAACAAATAAAAAACACTTCCTTTTCTAAACTCGAATTCACGCTTGTGAAGTCACATGTACAAAGTCTAAGTGCTCTGTTACCAAAAAAGAGCACAGTGGATGCAAACGATAAACTAGACAGCACAGTTTGCATGCATTATTAAAACGCGTTATAAGCAATAAGGTCTTTGCTTACAATGATTCGCGTCTTTATGTATGGAACGTTAAAACGCGGGCAACCCAATCATTACGTGCTTTCTGAGGTTGGAGCAGACAAGTATAAGTTTCTTGGAAAGGGTTACACCAGCACCAAATGGCCCCTCGTCATTTCTTCAGAGCACAACATTCCGTATTTGTTGGACAATGAGGGTGACGGATACGTAAGTTTATGAATAAAGTTATGATATGATGTTGAAGACTTTATCCCCACCTGGTGTATTGGCCAAAGTGCCCCAGAGACTAGGGGCGGCAAACTTTGACCTTTTCCTGGAATGTTCGTCAGAACATGCTGGCAAACGTTAATTGTACGTCTTCCTGTTTTCTTTTCATGTTTTGTCACATTTAACGTGAGCAGCCTCTATCCCCACCCCCTCCCATAATTCCCTTAAAAGTTATTCAGCCATCGGAATAAATATTACTACATGGATAAGGAGCAATTTAAGAGAGAAGAGGAGGGTGCGGGCATGTCATCATGATAAAAAATAAGGAGTTAGTATATAACTTTATGGAGTAGGGCAAGCACGGTTTGTTGTTGGCGCTTTTTACAAGCGGTGGCATAATTATGTACGTGGAGGAGGCAAAGGGATGTTAGAGAATAATTATTATTACGATGTTGACGTAGAACAGGAAATTTAGTCATTTCGCAAGTCCTCCCAAATTCACTCAGAGAGGTAGGACGAAAATTTGTTGATCCATGCAACGGCATGCATGTCATGTTTAAGAGTATTTCAAGATGATAATTAATTGTTCTTCCTCCGAAATATAGATACAATTATATTTGGTCAATTAGATTGTGTATACTTTCAGAACATCAAAGGCGAAGTGTACGAGATTGACAACGATCTCCTAGCGCACATTGACCGATTCGAATGCTACCCCGATATCTATGGTCGCCGCAAGGTTGAAATTGTTATGGCCTCCGTGGAGACATATTCGCAGACGGACTCGAAAATCGCCTCAAAAGATGACTCAGAAGCTGATCCGAAAGCCGGTTCAAAAGCGGACTCCACAGAGGTTTCCAAAGCCGACTCAAAAGGCGACTCGAAAACCAACCCGAAAGCAGCCTCAAAAACGGACTGGCAAACCAACTCGACGGCCACCGATCGACCAGACCAAGAGAGAACGACAATGGAATGTTGGATCTACTTTCTCCCAGACCCTAGTCCTGGACTTCTGGAGTTGGAGAGGATGGAAGATTATGATAGTTATGGCGCCCACGGCAAACCCTATCGACCAATATACGTCCAGGACAAAGGCTGGGTTGGAGAACTGGACAAACCATCTTCATAAGCATCATAGTCAGGGCGCCCATCTACATTTTGGATGCAGGGGAGGGGCAATTGCGACTTAAATACATCTTACACAGTCGAAATATGAAATGTGCCTACTTGTTTGTCAAAATTCAAAATTAAATGCAATTAATTTTCAAATTATAATCTTGATTTAGCAATCACTGTTAGATGACGTTGTTAAAGTTTTACCACTTTAAAAGACGCCTCAAAAGAATTTGCATGTAATTCCTTTTGAAGAAAAAAAAAATCATTTTTCAAAATGTATTTATTTTTGTTTACCTCTCGACTTGATTTTTTAATCATTGGGGACAAAAAACAGAAACAGGAAAATGTAATAGTATGGTGAAATGAAGAAAAAAAATTGTGTGAGATCTCCACATTTTATCGCTTTTCTTCTTCTTAAATGTGATGCCAGATTGCATGAAATACCAATCACTTTTATTCTTCTTTTACTAAGGTAAATCAGTTATCAGTACTTCATTGCCTATGGTCTTTTCCTCTGTTAAACACATTCAATTTTTTCAAACTTTATCTTCATATGGTCCTGTTATGTTTTTTTATTATAACTGAGTGCCAACATTTTTTGTTTGTGGCTCAAATACCGTGGTTGTTTGGTTATTACTCTCGTATTTTGTCAAATAAATTGTAAAGAAAATTGCTATTTAAAAATTCGCTACTCAATCAAAACATTACTGAATCGTAGATTTGTAAAATCAGCACTGATTTTCTTATTTACTATATAAATCTATATACCTACCTATTATGCCTGTAGTCTTGACTACGGGACCCCTTCGAGAATTTATCACACATGAGTCACAATATTGTGCGCACCCCCCGTAATCCTATTGTCCCCTTCGCCACTCACGCGCGTCAACACGCTACGGCCATCTTCCTCTTTTGCGAGCAACCCCAAGAAGAAACATGTTGCTTGCAAGGTGCGGGGAAGGAGGGAGGGTCATAGGTAGGTATATAGATTTATATAGTAAATAAGAAAATCAGTGCTGATTTTACAAATTTACTGCAATAAATCATATATACCTACCTATTATGCCAGACCAGCGCCAACTCAAAGACCGGGAGGCATGTTTCGAGCAGAAGGGAATAGGATTACACCAAAGACTACAAAGAAGACACAGCGGCCTTCAAGGTGGCTGACGCAAACAAAGCTTCACCTGCGGGAACATCCCTAAGGTAGCAAGAAATGAAGGAATTGGACGAACGCCAATAAGCAGCCTTCAAAATATCAACAATCGCCACACCTTGAAACAGAGCCCAAGAAGTGCTGACACTACGAGTATCATGTGCACGAGGCTTACTGTCGGATAAAAGAGCCTCTGTGCCAGCGGCCCTAATAGCTTCAACGATCCACCTAGAGATGGAATCAAGAGAGGCAGGAGAAAAAGGCTCTCTAGTGATCAGGAACAACTGATCATCCTTACGATAAGACTTAGTCTTATCAATATACCATTTGAGAGCCCTTACAGGACACCAAACTTTGTCCTCACGCACCGAAGAAAAGTCAGAAAGCGGACAAAGAAAAATCTCAACAGGGCCAGAGGCAGCTGTCTGATTCTTGGCAATAAAAGAAGCCCTAGGAATCAATCTAACGCCTTTTCTCTCCCAGCGAACATGACCAGGAGTAAGACAGAGAGCATGAAGAGTACTGCGCCTCTGCCCAGAGGCAATAGCTACCAAAAAGAGCGTCTTAACCGTAAGATGATGAAGCGAAGCTTCACCTAACGGTTCGAAAGGAGGTTTCGCCAAGGCCTCCAGGACCTTAGGCAGACTCCAAGACGGCACTAACTTAGAAAAAGAAGGTCGTTTCAGAAAGAACGAACGAATCAAACCACTTAGTAGCGGGGAATTGGAAATCCCCGAACCATCTGAGAAACCCGAATGAATGGCCCCGATCGCCGAACGGTAGCCTCGGATAGTAGAGATAGATCTCCCTTTGTCAAATAACGAGATTAAGAAATCCGCAATTGAACCAATAGGAGCCTTAGAAGGGGTTTGATTTCTCTCTTTGCACCAAAGGAAAAAGACCAAGAGACGGGAATTGTAAATTTCCCTAGTAGAAACCCTACGACTGGACATTAAAAAGTCCGCGGCTCTATCAGAGAGACCCGACTGTCTTGCAGATTCCCTGACAGGGGCCAAGCAGTCAAATGAAGAGACTCCGGACTGTGGTGAAGAATCCCCGATAGAGGCTGCAACACCAGATCCGCTCTTAACGGGAGAACGAACGGTTGAGCCCTTAGGAGGCTCGTAAGTTCTGGAAACCAATTCCTCCGGGGCCAAAAGGGAGCTATTACAAGCACCCGCGCCCGATCTTCCCTGATTTTCCGCAAGACACGCGGAATCAGTTGGAAGGGAGGAAAGGCGAATCCCTGAAGGTTCTCCCAGCTGAGGGAGAAAGCATCGAGAGCCCATGCTCCCTGATCGCGAACACGGGAGCAATACTTCGGCAGCTGGTGATTTAGCACCGACGCAAATAGATCCACTTCCAGTGGACCTAGGCGACTGCGAATGCGGCAAAAGACCTCCGGATGGAGCGTCCATTCCAATGGAAGATACCTGCCCCGAGACAGAAAATCCGCAATGAGGTTTTCCCGACCGGGGATGAAAGAGGCCACGGGTGTGATTGCCATGCGACGACACCACCTCCACAGCTGAGCTGCTAGGGCATTCAGGGCAACCGAACGAGTGCCTCCCTGCCGATTGATATATGCCGCCACAGTAACATTGTCCGTGAGAATCAGAACCGAACGACTGAGAAGTCGACTTCTGAAATGGAGCAAGGTCAACAGAACTGCCATAAACTCCAGGACATTGATATGAGGAAGAGTCCCAAGATGAGACCAATCCCCCGCAACCGTGCTGCCGTTGCAGTGTCCTCCCCACCCCAACCGAGAGGCGTCCGTCGAAACCGATATCGACGGGAGAGGGGCAGTGAAGGACCTGCCTCGCTCGTCCAACAAGAGAGAAGAGACTTGATCCTTACTGGTACTGGAATCCAGACCAAAAGAGAGTCTTTTCCCGGCTTGAAGAACCTGAGGAGATGTCTCTGAAAGGGTCTCATGAGGAGCCGGCAGTCCTCTAGAACATCGACTAGACTGGCTAGATAACCTAGAAACTGAAGCCACTGTCTGGCCGTGACTCTTCTGGCCAGCAAGAGCTTGCGAGCCGCAGAGACAATGGTGAGAATCCTGTCTCGACTGGGCCGAGCCAACTGATTCCGTATGTCTAACACCGCCCCCAGAAAAACTCTGACCTTTCCCAATTTATTAGGAAACCTAAGTCTTGAGTAAGAGAGACGAGCAAACGAGTCTCGTCCAACAAACGATCGCGCGACTCCGCAAGGAGAAGCCAATCGTCCAGGTAACAAAACAACCGCAGGCCGCGACGCCTCAGAGAGGCCGCTAGCACCGCTACAACTTGAGTAAAAACCCGAGGGGCCGGGCGCAGCCCGAAGGGAAGAGCACGAAAACGATAAGTCTCCGAGAGGAAGGAGAACCCCAGAAGATCGCGGGATGCGCGATGAATGGGAATGTGAAAGTACGCGTCCTTGAGATCTATCGAGACCGCGTAGTCTTCCCTTTTGATCAACGGAAGAATGGAGGCAAGAGTCTCCATCCGAAAATGAACCGGAGGAATGAATTTGTTTATTCTTTTCAGGTTCAGTATCAAACGAAGTTTTCCCGAGCGCTTGGGAATAACGAAAATTGGAGAAAGGGAAAGAGACGGCCTGTCTCTTACCCTTTCTCTTTTCCAAAAGAGACTCGATCTCCTTTGAAGCATGAGATCGAGACAGGGCAGACATGGGAGGTGACCGAATTCTTATAGCCCCTCCGGGGAGCGAAGCGCAAAGATCTATGAAGAATCCGTCTCGCACGACGGAGAGAACAAACGCGTCCCCGGAGATGGCCTCCCAAGCGGGGAGAAACGAACGAAGTCGGCCACCTACCACATTCGGTCGAACAAGCGCTCGGGGAAAAACATCAAAACCCAGGCTTGGCCTTCTGCGAAGCCGTCGCCTTACCACGAGAACCTCTCGAAATGCCCCTGCCACGACTCCCTCTCCCGCGAGAAGGAGCTGGTTTTCAATATTAAACCAAAACTTATCCTCCGCCTTGAACGCAGCGGAGGTAAGCGGATTAGTCGCCCGCAAGCGACGACCAACCTCTAAAATCTCAGGAGAAAGAGTCTTAGCCTTGAAAAAGCTGTCTTGGTCCTGAGAACAGAAGGCGAAAGCCTTACCCTTAACCGCATTAGAGCGCTTAACCAACAGCGCGGCCTCAATGCGGTCATACTCCAGCTTGAAATCCTCCTCAAGAGCAATACCGTCAGAGGAATCCTGCTGCTTAAACCAACGCGAAGTCGAACCCTGCGCGCGGGTTGACTGAAATTCAGGGAGATATCTGGACAACAAAGCAATCGCTTCCACCCCACAGAGGGCGAGCGATTGAGACTCCGCCTGCCCAAGCGATTCAGAAACCGAAGCTTGAGAGGCCACCTCCAAATCTGGTTCCACCCGAGTGGAATGAGACAAAGAAACGCTAACAAAGGCCTCAGCAGGCAGAGCCCCGCATGGTTCAACAAAAGTCTCCTCGCCCGGCGGCGCCCCAAGGGCCGCGGGAATAGGAGGCACATGCGAATCCGACTCAGACAAAGACGAATCAATCACAAAAGGCTGATTAGACTCAAAGCGAGACCCCTGAATAGGGACAGAAGTCAGGGTTGAAGTAGCCAGTACAAAGGACCAACCCTGATTCTGAGCAAAAGCCCGCATCATGCTGAACATGTCAGCTTGAGAGGAGCTAGCTGGGTTAGCCAGGCCAGACGGGCAAGAGGCCGGCAAAGCCTTGCCACTTTTTGCCTTCTTCTTGGCCTTTTTCTTGGCTGGCTCGACAAGAGTCGTAGCCGAAACCCTTTTCTTAGAACGCTTAATCGGATTCGTTCGGATCTCCGAAGCCGCTTCGGAAACACGAACCGATCCCTCCGCGGAGGGGCGTTCACTTCCCATAAAGGGATTGGAGCGCTCATGGCGTAAGCCTAGAGAATCGCCCAAATCACCCATATTGGCTAAGCAAGAAGATGCAGTAGCCATGGGTTGGGAGCTAAAAGCTCCCAGTGCGGGGGCAGACCGAGATGACTCGGTATGTGCCCGATGACTACTAAAGGCGTGTGAACCCGCTATTGGACCGCTAGAAAGCGGCAATAGGGGAGCACTAGTAGTCACGCACTCAGGTGAAAACACCTGTTGCTCCGAAGAGCGTCCATAATTGTTAGCTCGAGCATTCCCATTAGCTGGCAATGTAGACAGCCCAGGAAGTACTCGTTCCCCCATATGGCGTTTGCCGGGGGCTAGGGTTTGAGAACCCAGACCAACATGGACTAAGCCCGTGGGTTGCCCTGCAGTAGTGGGGCGCGTCTCCCCTAACGGATCAGAGCGAGTGAACGCTACCGTACGGGAAACAACCGCCCCCCCCCCCCCCCCCCCCCCTCTGGTCTCAGCGACCGGGGGATTGGATTCGAGATATCCAAACCACTAGAATCTGACGCCACCCACCCCGAAACCACGGGCTTCGGAGTTGACAATCCCGACTCAGTTAAAGTAGAACTTTAATGATTTTAAATATTGGCTTAATACTTATTATTGCATAGATGGCATAAATTAAACAAGGTTATCCAAATTCAACGCTTGGAAACATTTGAAGTAATGATTATTATCAATTATAAAACGGTAAAATACAGCCCCCGATATAGCAGCTGAAGAGCTCCTCGAACGCTGCTGAGATATGTGACGACACACCATGGACCAGTCCTGTCTAAGCAGACGATGTCCCATAACATCTTACACATTTTTCAGAGCCTATATTTTGTCATCTCCTCTTCACTTATTTCTCTTCCTTCACTACCGTCAGTCTTAATGTTAGTCTGTTGCCTCACTCTTAACTTCGTGTATGGTATTATTTTGATGAAAAATGCAGCGTTAAAAAAATAAAGGAATCAGTCACTTGTAAACAAAATAAGACGCCATTGTATTTTCAGCTGCTTGCACCAGCACCGGGGCATGTTCGGCGTTTCAAGGGGGAACGAATACCATCCTGCTATTATTCGGAGGGCTTTTCAATTTGAAAGTGGGGTTTATTTCATTGATCATTGACCCTTCTCCTGTGTATTTACAATCAAACGGTTTTAGCTATCAGAATCGGTTTCACTTTCCCTTTATAATGGTGTGAAATAAGGTCATGTTTAAATACACCAAACTCTTTATAATTTGATAAATAATTGCATTGCAATTACGTTCATTCATTATAGGACGTCGTCTGCTTAAGCAGGATCGATCCCGAGTGTGACGACATCAAAACATCGCTATATTTCTGGCGAATCCTCGGATATTCCAGATGCCGAGAAGAGCTTTTATTTGTGTTGTTTTTATAATCATCAGATACGCAGTTGACATAAAACTTATACGATTGCCATCTGTAAGCTTCCCAGTTTCTAGTGATACATTAATTGCCATATTTGTGATTTTCTTTGAATAGCTACATTAACGCCACCCGTCCCGAAGCCGCAAGCTCCGAGACTGGCAAACTCTGCAAGGAAACACCACTAGGCAACTTACCCTTAGCCCTCCTCCCTCCCCCATGTACCGAAGTACTCGGGAGAGTTCTGGAAGGCCGAGTCGTCTTGCTAGACGACTCTTCGGAAGAAGCAGGTCTCCTTGACCTAGCTGCTTCTTCTTCCGAATCCATACCACTGCAATAAAACAGACAATAAAGTATACTTTTCAAAATAAGAAATACTTCAACTGAATGCAGTAAAATAAGGGTAAATTTTATTTGGGAGATACGCACAAAAGAATTTTCACAGCCAAAAAACCGTAAGAACAAACACCGAACCCAAAGGCTCGGTGACAAACGGAAACACCCGCAAACACACGGAAATATCTACGTGGGGCTGACCGTGAAAGAGAAAAATAAATGCCAAGAAAGGGAATCAAAAATCCCTTGCAATCGGCAAGAGTGACTACTAAAACACAAAGTACTATAATCTAAGCGAATATAGGTACCTAAAAGTGCTTTAAAGGGAAATTAACCTCAGCGTATGAATTAGCTTATTTTGAATGGTGTAGTATATGCCTCTTATTTGATACATGCAATTTCATGTAAAAACACAGGATATAGATATAAATCACTATTTTCCAGCCAAGTTATCGTCTGCTAGCAATAATAAGGGGGCTGCCATTACTTTATGTGTACACGAACATATTTTTCATCCCAAGTAAAATTTCCTTCATCGTTAACTTGTAATTGATTTTTAGAGGACAAATATATATTAGATAAAGTCACATATTCTGAAATGTAAGTTTAGTTTTATATATTTTTTAAAAGGTCTTAATTTGTTCATAAAAAATATACTTCATAAAAAATATACGTCAAGGACGGAGAATTGACGTCAAGGACGGAGACAATCGTAACAATACCAAAACAAAGCGAGGAATCTGCTTTACAGGATGGCTATTAGAACTCATGGGTCGTCAATTATCTAGGCCCATGGCCAATAACAATCGTAATACAATCAGAACAAAGCGACGTATCTGTTGTAAAGGTAGGCTATTATCAATGCATATGGTACCTAATGATCCGTGTCATGCACAAAATGGCAGCCTCCATGGAAAGACGTAGCAGACAATAGGTGCATCTAGAATATCACGTGGGGTTAATTGTCCTTTAACTATGCGAAAAAGCGCACCTAAAAGATACTATACGACCTGATTTCAGGAGCGCTGTGACTATACGTCCTATCTCGTTGGGGGCGAGCAAGAAAGAGGAAGATGGCCGTAGCGTGTTGACGCGCGTGAGTGGCGAAGGGGACAATAAGATTACGGGGGGTGCGCACAATATTGTGACTCATGTGTGATAAATTCTCGAAGGGGTCCCGTAGTCAAGACTACAGGCATAATAGGTAGGTATATATGATTTATTGCAGTAAATTAAGGGTAATCGTGGATTATATATAAAGAGTAAAAGGTAAATTAAGGGAGGTGATTACATGTATAACCTTTCAGCGAACACACACGCCCATACACACAACACCCACACGCTCCGATCGTAAACAACACACACCCACACACCACCACGCCCACACATACACACAGATGCACTCGCGCACAGGAAATCACCTCACACAACTTGTACAGTAAATCCCATTGTCAACACATTGCAATATACAAATAATCTTTTTAGATAAATCTGACTTCCAAATTTATTGGTGCATTTATACAAACACATGATCACTTTCCAATCATAAAATATAAAGAAGCACTTTCTCGGATGTGTAATTGAACAAGGAAAATATATGTTTTAAAATACATATTTAACTGTTGTCTCTTCGTCATCTGAATATATAGAAATGGTGAAATACAGTTGCACGTTCAGTAAAATTCCTCATTACGCTCATGAGAGAAAAATGTATATATTTACAAATCCATCGCTCTATGCCTGCAGACAAAGAACTGTATGTAAACACAGGCAGGCACATTAAAATCTCTGATAAAATAACAGAGTCCCGCACCAAGTCTATATAATATGAAACTCCTCCAATACTCCACACATGGTATACATAACACGTACAAAAATACACACGTACATACTGCACAACAAGAAAGGTACAATACACGCACTTAGACATTTCTTCCAATTTTTTTCCCTTTAGTTTCACAGTTTTTGAAGTAAATGTCATGACAGTATAGAGTTGAATGTGAGTACATTGGTTATTTCCGAGATCCTCCTGATGAAAAAAACATGATAAAAACTACTTTCGAAAAATAAACTCAAGACAATTTCAATAGCCCTGTCTATCACCTTTAGAAATGTGCGAACATTACAATCGCGTATTACATAATCCGAACCTGATTTCTATGGGCACTACAATAGGCCCTTGAGTTTATTTTTCGAAAGTAGTTTTTATCGTGTTAAAAGTACAACCTGCATATTTGGATTAAAAATACCGGTATGTCAAGTTCTCAGCGTTACTGTAGTCTGTTTACAATCAACACGTAACAACAATAAAAGCGAATGCTTACCCTTTTCCAATTTAAATACATCATAACACTACAGCGTTTCAAGGCAAAAGAACCCACTGGTGTATTGTAACTAAACTCAGGGACAAAATGATAAGATCATGAATTCAACTTCTCAACTGGAGATAGGGTGAATATGGCAGTAAGTACTTTAAGAGGTTACCTGACATACAATGATTCCCATTTGAACTTTGATTTTTTAAAAAGCCTTTTTTTTTTTTTAAAGGAATCTTAATACATTGGTAGAAAAAGTTTTGGATTAATGTTACTAAAGCATTTTCTACAAATGTAGAAGATTCAGAAAAAAATATAAAATAACGAAATTATTTTGATTGCTTTAATACCGAATGGACTACTTTAAACCATCGTTTTCTGTGAATATAATCGGCTTCTTTTAACGTATAAGTTACTGGAATCACAATTTGAAAGTTTTACACTTACTAAATCTAGCTCATCAACCCTGAAATACTTGTATACTTATATATTGGTGTTGTAGAGATACTAAGACAAAAAGAGTCCGGCAGAGAGAGAGAGAGAGAGAGAGAGAGGGGGGAGATATAGAGAGAGATGGGGAGATAGAGAGAGAGAGGGGGAGATATAGAGAAAGGGGGAGGGAGAGAGGGGGAGAGATGATGAGAAGACAGAGGGGGATAAGACTAAGATGGAAGGGTGGAGAGAAGGGGAGTGAGGGAAGAGGGCAAGAGGCATGAACGAAGGAGAGGGATAGGCAAATATAAAAAAACTAAACTTTATTCAAATTCATCCCTGTAAGCTTAGAATACAACATTTTTATAATACCATCATATTTTTCAGGAAATAATACTAGGTTTCCTCCACATTTGCTTCCCCAAACATTCGCAAAAGCAACATTCTTCTAACATGAGGAAGGTCGTTCACCTTTCCTAAGGCCTTTTGAGGTAAATCATGCTTTCCAGAACGAATGACATTTTGAACCATCATGTTACAGTACTTTCAGTACTTCAGTATACACATAATAAACAGTAACATTACAACATCGCCAAACCATTTAACAATACACAACTACATATTACAAACACCTTATATAAAAGATTCCCACCCTCCAAAACAAAAAAAAATAGAACTGCCAGAAATACATGTACATGTACACAGCAGTAACGAAATCACACACATCTTTTTCCCCCAACAAATCACACATTTACATAGGCAATGAAAATAGCGAGTAAGGTAACATTTTTCAGAAGCAGAAAATATGGATGGCAGACAACGCAGTACAATCTATATAGGGATGGCAGGATATAAACATTTTTGGTAGGAGGTGAAGACACATACATGAAGTGCCATGACTACCTTACAGTGACTAACATCAGAAGTAGGCACATGGGGACATGCCATATTATATTTCATACATGTAGCAGGCGTAACACAGAGGATTCTGAAATAATCGGCAAATATTTTGACAATGTGCCGTCATATATTTCATTGCAGGCATATTAGAATAGTATCATGAAATAATGAGCAAATACTTTGACAATGAAAAGTGCAAAGTTAAAAAAAAAAAAAAAAAAATACTTTTGTTCAAACCCATTGCAGATCATCATTTTTGTTCAGCTCGACATTTGTATGAAATCAATTTTAGCATATGCTTTAGTACAATATGGAACAGTGAATTATCAGTGTGAACATTTTTGTCACTTTGTATCAAAAATGAGGGATTGAATTAAGTAATGCATTCCCATTTTTACATAGATCCTTATGCAAAGGATTTACATCTCTTAATCATTGTTTTCTCCATTTCACAAAGAAATTATATTTTCGTGTATTTTATCAGTATATCACAGCAGATAAATCCTTGGGAAAGACAGGATCTAACAATGTTTTGAAAGTGCGAAATCGCTTGAGATTTTTCAAATACTTTCATGGTTTTCCTTTCATCACAATGAGGTAGAGGGTGCTATAGAAGAAAAAAAAGACCCACGTTTAATTGGCGAACTGGGGGGTTAGAAGTTAAAAGACATCAAGATGGGGGCAATATATAAACCCAGTGAAACTTATGTTAAAATACATGTACCTTCCATCTGGAATGTTAGAAAACAGAAAATGACAATGTTGAACCATACAGCAATAAAAATGTTGAAATAGGTCGTATAAAAAAAAAAATTATAATCATTTCCATTTCACAAGGGTGCTACAGGGTTCTAAGCATTTCATGAAAACAAGAATCCCTGGATTTGCCCCTGATAGAGATTCAAATTTCCAGCATTATTAAAGAGAAAGTTGAATTCTGGTCATGAGATTGAATTGTGAAAGAATTTGTCTCAAAGCTATTGGGAAAGGTTGATTATACAGCAAATAAGAATTGGTGTATGCTGTATGGTTTTGGAATCACCAAAATGATAGGAAATTAACCCAATCCTGCTGAGAGTCACATGCACTGCACACAGAAATGGGTATATGGGACTACACACAAATGTTTGGCCCGAACATGTTACCTGTTTCTTGTCATATTTTGAATGTGAGGGCATTAGGAGAGCAATCCTTTTCTGGGGACATTTCTACTATAATAATCTTCCAAACCAACATAAAAAGAAAGAGAGCTCACAAATTATTTTTTTACCTTTCCCAGAACTCAACCTTCTCTTTTAAAGGAGGCATTTCACCCATTAAAATGCCACCATAGCCTATCATCCAGTGGACAAACTGTTTGAATATGAGACAAAACATATAAAGAGACTGACTACTTTCTTTTAGGTCAAATGAAATTCCCTGATTTTTCTAAATTCCCTGACTGGAAAAAATGAAACTTATTTTCCCGATCTTCCTGGCTGTCCAGGATTGCTGGATACCCTGTGTTAGCAATGAAATTCCTAATACAATAAACTATGAGGTATACTGCCCTTCTGCAAGACATGCAAATAACTACAATCCAGCTCCAGAGGGCCTTTCTGCGTCTTAAGCCCACCGCGCACTATACGGTCGACTGTGATCCGATTTGGAAATAAATCACAATAGCTTTGTTTACAAATTTAATATGTGAATTGTTTCAGGTTTTGAACAATAATATGAATACTAAACATTGGAATTTAGTGGGCTATCAGCCTTATACCTGGAGTAAGTTCCAAATCAATTAAAATCGTAGACATTCGTAGGACTGATTTGACATCACGACGACTCAGAGCCGATTTGGCCATTCTTCCAAATAAAGCTCGCAATAAGCAGTAATTTTGATTTTATTATTTATATGATTTTTCAGAACCTGAATCAAAAATAGTTTATGTGCTTCAATGTTTATATCAAATTCTATCACAATTTCTTCCGAAATTGGATCGCAGACTGATCGTATAGTGTGTGGTTGGCATTAGCTGATGGAAGGTGGATAACCATATGTATGTTGAGGACTTCATCTCGGTCTACCTGATGCGCCGTTCTGCAACTCAAATTGCTGACTGTACACCCTTCTGCATCTCCCAAGACAGATGGAAGCAGTTGAATCCTACACTAAACTCTTACCATACTACTTTCTGCTTTTCACCTCATAAAGAACAGATATTGAAATCTGAATCCCGACTCTTCATGAAACACCCTTCTGCAAAAAACATCAACAAAGTGCTGTACCCAAACTAAAATCCTGAATATACATCCTTTTGCATCTCACCAAATAAGCTTTTTAACAACAAAACAAACCAAACTGTTAATAATGCCCATCTCCAAATCAGCGAATCAGTTTTCTTAACAATAAGCGCCCCTGTAGACTACACATCCTTATATATGTCACAATATGATACATATTTAGCCCTTAACCAACTTTTCCACGATATGCCCTTATGCATCTTGTTAAACACGAGATTAGAAGAATTCAACAAGAAATAAATGTTATCATTTTCACCTATCTTCAACGAAAAAATGCAATAATTTTTCAATTCATAACCTCAACAATGCTTTGATTACATGCATGTAGACACAGGCAAACCTGAACTCCATTTAACATATCACTTCTAATTTGCATCCTTTTATAACAAAAAAAATAAAAGCCTATGTTCTTTCCTTACGAGATCCATCGATAATGAAAAAATTCAAACTGAATTCTTTAAAAAAAAACAGCCATTGAGTCAAAGAAAGTTAAGTCAATGGGTCATCATATATAATATCTCTAGAAATATCCCTCATGAAGAAAATTTCTTTTAACCATCTGTCTTCATCAATCTCTGTTTCTTCATTAAAAATAGTAAATATATTGTCACACACATAAATACATGTATACCATTCACACAATGCCCTTTGTAGCTCAAGTAGAAAGCTTTAGTACCTGATCAGCTTTAAAAATGAGATTTGATAAGGACTGTTGACTACCTGTGTGCTATTATAGCTGAAGGGCAGTAAAGGCAATTACTTAAATAACGGTCTTCTGCCGGGCACATAACAGAACTTCTTAAATGCTTTCCTAAACTATGACTTTATAGTTTCGACCATTCCTAATTCAAACTTAATAGTGCCAACTATTTCCAAATTTAAAAAAGGTTACTGAAAATGAAAACCTTGCAGTGAGGAACCAGATACCAAATACTACATTTTGCAATTGCTTATTGGACTGCAAGAATCAGATTTCATACCGAAAACCATTGAATACAACATAACTGCTTTCCTAAAGCCCTATTACAAGCCTGGTTTACATATCAAAGCCCACTGAATGTATCATGAAACACTGCATAAGACACTTTTCATGTTAATTTATTTTGCCAATAGGAAGGAACCTTTTTTCATTTAAGATGAAACAAATACAGAATCATATAACTGTAGCTACATTTATCTAAACCTCTTATATGACAGCTGCACTGGACATTTTAAGTCCAAAATGTAAATTTTATCTTCTCAAATTAGGTTATCAAATACTTCCAAGCAAAATAATCTTTTGAATAAAATGCTGTGTTTTTTTCCAACATCTTGCAACTTGTAAAGAAAACAGTTTCCATACATAGAATCTAAAAATGCACCAATGTCTTCAAAACTTTGTTTCTTCACACCAAACAAATAAAAATCTTTTGTAAATTCAAATGCATTTCATTACCCTACAAATACTGAATTTCTAACCTTTAAAATCAGTTTCATTTTCAATTCAATAGTTAAAGACTCTATTTCCAGCTATTTCTCAACAATATTGCACAAAATATTTCCAAGTCAGATCACATAATAAAATTTTTTGATTCAAAGATAAATGTTATTTTTTTCAATTTATATATATATATATTTATTTTAAGGCTAGTTTTATTTTTCATTACAAGGTGCGGAACCCACATCACTTCCTCGTTTCTAAACCCTAAATACACATGACAGGAATACTGACTCTGAGAAAAAAAAACAGTTTTAAGCCCATGTACAGTAATGACAAGATCATAATTATAGGAAATGTAAGCTATGCTGATCATATTTTAGATACAGACAACTTCCAGAAAGGGGTTATATTGAAACCTACTGGGAAAAAATCTGAGAAGAGTTACAAAATTAATGAAAACACAAGATATATCTTGTGTGTAGATAAATTTCTACAAGTCCAATCACTTAGACCAGTGAAAACCAGTTTAACTATTTGACCTTAGTATGTTACTAGGGTTAGGGTTAGGGTTAGGGTCTTGTAAGTAACATACCAAGGTCAAATAGTTATACTGGTTTTCACTGGTCCAAGTGATTGGACTTGTAGATAAATCTATGTACAAATTGTAATTTGCACATAGATTTAGAGATCATGAACTGGGAGTGAACAGTATATTTCACCTTTAATACTTCAAATACACTATTTTCTAGCAGTTGTTTTAGATCACATAAATGTTAAAACTGCGAGTATCTCCCTATTCATCAACTAAAGTCAAACAAATCTGACAGGAAGGTGTTTTTTTTTTGCGTGTGTGCGAGTGTGTAGGGGGGGGGGGGAGGGACTAACCAAAACTGTACATGGGCTTTAAACTACCGGTACTGTATTAAGATACAGAGGCACTTGATTCCTTTGCACCTTTGGTATCACCTACTTAGATTATCCCATCTTCTTGTAAAGGCACTGTAAAACCTCCACCACTACCACCATCTCACCTACAAAAATGTCCCTCTATAGAAAGAGTTGGGACAGGGACATCAGATTATTTTTGGAAACAAAATGGTGCTCAAATTCCTTCTTTTTGGACTTACGGTTGCTTATAACGTTGAATGGATATGTTGTCTAATAGTGGAAACAAAATAGCATGCATATCACAAGTTAACATTACGTTGCCCTCTCTGACAAAAGGAAACAATTCATTACTTGCACAAAATTATATTGTTAAGAAAACTTGTTAAGAAAGTGTTTCCCAAAGAACTAGAGCAATTGTACAATAGTAAGAAGTGGACACATAATCAAGCATTTTCCCTAGAGAATTAGACTATTTCAAATTTTTATTTGCTTCCTTTGGTCAAAAATGGTCAGTATAGTCCTAAAATCACTCTTTGACTTTCAAATCAACCAGTCTAAATTAAGAAGCTCGTGTGTATTCATTTCACAGTCAGGATGCTTGAAAATTCAAAGGGTGGTTACACCCAGGAACTGATAGGAACACTACAAATGAAAAGTAATCATGATAATTCGACATACCCCACGGAGCACTTTTAACATAAGTTTCAAGGTGATGTATAGCAATAATAGAAAATCAGAAGAAAAATACAAATACAATTACAGAATATAAATGTAGCTGGAATATAAGTAATATTAGAGCTTCGGTAGGGATAAGGTTTGGAGGTATGAAGGTGCTAATCCATTTCTGATTTTGAAAAACAATAAGCAGAACAACTTGAAAGAAGAGCTTTAACCAGAGACCTCGAAGACAATTGCTAGTATACCAGTCAGTTTACATAACATGTTGAAACTGAGGATCATTTCATTGATTCCACTGGCATTAAATCTTTCCACTTTTCTTATTTCCTACTAAAGATATAATTCCTTTCAAATCATGTTTACCAAGCTCATAGTAAAAAATGCAACATGATTACACTTATCTATGAGCAAACACTATCAGTTCTATGCCTGGTTGTCTTGAAGATATAATAATAATTTTCACCCCAAAAAAAGTCATGAAAGGTTACTACAGTAAAAGCACTCAAAGGAGACAAAATTAACAGTCTTTATAAGCAGGTGGTCTTCATGTACAAGTTCCTTTAGTACATGTTTCAATGAAAGAAAAAAAAAATTAAAGGGAAACAAAAAATGTGATCTTTGCAGGTAGCTGCTAAAGCAGGTTTTTCTAGCTGTACTCAATCCTAGCATCGTTTGTACATCTGCATGGTATAGGGATTTGCATTACATCTACACAGAAAGAGCGATAAAAAAAAAACTGTAGACGAAGCAACAAGTACTACTGACGGACCGATTGGCACTTTTCCGATTGAACGAGATGGAACAGACATGATTTCATTGGTTACTTTTGGCTCGACACGATGACTGCGGAAATGTAGAAAGCGTCGAGTAAAGTACTTCACTTGAGAAAATGAACACAACCACTGACACATGTTTGAAGGTAGCTTGGATATAACACCCCACCAAACGTAGAAAGCGTACAGTAGTCCACTCTAAGCGGATGAACACATGCACCCACACATGTCTGGACATAACACTTCACCATGTCCAGGACATAAAAACATGAATTCTTTGGTGCCTGCAATCCTAAAATAGTCATTGAGTGGTGCGGTGGAAAAGGCCTCCGATCCATTCTCTGCATGCATTCAGGGTCACAACATAGCCAAGGTTCGCATCTGATTCAACATATACTGGATCGGCTTTCAGTGTAGAAAGGACATTTCCTCCAATATCTCTTCCATTGCAAAATCAATGCACACACAGCGGTGTCTAATGCATGAAATACATCCATAGCTCCATGCAACATATAAGAGCACCTTTGAAATCCATGGGGAGATCCACAGGAGGTAGCCACGCACTCCTCCTCAATGGGGAGATCCACAGGGGGTAGCCACGCACTCCTATAAAGTGTCTTGCCCTTCTGAGGGCTGAATGTATTGGTCGTTGCCCATGTCCAGAGTCGCAAGTCCTAGGCACGAGAGGTCCTGCATGGGCACGGCCTGCACCCCTGGGGGCATTGTCATTGAGGAGTGCATTGTAGGCTGGGGTAAGGAGTGGCAATTCATGGATTGTTGGGGGTGGTGCTGTTGGGGCGGGGCCACCTGTTGGTGGGGTGGGGCAGTATTGTTAGTCCTGTGAGGAGTAAGGGTCTCACGATGCGATGATTGTCCGCTGGTGGAGGGATACTGATGTGTAGGATGCATAGCAAACGGAGCCCTTGTTGCTGACTGCAAAGAGAAAAATAAGTAGAACAAGAATTAAAACAGTTGAGGTCTTTATTTGATCCAATTTCATCTTTGTAAATTTTCTTTCTTTTAGCATGTATTTTACTTTGTCAGATATAAATAGTAATTACATTGATTTAATACAAGGCCTTTCCGTAAAACCGCAAATGCTTTAATTGAAAGCCTCATGAATTAATAGTAATAACTTGAATGAAAATGGGCATCAATAGAACCATATTACATAACCATTATACTTTTAATTTTAATTTTTAGGAACAAAATAATAAACACAAATCTATCAAAGCATTTTAATAATTGCAAGTCTATATAAAATACTTTAAATGGATCATTAGACAGTTCAAAGCAAAAGATTGATGAAGTATTATTTGGAGAGGTATTATACTTTTTTGTTTTATTGTACCATTCTTAATAATTTCGATTGATTTTGATTCCAAACCCAAATAAGCCTTCCATTCAGAGACATTTGGGCAACTGGTCCACATTTTCCATAGTTTGGAGCCAGGTTGGGTTTATCCTGAGACAGAGGCCATCAATACCAAACAAATTTTATTTCAATGATCGTATATTTGTTCGCACGTTATCAGATTTGATGCAGAATTGTGGCAGTTGTTGTTAATAACAAAGTTTTATGAAACGTGGTCCAGGTCTAACCTGTAAGGCATTACTCGGCAAATCAAGGAGGTTGGATGCGTTACAAGGCCACATAGCCCCAGTAGACAGCTGTTGTTAGGGACAGCATGCAGAGATAGGTAGGTAGATAGAGAGATAGACAAGCACAAGATGGTGTTAGGGGTTGGTTAGATGCAAGGTAGAAAATCAGTCAGGTTATTACAGACTTTCTTGATTCCGTATCCAAGGCAACAAGTCAGACAATGTCTTCATTTGCGTATCCCCGTACTTCGAACTTAAAAGTTCATTATTCTTCCATTCTCTGCCACATCATTGCAGTCATTTATCAAATCGGAAAAAGATAATTCTTTGTAAATATCTTTTTCATCTCTGTGATAAAAAGTAGGTTGTCAGTATTGCTAACAATAAAAAAGCTTTCCATATTTGCAAATCCAGAAAGATAATTCTTTATGTCTTTTCCCCTCTGTGATAAAACATGTTCTCAAAATTACAAAAGATATATAGAGCATTTGTGCCTTATGCAATATTATGGTTTTTAAAGACATCGTATGTTACCGAAACATTTCTTCAGTAGTGACTACGGCCATTTCCACGGAATCAAGAAACTCTCTAAAACAGCAATCAGAAATCGAAGCTGATTGACATTAAACATGATTAAGGTTTGATTCTTTGTACAATTATACTCGAACAATTCAATCTTAAACATGACTAAGAACTACTTTTGTAGAGAATGACTATCGCATGTACATTTCAAAATTGAAGATCAGCTCTACCTTTACTCTCCAAATACTTTTTAGCGTAAACGTATGCTTCTATAAAACTGATTTCTATCAATTTATAAGTTTCATTCCATATTCAACATGCAGCCAAAATCATCTATAATTTCCTGAATATATTCAATTAAGAACACCTACTTCATGTTTTCTGGGAAGATACTTACAAAGCAAGCTTCTCGTTTGTACTGACTTGACAGCAAAAAAGTGTGCTGTTTTTCATAAATGTAATCTACGCTTTGAAAACAGAATTTCTCACATTTTGCTATATGAATCAGCCTCGATATCAGTCGTAAAATATAAGACTACTATTTAAATAGGATGGAGAAGGTTAACATACACCAAACAAAATGAATATTAATAGTAAGACTACTCTAGGCATTGTGATCAAACACAGAGATTACAAGAAGAATTAATATCTGAAAGGCATGGACATCTGTCACAAGGGGAAGAGTTGCCAGGATGCTTTATTTAAATACTGAATGTAATTAAGCCTTCTTAATGATCAATTTCTGTCAGGGCATTTAAGATATTTGAATATCCCAACCATTTTTTGTTCTTGTGTGAATTGTTTGAAAAATTGATGGAAGAAGTGGTATTTGTGTTTCTATCAATCAAAGCTTAAGCTTATTAAATGATTTGCATATTCAAATATTGGTCTTAGGCCCATTGGTAAAATATTTCCACCCTTTATTCCTGTAAAATAATAAGCTTTGACATAAAAATGCAAAAACTGTAAAAAAAATGCAAAAAATTGTAAAATAAAAATGAAATTTAGTTATCCTTCAGATTATGACCACTAAATAGTAAAATCAGTATTTTGCTAGTCTCCTGACTACGCAAGCCAATCGAGCATTTAAACACAAAAAGTCACATATATAGTGCGCACCCCCCCGCCCCCCCCCATTTCTTATTGCCCTCTCCTTCCTCACGCACCCACATGAATGCGCACAGCCATCTTCCTCTATTGCAAGCAGCCCGAAGACAGGACATGTTGCTGGCTAGGATAGGGGTAGATGGGAGGGTCATAGGTAGGTATATAGATTTATTTAGCAAATAAGAAAAAGAGTACTGATTTTACAAATTTACTGCAATAAATCAATATACCTACCTATTTTGCTAGACTAACACCAATTAAAAACCAGGAGGCATGTCTTAACAGAGGAAGGGAATAAAGGGATCAAAGGGAAGACACTGCCGCCTTCAAGGTAGCTGACGCGAAAGACTCCCCTCCTGCAGAAACATCCTTTAGATAGCAGGATATGAAAGAATTGGTGGAACGCCAATAGGCAGCCCTCAAAATGTCATGAAGCGTTATCCCCTGAAAAAGGGTCCAGGAGGTGCTCACACTTCGTGTGTCATGAGCACGGGGCTTACCTCCCGTCGTCAAAGCCTCTAGGTCAGCGGCCTGAACGGCTCCGATGCTCCATCTAGAGATGGTGTCCAGAGAAGCTGGAGAGAAAGGCTCTTGGGTGATCAAAGAGAGTTCATCGTCCTTGCGGCAGGACTTAGTCTTGTCGATATACCATTTTAAGGCCCTAACAAGGCACCACACCTTATCCTCTCGCACCGAAGAATGATCGAATAAGGGGCAAAGAAAAATCTTGACAGGACCGGAAGAAGCTGTCTGGTTCTTAGCAATGAAAGAGGCCTTTGGGAAAAGGCGAACACCCTGTCTCTCCCAACGAATATGGCCGGGAGTGAGACAAAGGGTGTGAAGAGTACTACGTCTCTTGCAAGTAGCTATGGCCATCAGAAAGAGTGTCTTCACTGTAAGGTGATGAATAGATGCATTGCACATGGGTTTAAAAGGAGGTTTGGCAAGAGCTGCAACCGTAATGTTGTCCGTGAGGATAAGCACTGACCGACGGAGCAACCGTCTCTTGAAATGCAGCAGAGTTAAGAAAACTACCAACAGTTCCAGGACATTGATATAGGGTAAACTCACTAAGTGAGACCAATTTCCCCAGAGACCATGCTGCCGTTGCAATGGCCGCCCCACCCCAGCAGAGAGGCATCCGTCGAGACTGAAATCGACGGAACGGGGGCTCTGAGTGGCTTGCCCCGTGCAAGGAAGACAATGTCTGTCCAGCGGGTAAGAAGGGATTTTATATACCTCGGAATTGGAATCCAAGTCGAGAGGGGATCCCTGCACGGTCGGAAGTACTGGAGAAGATGTCTCTGAAAAGGCCTCATGAGGAGCCTGCAGTCTACGAGAACATCCACCAGACTGGCTAGATAACCTACGAATTGGAGCCATTGTCTGGCCCTGACCCTTCTGGCTGTGAGTAGCTAATTGGCGGCCGAGATGATAGTCTGATTTCTGTCTTGACTGGGCCGTGCTAACTGGTTCAGCGTCTCTGGAGGTGGCCTCCCAGGCTGGGAGGAAGTGTTGAAGTCGACCACCGAACATGTCTGACAGAACAAGCGCTCGGGGGAAGCCCGTCAAAAGCTAGACTTAGCTTGCGGACCAGACCTCAAGTAGCCCCTATAAGAGCCGCAGGCGCAGGAAGGGTGACGGTCACCCGACGGTGTTGTCCCGAATCGGGAACAGTGACCCAGTGCTGGTTATCAGGGTTTATGGAACTGCTTAGCCAACTCGGCTGCTTGTTTCTGTGCATCAATTTCTTTTTGGAACACTGTGTCGAACTGGCCATCAAAAAGAAAGGACCCCCGGGAGGGGATGTTCTGGAGGAGCGACAGCATGTCCCGCTCCTTAACCTCAAGGGCGGCAAGGGCCAAAGACCTGCAGCGGAAAGTGACCGCAGCGGCCGCATCAGAGAGTTGAGACCACTGCAAACCAGCAAGGGTGAGCAGTAGGTCGTCGATCATGAACTTATCCCTTTTGGTGATATTTAACTCGTCAGCTCTAGCTCTGAGATTAGACAGAGATCTTTGAAAGGCCGCAAGGCGCATGCCACCTCGGATCCTAGCGGCAATGCCGGCCCACTGGCTATTTTCATTCTTGAAACCAGAAGATCTAAGGGGGTTAGAGACGCCCTAAAGCGCTGTCCCACCACCAAAATCTTCTGGGAGAGAAACTTGACTTTGAAAAAGCCGTCATATTCTTCAGGTCTTAAGGCAAAGGCTTGTCCGAGACAATCTGAGCCGCAACGCGGTCATACTCCCCTATAACATCTTCAGTGAGGGGAATTCCTGAAGATGGAGTCTGCTGTCTAAACAACACAGACGACTGGCAATGGCTGGAAGGGGCTGGCTGGTAATACCCCCATCTTACGAGAAGGCGATTCCGCTGCGATCATCACAAAGCGCGGTGGATCGTGGCTTGAGCTTCTTCAATCTTCTCCGTCGTATCTTGAGCCTTGCTGAAGCGTCAATGATCGCCACCATCTTCCTTGTCGCCACAAATTTTGAACATGTTCAAAACTTCCGTAGCGAGAGCGCCGAGGTCGCAAAGCACGCCACAATCGTCTCAAGAGCGTATTAAAAGCGACATGTCCGTAGCTCTAACGTATCAGCATCGCCTTAAGCGTACTTCAAGCGCATTGGAAGCGGCTCCTCTCACCGGTGCTTTCAGGCCCGTTCCCAAGACGATACTACCACGCTGCTTACGTTAACAACACGATGGACTCGCGCTTGGCACGCTTCAAACCGCTTCCGCCGCGACGCGACATTATTTGAATGGTGCTTGGAGCGCGCTCCCATCACGCTGAAGGCGTACGCGCTGCGCTTTTTCAGCGCTCGCGCTGCGCTGCTACCGATTAGGCTGAGATGGCGCAACGACCATCCACGCTGCTATAAATCTTGGTCGGAGGCTGGCAATCGACTGAAGAAATGTCATCTTTCCCACTTTATATGATGATCGTTTGAAATCGTCGCAAGAGCCCAGCATGAGCGTATCACAGTCGCCCCTTTCGTAGCAGCACTGTAGCGAGGTCTTAATAAGCGTATGAGCCTCGTAATACCATGGTCTTGAGCGCAGAAGCAGCGCCCCTCATCGTCCTCGAAATGGGGCAAGAAGGCAGCAGCGCCGCACTATCATCGTATTACCATTGTCTCCAGCGCAGGTAGATCGCAGCGACGCTGCAGCGCAATCGCCGCGCAGGCCAAATATGTAGTTGGAGGGCGATTCTGCCATGCTTTGCAAAATTTTCACAGATCGCCATGGTCGCCATGATCGCCTTTCTCGTGAGATGGGGGCATAAGTGCCAATAGGACAATAGCTTCAGCCCCACAATGGGGCTGAGACTCGGTCGAATCAGGCAGAGTCAAGACCGATTCGGACACAGAGGATTCCTGAGAAATCGACTCCGAGTCAGGCCACACCTGGTCTGCATGAGGCACCTGGGGCTCAGGCCGGGAGAACCCGACCTCTGAAGAGGGGTAGACGCAGGGGCTGCGGTTTCCGCCAAGAGAGACCAGCCCTGCTGCTGAGCGAAAACCCGCATAAGCTTGAGTAGCTCAGAACTTGAAGGCTCTGAAGGGGAAGCAGTGGGCAAAGCCTCGCCTTTCTTAGTCCCTTTGTACTTTGGCTTCTTCTTATTGGGCTCAACAGAAGCTAGAGCCGCTGCCCGCTTCTTGGGGCGCTTGGCAGGCAAATCGGTTGCATTGCCTCGCACCTATGGCGTGCCTCAAGGCTCTGTGGGAGGTCCGACCCTCTTTTCGATTTATTTGATAGGATTGCGGCAAGTCTTAGTTCATCACGGTATTGATTATCACATATATGCTGATGATATCCAACTAATGATTTCCTTCAAGAGCAATCAACCTGCTGCTGAAAGCGCGATGAACCGCCTCAAGTCATGTACGGCTGACATCCAAAAATGGATGTTTTCACACTCTCTCAAACTAAATACTGATAAGTGTGAATTCCTTATATTTGGTTCCAAAGCACAACGTAGCAAAATTTCCATCAACTCGATCTCATTTTCCAATCATACCATCAATTTATCTGATTCTTGCCGCAATCTCGGTTTTATGTTTGATTCACACATGACAATGTCTAATCAAATTTCACACATGTGCAGATCAATTAGATACCATTTGCGTAACATAGGTTTTATTAGGAAATATTTGTCTAAGTCGGCAACCGAAAAGTTAGTTCATGCCTTGATTTCATCCCGGTTGGATTTTGGAAATGCCCTTCTTGTCAATTTACCCCAGACTTTACTATCCAAGCTCCAGAAACTGCAAAATGCTGCAGCACGCATTGTGTCGTTATCCTCCAAACGCACTCACATTACTCCAATTTTACGCTCCTTACATTGGCTACCTGTGAAGGACTGCATCACCTTTAAGATTCTGCTGCTTACCTTTCATTGTATTCATGGCACTGCTCCTCAATATAATATTTCACTTATTAAGCGCTACACCCCAACAAGATCACTTCGTTCTTCCTCTTCTGGCCTTCTCAATATACCCAAAGTATCTAAAACCTGGGGGGAACGATCATATTCATACACAAGCCCGACCTTTTGGAATAGCCTACCTGAAGACATAAAAAGTTGTTCGACCTCATTGTCCTTTAAAAAACTTCTAAAAACTTTGCTATTCTCTTCTTAGCTACTTTTCTTCTTGAATGCGCCTTGAGCACTCCACAGAGTGGATTTGGCGCTATATAAATCACATTATTATTATTATTATTACTTCGGGCAGCTTCCCATTTCGAAATCTGAAAAAGAGTCAACACCTCCATACACGGATGCCCGGCTACCAATAGGGGAGGGACCCCCGATATCGGAGCTCTGCCTGTAGCTAGTGAAGGGCGCTTTGGGTTTGACTCAGTAGTCACGCACCCACTACCCGAGAGGCCAATGATATCGGTTGTGAGATGAATTGCGGGCGAGAACTGGGGCGAAGCACCAGTAGTCGCGCTCCCAACCAGCAAGGGCTGGTGGGTGACCGCAACTCGCCCCACAGAACTGGTACGAACCTTCCCTTGTGGTTGATTCAACCGGGAAGCACTCGTCCCCCCCATCTGGTTGAAACACCGGGAGTTAAGGTGTGAAACACCCAGACCAGTATGCTGTGCGGTGCCCGTGCTATGGCTTTTAGTAGCACGAGCAATCCCATGTATGGTTGGTTCAACCAGGAAGAACTCGCCGCCTCCTTTCTGGTCGCTTTGACCTCGGGCTCGTTAGCACTGTGAGGTAGGGTAGACGATTTTTGAGAGCCAGCACTGGGCAACTTACCTGCAGCCACCCGCACACCCCCGGACACAATCGCAAACGGAATCGGAGCACAACAATAGCAGCACACACGAAAGAGTCTATGTCGGGCTGGTCAAAAACAAGGAAGAAATGCCTTATGAAAAGAGAAGTAATTTCTCCCTAAAATGAAAATGTGACTAAAAATTTATGACAGTACAAATATCACAAAGGTAATAATGTACGAAAATAAGACGATAATCGCTTATCGCGTCAAAATAGAGGTAAAACCCCAAATGTTATAGAACGCAAAAGACTTATCTACATGTATTTTCTTCGATGGCTGTGAGCAGAAAAGAGGCCGTGCACATTCATGTGGGGGCATGAGGAAGGAAAGGACAATAGGGAAGCTGGGGGGTGCGCACTATATATGTGACTTTCTGTGTTTAAATGCTTGATTGTCTTGCGTAGTCGGGAGATTTATTGCAGTAAATTCTCCTTTCAAGTTTAATAGTAAAAACAAGATGAGGTTAGTTAACATGATAATAATCAATAGTTTAAACAGTAGTTAGGATGTTGGAACAGAAACTAGATTAAAAATCACAGAGAAAGATTTGATACTTAAAGATAACCTTCATTAAGGGTTTAATATCAATAAAAACACTGATGTATTTTGCGAACTGGTAATTAAGAACGAGAAGGGGATTGAAATAAATAATTGAACACAGGGTTAGCACCCTTCTGGCTCTCAACAGACAATAAGATAAAACAGAGTTTAGGAAAAGCTCTAATTTCATGCAGAAGGCAATCATCGACGACAAGATTTCTAAGAACAGCAGAGTACTAATCTATTGTCACAAACCTTTGCCCACTTTTGTGGGCAGCTACTTGCCTGGTGCTGAACAAGTTGTTCCATGGACATCGCCTCATGTGTTGCAGACTGTGGTGGGTGTTGTTGTTGCTGCTGTTGCTGCAATTGCTGCTGATGTTGCTGGGGCTGTTGTGGCGAGTGCTGGGGTTGCTGGCTCCTCGGCGGCTCCAGCTGGTTCAATCCTGGTGCAGGCATGATAGCCGCCTGCCCCTGCCCCTGGACAGGTGCACTGGAAGGGGTGGGTGTGGCCTGACCGGACCCTATGGGGGTACCTTTGGTCCCCATGAGCTGCTCTTGTTGCTGGATAAACATCTGACCCAGCATGGGATGGTGCTGCATCATCAGCTGTTGGGCCATCATGAGCTGCTGCTGAACCTACAAACACAAAAAGAAGTGTTCATAATTTCTGACATCATAGAAACAATTATATTAGTCAAGCGATTTTCGATGTGAAACAAAAAACAACATACAGAACTAAGGCTCCAAAATAATTAAAAGCTTAATGCCTCTTGAACCAATTAAAATATGACACAAACATTTTTTTTCTAGTAACATATAGCTCAGGTTTCCCCCGAGTTCTATGACAAGAGAGATGTTGCGAATTTAATTTAATTTTAATATACATGTAGGTATAAATGCCCACAATTTTTTCTTCTTCTCTTCTTAAGAACCATTCGGTATGCTGTGTTCTTTCTATGTTCTTTCTTGAAATGTTCTCTCAGAGAATTCGCTTGCAGCCACTTCCAAATGGTCCCACTAGGTCTGTAGAATCCATTACTACTTATAAAAAAATTAAAATAAAAGGCAAACTAGTGAACATTGTCTTGAAGAGCAGATGATTGCATAAAGAGATATGACTTACCTGTTGCAGTTCTTGTTGTTGAAGAAGGATAGCATCCTGAAGCTTATGATGCCTCATCATTAATTGCTCTTGGAGTTTTAACTGGATAACAGTGATCTGTTGAGGTGTCAGGTTGCTATCTGATGATGCAGGCTGTAACAATAAAATCCAAAAAAGAAGAATGCTACTAACAAGAACAATAATAACATCATTATAATCATTATTATTATCATTATCTTATTCCTATCCTACTCATGCTAAGAATGCTAATAACAACAATAATATTATAATCATTATCGTTATTATTATCATCTTACTCTTATCCTACTCATGTCTTACTCTCTTTATACTGTACACTAATCCTACCATACTTAAACTATGTAATCCTTGCATAGGGGAATAGTGGTAAATCTCATATCAATCAACTTCTACTTGTACAAAAACGGGCTATTAGAATAATCAATAATACATATTTTCGTACCCACACAACCCAACTCTTCCACTCGTGTACTACTCTTAAGATTCACAAACTATTTACATATAATCTAGGAATATTCATGTTTCAACTCACAAAGCATGAACTTCCTAACCTGGTATATTCAATGTTTGTTAGTCACTTCACTCCTATCCAACCAGACAAAGCCATTCTTATCACCTTCCACATACTTGAACAGCTTTTGCACACAATACAATTATATTTACAGGACCAAAACTGTGAAATGACCTCCCCCAAGACTTATCTAATACCGGCTCACTGTATACATTTAAACGCAAATTCAAATATCCCTCTTAAATATGCAATCTATCCTATGGCTCCCTAGTAATGTACTGTATTCCTCGTTGCCCCCATTCTATTTCTGTAATAATGTTTTAAGATCATCACTCATATACATGTTATAATCTCAAAGACTGTTTTTCATTCTAAGGGGAATCTACAATATTACAAGCCTAGCTTCTTACTAGATTCTCTCATATTTCACGCCAAACTAGTTTGTCTTATCCCAACTTTAAAATGACGGAAATATTGATCTGTGTCTTTGTATGTTTACTTGCATTTTTTTTTTTTATGTTGAAAGTATTGAAGATAAGTTCCTATATTGTTGTAATAATAATGCAACAGGCATTGTTTATGTTCCAATTACGTGATTTAAAAATATGAAATAAACTGAAACTGAAAAAAACTGAAATCTTTATTATTATCATTTATTGCTAATTCTTCTTCTTTTTATTATCATTATTAATTACTATCATTATCATAATTATCATTATCATTCGATTAAGGGAGGGAAAATTTGGCCACTAAGACAAAATCCTCTTCTTGGACTCTTTGTTTCAGAATTATTTTCACTTCTTACTCAAATCATGAAAGCCCATATTGTTACTGTTTCAACAAAAAAAAAATCCCTGAAAATAATTAAAAATTGCCAAGGCAATATTTATTTTCATTTCGGCATAGCAGGTAAGTTTTCGGTCGCATCTACAAAGTCAATGGGGAGCCCGTTCCCAGTGCATTCGCCCGCTGATCCAAAATCCCAGCAGCCCAAGCCGGAGCTCCCCCGCGTGCGATCCAGCCGAAAACTGCCTCTGTGGTATCAGAAAGTGACATCTCAGGACTTATGGAGATATAACGTGCGCATCTCACACACCGAGTATTGATGACTGCAACGTGCGATTGGACACTTATGAGCTTGCGACACATGAAAAATCCTGATCTAAAACTGAAATATTTTGAAATACAGCTCAGTTTTTGGAACCATGTTCCTAATACGGACACGCTTAAGAAACGCAAATTTCCAGATTTGGGTATCAGGACTGCCAATTACATTGCTAATGTCATATTGATGGGTTACTTTTTCATTGCTATTGCGGTTCGTCTGTGACTTTGGTACGTATTGTTATGTTTGTAATATCTGATATGCTATGATTTTAGAGTGATTTTTACCATGCATACGATGGACAGGCTGAAATACCCGCCTCTTCTCTATTATTATTATTGTTATTATTATTATTATTATTATTATTATTATTATTATAATGTTACTATTTAGCTCTAATTACAGCAACAATGTCTCAAAAGGTTTTTAATAGATGGCCTACCCGTTCATCCACTAAAAGAAAAAAGGTCATCCACGGAACGTAGGGGTCAAGACTGTGACTCTGTGAGCCCCCCCCCCCCCCCCCCCCCATTCAACAACAAGAACAGTGTCCACAATATCTTCCATGTGAATATTTTCACAATGTACAAACTGGTCTATTTCAGGAGGTGAAAAAAGAAGCCATTTTCAGTGTAACCAAACTGTACAACAATCATATCCTTCAGAGGATTTGCCTACCACAGCACGGAAGGGTTTGGCCTTATTGCGGATTCACGGCAATCTTGTAGGTTTTCATAGATTAAGAGGTATTTTGTGGCATTAATGTCAATTTCATTATTACAATAAAAATATCACTAGGAACGGATGTAAGGAGAAAAAAAAAAAAACTACACAGTTCACCTTTGTGTGAAACATTCAACTTTGGAATATCATTAGTATGAATGATATGGATATTGAAGACAAGCATAACAATATGCTGTAATTGAGTATAAATTTCACCTTTATGTGAAATACTTCATTTTCGAATAGTATTAGCACTGATAAAAATTTTGAAGACGAGCATAACAAGAGCCCCAGGGGGCACGACGCTCACCTGAGGTGGATCAATTCACATCTGGTGCATGTTCTCTCTAGCACATGAACAACTTTCATTCTTCATCTATAGAGGTATCTCTATACACAATACCAAGTTCGGTTAAATTCCAATCATGGGTTTTGGAGAAGCTGAAAATGTAAAAAGTTTATGGATGGCGGACAACTTGCCCCACCCCCCCCCCCCCCCCCCCTTCAGTATGTTACCCCCACAGACCCCCTATAGGGCCACCCAGAAAAAAAATCTCCATACACAATACCAAGTCTGAGCTATTCCTGTTTCTGGAGAAGATGTTTGAAATTTACATAGCTTTTAAACTTGGGGGCTCTCCCCGTAGGCCCCCCTGGGGGCCACATGTACCATTTTAGCACCTTTGGATCCCCTACCCCTAAGGATGATTCCTACCAAGTTTGGTTGAATTCCGATTATGTGTTTTGGAGAAGATCAGAACGTACATTTTGCCTGGCAGCGCCCCCCCCCCCCTCCAGTATGTTACCCCCACAGGGCCCCTACAGGGCCACTCAGAGAAATTTCATGAACAACATTCATTCTTCATCTATAGAGGTATCTCCATACACAAACCAAGTCTGAGCTATGCCTGGTTCTGGAGAAGAAGACGTTTGAAATTTACATAGCTTTTACAATTGGGGGCCCTCCCCCTGGGCCCCCCTAGGGGCCACATGTACCATTTTAGCAACTTTGGGTCCCCTACCCCTAAGGATGATTCCTACCAAGTTTGGTTGAATTCCGATCATGTGTTTTGGAGAAGATCAGAATGTACATTTTGCCTGGCAGCGCCCCCCCCCTCCAGTATGTTACCCCCACAGGGCCCCTATAGGGCCACTCAGAGAAATTTCATGAACAACATTCATTCTTCATCTATAGAGGTATCTCCATACACAATACCAAGTATGAGCTATGCCTGGTTCTGGAGAAGAAGATGTTTGAAATTTACATAGCTTTTACGATTGGGGGCCTTCCCCCTGGGCCCCCCTGGGGGCCACATGTACCATTTTAGCAACTTTGGGTCCCCTACCCCAAAGGATGATTCCTACCAAGTTTGGTTGAATTCCGATCATGTGTTTTGGAGAAGAAGATCAGAATGTACATTTTGCCTGGCAGCGCCCCCCCCCTCCAGTATGTTACCCCCACAGGGCCCCTATAGGGCCACTCAGAGAAATTTCATGAACAACATTCATTCTTCATCTATAGAGGTATCTCCATACAAAATACCAAGTCTGAGCTATGTCTGGTTCTGGAGAAGAAGATGTTTGAAATTTACATAGCTTTTACAATTGGGGGCCCTCCCCCTGGGCCCCCCTGGGGGCCACATGTACCATTTTAGCAACTTTGGGTCCCCTACCCCTAAGGATGATTCCTACCAAGTTTGGTTGAATTCCGATCATGGGTTTTGGAGAAGAAGATGAAAATGTAAAAAGTTAACGCACGACGCACGACGCACGACGGACAAATTTCCATCGCAATAGCTCACTCGAGCCATAGGCTCAGGTGAGCTAAAAATGTGAGGTAATTATCTTGCAAATTACACCTTTATGTGAAACAATAAACTTTGTAATATCATTTATATCGCATACAGATATGAAAAACAAGTTTGGAAAAATGCTTTACAAAAGTCATTTTAGAATTAAATATTTCACTTAACACAAGCATAAACATTAAGAATGAATATAGGAGACAAGCATAAAATACACCATCATTATCTATATCTATATTTTGCATTTATGTAGAAAATTTAGAATAAAACATTGCTGATTAGGGTCTCATTTCATAATGTGTTTGTGGGTAACAAATGCCACAATTCAATGATAAATTTGCTCATAGATAATCAAATGCAATGGCAATTTCGTTAGCTTACATCAATCATTGTATCTTGTCAGAACTATAAAGTTTTATGAAACAGGGCTCACCACATTAAACATGAACATAAAATGAAATGTAATCACCATGACGTACATACTTCATTTTTGAATATCATTTGACTGTGTTACCGTTGTACAGCAGACAAATATTGTTTTTCTCACTATTAAATGCATGCTTACTTTATGACTTTGTAAGGGCTGTACCCTACAGTAAGAGTTGTTGCACGTGATAGTTGAGGTTCATGAGGGTGTGGTACAGAGATACGGATCATGCAATCATTCTAGCTTTTGACTACATAACAAGCTTAATTAAAACTACAAACTACCATTAATTTAGATTACCATTTATTTCAATGATACATACTTGTAAAATCAGCACTGATTTTCTTAATTACTATATAAATCTATATACCTACCTATTATGCCTGTAGTCTTGACTACGGGACCCCTTCGAGAATTATCACACATGAGTCACAATATTGTGCGCACCCCCCGTAATCCTATTGTCCCCTTCGCCACTCACGCGCGTCAATACGCTACGGCCATCTTCCTCTTTTGCGAGCAACCCCAAGAAGAAACATGTTGCTTGCAAGGAGCGGGGAAGGAGGGAGGGTCATAGGTAGGTATATAGATTTATATAGTAAATAAGAAAATCAGTGCTGATTTTACAAATTTACTGCAATAAATCATATATACCTACCTATTATGCCAGACCAGCGCCAACTCAAAGACCGGGAGGCATGTTTCGAGCAGAAGGAAATAGGATTACACCAAAGACTACAAAGAAGACACAGCGGCCTTCAAGGTGGCTGACGCAAACAAAGCTTCACCTGCGGGAATATCCCTAAGGTAGCAAGAAATGAAGGAATTGGGCGAACGCCAATAAGCAGCCTTCAAAATATCAACAAGCGCCACACCTTGAAACAGAGCCCAAGAAGTGCTGACACTACGAGTATCATGAGCACGAGGCTTACTGTCGGATAAAAGAGCCTCTGTGCCAGCGGCCCTAATAGCTTCAACGATCCATCTAGAGATGAAATCAAGAGAGGCAGGAGAAAAAGGCTCTCTAGTGATCAGGAACAACTGATCATCCTTACGATAAGACTTAGTCTTATCAATATACCATTTGAGAGCCCTAACAGGACACCAAACTTTGTCCTCACGCACCGAAGAAAAGTTAGAAAGCGGACAAAGAAAAATCTCAACAGGACCGGAGGCAGCTGTCTGATTCTTGGCAACGAAAGAAGCCCTAGGAATCAATCTAACACCTTTTCTCTCCCAGCGAACATGACCAGGAGTAAGACAGAGAGCATGAAGAGTACTGCGCCTCTGCCCAGAGGCAATAGCTACCAAAAAGAGCGTCTTAACCGTAAGATGATGAAGCGAAGCTTCACCCAACGGTTCGAAAGGAGGTTTCGCCAAGGCCTCCAGGACCTTAGCAGACTCCAAGACGGCACTAACTTAGAAAGAGAAGGTCTTTTCAGAAAGAACGAACGAATCAAACCACTTAGAAGCGGGGAATTGGAAATCCCCGAACCATCTGAAAAACCCGAATGAATGGCCCCGATCGCCGAACGGTAGCCTCGGATAGTAGAAATAGATCTCCCTTTGTCAAATAACGAGATTAAGAAATCCGCAATTGAACCAATAGGAGCCTCAGAAGGGGTTTGATTTCTCTCTTTGCACCAAAGGAAAAAGACCGAAAGACGGGAATTGTAAATCTCCCTAGTAGAAACCCTACGACTAGACATTAAAAAGTCCGCGGCTCTATCAGAGAGACCCGACTGTCTTGCAGATTCCCTGACAGTGGCCAAGCAGTCAAATGAAGAGACTCCGGACTGTGGTGAAGAATCCCCGATAGGGGCTGCAACACCAGATCCGCTCTTAACGGGAGAACAAACGGTTGAGCCCTTAGGAGACTCATAAGTTCTGGAAACCAATTCCTCCTGGGCCAAAAGGGAGCTATTACGAGCACCCGCGCCCGATCTTCCCTGATTTTCCGCAAGACACGCGGAATCAGATGGAAGGGAGGAAAGGCGAATCCCTGAAGGTTCTCCCAGCTGAGGGAGAAAGCATCGAGAGCCCATGCTCCCTGATCGCGAACACGGGAGCAATACTTCGGCAGCTGGTGATTTAGCACCGACGCAAATAGATCCACTTCCAGTGGACCTAGGCGACTGCGAATGCGGCAAAATACCTCCGGATGGAGCGTCCATTCCGATGGAAGATACCTGCCCCGAGACAGAAAATCCGCAATGAGGTTTTCCCGACCGGGGATGAAAGAGGCCACGGGTGTGATTGCCATGCGACGACACCACCTCCACAGCTGAGCTGCTAGGGCATTCAGAGCAACCGAACGAGTGCCTCCCTGCCGATTGATATATGCCGCCACGGTAACATTGTCCGTGAGAATCAGAACCGAACGACTGAGAAGTCGACTTCTGAAATGGAGCAAGGTCAACAGAACTGCCATAAACTCCAGGACATTGATATGAGGAAGAGTCCCAAGAAGAGACCAATCCCCCGCAACCATGCTGCCGTTGCAGTGTCCTCCCCACCCCAACCGAGAGGCGTCCGTCGAAATCGATATCGACGGGAGAGGGGCAGAGAAGGACCTGCCTCGCGCGAGAAACACCTCGCTCGTCCAACAAGAGAGAAGAGACTTGATCTTTACTGGTACTGGAATCCAGACCAAAAGAGAGTCTTTTCCCGGCTTGAAGAACCTGAGGAGATGTCTCTGAAAGGGTCTCATGAGGAGCCGGCAGTCCTCTAAAACATCGACTAGACTGGCTAGATAACCTAGAAACTGAAGCCACTGTCTGGCCGAGACTCTTCTGGCCAGCAAGAGCTTGCGAGCCGCAGAGACAATGGTGAGAATCCTGTCTCGACTGGGCCGAGCTAACTGATTCCTTATGTCTAACACCGCCCCCAGAAAAACTGGGCTGCGAGTGGGGACTAACTCTGACTTTTCCCAATTTATTAGGAAACCTAAGTCTTGAGTAAGAGAGACGAGCAAACGAGTCTCGTCCAACAAACGATCGCGCGACTCCGCAAGGAGAAGCCAATCGTCCAGGTAACAAAACAACCGCAGGCCGCGACGCCTCAGAGAGGCCGCTAGCACCGCTACAACTTGAGTAAAAACCCGAGGGGCCGGGCGCAGCCCGAAGGGAAGAGCCCGAAAACGATAAGTCTCCGAGAGGAAAGAGAACCCCAGAAGATCGCGAGATGCGCGATGAATGGGAATGTGAAAGTACGCGTCCTTGAGATCTATCGAGACCGCATAGTCTTCCCTTTTGATCAACGGAAGAATGGAGGCAAGAGTCTCCATCCGAAAATGAACCGGAGGAATAAATTTGTTTATCCTTTTTAGGTTCAGTATCAAACGAAGTTTTCCCGAGCGCTTGGGAATAACAAATATTGGAGAAAGGGAAAGAGACGGCCTGTCTCTTACCCTTTCTATAGCCCTCTTTTCCAGAAGAGACTCGATCTCCTTTGAAGCATGAGATCGAGACAGGGCAGACATGGGAGGTGACCGAATTCTTATAGCCCCTCCGGGGAGCGAAGCGCAAAGATCTATGAAGAATCCGTCTCGCACGACGGAGAGAACAAACGCGTCCCCGGAGATGGCCTCCCAAGCGGGGAGAAACGCGTGAAGACGGCCACCTACCACATTCGGTTGAACAAGCGCTCGGGGAAAAACATCAAAACCCAGGCTTGGCCTTCTGCGAAGCCATCGCCTTACCACGAGTACCTCTCGAAATGCCCCTGCCACGACTCCCTCTCCCACGAGAAGGAGCTGGCTGTGGCTCAGGAGGCGGGACCCTAGACACGCGACTGCGTTGACCCGAAACGGGACCAGCAGGTCTACGCTGAACAGGGGCCCGCGTTGGCTTAGAGCTAGTGTGAAACTGCTTAGTCATATCCGAGATCTGCTTACGCGCATCGATCTCTCTCTGAAAAACCGTAGCGAATTTACCACCAAAAAGCGAAGGACCCCGAGACGGAACATCTCGGAGAAGTTGAGCAATACCCGACTCTCTAACACCCAGTGCCGAGAGAGCCGAGGACCTGCGACGGAACGTAACCGAAGCAGCTGCGGTGGAAAGCTGCGACCACTGCAGACAAAAAAGAGTATGCAACAGGTCGTCAATAATCAGCTTGTCACCATCGGTAACATTCAACTCCTCCGCCCTGGACCTAAGGTCGGAGAGAAACCCTTGAAACGCCGACAAACGCATCCCCGACCTAACCTGGTTTTCAATATTAGACCAGATCTTATCCTCCGCCTTGAAAGCGGCGGAGGTAAGCGGATTAATCGCCCGTAAGCGACGACCAACCTCCAAAATCTCAGGAGACAGAGTCTTAGCCTTAAAAAAGCTGTCTTGGTCCTGAGAACAAAAGGCAAAGGCCTTACCCTTGACCGCATTAGGGCGCTTAATCAACAGCGTGGCCTCAATGCGGTCATACTCCAGCTTGAAAACCTCCTCAAGAGCGATACCCTCAGAGGAATCCTGCTGCTTAAATTTCCAACGCGAAGTCGAACCCTGCGCGCGGGTTGACTGCAATTCAGGGAGATATTTGGACAACAAAGCAATCGCTTCTACCCCGCAAAGAGCGAGCGATTGAGACTCCGCCTGCCCAAGCGATTCGGGAACCGAAGCTTGAGAAGCCACATCCGAATCTGGTTCCACCCGAGTGGAATGAGACAAAGGAGCACTAACAAAGGCCTCCGCAGGCAGAGCCCCGCATGGTTCAACAAAAGTCTCCTCGCCCGGCGGAGCCCCAAGGGCCGCGGGAATAGGAGGCACATGCGAATCCGACCCAGACAAAGAGGAATCAATCACAAAAGGCTGATTAGACTCAAGGCGAGATCCCTGAATAGGGACAGAAGTCAGGGTTGAAGTAGCCGGTACAAAGGACCAACCCTGATTCTGAGCAAAAGCCCGCATCATACTGAACATGTCAGCTTGAGAGGAGCTAGCTGGGTTAGCCAGGCCAGACTGGCAAGAGGCCGGCAAAGCCTTGCCACTTTTTGCCTTCTTCTTGGCCTTTTTCTTGGCTGGCTCGACAAAAGTCGTAGCCGAAACCCTTTTCTTAGAACGCTTAATCGGATTCGTTCGGGTCCCCGAAGCCTCTTCGGAAACACAAACCGATCCCTCCGCGGAGGGGCGTTCACTTCCCATAAAGGGATTGGAGCGCTCATGGCGTAAGCCTAGAGAATCGCCCAAATCACCCATATTGGCTAAGCAAGAAGATGCAGTAGCCTTGGGTTGGGAGCTAAAAGCTCCCAGTGCGTGGGCAGACCGAGATGACTCGGTATGTGCCCGATGACTACTAAAGGCGTGTGAACCCGCTATTGGACCGCTCGAAAGCAGCAATAGGGGAACACTAGTAGTCACGCACTCAGGTGAAAACACCTGTTGCTCCGAAGAGCGTCCATAATTGTTAGCTCGAGCATTCCCATTAGCTGGCAATGTAGACAGCCCAGGAAGTACTCGTTCCCCCATATGGCGTTTGCCGGGGGCTAGGGTTTGAGAACCCAGACCAACATGGACTAAGCCCGTGGGCTGCCCTGCAGTAGTGGGGCGCGTCTCCCCTAACGGATCAGAGCGAGTGAACGCTACCGTACGGGAAACAACAGCCCCCCCCTCTGGTCTCAGCGACCGGGGGATTGGATTCGAGATATCCAAACCACTAGAATCTGACGCCACCCACCCCGAAACCACGGGCTTCGGAGTTGACAATCCCGATTCAGTTAACGCCACCCGTCCCGAAGCCGCAAGCTCCGAGACTGGCAAACTCTGCAAGGAAACACCACTAGGCAACTTACCCTTAGCCCTCCTCCCTCCCCCGTGTACCGCAGTACTCGGGGGAGTTCTGGAAGGCCGAGTCGTCTTGCTAGACGACTCTTCGGAAGAAGCAGGTCTCCTTGACCTAGCTGCTTCTTCTTCCGAATCCATACCACTGCAATAAAACAGACAATAAAGTATACTTTTTCAAATTAAGAAATACTTCAACTGAATGCAGTAAATAAGGGTAAAATTATTTCGGAGATACGCACTAAAGAAATTTTCACAGCCTAAAAACCGTAAGAATAAACGCCGAACCCGAAGGCTCGGTGACAAACGGAAACACCCGCAAACACGGAAATATCTACGTGGGGCTGACCGTGAAAGAGAAAAATAAATGCCAAGAAAGGGAATCAAAAAATCCCTTGCAATCGGCAAGAGTGACTAATAAAACACAAAGTACTATAATCTAAACGAATATAGGTACCTAAAAGTGCTTTAACTATGTGAAAAAGCGCACCAAAAAGATACTATACGACCTGATTTCAGGAGCGCTGTGACTATACGTCCTAACTCGTCGGGGGCGAGCAAGAAAGAGGAAGATGGCCGTAGCGTATTGACGCGCGTGAGTGGCGAAGGGGACAATAGGATTACGGGGGGTGCGCACAATATTGTGACTCATGTGTGATAATTCTCGAAGGGGTCCCGTAGTCAAGACTACAGGCATAATAGGTAGGTATATATGATTTATTGCAGTAAATTAAGAAGACAAACACAACTTGCACTATTATCCACAACTTTCACTCTAACTACTCCACTTTGGAATAAAAGCAGCATCACTCAATATGAATATACAAAATATGTACATGTATATTACATAGAATAAAAGCACAAAAATATGCTGTATATTATCAAAAAAAATTCTACATAAATGGATTTATTTAACAAATAACTTTCCAGAATAAACTTAGGGGCTGATCACATACATGTATCACTAATATGATAACAACAAAATTGGTAAATGTTAAAAAAAGGTACATGTATATATATAAGGGTTGCTCACCAATTTTATGCTAATGAGTATTTTTCTTCAATCTAATACCTTTCCTACACAGAATGATTTTATGGTTATTGTTATCAGTGATATTTGACCAGCCTTTTAGTCCCATGTTCTTACCTGTTCTTGAGGAGGGCCATTGTTCGGAAACACGCCTGGAACTGAGGAGGAGGGCTGGGCCACAAAGGCCTGGGGTAGAGGTGGCTGAGGTGGGTTGGAGGCTTGTGAATCTGTAGAAACATTAACAAAAAAAAAATCATCTCTAGTGTTCTCAAAATCATCAAAGATCACTGCCATTCCTTTAACCCCATCTGTGCCAGACACCAGTATTTTCCTTTATTATGTATTTGATACTTGTGTTTGATTTCTTAATTTTTTATTTTTTTTTTAATCACAACTTTTTATGCAAATTTCTATTCTTCAAAATGTGGAACAAAGCCACTAGTCATATTGATAATGGCATGACAGTGCATTATTCTTGCCATTGCTATTGGGGTATACAAAGCAATGACATAGTGAAATGCATGTGGGCTAAAACTGTGATTATGCACATCAGGTACACATCACACTCGGTATTCAATCAATAACTGTCCAATGCTAAATGCCTTAATTTCTCTGAGATGGTTTATAACAACTCGCGTCTTTGTAAACTGTACACCTGTTTCCGGAAAAAATCAATACACATTTTGCAATTCATGCGTCAGAGGAATGCATTTGTAAGTTAGTATGAACGGTGAATGAACTCTGTAAAGTTTCATTCATTTCATAATTTAACTTAACATCAGACAGTGCATTTCACTTCTGCAATTGACGATGTGCATTATTGGACACAGAATGATACTCTATTTTGCAGAAATGTGGCACCACATTCAAGGGTATCCCATTTGTAGGTCCTTATGAAGGGGAAAAAAAATGATTTTCTTTCTCTGTGAAGCTTCACTCATTTTACTATTAAACTTAAAGATAAAGTTGAGTTCTGGGGAGCGTTTCATCAAGCGTTTTGTCAGTGATTTTTACCGACAACTGTTATAAGCTACTGAAATCCTGGCATCTGATTGGCTGAAAGCAAATTTGTCAGTAAAAGTCACTGACATAATACTTGATGACACGCTCCCCTGGTCATGAGATTGAATTGTGACAGAAACTGTCTCAAAGCATTGGGAAAGGTTGATTATATAGCATATACAAATTAGTGTATGCTGTAAGGTTTTGGAATCACCAAAATGATAAAAAATTGACTCAATCCTGCTGAGAGCTACATGCACTGCACAGAGACAGGTGTATATGGGACTACACACTAATGGTTGGCCTGAACATTTCAATTTTCAATTTCAATTCAATTCAATTTAATTTTCATTCCATTCATTCATAAAAACACATAAATATACAAAGTAAAACAAAATATTAATATAGGAATGTGGAGACAGCTTAAAAAGAAACAGGTCTTATAAAGTGCTGCCACCTAATTTTTGAATATGAGGGCATTTGAAGAGCAATCCTTTTCAGGGGACATTTCTCCTATGATAATCTTCCAAACTAACATAAGAATGAGAAAGCTCACAAATTATTGTTTACCTTTTGAGAACTCAATCTTCCTTTTAACATCATGCAGTGCATCTTCACTACTGCACTCAAAGATGTGCATTATTGTACACAGAACGATACTCTACATTGAAGCGTTATGGCACCACATTCAAGTTTATCCCATTTATACGTCTTCCTGCAGGGAAAGAAATCTTCCCAATTTCTTAATAGACAATCAGCAAAATCTCTACAAAATCGAAATGTTGGGCGTCAAACATGCACCAATGAATCTACAGCCAAAAAAAAAATATATTCCACCTCAATAATTTTTGTTATATATTTTTGTTATATATTTTTGTTCTGAAATGAAATACAATGAGAATCTGAGGACATCTAGACAATGAGGAGACAAATAACATTAATGTAATGCAATTTCACCTCGCTTTGAACCTCTGAAGTGCATGTACAAATAAAATTGAATCGTGCAGAATTAGACCCAACAGCATTTTCCATAGAGGAAAAAATATCAAATATAAAAAAAAAAAAACGCTCCTCGTCATTTTCAAGAAATCTGCATGAGAAACTAGGAAACAATTTTACTTGGCCTAATTAAATCTAGCAAACATACCAGATCGTGACTTGGGTGAAAGTCCTCTCCGGCTTTCTGTGTGCGATAAACTGGGTGCTTTCAAGCTGCTTGTGCAAGATACACTTTCATCTACAAATGAATAAGGAAACAGAAATGGTGAGATGCAGAAATAACTTTCATGAATTTTTTTTAAAAAAAGCATTTTGGTTGGCTTGGCAGTTTGGCTTTGTGGATAGAATGACGTCCTTAAGGTACATGTAGCTTTAATAGCTTTAATAGCTAAATGTAATGGTGTATAAAGATGAGGGAAAGACGCAAAGAGCAAAATTACCAGTTTTGTCTGTGCATCTAAAATTACAATCAGACATATCTGACTAAAAGTTTTGATATCATTTTGGTTAAAAGGGTTATGAGTTAAATACTTATTCTACATACTAGTATTTTGGTTCTGCCCCCATACAATGGAATGATGATTTTGAATAATTTTGTGATATGCGTCATTCCCACATTTTTTTACGTGCCGTCGCTAAGCTACCTCAGAAATGAGCTAAATCAAAAGTAAGACCAAGTATATGTACATGCATTGGTGCCCTCAAGTAAGGCATTATCCATTCTCCCAGAGAAGAATTTCAGGTTAACTTACAAGCAACTACTCAACACTAACTGGCACCTAGGACACACAAGTCGGGAACTCCAAAATTTCAAAAAAATTTACATAGGGCTCATGCATGCAGACCATAAAATGTTCAATCAGACCCCCCCCCCCCCCCAATGAAAAAAGTCAGTGGGGAGCCCTATTATGAGCTAATACATCCTTTTTTTCCTAAGCAAAAGATTAAAATACATAATTCAACAGGTTGTCATATTATTAGATTCTATCCCACATCTGTTGGTAAATAAAGTTCATAAATCACTGAATCAAGCAAGTAATGAATCAAGCAAGTAATAAATCTGTGGACTCAGTTGAATGAACTAAATTATTCATATTAATCAATCAAAATCAAAGCAAATCAAATCAATTAAATCAATGAAGTCAAAGCAAAAGGATTAATCAAATCAATCACACCCATATAATAAATCAATTTGATTAACATCAGTCAATCAGTCTATTTTAAAATACATTTTCATGCCTATTATGATAAAGTTGACCTCTATGTTTACGTGACGAGTTCGCACCACTATACTACATGATTCTAGAAATGTTTTAAAGCCCTTGAAAAATTAATTCAAACGTCATGGCTTTCTATATGAAAGATTCATTGCAAACAATTCTATATATTATATGTACCTGAAGTTACAAGCATTAAGCCTAAACGTAAATTATAGAATAACTTAATGAAGCAGCATATAACGATAAAGCTCATATGCATAGAATATGGATGGGGAAAAGGTTTGACATGCAATGAATCAAATTCTCCTCCTTTTATAGCAACTTAAGAGACAGACGGGGGTGGAATAAAAGCCAAGCGAGACGGGAGGGTACTGTGCCTGGCATGACAAAAGATACCATCGATTATTTATCAGTTGTTCAGGAAACCTGCAGTTGATGGTTGATTTCACATTGCTCTTAAAAGAAAATGACAGGAGGGGGAGGAATATTTGAGATGGGGAGGATATCGTTCCAAGCGTTACAAATTATATACAGAAGATACCATCTATCAATTGTTGACCATAAAAAGTTGAAAAGGGAGGGCACTGTAAATCTGCACTCTTTACCACAAAAATGGCAATTTAAATCTTTTATGAACAAAGCCTTCATTACCCCAGGACAGATCCTTGGGCCTAATTTTGATACAAAAATTCCAATTAAAGGGAATGAATGGCATATACATGAATCAGTTAAATAATTTTTATTTAAAAAAGAAGAAATCTTTGGGTTTTAGGCATAACATTTAAAGCAAGAAGCAAACAAATTAATTTACCTACTGTGAATGTCTGTGAATGTGCAGCTTAAAAGATAAAGATATTTCAAAGACTGGCAGGTTTGGCTAAAGCCAGAGTAAAAAACATGATTCTTTGTAAAGTGCAGTAGGGTATATTTGTATAGTAGCTGCACTATATAAATGGACAATATTATTATCATTATTTTCTATTAGGACTTGGATTTCGAAGACTATCGGATATACATGTAGTTTGGTCCTCCTAAACCTCCCCCCCCCCCTCCTTCTGTTGGATTGAAATCTGAGATTATTCAATTCAGAGGGTTCTCGCCAGTGCATAACACACTTAGAGATAATAGAAACAAAAAAATACTGAAAAGAAGTTCTTCCATAACAAGAATATGAACAAGCAAACAAATTTGTCAATGCAGACTTTCAAGGTGCAAAGAATTGCTTTGGTTTTTCACCCCCCCCCCCCCCACCCCATACCCCAAGGCCACAATTCACTCAATATGCACCAAGGTTAAATGCATTCCTGCCGAGAAGCCTGGCAACAGGTGTAAAAAACAAATTCTAGTGAGAACGGTGGGTGTACCTGTGCTGGATGACTGCCATTTGTCGTGTTTTCCAGTGCTGAATAGTGGCACGTTGAGGGAAGAGTTCGCAGATACCGAAGTGGACAGTGATGCAGATTCGGAGGCGCTCGAGTCCCAGAGGTTCGTGCTGTCCGAGTCGGCGCCACTCATCTTACTGTCCGTCAATTCCAACTCCTTGTTGATGTCATTACGCACATCAGCATAACTAGGAATAAAGTCATAACGATAAATAAATTTAATTAAAAGTCACATTTACTTCAATGAGACAAACAGGACAAAGTGTTGGCCAAGTAATTAAGCACAAGAGACATTGCAAAAAGAAGTACTTGCAGGTGAAAACCTAAAAGCAAAGCTTGTTTGCGAAAACTTTGAGCAAAATAATGTAAAGACATGATATTTCAGATATGTTTCAATAAATAATGATCATCACATCAGCATAATAATACATATGAGTTGAAAGCAATTCAACTAGATGGAAATCATAACAGGAGTTATGGGGGAAATAAAATAAATAAAAAGATAAGATCTACAAATTTTCCCCTTGAGGTGACCACACCTTGTTCTGGACTTTGCACAATGGCACAATATCACAATGTCACTAACCCTTCATGCAGATAATGAGTTTACTTACTTGACAACTTGGTGTGTACACACTATAAATTCTGGCTTAGAATTCCACTGATTGTAGGTGATGAAGTAGCGTGTCTGAAGCCAAATCCACTCCTGGCCTTTTGTTAAGAACCGATAATAGCAAGACTTTCCCTCTCCTGTCTGCATCACTACCGGTGGAAAAGATGAAAAGGATAAGAAAAATATCAAGCATGATCTCAGGTTAAAGGGCAATGCAACCTTTGTGTGAAAGGAGAAAACTATGAGAAACTAGATGGTGAAAGTGTGAAATAAATTGGACAAAGAATAAGAAAGTTATGAATGTTTGGAAAATGAGATCACTACATCTACATGTGCGTATGCGAATCTCAAATTGGCAGTTTGGTGAATTGACTGTGACGTATTCACGGTTAACTCTCCCATTTGCCGTATTAATTAAATTTACAAAAGAGAATAAATTTACAAAAGAGAATAGCAGTACAAATTGCTATTAAAGTCTGCTTTATATCACATTTATATTCATAACACATCTTCATTTTTTTCATTACTGCACCAAGAAATTCATAACTATTACACACTCGTACATGAAATTAATAAATGCTGCATGAAAACTGTATGCTTAATAGATTACACAATGTACCATCTGCACAATTCATAGTACTATTCAACCCTAAACACTCAGAGTAGAGTACATGTGCTTTAGTCATACTTTACATCTTCTAAGTGATTGAAATCACAAACTGATAATGTCTCAAGTATCATCAAATTTTCTTGAGTGGATTATTCTTCATCTGTCGAGAAAAACAAAATCTAGAGTTGCTTTCTATCTCGGGTTCCTTCCTTTTGCCACATGATCAATCAAAAAACTTCACAGGGAACAAATGGAAATCATCATTTTCTTTAACAGTGATGTAAGCATTGCTCTTTGTGTTAGCGATATGCACGTCTCTTTATACCACTCAATTTTTTTTTTTTTTTTAGGAAAAATACACCCAACATTTTAATCTCTTTTCTTTTTCAATAAAAAATAAATTTTAACCTCAAAATGTATTGTATATCTACTTGTACACACTCAATGTAAAATCAGGTGAGATATCCACAATGCATACAGAGTTCACAGCATTTCATGCACACAAAATTTGCTGATTTTTTTTCTTGAGTTTTCCTGGATGGAGATTCAAAATTTCAGGATCATTACTTTAACCTATTTTTCGGAATTTTACGCACTAAAAAACCACCATAGCCAATCATCTACTTGATTCACTGTATGGAAAAAAGAGGAAAAATAAAAAAGAATGGCAACTTTTTTTTTGTTGGGGGGGGGGGGAGGCCGGGGGCAATGAAATTCCTAATTTATCCCCTGATTTGAGTGATTTTTCTCAAATTCCATGACTTTTCCTTGACCAGAATTTTTATCTTCTTCAGGTTCTTCCTAATTTCCAGGATAGCTGTGAACCCTGTTTAGGCCAACCAATATCTATCAATATTATTGGAACATTAAAATGAAAATAGATTTCACCCAGAATGTCTTTTTTTCTAACCAGAAACAACCAGAGAGCTATTCTAAAATTCAAATAACCCCAAGATCCGATAGAGAGCACATCAGTGACCCTATTTCACCTACGATACGATACGAGAAAATGCCACAGGCTTAAAATTGATACCAAATCCTTTCACTTGGAGAGGTAAACAAGATCTGGGACTCCATCTAGCATACCCCTAGTTCAGACTACCTAACTTCATCGTATCACTGAAAGAAAAATGTATAGATGTAGCTATATGTCTATAAGTAAATATATTTTTTTTAGTCTGAACATCTTATACTGAAACCTCTTATAAAGGTAGTCTGTAAGGCAAAATGCATGTTTGAGCATCGTTTCTAATGAAAACTCAGTAACGTACGAGTATCCCCTTGTAGTCTGAATGTTGTATCGTACAAAAATCGTAAACTCGATGTGGCCAATCAGCTGTAATATTGTATGCTCCATCGCTATCCATGACATAACCTGATACAAAATATAAGGTGATCATTGACTTTCCCCAAGCCAGTTTCCTTATATGACGTTTCTTTATGCGATGTTTCTTTATATAATTTCTTTATATACAATGTTGTAGTTCAGTCTGTATGCTCCTTTTGCTACAAGATGAATCTTTATAAGTTTCTTTTATGAATTTTGTAGAAACCGGAGTCTGAACAGGCTAGTAGTAGAGGGATATCTGTGGGGCTTAATCATGAAATGATCATGGGCTTTTAGTCAAGCCTTTTAAGTCTTCATCCGTCTTTACCCACTGTTTATCGTTAACAACTCTTTCTCTTGAGAAGGATAGCACCAAGAAGGTCACCAAGAAGAAGCCGGCAACACACCCACCTGCTGCCGAAATGATAACTGTGCTTTTGTTTTGAAATTCAATTCAAAGGTTTTATTATCATGATGTCATCAGCAGCAAGTGTTGCAGCATCGTGCAAAATATTTACAGAGTAAATGTCAATATTTATTTAGAGATACATTTGATTAAAATACCAATGTCACCATAAATATGTATACAATAACAACTAAAATACTTCACAGCATGATAATTTTAAACTGATAAGCAAAATCAAACTGATACTAGCTATGTTCGCACGGCACCGTTGCGGTTTGTTACTTTCAGGTCAGTGAAACATGGAAGTTTAAAACAATGACTCACTAACGACGATGGGGGTAACACAGCATCGAAATGACCGAGGTTTTCAACTACAAGTTGAGCAAGAATTCTTTATTGTTGAAACCTCAAAGTTAATTGTTGTCCATGGAGCACATAACTTTGAGTGATGATCCCCTCGTGGCTCATAGTTGTGCTAACAAAATTGCTCTTGGTTAAGCAAAATTTCAAGTTGACAGCCTGTCCGGTGAACCAAGCCAATATGTTGTGTTAGAAATTTCTTTAATGAGCAAGCAAACAACCAACTACATGTACTATTAAGCCCTTCCATGCCACCAGACTTTTCAGCAAGTGTCAAAAATGAAATTTCAAGTGTTAAATATTGACTTTCAAAGAGTATTTTCTCGAGCAAACTGGGCAAAGTTATATTGCATAAGAATAAACATTATACTGATGGCACAGGTTTCTGTATGAGGATGAATTTCAAGCCCTTCAGAGGCGAAACAAAATGTTCAACACTCAAAATTTTGGGCAGGATTTGCTGCCCATGGCATGCTAGGGGTTAAGCATTAAAATGGAATAACTCATGTGTGTCACTTCACTCATAAGACTTTTTTCCTTGGACATGAATAAAATGTGGTTTACTGGTTTAGCACAAAAGTGTTTTTCTTTGTGATCGCAAATTTACAGTTGCAAACATGACCACACTTGATTGAAAAAAAAAACACTCAATATTTTGACAGCAAAACAGACTTTCAGAAACAGGAATCAATCAATAAATAGCCTTACATGAAATATAAAAATATGTTATTATAGAATGAATTGTCGCTTGACATTTCACTTTACAAGCTTTAAAAAGTCAATTCTATAGATTTCTGACCCGCACAAGACAAGTTTCAGATACACGTGTATGTGCCAAGTCTACGCGAATTCTCTACTGTTGTATCAGTGTCTGTTTCCGACAATCTGGCTCAAATTTAAAAACAAAACATTATAACAGACTACCAGTATTCAGATTATCCATGGGGATTAACCCTTCATTAAAAGGTGTACCAAGTAAAAATTGTAAAAATGACACATGGAATAAAAAAATTATACTAGTAGCAGTAGCAGCAGCAACAGTATAGCAGCAGCTAAACTAACTGAAGGACAAGAGAAATGTTAGCAGAAGAGTTTTGCTACCTACCGGTAATTTTTTTGATGATAAAAATGTTACTCATTGGAGCAACCTTAAAAGTTATGTAACATCCTTCTCTAGTATTAAAGAAGATTATTGGAAGTATTAAAAGTTTTGAAGGCCAATTCCCAACCAAAATGACCTGCTTTCAATAAAATGAGAGAACTAATAATTTTATTGATATGAACGTCAGTATCTGTTAGAGACAAATTGGCAACTAATCTCTCCCGCAAAAAAAAATGAGTGATCACTGACGTCACTTCCGGAGAAAGTGAAAATAGAGTGAAACAAGAGCGGAAATTATGTTTTTGAGAAAGATAAGACTAGGAGTTAATGATGTTATTCCCACACTATTAACATTTTTTCTATTTGTTATCATTTTTTTTCCGGGGGGGGGGGGGGGGTATTTGATTGCATATATTTGGCAATCCCCCCCCCAAAAAAAAAAAAAAACGGAAATGATTTCCTCTCGCCTTTAAATATGATATTGATGGCAACAATGTTTTTTAACTAATACTCTAGAGCATTAAAACCAACTGAAATATCACACTGATTTCATATTCATAATCAATAACCACTTTTCAGTAAAAAGGGTGCTTTGAATTTCAAAACAAAAGAAAGCACTGGCTCATCATTCTTAAATGTGGCCAAGCGAATGGATAAAAATCAGAGTAAAATGTTCACAGAAACCCCTAGATCAGGTTTCATCTGATTGGCAACTTTCCACATCTTCCTTTTACCTGTCTTATTATTGAGATGTCCTCTACAAGAATCAATGCATTATAATTTTTTTTTTAATGCAGTTATCTGACGAGAGTATCAGATGGCTTGGCAGATCATAAACATGTAATTGGTATATTTATGGATGTTAGCAAGGCATTTGATACTCTTGATCACAAAATTATGCCATATAAGTTACAACATTACAGGTTCCGGGTACTGCACTTCATTGATTTGAGAATTATTTATCACACAGAACAATTTGTTTCCTTTGAATCTGTTCATTTGAATATGTTACCAACAACATGCAGAGTCCCACAAGGCTCAATTTTAGGCCCCTTATTATTTCTAATTTATGTTAATGATATTTCAAATGCTTCACCTATGTTACAGTATTTTTTATTTGCTGATGATACAAATGTTTTCTGTTCACACTCTGACTTACACCGTTTAATTACTATTGTTATCTACATGATTTAAAAGTAATATCTTATCACTCAATTTAAAGAAAACCAACTCCACTTATTTCAGAGGTAAAAAAAAAGTTGACTTGCAAAATCATGATTTATATTTTGATGGTAATCTTCTTGAAAACAAAATGACTAAATTTCTTGATGTATATTAATGAACATTTAAAATGGAATGATCATGTAAAACACATAATTTTACCTATCTCTCGTAATGTTGGTCTGTTAACTAAGCTAAAATATTTGTTACCTACTTCTGTACTATTTACGCTGTATAATACGCTGATCTTGTCATATTGTAATATCTGGGCAACTCATAAATGTTATACAAATCCCATATTAATTCTCCAGAAAGTGGAGCAAGCTTTTGCTCTCACACTGTTTTTTTTACTAAGTCCCTCAAGGTCAATGATATTAACTTCCTGCAAAAAGCTCTATTCATGTTTAAGTATAACTCCAACCTTTTACCCCCAGTATTTGCAACATTATTTCAATCGAACACACAAATTCACGCATATCCCACCAGACAATCAAAAAATGTGCATTTATTTAACCCCAGGACTGCTCTTACATATAATTCTATTAGACACTCTGACCCTGATGTATGGAATTCCCTTTCTCCCGAAATAAAAAACATGACTTTAATGTACTCTTTCAAGCGAGCAGCAAAATATCACCTAATTAAGCAATATTCCCCACAATAATGATTTTGTGGTACACCCATAATACCTTGTATAGGACCCATGACTTAGCAAATTTTCACATATTTACCTCTTTGGGAGGCAGATATGATATTTGATTACCACTTTTATGTTAATATCATGTCTCTCTTTTGTTAATACAGCTGTTATTTAAAATATTTGGAAAGGTACAATTGCCTCACTTTATCCTCCTCTCTTCATCCCTATTTCTCTGTGTCTTCTTCTTTCTCTCTCTCATTATTTTATTATATTTTATCTCAAAGGGCTTTCATGCTGTCAAGCCTCGGCTAATTACGAAAACCCTCTTGTTTGATTTTTTCTTTCTATAAACTTACTGTTAGCCTTGTAGTTTAAGATAATGTCATAATGTTCCATTGTATTGTATATCGCATAATTTGTATAATGTATGTATTCCATTATTTGATGAATTGAGAAATCACAAGCAGAAATAAATAAATCAAATCAAATAATTGGATTTACTATGAAAATATACTGTGAAACCACTGATTTGAGAGCTCTTCATTCAAAAGAGTGCCTTTGTGAATTGTCAAGAAGTAGGCCTATATTTCTCAAAACTTTAGAATTTAGAGTCAATCAACTGAACCCAAATCATGCTTTTCCAGTTGTATGATACACGCTCCGGCAACAACAGCTCTGCAGTCACTTTTTTTATACTAAGCGAATTCATAATATGAACCATTCAGAACCAAACAATTTATTTAAAAACAATATTCAGTTCTGGTCATACAATTACATTGTGAAAGAAACTGTCTCAAAGGAAATGGAAAAGGTTGTTCATGTCTACATAAGAATTGGTGTATACTGTGAGGTTTTGGGATCATCATAATGATGAGAAATTGACCCAATCTTGCTGAAAAGCACATGCACTGCACACAAAAATGGGTATATGGGGCTGCACGCAAATGTGAAATTAATGTTCGGCCTGAACACTTCGGCTTCTTCTTGTCACATTTTTAATATGAAGGCATTTTAGGAGCAGTCCTTTTTAGGGGACATTTCTACTATGATGTTCTTCCAAAGTGACATTAAAGAAATGAGAAAGCTCACATATTAGTTTTCACCTTTCCCAGAACTCAACTGTCTTTTTAACCCTAACCCGAACCCTTGACCACTCAACCTAACCTAAAACCCAAATGCAATAGAAATATCACATGCTTTACATATCAGTATTACTCTTGGACAAAATGACCATGGAGAAGACATGTTTATACACTTGCTTGTGCATGGATGGTAGTTACCCTGAATTAAAGGAGAATGAAACTCAACATACATTACATTAGCTGATAATCATGTGGAAAATTGTCAGCCTGTTCAAAATATCTTGAAAATACTCTGATTTGATTACTCAGTAAGGAGAACAGTCTCTCTAAAGTTTGCAGATTTCTTGCTAGATATTATCCCATGGGGGCTGCCATTTTGAAAAAAACTGTGATGTCATTGCGGTACATGTCCATTTACCTGTACACAATGGATAAGATGTTGCATAATGAATAGCTATTGTACAACTAAAGCCACCCATGCAAAATGGCAGCCATCTTGGTACCCCCATTGTCTCGCACAGGTGGTATCTAAGAGCAGTTGTAGGTCTATGTCAAGCAAGGAAACTGCAACTTTTAGAGACACTGTTCTCCTTCTTAAATAATCAAATAGGAGTAATTTCAAGGTATTTGTAACAGGCTGACAATTATCTACGTGATTATAGGCTAATGTTTGTTGCCCTTTATTCCCCTTTAACTGGGCTTACATTTTTCCCCATATGATTTTTAAAAAATCTTTAACCATTTTAATGTCCGAATTAGTTGTTTTTTTAAACACCTTCTAAAGATTGTATTTTCTTTCTTGTTATGGTCCCCTTTGAATTTACTTCTATTGCTATAACCTGTACAAGAAAGAGAGTGAGAAGTGGTCAAATTGTGCAATAATCTCTCTAAACCTGCATAAAAATTCCATACTGTAAAGTTTCAGGCAAAGTGAAAAATGTTTGTTGTGCTAAAAGAGAAAACTACCTCTTTTGCAATTCAATTTCCTGACTGCCTATTATGAAAAATATACCTTTGGTAAAAGAAGAAAAAGAGAAAATCTTGGAAACAAAATATATTCCAAAATACTTAAAATTTTCCTTTTCCAAAGAGAAAACCTGTTAAAACTGAGCTCCAATCATAACTTTTACCCCCATTTTTCTGAATAATCTCCCCATTAGTTCATGCAGGATTAGATAAAGCTCTCCTCATATATACGACATCGGATTCATAATAAGTGACACCACTGGCGCTTGAAGCCCACTTGATGACTTGCATTTGTAAAAATGCTGCACTGGTTTTCAGGTCAAATAGACAATGATGCTCAAGAAATAATTCCCACCCCCTAGGGCCTGTTCAGACGTTGAAAATTCTCTGTTTCACACAATTACTATTACAAGTGGTTATGTGAAAATTATTCAGATTCCCTCTTGTAAGAACGAGACTGAACGTCGTATAGAGAAATGTTGTATAACCAAACAGAGGTTTGGGCAAAGTTATGTATATGATGTATAGATGTACTCGCAGTGCAAACCTCTTTTAGTATAAGAATTGTTTTGGGTTTTTTTTTTTTAAACTATTTTATACAAATATTCTATACATGTCTTTATACATTACATGTTTTTCCCCCGTAAACAATCCTTTTGCTATGGGATCAACAAAAATATTTCTTTGAACATTATGTGATATTTATTCCCTACTTAAATCCATTTAATATGTCATCTTTATAAATGACGTTTTTTAATGATTTCCCTTCTCTTGTGTTAAAGGGTCCCTTGTCTACTATTTGATTGCCAGAGTATGATTTCCTATGGATGCCTGAAGACATTTATATTCTGAAGGGAATGACTTAGATTGTGCCACTCAAGGGATGTGTTCTAGTAATAAGTTGAACCTGGATTCTGATTCAAAAGTAATCTTGATTTGTAGTAATTAAAGTTGAAACGGTATCAAATGGCAATCAGAATCCTCTACCATATGGCTTTTTTCACACTTGCAAAAAATTGCAAAAACTTGCTAAAGATCACATACAGCCAGGTACGAAGCACCAACATCAATTTGCATGCATTGGACTATGTATGTTCTATTGATGAACAGGACACTCCTGGCTGCTTAAAAAGCAAAAATTTAAAATGCAACTTCATTTTCAGCCAATCAGGATCGCGTATTTGGGATTTGCGTTTAAACGTAACTATTTTTAGCAAGAAGGCCCTGATCAACCAGATTACCTCACATCTATTGGACTTTTATTGATCAGCCATAAAAGCTTTAAATACATCGTGATTGTAGCTGTTTGACACATGATATGAAGATATGACATATTGCAGCCTTTTAAAATTATATATTTAAATTTATTAGGGAACTAGGATACTGTGAGGCTTCTATTTCAGTAGGGATTCACTAAGATTTAAAATAGTTTCTCATTACTATCAGAAAAAGTCTATCTTTGAATGAGATACACAGAAATACATTTTTTTTTTTGATACCTCATCAACTTCACAAATCCCCTAGCACACAGTGGGCAATGAGTGAGGACAATATCTGTCCCACCTACAATGCTGCTATTGTCTTGATGGATTAATCATAGAATTTCACTAATTTCCTTCCATATTTTCTAGCTCGTCTCTGACAGAATGAATGGTGGGGTCCATTGATAATTGTTTTTTTCCTTTGGTAAACTGACATAGCGTCTGTTAAGAGCCATAAGGGCATTAACTCTATGTTTAAGGATATGAGTTAACGCCCTTCTGGCTCTCAACAGGCTGAATGCACAGTGCTTACAAGGGCAAGTTCACCCTGATTACAAGTTGGGTTTAAAAGAAGCAGAAAATTAAAGAAACTGATCAATGTCGCATTTATTATATTTTTCTACTATTATTCTTTCTTTAATACATGTATAACAAAGATTGTTGAGTAGGCATGGGAGGGCGTTGTTGCTCACAGCTAATTTTTGCCCCCACTTGTCATTCATTAATGGGCAAAATGTTTTTTTTTAAAGTAGTTTACAGCATCATTCGGCTTGACAAGGACTTACAGGACATAAATGTAGTGCATGGCACAAATCTGTATCTAAACACACAGATCTGTGAATATAGGGGCCATTGCTGCCCAAAGCTATTCCACATCCCCACTACTACAGTTATTTATTTGAAAAGATGTTTAGTACTACAGAATCGGAAAATGGCTTTGAAGACAGACATATTGAAGCTTTTCGTCTTGCACTCGGAGTATACCACAAGAATGAACAGAAAGCCGAAATCGAACAATATACCGGAAATTAAAGGAACAAAGCGCGCAAAGTACTAAACAGATTTTGATTGGCTGTCTGAACATAAAAGGAAATTAGGCTTAGGGAGACCATCCAAATTCATCGACCATTCAGAATGCATCCGGAATGGGGTCATCAAGCATTCCAGAATGGGTCGGGAATATCCCCATTCTAGTCGCGTTCTCAAATTTCCGGCCGATCGGCGTCTTTTGTGTTGCCGAACAAAGGGGCATTCTGAAAGCATTCTGGAAGCATTCTGGGAGCATTCTGGAAATGTCCCTTTGTTGTCGACATGGCATGGTCCCAGAATGCGGTGATTAAAAATCATGAACGGGACAGCCGAGGATGCGCAGCGCGATCGAAGGTGCTTCATTTATTGCGATATCGATCATGCCGGCATGATACATGTATAATCTCATTTCAAAGTATTTCCCTTTCTTTGACTGTAAGGCTCGGAAGAATTATTTTTGAAGATTCATGTTGATGCCATATACTATAGTGAATTCGCTTTATTTATGAATATTGTAAGCGACGGTCACCAGATAAGATACAGCGTCGACCGTTAGATGAAAAAAAGAAAACGATTTCCAAAAAAAAATGCGCTTTATTTCTTCCGATATTAGGACGCAACAAATAGCTGATTTTTGTTTTTAATGACATGTATGGATCGCAAGAATTATGCGGAAGTTTAATGGTGAAAGAAATTGAAGCTCATCATATGAAATAAAGTAATGGTCGTCAGATGAAATTAAATTACACTCGCTAGACGATACAGATTTGGACGATTGTCCAATGAAATAATATTAATATTACTACAGTATAGACAGATGAAATAAATGACGGCCGATATATATTTTTGTTGCCCTTAAATAAATTCACTGATGAGAATGATCAATACATGGAAAATGCACGATATGATTGATAATATTAACAAATGATAATCAGTTTTGAGTGCCAAATGCGCTTTATATTTCTTCCGATATCAGGACGCAACAAATAGCTGATTTTTGTTTTTAATGACATGTGTGGATCGCAAGAATTATGCGGAAGTTTAAATGGTGAAAGAAATTGAAGCTCATCATATGAAATAAAGTAATGATCGTCAGATGAAATTAAATTACACTCGCTAGATGATACAGATCTGGACGATTGCCCCCCAAAATTTATATTATTAATATTACTACAGTATAGACAGATGAAATAAATGACGGCCGATATATATTTGTGTTGCCCTTAAATAAATTCACTGATGAGAATGATCAATACATGGAAAATGCACGATATGATTGATAATATTAACAAATGATAATCAGTTTTGAGCGCCAAATGCGCTTTATATTTCTTCCGATATCAGGACGCAACAAATAGCTGATTTTTGTTTTTAATGACATGTGTGGATCGCAAGAATTATGCGGAAGTTTAAATGGTGAAAGAAATTGAAGCTCATCATATGAAATAAAGTAATGATCGTCAGATGAAATTAAATTACACTCGCTAGATGATACAGATCTGGACGATTGCCCCCCAAAATTTATATTATTAATATTACTACAGTATAGACAGATGAAATAAATGACGGCCGATATATATTTGTGTTGCCCTTAAATAAATTCACTGATGAGAATGATCAATACATGGAAAATGCACGATATGATTGATAATATTAACAAATGATAATCAGTTTTGAGCGCCAAATGCGCTTTATATTTCTTCCGATATCAGGACGCAACAAATAGCTGATTTTTGTTTTTAATGACATGTGTGGATCGCAAGAATTATGCGGAAGTTTAAATGGTGAAAGAAATTGAAGCTCATCATATGAAATAAAGTAATGATCGTCAGATGAAATTAAATTACACTCGCTAGATGATACAGATCTGGACGATTGCCCCCCAAAATTTATATTATTAATATTACTACAGTATAGACAGATGAAATAAATGACGGCCGATATATATTTGTGTTGCCCTTAAATAAATTCACTGATGAGAATGATCAATACATGAAAAATACACGATATGATTGATAATAATTATTAACAAATGATAATCAGTTTTGCGCACCAAATGCGCTTTATTTCTTCCGATATTAAGACGGCAATGCATTTTTAAGGAACTGTATGGATCGCAAGAATTATTGCGGAAGTTTAACGTATGTATATATTTTGTTGCCCTTAAATAACTACAATGATGAGAATCAGTGAAGTTATGTGTATATAACCTTTTTTCCTGTTTATACTTTATTTATGGTGACAACCCGTCTATTTATAATGAAACAATGTAAACGAAAGACGCCAGAATAGAGCGGCGACCGCGAGGTGAAAGAGGAGATCACCAGATAAAATAATGAAAAAAGTGAAAAGGATAAAAGTAACCAACGATTTACTCCTTTACCATTCACCATGGTCACGATATTCATTTCTTTTTGCCCAGATATTTTTCGTCGTATAGGCCTATGATATATGCAACTGGTTTTTCTGAAGGTTCATATTTGGAAAAAAAGGTGGTTTATAGTCCGAAATATGAAATAGAGTTAATTCTTTTGAAGGTTCATACTTTTTCCGAATCTTTTATAATTTTTAGCACACCGCTTGAGCGTAAGATAAGAGGGCAAACACTGTGAGAGCGGAATAGAAACATGGAGAGGAGAGAAATAAAATGGAATCGTGTCAACGTGACAGATAGAAAGAGAATAAAATGACAAATTAAAGAGAAACATCGGAAAAGTTGAATGAAAAGCTGACAGAATAAAAGCCATAAGAAAAGGGTGATTATTCTTGATAAAAACAAAGAATAACATAAGGAAACACGATAGAGTTTTTAGCACCCTTAAAATTGCAAGAGGCATCGGCTATCAACAAATTCCAAAAAAGTAAATGAATTAACTCAACTCATTTTAACGATATTTCTCTCCTTGCTTTTGCATGATCCCCTCTTTCTGAGCTCATTTTACCCCTTTTCTATAGCTCCATCAATCCGTCAATACAACGCGACTTTATGTAACTCCTCCCCCCCCCCCCCCCTCTTTACTTTTTACAAATTATTTCGGGGAAAAGGCTTGTTTGATCTACCCGCGCGCGCGCATACTAAAAATAACCGCAGTGATATCAACAACCTGCCAGACAATGGCTCCCACGAGTCTCTCAATGTCATTGACCCATTTAATGATTTATGACCTGGGGAGCGTTTCATGAAAGAAAGTTGTCGGATAAACTGTTATAAGCTACTGAAATCCTTGCATCTGATTGGCTGAGAGCAAATTTGTCGGATAAAATATCTGACAAGTCCTTTCATGAAACGCTCCCCAGCTGTGATTTTTTGTTTTTCATGCTAGCCTATGCGATATGCGCCGGGCTTTCTGGCAAGTATACTAATTGCGTTACGTAAACTATGGAGACAATACGGACAATGGGCGAGGGCGTTAGCCCAAGCGAGTATCATCGCTGGTGAACTCATCATTATTCATATATTTTTTTAAATATCGAATGTGAGAGGAGGGTATGCCATGCATGATTCATAAACTAGCCTTATTTGGTGATCGACCTCCTTTTATTCAACCAATCAAATATTTTCAAGTTCCGATTTTTTCCGTCTTGTACTAGTAGTACAAAATTCAAAATACGCTACAACGCCCTAATTTGTTGGAGACTTGGAGTTGCTTAATATAGTCTGTATGCAAGTATGTAATAATTTACTCTACTGTTGCTGTATCGAAGTTTGTATCCAGTATCACATCTTATTTTTAACTAATCATAATAACGCATTATTCTAGACTACGGTACATTCTTTCCAACTGGTTGTTGTGGTGTATGGGTGTAGGTTGGCTAATAAAAATACACTTTATTTTGTGACATATTGCCTGTACATATGTTCATTATTCCCAGTACGTATTCTTTGTATTTTTCTTATGCCAGATATTGCCGTTTTATTTATGATCTCTTCCATGCCCACAGGAGAGGCCGTCAGAAATAAAATCATTGTCAATGTCAAACATACCGTATGTGTGCGCCTCTAATCCAGCTATCGTGGAAGTTATACTTATAAACTCAGCCCCGGGACGTTTTGAGGGAAACCACTGCTATTCCGTGCGTCTCACAATTTACATGGGCACATGACAATGTATAGTTGTATCGTAGGGACTATTTTTTCAATCAAAGTATCATATGTCATGCCACTTACCTAAACAGACCTTCCGCAGATCAGCTCTTCCTCAGAAATGTATAGAATCAATAAAATGTCACCTTTTTTCACTCAATTGTAATCCTCCCTCTCGTCTCTCTCGAGCGAGAATTCGAACGTATGTAAAAAAAAATACGCGCATGCGTATTGCAAACTATACATCGGCCTCCGAACAATTTTAGTACAGGATCCGGGAAATTAATAGGCTTTTTATATCATTCGCGTCGAAAAGAAAGACGACAGTTATCCGGACAGTATTGTAATTACCTAAAGCATCTTCAAATGAAGTTATGTCATATTTCATGGTATAATTTTGACATACGACTTACGAGCTTGGATTTATGAGGCATCCAACCTTTCTAATGACTGCTGATCGCAGCCCGAACGCATAGCGGACCCAGGTTTGGGCTACTGCCGGCCTTCGCCGATTGCCCGTCTCCATAACGCGATCAGTATACTTCATTACTTGCCAGAAAGCCCGACGCATATCGGACAGACTATTTTCATGCTACTGTAGAAAGAAATTCAGCAGCATATCTCCCCTCCCATCCCCCTCCAAATAAAAGATAAATACGAAGACGATCTCTGTAGCCTAGTAACTGAGTTGAGGGGCACTTGCATCCTTTTTTAGGGGGGGGGGGTCCTCAGAAAATTTAATGCGAATGTAGGAAGTCACAGAAAGGGGTGGATGTTTGATTTTTGTTTTGACTTTCCCTTCACTTTCCCTCTTTCCCGGTCGCTAGAGCTATATAATATAAAGATGATAATGAGTGAAATTTTATGATAATCATGATATCAAATGAATCATACAAAAAATTAAAAAATATTCTGCTTGACATTTGTGTTAAGAACTTATAAATATGGCCATTGAATTTCGGCGAAATAATATCACAATATCAAATTCCATTGAAAGAGAAAAGAACCAAACAAATACGAAATCACCCCTCTCAAGAATTGACAAGCTTATTTCACAGACGTATTTTTATGTTTCCATAATTTCATCATTTTCTCTGCATCACTGGAATCACGCGGCAGCAGCCCGAATGCGTATAGTGTTCCAATTCCGGGGCCACCTGTCATCATGACTGTAAACCATTTTCAAACATCGTTGATGACATTCACAAACACATAAATTTACATCGACACAGAATGATCAAAAGTAATAACATGTTGTGCAAGTTTTGTAAGTCGTTTAAAATATGATACGTCACTGATTTGTTTTCAGAATCATGTTATTTTTCCCCAAAATAATATTAGACGGGTTCGCGTGTTTTTCATTTGCTTTCCGAAGTATGTCCGCGATCACTTCAAAGAGGCATCGATCGATATCGCGGCGCGCGCGGCATGAGAAAGACAGATCAGCGATCGGCCGCGCCGGCTGCGCTGGCTGAATAGCTCTTCCTTGCTGTACTGTGAACAATAGCGTGTTCTGGATTGAGTGGCGCATTCTCGGAGCATTCCGGAACATACCCATTCTGACACCGTTCTAACACCATTCTGACCCCATTCCGGATGTAATCCTCCATAGCGCGGAGTTAAGTACCGCATTCTAAACGCAGGCCAGAATGGGGATGAGCAAGACAATGGATTTTTAGGGGACCATTCCGGATGCATTCTGAATGGTCGATGAATTTGGATGGTCTCCCTTAGTGAACTTTGTTTGTTCCTGGCGTTCCTGTGGTTGCATTATCTATATCTTTACTTTGTCAAACATGTTTCTACTTTGTAATGTTTTCTTTGCCAAATAAAATAATAACTTCTCACTCATTTACTTATTTTTCAAAATTCACGACAATTACTAGCAGCACATCTGCACGGGACTTAACATTTACGACTCACATGCTTCATGGCATCTACCGAGTTTATCCAGATCGTCTTGCTGGTAGTATTCATACACTGAGGTACCGAGCACTTCAAACGGTAAATAACCTATGATTGGAGGAGCCCTGTATGGAAATGAGAAGAACAAAAACAAGTTTTTAATCATCACAAAGGTACCAAGGACTTGAAAGGGTAAATAACCTTTGATTGGAGGAGCTCTGAAAGGAAGGAGGGGAAGAAAGCAATCAATTTTTAAATTAATGTCAAGCATTTTGTTTGTGTTGGAATGCCCTCCTGTTTGAATTATACCATCTACTGAGAGCAAGAAGAACATTAACTCATTTAATTTTATATAGACTTAATGCTCTTATATGGCTTGATAGCACAATAATAGTTTATATAATTATGTATTCATAATACATAATTCTTTCATATATGTGCTTAAAAATGGAGAAACAAATATGAACATAACATAAATACATATTGAGATCAATCCAATATTTTACAGGAAGCAAAATCATATTTTAAAGTTGTTCCCTTTTGGTCAACACATAAGAAGTCCTGTTTAATATTTTCAAGAAAAAAATAAAGATAGTTGAATCGTTTATAAATCAAAATCTAAACACTATATAGCTTATGACAAATCATACTTCACAGCATATTACATAAAAGACATTATACCCCAAAAATGAGATCCACATGAATCTCTTCATCATCATAGGGCAACCATTATCATTACCATTAATAAGATATAATAAAATCTGTAAAAAGATGCACAGAGTTTACATAGGAATGAATTAAAATAGTATAGTAAATCACAAGGACTTGGGTAACAAGAAGCTTTTTCAATAGGTTTCTTTTCACTAAAGTGTATCGAGGTGATGTAATTAAAACCTGCTTAAAAATTCCACCTCATGCAACATTGTCCTCCCTCCTTTCAATACCTCCACTTTTTCTCATTAGCATGACAAAAAGTAAGGAAGGTCAAACATGTATTCCATGTGTTTCACTGTCAATTTTTCAAAGGAAATTCTGATACATATAGGTCAAGCTTTGTAGCATGCTCCCTACCGCGAGTATAAAATCACCTCCAAATACAATTAGAGGTTATTCAAGGATATACCGATACAAAGAACGACTCTAGTCACTGTTGATAGCTCCCTCTGGCGCTATCAGAGTATCTCTCTCAATATTCAATCCTTCATTTTTCAAATCATAAATAATCAATGATCCTTGTCATTAATTATCCAGTGGCATCATTCTTTTTAAAGGAGAATTAACCCCTGAGTACAAATTTACTTATATTGAAAGGTGTAATATATTCCTACTTATTGGCCTAAATCATTTTCTAATAAGATATCAGAAAAGGGTATAAATAAAGATATTCCAACACCCGGTATCGTCTCCTACTCATTTACATGGGGGCTGCCATTTTCTTGCTGATTTGGATTTGTACATGAACCATTGAGAAATGTTCCGGTCAGGAAGATATTTTGCATCCAAGACCTAAATTGATTTTCTTCATTACCTAAAATCCCATATGTGACGAAAAATATAAAGTGGGTGTTTACATGATTTATAAAAATTAAATCTTTATAATGATACTTTTAAATTGTCTGGTTTTGCTTAACAAAAATCTATTTTCTTGGGTTTGCCAAACAGAGCAGAACATAATATATGCAGCATGCATTCTGACTTTTCAAGTCCCATTATCCGAAAGCAGGTGAATGCATAGTTTGCCGCTATAGATGCTCAGGGAAGAAGCATCCATAAAATTTGAATTAATTTGCTCCGTCCATTGCGTCACAGTATCTAGAAAATAGATTTATATTAAGCGAATATCGATTTTCAACAGAAATATATAAGGAAATCTTCAGTTTAAAAATAAATTGACATATCTATTCTATATTTTTAATCTCAAATGGGTTTTTAATTTTGAAAAAGGCAATTGGGCATTTGGATTAAGAAAATCTTCTTGTACACATAAAAAAAATGGCAGCCCCCATGTATTGCTAGCAGACGATACATATTGCTAGCAGATGATAAATTTTGCTCAGAAAATCTTGATTCGTATCGATCTCGTATATTTTGACGCGAAGCCATATAGTCTAACAAGTAGGAATAAATAACACCTTTGAACACTATCGTCTTTATTGTTTGAGGTTAATTCTCCTTTAATGACTCAGTCCAACAGTTTAAACCACACAGCAGTCACGCAAGAAGATCCTGAGGCTTCAAGAAATTTGTATCTTCAAAAAGTCAGGCTCTTCAAATATTCTCAAAAAGCTCAATGAAAAAGATCTAATATTGCCTGTCCTTCTTTTCTGATAGTTTTCTTACAACTCTGTTCATCATTTCATATAACAGGGCAGTCACATATATACAGATCTTGTAGCTACTAGAAATTTGTATCTTCAAGAAATTATCTTCTCAAATTTTAATTTAAAAATCTGATATTGCCTGTCCTTATTCTTTGATAGTTTTTTGAGAACTCCATCCATCACTTTGCACCATGTTCAAGTTCATTTCATCATTAAAAAATACATAAAAATTACAATCATTACATTTACAAATACAATAGACCTACAAAGGAACATACATCCAAACAAAACATGAGAGCGAGGGGAAGATCTAAAAAGGAATAAAATTCCTTATACGAGAGCCCATCACCATGATGATAATTTTATCACGTTTTTTTTTTGTAACATCCTATTCCTCCATGTTTTGTTCTGTTTGTACTCTGTATCATATTTAAGAATTCTATTCTAATAGCCTATATTGTTTGTGTGATTGAAAATTTTAAGAAAAAAAAGGAAGAATAATTTTTATAAATGAGATATTTCAGCATATTTGGAAATTACTTTGAACGTATCAGAAATACTATAAAATTAGAAACTTCCTGCATGGTTCTCAACAGTCATTTATAAGGGAAGAAACTTTCAAACAATTAAATTTTCTTTGATCATCTCAAAAAAAATATTGCAAATTACTGGAAAGGCAGAGAATTCAGACTATTTTATGTAAATTCTTTCAAAAACATTGAACACATCATCTGTCAATAGCCAGAGTTAACTCGTCGTCCGTTTACAAAGTCAGCGCCCTTCTGGCTCTCAACGGAAGATATGAGAAGTATTGCAGAAGGCTTCAAAGGGTATTAACACAACATTTTCAAAGCATTTTCAAGCAAGATTATTGCCTGCACTCTTTCCCACACCACAACACTGCCATCTCGAAGATACTGGTTAGTGTAAACTCTACCAAACTACGAGGGAAATGGATGGTGAGATTTCTTTTTTAATGATTGTCATACATAATTTAAAATAGCACAGAGAATATATGACTCCCTGGGACAATTGAATCTTGGTTTGAGCCTTCAAAGTATGAAAACTTCATATTGATAAACAAGCTCATTGCAATTTCACAGTGCATCGTCCATAACAGGTCCCTGTAGGCATTGAATTACACCCACACATAACAAGTCCCCCAAAATGATGTAATTTATGCAACACAGAGAGAATCCTCATTAATTTCACTATTCAGAATACACTTTTCCACATTGCAATTTTTGTCTTTAGACAAAAAGGATAATGATTGTCAATATAGATCTTACACGTGCCAATTGTTTTGACGTGCATCTTGTTGATTGGGTACACCTTGGATTTTGCGCAAGGGCCTCAAATCCCAAACTTCCCATAAAAATTATATTGAAAATGCCTATATAATATATACATCATAATGGTAATTGTACAGATATTTAATGTTTTTAAATTGTTACATATAAAAGCTAGTTAATTCGGTGAAAGATGTTGTGTCTTTATTCAATTTGGCTATTCCTTTTGTATCATAGCAGCCATCTTTCTTTAATAATCAAATCATACCACTGACTTCAATTCCAATTTAAAATTAAATCCTGCTGATTAAGAAGTTTATCCAGAGGGATTAATCTGGATCAAGCTTAACACTGATCAAGCATAATTTTGACAGACGACGTTTCCCATTTCAACACTCTGTTGAAAAGTTGTTTGTTTCTTTGTTGTTCCGTTTCCATTCAAGCTTCAGACAATTAATTCTTAAAGCTAGATTTTTTAATATTTAAAATTTAATGAACTCTTTATCATAACTCTGTAAAAGATGATGTATAAGGTCATGTCACAGGGAGTCCACCTTTCATAAAGTTTCTCACAAGAGAAATAGAGTTGCAAATTTGTGTTTGATTGACCACAACACACAAATGGCAACCAATTTGTAGCCAATTTTGGCCTTTTCTCTGCCTTGAAGGCATAGAATTCTTAGCAATTTTTGATTACATTCATTTGTTTCTATTTTTTTTTGCATGTTTACAAAATATTTGACAAAATATTCATTAATAATCATAAGACCTTTTGGGATCTCAGTTGGTTAAAATTTATATTTCATTATTCTTTATATAATTTTAAACAACTCACTTCTTGATCCTGATCAAATGATTGTTAGAATGCAGTCACGTGTGATCCATTTACTAAGACTATCATGTTTTTTTCATTAAAAAGTAAGCAATATAGTTTCTGCTCCTAACAAACAAATTTAAGTACTTGATGCACAGCATGCATACACATGTATTGTGTGTTGGCTAATACAAGCGCGGCAGAGGTCAGTGCACTTAGACCATGTGTGCCCAAAAGTAAGCCCATTCAACTTGGGATTTATCTGCCATCGATAATGACATTGGCCAATATTAAAATGAGTCCTTAGTGAAATGAAATAATAAGGATCTAACAGGTTTGTTGCATGAAACAAATGATGCATGTCCTTATTCGTTCAATAACCTGTGGACTACTGAATTCTCTTATTCCCATACACCTTATACAGGGACCAGTCAGTTCCCGTTGGCAATGGGTTCAGCCATCTTTATTCTATCCGCTGAGGCTCTGTGCAGACAGCCGATATACAGTCTGAGCCAAAAGTAGTCAACATACACCCTAAATTTTCAGATTGAAATTTGTGTTTACCTTATTAGATCATATGAAAGCTCAGAATCTGTAGTTTATGAAAATGTACAGGTCTCATCATGAACTCGTCTCATATCTCGGAATACTACCTTTGAAATGGGAAAAAAGCGCCCTCATAGCGCGACGGGACGGAATTAATAAAAGAAGCAATTAAGTTAAAACTGCACATGCATTTGAAAATAAAATTTGGAGTTGGAATACTCTATGTAATAGTATTTATGACATAGTGTCAATTCCAGCAATAGTCTGTTATAATTGGGTTAAAATTTCAACTTTTTGGTGCAAAATTATATTTTGGGGCACTTGACACAAATTCTTAGGTTTTTTTGTTGGATAAACCGGAGTTCATACACTGAGGTTTTATGAAGTATCAATGAACTATCATACTATCACTTCTGTACCATCAAAATCAATTTCTTTCTATTTCTAGAAAATCATAGGTGCGACGGACGGAATCTAGGTGCGACGGGAAGGAATCTAGGCGCGACGGGAAGGAATTTATGAATGGGGAGTATTGTCCCATGTATGTAATTTGACGTTACTAAATTCCCTCATTCTCACAGGCTTAATACTCAGACCACTCATTTCCCATAGGCAGTGGGTTAAGCAGCTGCAATATTTACCTGTGGTCTAAGAAGAGGAATTTCCAGTCGAGACTATGCCTTGATGTGAATTCGTTCCCCTTCTCGGTGAAAGTGGCCATTTCTCTACTGAGCTGTGTTGAGAGGAGTCTGACCGTTGCTACGAAGCAGTACCTGGGTGTGGTGACCATGTCTGTGAATGCCGCTAGGGATGGGGAAAAGTTATGATAAATAATAAGAATATTATTCTGGATTTATATAGGACCTAACACATCTCTGATGTCTCTTAAGTGCTTTACAGATACATCTATATTATTACCCCGTCATCATGATTCGGGCTCGCCGGCACACGATCAATGCATTTTCTTCACTCCCTGGGGAGCTTTCCAGCCAGGCGCCTTTTTACAGACGCTCACAATGCTGAACAACCCGCAATGACTTTCACAATCTACCGCGTACCCATTTAACACCTGGGTGGAGAGGAGCAATTTAAATAAAATGCCTTGCTCAAAGAACTAATTGCCACGCAGGGAATCAAACTGACTACCTTCGCATCTCTAGTCAAGTGTGTAAACCACTAGACTACAACACCTCTATGAAGCCTCAGAGTTCTGATCAATTTTTGTAAGGCTTGACAGTGTTGTCAAGGCCAAATGAATATCACTTGGATCTTCATGTACTATCAAGTGTAAAACAATCACAAATTTCAATGGTAAAATTTAGAAGGTTTTTTGTCTTTTCATAGTTCGATTGGGCATTAAATACCATTAAAAAATTCCTATGTGCAAACTTGTGCATGTTTCACAAAGAAAACCTAGCTACCGTATTCTTGGTCAAAACCTTCAAATTCTTGGCTAGGATTTCTGCCCAAAGCATAAAAAGGGTTATAGAAGACTAAAAAATCAGACAGAATAACACTTTCCAAGGTTGGATAAAGCTTTCATAGACATGTAAATGTGAGAGTACTCTTTCAGCATCAAGACATTTCTTGGAAATGTACCAGATTATTCTCCTTTTTTTATGTTCATGAGATGTTTGCACGCTTAGTCAAGAAAGGACATTAAAAACCTTTTCTTCCTCTCCTCCTTTGTTATAAATCCTTGGATTCTCACTCTGAGGATTATCCCACAAAGATCCACTGCTAGTAAAAAGATCCAGTTTCTATAGGGGTTTTCCCATTCAACTTTTAACAACAAACCCCCCCCCCCCCCCCCCCCCGAAAAAAAAATAAAAATAATTGTTGAAACCAAGTTTCCTATAAAATAAATGTTACATTATTGAACACCTTTGGTCAGACATCTGGTTCAGTTAAGTCCCATGAGAGAGCAGGAATTGGTTCCGGTGGGATTAAACATTTCTTAGTAGGGCAAAAATGCCACTGTAGAAAGAAAAATCATGAAAAACAACCCTTCAAACTTTCAGGAGATTGAGATAATTCAAACTAGTCAAGGGACAAGTGTTGAGTTGTGTGATTGTTAACACTTACTCTTCATGAATTTTTCTGTTTCTCATTTTCAACAAATAACCCTATATGAAGAAGAAATTACTGGTATGTGACCATACACCACAAAGATTATTCTAGAAAGGTCCATTCTTTTACCTTGACTTGTCTTGAGCAGAGAGAAGCTGCCATTGAAGCGGATGGGTTCGTACTCGGCGGGTTTATCAGGTTCTAACGTCCCTCTTCTCATGTGACAGGAAAAGGAAAACCTTTGACCTAGGACATCAGGTGTGCCATTGGATGAATCCGCCCTGGAAAGGATCTTGAACATCTCCGGCCTGTCATCTTCGTGAATTAGTTCATATATTGTACAGGACTCAAGGTCTTTCTGTATTTGTATAAAAAGAAGTAAATGGGAAATTAGTAATTACTTTCTATCTATCTTGCTATCTATTTACATGTACGTCTTACGCTTGGAGGCCATTTAGGTGACATTTTCAAAGGTCTTGAGACACATGTTTTTCAACAGCTTTCTATTCACCTGTATGAGAAAATGTTGGACGAATCGAATAAACAACGAAATTTTTTGATCAAAACAAGTGCTCCAAGAAGCTCATAAGAAGCATACAATCAAACATTAACAGCTTCAATTCCTTTGATGCCGTCTCCTGGAGTGGGTGGAACGGATTGCGATTGGAAATTGGGGCTAGAAGGAAGAAAAAAAAAATCACAAATTCAAAAATGAATCAGCGAATGGAGTGGGAAAACTCCTAAGAGCTCATCAAATCAACAAAATTGGACACCTAGCTATGTCTGCTGTCACTGTAATGGCTTCAAACTTGAAAACCAAGTCCTTTGTTACCTCCTCCTTTTTCCTCTGTAGCTGGAGGGCTCCAGAATCCTCAACACAAAAAAGATTTATGCACTTCTATGGTAATTAACCTGACTTATTACATAATCCATTCGATCATTTTTGTCACGATTTCGGTAGACTCCTAGTCGTGGCAGATCCGAGTGTTACAGCGTTCTTGAAGCAAATCAGTCAAAAGATAGGGATCAACAAAGAGCCCCCTACAGGCAAAGAAGCTCGGTGAACGGGACTGTGTCACACTTCCACACCTCGACCCTACTGATACCAACAAGTTTGATGCTTTAGGAGCTGCCCTCTGTTTGGAGATATCATCCCTGATAAACTGAGCGTAGATCAAAAAACGGTGACTTTAGGAATTAATTCAGTTCTAATCAGAATGAGGATCAATATCTATATATAGAATATCTCATCCAAATGAAATAAACATTAGCATATCACCGCTATTGCCTGTACTTTTGCATAATTTACATCAATAGGGCTCTACAAATTCAATCAAGCTGTAAGTACTCTGCATGCATACATGTACTCTAAACACACTGCATTAAAGGTAAACCTTGTTTATGCCTCCTTCATCAGTGTAATTATCCTCGCCTAATTGTGTATAAATAATATTTTCAGATTTACAGAACTAAAAAGGGAACTCCACTGGTTACATCTACACTAATATATTCTTTTTAAAGTCTGTTATATGTCTTCAAAATTCTAAGTCATTTGGCACCTGACTATCTTAAAGGGCCCCTGCCATCAAAATGCAAGTGGATACCTGTTGGTGTGCAGTTCTACATACATCTCATATTTTGACATTTAAACTTCTAAATATGTTTCATAGAATTTTAAATATTTTTTGAAATAATTTTCTACAACCTGCTAAGCCCCACCCACTTAAAAAAGGGGCCCTTTAAAGTGTATCAATCACCTGAAAAAAATGATATGTACAGCTAGAAAGTATAAAAATCAACCTCAAAAGAACTTTATCTGGCATTATATAGGTCAACGGGTCAAAAAGATTTTTCCTCAAATACCCTCACATTTGAAACATGACGAGAAATAGCTGAATGTTTGGGTCGAACATTCATTCACATTGTGTGTGTGCAGTCCCATATACCCATTTCTGTGTGCAGTGCATGTGCTTTTCAGCAAGAAAGGGTCAATTTCTTATCATTTTGAGGATTCCAGAGCCTCACAGCATACACCAATTCTTATGTGGCCATGATCAACCTTTGCCAATTGCTTTATAAGACTATTTCTTTCAAAATGTAATCGCAAGACCGGAACTCAACTTTATCTTTAATAACACACTCAAAATATACACACCATCTCGTAATCTTCGCTCAACTAATGATGAAAAATGTAAACTTGTTGTTCCCAAATCCAGACTCTCATTAAGACATCAACTGAAAAGCGTTTCATCAGAGTTTCTCTTGCCATCTTCGAAAGATCCCTAAAAACATATTTCTTCCCCAGTAATCCTAACCTAATATCTTTATCAAACATCGAAATTTTAAATGTATATTGATTTTATCGAAAATACATGCAAAGACATGTAACTATCAATAGAACTCATGTAAAATAATCAGGAAATTCAATGCTTAGACAAAAATAAGTTTATGACATCAAAATATACAAAACAATTAGTGAATAGTGAGCAATAACATTACAAACTCACAAATGAGTTGACAATTTGGCTCTACGAGACAGCATTTTACATATCTTTTAAAATGTCCTAATTTATTAGGTGTCTGATTTTACTCGCACTTTATGCTTGTCTGAATATTCTGTTATTAAATTATGCTAAAGTTGGCCTTTGACCTTTTGAATTGGATACAGCACTACTCCACATTCTAATTGTTAATGTCACTGGACATTCACAAAGTAAAAAAAAGAGAGATAATTTCTATTAAACTTGGAATGAGAACTGTACTCGTTTGAATTCAATAAAGAGCCCTATTTTTCTGACATCTCATTCTGATTCTCCAGACATAAATAGGTGGGCTTCAGCTTTTGTGTACACAGTTTCTCTTGCAATTAGAGCAAACTAATAAAAACAGAAAATTGAGCTCTTTTGAGTGCTCTTTTCCTTTCCACGAGAGCAGATGCATTTATTGAATATACAGAGTGAGTCAATGAAAAGGAAGCCCAGATTCAACCCTAAATGTCGTTGCAACTATTACATATAGATTTATTAAAAGATAGATTGTATCCCAACATGTTTCCTTTACTTTGACACCTTCATCAATAAAATCTGACCATGGAGAGCTTAATAGTAACAATTTTTATGATTTATGTCAAATTTTCCTCTGCCCAAGTTTTGAATGAACTGGATGGTCAACCCAAGGTTGGTTGAATGGTCTGTATTTCAGTTGAATGCACACACAAATAATGAATGTTACAACTCCTGAACAACATTCAACCCAAACTTGGGCAAAGAAGATTTTGACATGCTTTAAAAAAATGGCCAGTGCTCAGCCATTCATGGTTGCATTTTGGTGACCAACTTCTCACATTAAAGAAGGCATTATCAACTTCTCACATTAAAGAAGGCATTATCAACTATCATACCATTATAATACATTACAGCAATGTCACTTAGTAACATATTGGGGCTTGAATATGGGTTTGCTGCTTATTGACTCACACTGTATAGTTCCTGACATTCATCACTTTGACATTTACAGACATTTGAATGAAATATTGAGCAGAATTTGAACCAGAATAGAAATCAAAAGGGAAAAGAAAAGGAAAAACTATGACAGATTTATAAGGCTTCTTGTTTACTTCGTATCTATTACTAATGATATATTATCTCTTGTCTTTTCGTACAAGCTACAAGATAAAAATATACAGTCTCAAATTGATATATGTGTAAATGATTGATTAGCTCCGAGGCAAAATGCTGCAAAAGCTGCCACTAGCTCAAACAGCACTAATCTTGTACATTATCCGGAGTACAATAATCAGCGAAAAAATTACAAGGAGAGGACAGCGATTTATTACTTGGGGAAGAGTGCTTGTAAAAATACAAAGACATCTATAGATTTAAGCGCTTAGAGGCTTTAGCATTTTGCGCTATGTAAGTATCTATTATTATTATTATTATTAAATACTACCAGTAGAAATCTCACTTTAGTTCTATAATATCAACAAAAGCTCCTATCATCAAAACAGCATTTATACACTATCAGTGAAGTCTTTCTGTACTTATCCATATATATCAAAAATAATGCAGTAAGCAACAGTATAAGTGAAGAAGATTTAATAAATTCCTTAAATTCTCATTTTTGCAACAGCTATTAGGGTTGAACACAAAAATGAAAACAATTTGCTCTGGGAGCCCTGCATATATATTCAAGAAATAAAACGTTTTTTTTTTTTTTATTTATCTGATATAAATACATATCTTTATGGCGGACTTGCTCAGTTAAAAACATCTCTTGGCTGAAAATTTTCGGTGACGAATTTGCAGGTAATGAAAAGACAGAGTCAATTTGTGTAGTGATATCCATGACTTCCAAAACTTGTAATAATTTTCCTTCTTTTCAATGTATTTTTTTGCCATCAATGATCCCTCTCCATCTCTTTCTCTCTTATTTCATGCTTTTATTGAAATTAATTTCATTTCAGGGTGGACTTTCCTTTTAATAAATTGCAACAAAGACAATTGTTCAAGAAACTTAGCAACATCACATGCAGTTTAATAGTTGTTCCACGTTACATTGTAATTATAACATCTGACCTTTTATTCTACCTGCTTAATAGAACACAGGAAGAAAATGGACTATACAGATATAGGTCCAAAGATAGATTTAAATTAACCAAGGGGTCAGTGGAGTGACTCATTACATCCGCTCTACATTAAGGAGAAGGTTGAGACCTGGTAAAGGTGAAATATCATTTTTGAGTTTTCTCATTCTTGTCACTATGGAAGAACATCAATGAGAAATGTCTCATGAAAAAGTATTGCTCTCTTAAAGATCTTAGAGTTCTGGTCATGCAATTATATTGAGAAAAAAACTGTCTCAGAGCAATTGGGAAAGGTTGACCATGTCTGCATAAGAATTGTTTATGCTGTGCTGTTTTGGAATCATCAAAATAGATAAGAAATTGACCCAATCTCGCTGAAAAGCACATGTACTGCACACAGAAATGGGTATATGGGGCTACACACGCAAGTGGCCTGAATGGTCAGCCCGGACATTTCAGCTATTTCTAGTCATATTTCGAATATAAGAGCATTTGAAGAGCAATCCTTTTCAGGGGATGTTTCTACTATGATGTTCTTCCAAACTTACACAAAAGGAATGAGAAAGCTCACAAATTATGTTTCACCTTTCCCAGAACTCAAGATTCCCTATAATGCCCTCCACCTCATATTCAAAATATGAACTCAAAATATGAGAAGAAATAGCTGAAAAGGTAGAGACCAAAACTTTCACGTCACAGTGTGTGTGTGTAGTCCCATGTACCCACTGCTGTGTGTAGTCCCATATACCCACTGTTGTGTGCAGTGTGCATGATTTTCAGCAAAATGAAGTCAATTTTTATCATTTAGATGATTCCATAACATGATAACCTCACAATATACACACATTTTCTTTCCCGATTGCTTCTTCCAGACAGTTTCTTTCACAATGTAGGCTAATCACATAATAGTAACAACTTTGTCTTTAAAATAAAGTTAAAGTTCTGGTCATGCAATTACATTGTGAAAGAAATAAGAAACTGTCTCAAAGCAATTGCGAAAGGTTGATCATGTCTACATAAGGATTGGCGTAGAGTGTGAGGTTTTGGAATCATCAAAATGATAAGGAATCATCAAAATAAGAAATCAACCCAATCTCGGTGAAAGGCACAAGCACTGAAATGGGTATATGGGACTGTACACACATGTGAATGTTCGGCCCGAACACTAAAGCTATTTCTAGTCATATTTTTAACATGAGGGCATTTGAGGAGGAAGGAACATTTCTAGTATGATGTTCTTCCAATCTGACATAAAGGATAGAGAAAGCTCACAAATGAATTTTCACCTTCCCCAGAATTCAACCTTCTCTTTAAAGAACATGAACACATTAGCTCAGAGAGATGACAACTGATCGATGTAAACAGACTGAAAACGAGTCACTTCCCCTAGCATTTGCAATGCACATTCACTCATTTGTAAGACCCTATTCTCACCTGAACTGCCATGGAAACTCGCTAAGGCTTTATAGATAGACATTTTGGTATGTGTGAGGGCAAATGAAGTGTTTTGTTCAAGTGTTTTGTTCAAGTGTTTTGTTCAAGTGATTTTCTAGGTCACTCTTTCAGCTCAAGGTCATGGTATAGGTTATAGATTTGGACCCCGTTCTCATTACAAGGGATAGCGCGCTCTAGCCCACGCTAGATTGCGCCACCTCCAAGGTGAGAACGCAGCGACGTTGCTGAAAGGTAATGAACATGAAGAAGAAATCTTTATAAAATCGATCACAAATGTGTGCCTTCTCAAATATGCAGGTGCACTAGAGGAAACATCTTCGAGGCTGTGTTCCAGTATGCGAATGCAAACATATCAAATATGAAGTAAATCTATTTCATAACCACTGGCACTAGTTTTTAATACTCTGCAACCTCTTTCACAGTAAAGTATTCTTACTTGGGAGTGAGGGTGGGATTTATTATTTATTGACTTTCAATGTAAGATCACCATGGGTATTATTGGCCATGACTTTTAAATTTTCTTCGCTCTCGGTCTTTGGTGATGTAAATTTTCAACTCGGAAAATGCACATGACGCAACATTTTCGTCAGAGGCAGACACTTAATTCTAATCAACCAATCCTTGTCTGTATGGAGGAGGATTATCCAACCTTGGCAATGAGATGATCGGGTGAAAGCAGAAAAAATAAGAAAAACGGGATGGTGAGAATTTTAATGAAAATTGGACAAAGAATAAGAAAGTTATTGATGTTTGAAAATGAGATAACTAATTACTATAATCTCAAATTGGCAATTTGGCGAGTTGATTGTGATGTACATGTATGGCGGTCAACTCTCCCGTTTGTTGTACACTAAAATATCATTAATTTGCACTTTTCTCCTTTTCGCTGTACTCCCAATATATTGTAGAAAGCATATTGTTATAGTTCCTCATGAGAGAAAATGATCTTACTGAGTAATTAATACATTTTGAAAAAATGACATACATGTATTAGTCATTTAATAGGGGAGTTGACCGCCACATCACAGTGACATTACCGATACGGCCAATATGAAATTCCCATATGCATAGTGATTATAACTGTCCAAAATTCATAACTTACCGTTCAAACTTTCACCAATCTGATACTCTGATTTTCCCTCTTTCTTTCAGAACTTGCCATTAAAGTGTGTGGAGTCCCATATACCCATTTCTGTGTGCAGTGATTTGGTCAGTTTCTTATCCTTTTGATGATTCCAAAACCTCACAGTATACACCAATTCTTATGGAGCCATGATCAACCTTTCCCACTAGCTTTGAGATAGTTTCTTCCATAATGTAATCATTTGACCAGAACTCAACTTTATCTTTAATACAAGTACGTACATGAATATTTATAACATGAACTCCATTAGTATGCATTGCATTATCGTCATTAGATGCTCATCGAGGGGGACTGATCATTAAATTCCGCATGACTCAATGCTTATGATAAGAAAGATATCGCCCGCTGAGAGCCAGAAAGGCGTGAACTCCTACACTTCAACACAGAATTAATGCCCTTCTGGCTCTCAACACACAATATGCACTGATTAATAAACCAGAAGGTGTTGTGATAGATTGCTTTTAATAAGGATTGAAATCTTGTGTATCCCTTTTCATTACAGGTCTAGAATATCAAGTAGGGCAATGAAGAAAATATCAGTTTAGGAGATATAACGATTCTTCCTGTTCTGGTGAAAATACGTCAAACGATATATTAAAGATGTTTAAAACTGATCTGCAGGTAATTTAGGGTGGTAAGTATAACCACTGTAGTATATACTGTATATATAAATAAATATATAAATAAATAAATAATTAAATAAATAAAATAAATAAATAAACCAAAACAAATCTAATCAATTTTGTCCATGAATTGATATCAACAGGACGGATCTGAAGAGTCGGCATGTTCAAAGGGGGAATAAATTCCCGTAGCAGGCATGAAATATTAAACTGTGTATCAAAGTACAACCTAGAGCTGTCAAGGACATATCATTCAAGAATATATAAGAATCTGACTTACCATAAAAACATATGTGACCCGACGCCTCAAAACCTACAATAAGTCGCCAAAATTATTTTTTTTGTTTTATACATTCTCAGCTTTCCAATGGTATATCACTTGCCTAGTTTACTCAATGATAACACCTTTAAATATCACATTTAGAATCAGTATGTAACCAGCAATCAATAACTCCTATTCAGAGAAAATGGCCATTTAAGTTCGGAACAAAAGAGTGCTAAACCTTCACTCTCTGTGTGCGCCCAAGTAAAACTGGGTATTCAAATGGCCATAGCAACCGGTATGAAGGGATTATTAGATTAGGCTGAATTTTGGCCGGCTGCTCAAGGAGGACCTATTCATTACTCACTCCAAAAATCAATTTAATACCTTTAGAGGTAAAGTAGTAATTTGGCATTGAATGAAAGCATTACAAAAGCTCTCCAAACATTCATTAACTCGACAGGTGAAAAAAAGGAGTCATTTTAAAATGCCCCCAAAACATATTTCTAAGTCGAATTACTACTCACAAACTTGAGACATGATAGAATGATAATAAAACTACCCATTTCTATCAAAAACAGAAAATCGACTGATCCAAGCAAATTTACTATTTTGGGCTGTTTGCTACATTGTGGTCCGTGCGACTTATTGTAGGTTTTGAGGCGGCGGGTCACATATTGACTTCCAAAATCAGTTTGAATTATTATTAGGTCATCTACTAAAATGTGCTAGGGAGCACCAAGTGCAACATTTGTGATTCTGTAACAAAATAAATCATTATAGAATTTTGCCCTATTGATTTTGTCCACAATTCTTGGGAATGATTTCACTGACAAATCATTTGTTGCGGTTTATTATGCTACAAAATCATGACACACTTGGTGATGCATAACCGGCATTGGGGGTCGACAGGAAAACAAGGTTTGTTCATCATCTTTCATTTCAGGGTGGGGAAATCTATCTATGATTTAAGACTTCACATATATGTTTATTTCATGCAAAGGGATGCATAGCCTTTCAGAGGATTTGGTTATAACTGCTTCGTTGACACGTACTTAAAATAACCCAGATATACATGTAGCAGTAGGGAGCTTTAAGAGACACAATTATAAGATCAAATCTAATACTCATGGATGAAGGAAAGCTTGTTTGTGTACTTGAAATTCAAAATGTGCGAATGGATTTTGATGTTTGATATCATTGCCCAGGCAGTGACATCCATGCATCCAAATATATGCACTGACTAAAAATCAGAAAATGGAATTAGACAGTTTGTTTGAGCAGACTCCTTCCCCCCGATCCCCCCCCCCCCCCTCCACCAAGTGAAATTCATTTTGGTACTTTTCACAATATTGCCGCTTTTAAGAGTTTTAAAGCTTTTAGCAACCAACATCACACAGCAATGCAATAAAAACAGACACAATGCGCACAATTTGCTCTTTCTGCTCATGCATCTGTTGCTATGACTATTTCGGGCTCGGGCTCTAAATCAAAAGTTAACGAGCCAAACCATAAAATGTGGACATTCTCCCTGAAACCTGATTTTTTTTTAAAAGGGAAGAATGTACAAGTAAATGTCTTAGTAAGGAGATGATGCTGTCTGAGATATACAAGACATGGCCTTGTTGTGAATCAACAGTTATTGTGCCAAACCATAAAATGAGGACATTCCCCCTCAACGTGATTAAAAATTATAAGGGAAGAACGTACCGGTAAATGTCTTAGTAAGAAGATGACGCTGTCTGAGATATACAAGACATGGCCTTGCTGTGAATCAAAAGTTATTGAGCCAAACCATAAAATGTGGACATTCTCCCTCAACATGATTAAAAAAATATAAGGGAAGAACGTACCGGTAAATGTCTTAGTAAGGAGATGACGCTGTCTGAGGTATACAAGATATGACCTTGCTGTGAGAAGACTATCATGAACCCATCCAAAGCTTCCAGCATCAGCTGACTGAACTCATCATCGGACAGGAAGGACGGTTTCCAGTTTTCGTTAATGGCATTCTTCTCAGATTTCAACACCATGTCTGTGAAGAGAATAAAGCGGGATATAAACAAATTTAAAATGCCTGATGGTGGCATTGCATTTTTTTTTTTGGACTCATATGTGTACATGGCTAAAAATTCAGATGTGACCTTTATAAACTATGCCTACACTGTACATTGCAACATAAACATCATTTCTATCAAAGCTGCCCTAAATCTTTTTCCTTTGAATCAAAAATTAAAAAAAACCAACAAATTGCATTTGTATAAAGTTACATGGAACAAATCTTCTTGAGCTAGTTGCCAGATTGCAGGCACAAACCCCTTTCAGATGCATTTGCGTAACACATGGTCTGGAATGCAAGATTGTAGACTGTGCCAAATAGCTAGTGTCTTAGCAGCTGTACTACATGTACATGTATACCATACTAAAGCTGGGTTAAGCTTAACTCAAGACATTGCATTTTGTTTAAGTGTCAAATTAGGGTCTGAGTCTGCAGACTTATAAACACCCTCCCTCATAAGATCAGTGCCCCCAGGTCTTTCAAATTAAACAATTGTTAACTTCTATAAAGTCAAATTTCCTTTTGATTAACAACACATCCTCTTGTGCTTATGGTACACACAAATTTTCTGCTTTATTAAAGGTAGAGGTACACTTTAATGAAGGTACAGGAAAGCTGTATAAAGAGGGTTTTAAGAATTCCTTTGAAATAGAGAAAGGTCATGCCATTTCATAATGAGGGTTGCTCGTGAAATGATTACTGGCCAACACAAAGTTTTGATATTTTGACCCTTGAATCAAGCTGAACGTCCAATTCAATTATAAAAGGAATTAGCAAAATTGTTCATTAATACAGGGTATACTAACTTTTTACACAAGTGAAAATTGATTGATGTTGTGAGCTAATGTACACATGTGTATCCCTGCTTGGCATCTAACATCCATTAACACTATGAACATGGTGAACAAAGAAGCAGACAAAATATACAGCTCCTCATTGTACCTTCAACACTTGCTCTGGTAGACAAAAGAACATCCCTTCATTGCTATTATATAAAAATATGTACAACAGGTGTCACATGCATATTCACCTGTTCTACTTATTTTACATAATAGCAATGAAGGGATGTTCTGTTGTCTACCAGAACAATTGTGGAGGGTACAATGAGGAGCTGTATATTTTGTCCGCTCTCTTTTGTCATCGTGTTCGTAGTGTAACACACACATGCAGGATTCAGAGATTCTTAATTTCATGTATATCTTTTTCTCGTAATCCTTCCGATGGGAAATCTAAAAGCCTAATATAGAAACCATGACATCAAACAGAGCACTTTTGCCAACATTTGCTTACTCTGCTATTGAAATCATGTCTTGCCTGGATGTAATGCAATGAGAGGTACTTACTCGCTTGCATGACCAGAATTAAATCACTCCAGTGAGTTTAAGCAAATAAAAGCCTACCCTGCCCAGATCAGTAATAGTATTTCAATCATTACCGGTAATCACATCAGGCATCTCATGGAACAGTGTTGCAATGATTCTGACAATCTGTGTAAACTTTACGCCTTAGTTCGTGAAACATCCACTAGTCTGCATGCATAGACTCATAGGCCCAAATTCAGAAAGGAGGTTGGTTTAAACCATGGTTTAAACCCCCTCCTGGATTTTTTAAGCGTACGTACGCTCGGAATCCAACCCAATCACATACTTTCTTTTATTTAACTTTGATAGTCCTGGCTATCAAATTACCGCCAGTTTGTGCCTACAAACAACTGTCGAGCATACGAATGCATCTGCACAGTGTGTAGTGTTTTTCTACAACACAAGATTCGCTTCAATGAGGTGAATTAGCTAGTAATGAGATGATCCTAATTGTGTTCTAACTCTCGTTGACTTACAAATTACTCCAATCGCGCAATTAAACCATAAAGCCTTGAAATAGTTTTGGCAAGGCCCTACGAAATTCTCACTAGAGTTCTGTGACTTTCATTGAATGTAAATAAGCAAGATACTAGCAATTAGCTGCTGTGATTTTCCCCCCGAAATGAGAATATCAAACAACTGATAGGTGAGAAAAAATTTACATCCTGGACAGGGATGTCAATTTCCAAGTGTAACAGGCACGTGTTAAAGAAGCTTGGGTTAGAACTGTTAAAAGTTGAAAGAAAATTGTGAGATTTCTTGTTCTTTTATGTCAGTTTGGAGGAATATCAGAGCAGAAATGTCCCCTGAAAAGGATTGCCCTTCAAATACCCTTCTGTTGTTTAGAACCAGTATCCTGGACGACGAGCGAATTTGACGTCAGCACTTCGGTACTCTATGTTGGGCAAGCCTCTGGCAAGCTTTTGAGTCAAGAGAAACTTTTGTTCAAGAAGTATGCATAAAATTAGTAAAAAGGTCTATTGCATGACCTGGGCCTTGTCTACAAGTCCTGCAATCAATCGCAACTCTTTATAAAACTGGGTCAAGAACTTAACTTTATCTTTAAAGTGTACCAATCACCTGAAAAACATAATTAGGGTGTAGAGCATGTAGAATGTATAAAATCAACCTCAAAGACAATGTAACTGGTCTTCTATGGGTTAACGGTTAGGGAGTATGAAGAAAATAAAGAAGAAAATAAAGGAGAACATAAAACTCCCTCGCACGGAACCCAACTCCGAGTTCGGTTCCACATGGGCCCTTATTCTATGCGAGTGCGTACGGGTGCGTCGATGAGTCTCCTGACAAGTCGCTGTAATGCTGTTTACTGGGAGTCTATTTTAACTTATATAGAATCAACATTTGAAGCTCGTTTTCTGAATATAGTATAGCGACACTGGACCCCTAACATACAAAGCAAAATATTTTTTTGGATATTTGGTACACTTTAAATCAATGGACAGCTGAAATGCGCGAACCTTTGCAGGATTGTAGTGTCGTTTGCTTCTGACAATGACAAAGACATAATGTTCAAGGGCAAATGGGCAAATAGACAAATGGTCTTTCTACACAGGTGGCCATTAGGGCAGGTTTCACTTTACCATTATGAGCCTTTAAGAAGTGTATGGTCGCTCGGAGTACTGCAGACTTGTCAAGCTTTCTCGTCTTGGTCGAAACCATTGAGCATAACTCCTGTATGAGCACGTTGAACTGATCTCTCCTCTTCTTCTCACTCGCATTGCGAGATTTCCTGTGAGAAAAAAAAAGGAATCATAAAAAGAAAGAAAGAACTACACAATATTGTAAAATATTACATAGAAAAGGATATCCCAACTTTTTGTTTTAATACATTTTATTACATAATGACATGTCACAATTTGAAGAGATGATTGATAATGCATAGTAGAATAACCAGAGTTGAAAAGAGACATTACTGAAGCTCTGCATCTTCATTTTGGCTTTATGTTTTTTTCTTGTGGTTTACTCTTATGAATGCAAGAAGAAAAGCTAAAAAAAAGTCTCTTTTCAATGCCACATCACATTTGACTTTCACACAAGACAACTTTGATTACCATATACACTGAAGCTACAAAATTATGGTGTGTAACACTGTACAAGTTTTGTCGTCTGAAAGCGGGTATGACTAGGTCAGATCTTTTCAGTTTACAGGCTTAGAAAGATTCATTTTAGGAAAATAGCATAAGTAAGCCTTACAGATTAAGACAGAGATCTGGACTGAAAGCCGACAAATAGTCAAAATAATTCAATTCAATTCAATTCAATAACCAAATTTCAAATAAGCAGTGCATTTTATTTAGGGAACTAAGAATATAAATTTGCCATTTTAAAGGCCTAGCTATTAAAAGAGCCCCAGGGGGCACGACGCTCACCTGAGGTGGATCAATTCACATCTGGTGCATGTTCTCTCTAGCACATGAACAACTTTCATTCTTCATCTATAGAGGTATCTCTATACACAATACCAAGTCTGAGCTTCCTACCAAGTTCGGTTAAATTCCAATCATGGGTTTTGGAGAAGAAGCTGAAAATGTAAAAAGTTTATGGATGGCGGACAACTTGCCCTCACCCCCCCCCCCCCCTCCAGTACGTTACCCCCACAGACCCCCTATAGGTCCACCCAGAAAAAACTCTCCATACACAATACCAAGTCTGAGCTATTCCTGGTTCTGGAGAAGATGTTTGAAATTTACATAGCTTGGGGCCCTCCCCCTGGGCCCCCCTGGGGGCCACATGTACCATTTTAGCAAGTTTTAGCAACTACCCCTAAGGATCTTTCCTACCAAGTTTGGTTGAATTCCGATCATGTGTTTTGGAGAAGATCAGAACGTACATTTTGCCTGGCAGCGCCCCCCCCCCTCCAGTATGTTACCCCCACAGGGCCCCTATAGGGCCACTCAGAGAAATTTCATGAACAACATTCATTCTTCATCTATAGAGGTATCTCCATACACAATACCAAGTCTGAGCTATGCCTGGTTCTGGAGAAGAAGATGTTTGAAATTTACATAGATTTTACAATTGGGGGCCCTCCCCCTGGGCCCCCCTGGGGGCCACATGTACCATTTTAGCAACTTTGGGTCCCCTACCCCTAAGGATGATTCCTACCAAGTTTGGTTGAATTCCGATCATGTGTTTTGGAGAAGATCAGAATGTACATTTTGCCTGGCAGCGCCCCCCCCCCTCCAGTATGTTACCCCCACAGGGCCCCTATAGGGCCACTCAGAGAAATTTCATGAACAACATTCATTCTTCATCTATAGAGGTATCTCCATACACAATACCAAGTCTGAGCTATGCCTGGTTCTGGAGAAGAAGATGTTTGAAATTTACATAGCTTTTACAATTGGGGGCCTTCCCCCAGGGCCCCCCTGGGGGCCACATGTACTATTTTAGCAACTTTGGGTCCCCTACCCCTAAGGATGATTCCTACCAAGTTTGGTTGAATTCCGATCATGTGTTTTGGAGAAGAAGATCAGAATGTACATTTTGCCTGGCAGCGCCCCCCCCCCCCCCCCCCCCCCGTCCAGTATGTTACCCCCACAGGGCCCCTATAGGGCCACTCAGAGAAATTTCATGAACAACATTCATTCTTCATCTATAGAGGTATCTCCATACACAATACCAAGTCTGAGCTATGCCTGGTTCTGGAGAAGAAGATGTTTGAAATTTACATAGCTTTTACAATTGGGGGCCCTCCCCCTGGGCCCCCCTGGGGGCCACATGTACCATTTTAGCAACTTTGGGTCCCCTACCCCTAAGGATGATTCCTACCAAGTTTGGTTGAATTCCGATCATGTGTTTTGGAGAAGATCAGAATGTACATTTTGCCTGGCAGCGCCCCCCCCCCCCTCCATTATGTTACCCCCACAGGGCCCCTATAGGGCCACTCAGAGAAATTTCATGAACAACATTCATTCTTCATCTATAGAGGTATCTCCATACACAATACCAAGTATGAGCTATGCCTGGTTCTGGAGAAGAAGATGTTTGAAATTTACATAGCTTTTACAATTGGGGGCCCTCCCCCTGGGCCCCCCTGGGGGCCACATGTACCATTTTAGCAACTTTGGGTCCCCTACCCCTAAGGATGATTCCTACCAAGTTTGGTTGAATTCCGATCATGGGTTTTGGAGAAGAAGATGAAAATGTAAAAAGTTAACGGACGACGCACGACGCACGACGCACGACGCACGACGGACGACGGACAAATTTCCATCGCAATAGCTCACTCGAGCCATAGGCTCAGGTGAGCTAAAAATGCAGATGCATTACATATCCTGGATTTGGTATCTTTTTCTTAAGAAAAAACCTATGGCCTCTTTAAAGGAGAATTAAGCCCTGATTACAAATTTACTTATATTGGAAGGTGTAATATATTCCTACTTATTGGCCTAAATCATTTTATAATAAGATATCAGAAAAGGGTATAAATAAAGATATTCCAACACCCGGTATCGTCTCCTACTCATTTACATGGGGGCTGCCATTTTCTTGCTGATTTGGAGTTGTACATGAACCATTGAGAAATGTTCCAGTCAGGAAGATATTTTGAATCCAAATCCTAAATTGATTTTCTTCATTACCTAAAATCCCATATGTGACGGAAAATATAAAGTGGGTGTTTACATGTATTATAAAAATTAAATCTTTATAATGATACTTTTAAATTGTCTGGGTTTGCTTAACAAAAATCTATTTTCTTGGGTTTGCCGAACAGAGCAGAACATAATATATGCAGCATGCATTCTGACTTTTCAAGTCCATTATCCGAAAGCAGGTGAATGCATAGTTTGCCGCTATAGATGCTCAGGAAGAAGCATCCATAAAATTTGAATTAATTTGCTCCGTCCCATACCTCCAGTATCGAGAAAATAGATTTCTATTAAGCGAATATCGATTTTCAACAGAAATATATAAGGAAATCTTCAGTTTAAAAATAAATTGACATATCTATTCTATATTTTTAATCTCAAATGGGTTTTTAATTTTGAAAAAGGCAATTGAGCATTTGGATTAAGAAAATCTTCTTGTACACATAAACAAAATGGCAGCCCCCATGTGCTGCTAGCAGACGATACATATTGCTAGCAGATGGTAAATTTTGCTCAGAAAAATTTGATTCGTATCGATCTCGTATATTTTGACGCGAAGCCATATAGTCTAACAAGTAGGAATAAATAACACCTTTGAACACTATCGTCTTTATTTTTGAGCGTAATTCTCCTTTAATACTCAGTAGCATCATATAAATTTGGATTAGCAATAGTCTAAAAATAGAATATTAGGCAATTATGTTTATTTTCTTCAGTACAACATTTCCTTGATTGGAATTGATTTTCCATGACTTTTCCATGAATTTTTAAATAATTTTCTTCTTCTTCATGACTTATCCAGGCCTGGAAAAATGTTTTCAAATTTCCATGATTTCCCAGGTTTTTCAATGACAGTTGGAATCCTGAATCTACATGTATCTCTATGAATATGAGCAAAAAGTTGTGATATGAGTGGGTAGTAGGCTTTTTTACACTTGCAAAATTTTGCTTAGTCCCATACTATCAATGGGGCTAAACGAGAATTTAGCCCCACCGATAGTACAGACTAAGTTTAGCCCACTTCCTGTTCACATTGCATATTTAATACCAAAGTGGGCTAACTCCACGATAGTACAGGATTATTTTAGCTTGTTTCGAGTACTTGATTAACCATGTACTCGCCCGTTAGGTTCACTACAGGACTAATTAAATTTCCATTGACTACTCGAAAACATAGTTGGAACATGTGAATAACCCCCAAAAACCTCTAATTCACAATAAGAATTAAAAATTTATCATTCAATTTGTTAGTTCTAAGATATTATAATCTCATTTGATTCTTGAATCAATAAAATTCACATGAGAGCGTTTGTTTTCAGTAGCAAAGTTCTCGAGGATCGAGAAGTAAAAACAAAGTCTGACCGTGCATGCTCCCGCTACATCAGAAGCTGCAGTATATAGCGGGTGTGTGAGCCACCCACCGTTCACCATGATGTGCATCAGGGGAGCGTTTCATGAAAGGAAGTTGTCGGATAGAATAACCAGCAACTGTTATTTGCTACTGAAATCCTTGAATCTGATTGGCTGAGAGCTAATTTGTCGGATAAAATATCTGACGAGTCCTTTCATAAAACGCCCCCCAGGTATAGCTCACCATGTAAGCGAGCTCCTATAAAGTTTTTGTAAAAACGAAAGGACGCGTATCAGCACAGAATATTTTCAAGATGAAGAAGCTGACATGTAAATTAAGCAAAAAAATACTACTTGCAAACGCGCGCTTGTTCATTGGCGATGGGGCATGCACGGGCATGCCCATGTCGATTTCAGGAGGGCATTGAATTTGATGTTGATCGCACGCTAGCTCAGTTCAGTGCATGTACACAATTTCAATACGGAGAAAGATGAATGGGATTTTGTGTACGAAAACACTGCGAAGTCCACTGTACTTCCGGGGACGAGCGCCACCTCTTGGCGACTGGTGAACAAATGCAATATCATGATTACGACTGTGATGAGAATGGGAAGGAAATCTATTTCGCTTTATTTTACCTTGATGTTAATTTAGTCTTCACGAAAGTAGGTAGGTAATTTGCATTGCTCTGTATTTTAGAACCAACGCTGATCGTTTTAAACTTGTTTAATTTTGTACGGAAATCAGACATTAGTTACGGTTGTTGCACAGGCTGTTTGGGACTTGTTTCATGGCTTTACGCTGGTGCTAGAAAAGTTGCAGGCTACGGGGCCGCAGCAATTGGCAAAATCATCATACCGGGTACACTGTAGTCGATTACCCGTCCAAAAATGTCCGTGTAAACGACTACCGAAAATGGCCTTTCAAAACAGGCTAATTTTAGCCCTGGAAAAGAGCAGGGTTAGCCCCACCAAACGCTCTGACTAAGGATATAGTATGGGACTATAACTGCAAATGAGAACAAAAAAAAATAGTCTGGGGTTAAGGATAGTACGGAGTTAAAAAAAATCAAGTGTGAAAGGCCTATTAGTTAAGCTACGAATGCCTGCTTAATGAGCATTAGTTCTGCACCTGTGATGAACTAACCCTTTCGAGACAATTGACCACAGTGTAAAAGGCCTATTAGTTAAGCTACTAATGCCTGCTTAATGAGCATTAGTGCTGTGCTGTGATGAATTAACCCTTTCGAGACAATTGACCACATTTTGTGGTTTGACTCAATAACTTTTGATTCAGAGCTCTAAAAAATATACTAGATGCATGAGTTGAAAGAGCAAAAAATTTTCCACAAAAATATGTCCATTTTTGTTGCATGGCCACATTGCATTTGATGCCAGGAATTTCAAAATCGAGAATAAGCTTTAAATCCTTAAATTCAAAATCATTGCTTTTCATCAAAATTGGCAAGTTTTTCTACAAAATTTGTAACCATGTAAATTATTTTCAAATACATTACACCTTATTAGAACCATGTAGCACTAAAATGAAAATATTGTTGCCAATTTGAAGAACAAAATATGATCACTTTAGCCCTTAAATAATTCCTGTCCTGAAAGGATTAAGAAAGAAACAGAGAAAGAGAGAGAGAGAGAGAATAAAGAGGGAGAAAAGAGAGAGAGAGAGAGAGATTTGAATATTAATCTTACCTCTTTGTGGTACCTTTACTGTCTTCACCATCATCATACATATCACATCTGAAAAGATAAAAAAGGAAGAAAAACATCGGGTAAATGCAAAGGTTATCTATGGATTTCATGAAATATAAGGACTGTGCTAGTTAAACAAATATTCAATACATAAAACTATTATTTTATAGAAAATTACAAAGACACCCAAAAAACAATGTTTCCCCATGTGTACTTTATGCAATGCAGTTCTGCCATACATAATAAAAATAATTTATTAGCAATGATTGTTAAACTCTTAGAAGAGAATATTTGTGGTATGGGTGACTGAACCTTTTTGTTGTTGTTGTTGGGGTACGTCCAGTCCATTCATACCCATGCACACTCCTTCAGTAGATTTTAATATGCTTTGAGTTATTCTATGTCATTTGTATTGTTTTGTAACAAACTGGTATAAGACAGTCAGAAGGTTAGATTCACCCAAGTTGGGATTTTTGAACAATGTCACCCCGAGACTCTGAATCATGCCAGTTGCTCAAACTATTGTACTTGCAACTTTAATATTTTTCCAAAGACCTGGACTTTAATTACACACTAATTGTTTTTATTGTAACAGATACATGTATATTCTTTTTAAAATTAATTTGGGGCCAAAAGATTGACTCCTCCTTTCTCCAAAACACTTTGTCAAGCCCAGCACATGCGCTATTAACCCACTTAGTGTTAGGTCCTATCTTGTACTTCATCTTTTTGTGTTTCATCTTTCTGATGTTTTCGTCTTGTGTTCTTTTGTTGTTCTTCTTGTGTTCGTCGCTTAATTCTTGTCCCTTTTCACTTCATCTGAGCAAGTCTCTCATTACGTATAGGATTAATGCAATAAGTCATTATGTCATTGTTTGAATTACCTTTTAATCACTTGATGAAAATGAATTCCAGAATTGCATTCTTAAGTAGCTCTGAGGCTCCTCGACATTTAAGTAGATCGTGTTTCTATGATTCTATTATAACTGAAATTAACGCTAGAACGCAAGAGTTCAATTTTGATTTCGACTCTGATTTGACTCCTAGTTACATGTACAACCCATCTAAATATTTTACTGTAAATCAGTTCGAATCTTACTCATCTGAAAATGTGAAAGACGGGCTCTCTTTATTTCACTGCAATATAAGAAGTATGAACAGGAATTTTGAGTCACTAAAAATTTACTTGATAACTCGACTGTACCACTCTCATTCCTTGGATTAACTGAAACATGGATAACCAAGTGCCAAGATCAAAATCTATTTTCATTACCTGCTTATAACTTTGAATCAAATCATAGGACAAATAGGCATGGGGTGGGGTTGCATGTTTTATATCTAATAAACATGACTATTCTTTTATTCCTGAATTCACTCTTCTGAGTGTTTAGAATCTCATTTTATTCATATTAAAAGTAGTGGAAACAAAGATATTATAATTTATAGACCTCCAAACTCAAATCTAAATTCCTTTCTTCTTTCATTATAAGACATTCTTCATGATCCACAATTAAGCAATAAATATTGTTTTAACAGTTTGTTTCTCTGAACGGTGAAAGCTCCCCAATGCGAATTCTTGATTGTGGAGTTCCACAAGGCATTTTACTTGGGCCTTTACTTTTCTTAATTTACATTAATAATATTCAACATTGTTCACACTTGCTTTTCTTCATTTTATTTGCAGATGACTCAAACATCTATTAATCTGATCCAGACCCACATATTCTTCTTAGAACAGCAACCTCCGAATTGGAACATGTTTCACAATGGATTAAATCCAACAAATTGTCAATTAATCTACAGAATTCTATTCTTGACAAGGTGAACTCTACTAAATTTTTAGGTATTACAATTATTATCTTGGAAAATTCACATAGCCAATCCATGTAAAACTATTTCCCGAAATATTGGAACTATCAACAAATTAAAGTGATCTTTCCACTTTCAACTCTCCTAATGTTGTATTCCACATTGATCCTACCATATCTTACTTATGGTATTCTTGCGGGGTCTGCTCGCTATTCATAAGGACCGCCATTCATCTTACACGCGTTATGAATAGCAGTCCTTATGAATGGTCCTTACGAATGGAGGTCCTTATGAATAGCGAGGTATTTGTCTATGGTTTGCTCGCTATTCATACAAAACCGCTATTCATTTAGTCACGCATTATGGATAGCAGTCCTTATGACTAGCGAAGTTACCCCATTCTTGCTTGGGGCAACGCTTCTGAAGTTCAACTTGATTGACTTTATTTACTTCAAAAGAAAATTCTCTGTATATTTAATAAAAGTGTTCACTCTCATTGAGGCCGGTACATCAGGCATCATCCACGTACAAGAAAACGGATAAAAAGGGTACCTTTTCAGCAATAAGCGCATAACCCAGGTTAAGCATTTAGGGTATAAAAAAAAAAAGAGCAAAAATCAAAAAATGCTGGAACTGGAAGCCTGACTGCTAAGACTACAGCATTCTTCCAGAACTTCAGGTAAAGGTACAGGTAAAGGTAAAGGTAAAGGTGAAGGTAAAAGGGTAACAAATTCAGAGATGATAAGAAGAAGATCCGCGGAAGGCGGGGGGGGGGGAATATAGTTTGGTAATGTGTTCCAACTTTAGGTCAATTTTTTTTACGGTTCCTCTTTGGCTAGAGGTCTATGATGATGATATAATCCTCAAATAGGTTGTAAAATACCAAGCAAGATATAAAATCGGCGTTAATGGTATAAAAATCAGAGATAGACGGGTTTCCCTGTTTAGGGTATCAAAATCTGCCCCTACTGCAATCTGCTTTTTAATTCAACAAGTGATTTAAGCGGATGATGTACAGGTCTCAATGAGACATCCCCCGGGAGCGGTCGTCGCGATCGATTCGGATCGATTCAGGTGCCTGTAAACTTTTTAGCCTTTTATTTGTGAAAATTCGGTTCCTTTGGAAGTTTGATTTATGTAAGCATTCCATTACTTTATAAATTGAACTTTCAACAGTTTTTTTTTTTTTTGGGGGGGGGGGGGAGGCTGTTTCTTTGTTGAACGTAATTCTTTCTGTGCTCCAATTGTTTGTTTTTTTGTGGGGGTTGATGTTCGATGAGACAAGGTGAAAGGGAGGAACATGTAACTGTTAGAATGTTAGGGTTAGTGTTTAAGGTATACCTAACCGCACATTTGGGTGGCTGTCGCATGAATTATTCCTATTATCAACAACTAAATTGACATGAAACGAGAAAATGGCCCTCATACCGTTGGAATCATGTTATTGTATATCGCCTCAAATATATTATTCATTCCCTTAGGACAGACTAAACAGACCTGTAGACATCATTTGGGGGAGGGGAGGTGTAGGAGATCACGTCACTTACGAATATTGGTTGCCACAGTGCAAAGAAAGACCCCCCCCACCAAAACTTCCTTCGAAAATATTTCCACTATGATATGAATACATATAGGTTATTACTCCTGTCTCCCCTCGTGCTGGGGTGACGGGAGGGTAGTAGGGAAAAGTCAATCAGTCGGGACTCTCAAGACCCATATAAGGGGGCCATAAACCCCCTGAAAAGAAAATGACAGTGAATTCATTGTTTGCTCATTTTTGGATCCTTTACAAGGGACGTACCGCTAATTATGCATGTTATGTTTTCATGGCCTTAATTTCTGAGTATTAAACCACAGAAACAAGGCAAGATCAAATCGCTCCCTCGAGCTCTACGCATGGATATTCTACTTGAACATGATTATATCCATATCATTTAGTCTTCATCAAGATGAACATGTATTTTCTTCAGAACTCATGCAAGATTTGGATAAATAACATACTCACACGTTGTAAATACTTCTTGGTAAAAACAAAATAACACTTTACCCGACTTTTTATTTATTCACTTGATTATTGTGACAAATATATGGTACGGTGATTAATCATAAACATAGCTAGCGCCCGTGGATGTCCACAGGCTGCTTCTGCTAGTATTGTATAACCACTCAACAGGAATTAGCTGCTCACATAAACATACATTCCCAAAGCCACAAATGTCAAGATTCTAACGCAACCGACCAATGAGATTAAAATACTGGAATAAAGAACGCGCGATCTTGTTTACTCAAATTTGGGTCAATGTGCGAACTTTTATTAGCTGCACACGATAAATTGAAGTCGCTTTGAACTTTAATCCAGAGAAAGGAGCAGCCAACTGTAAAAGCGCCCATAGATTGCGACTTGTCGCTCCCTTAAGTTAACAAAACAACGGCTCACTAACAATGACGAGGGTTCACATTCTTAGACTACAAGACATGAGCAGAGAGGTCATCGTTAACAACAAGATTGCTAAAGCTTAAAGCTTATTCTATCCACATGCTCCGTATTAACAAGGACCCCCCCCCCCCCCCCCCGGGACTAAAGTAAACTTAAAGTTTCGAAACTATGAGTCCGTTCATACAGTCTGAAACTACAAGATAACTTAAAGTTTAGCTCCCTTTGTGTGAACCTGACTAATGTTATCAATTGAATCTGCATACATGTTGGAAACACATTTGTATAATTTAATACTTCATGACAATGGCTAGTTAAGACAAACATACATATTCCCACAGGCAAAAAGTGTAGAAAAAGACTTAACTTGCACACTATACTGAATCAATATTATCAATCGAATCTACATACATGTACATGTTGGAAAGACATTTGTAATTGGGTCATTTCACCAGGTTGGGACACACTTCCAATTTTCATACTTACAAAATTTAATTGGAATTTTATCATAGGTCTTAAATATTTTTTCACAATTGGTTTGATGGAGTTTGCACCTCATACACAAATCTTTGAAATGATACTAAATATGATTTCACTTGAATTGATTTTCTTTTCATATTTCATATTTTTCCAGCAAATTTGTAGTGGAAAAAGTGAGAAATTTGTGACATGAAAAATTAGTAAATGGTGAAGTCTAGAAAAAGTATGATGATTAAGTTTAATCTATCCATACTTTGAAATCAGATCACTGTAAGTACCAAACTTTCAGGTAGATTCATTTTTCCTGTCATTTATTACTTTGAAATACACAATTCACCTTATCCAAAATTGAAGTGTAGGACGTAACAATGGTGTCAAACTTTCCTATAATTTTAAATGTGTATAAAATATATCTTACTAACCTTAAAGTGTTACAAAATTGGCTTGTAATTATTGCATGTGACCTATTCTAAAGCAAAATAACATTTACAGTGACAAAATAATAGTTTTGTTGTAAAAATAAATATTATGGTTATTTTAGACGTGGTGTCAATGTTACGTCATGCACACATTTTAGACAATTTCTTGTATAACATCTATGTAAGCTAAGCTAAAGGTGTCAAAGTACATTTTTACTAAATTGATGAACACCATAAATACAAAAATATTAAAAGTTTGGACATTTGCTACTTGATGTGTGAAATATGACCATGTACATTCATAGTGTCAATGTTACGTCATACCTGTCTGTTCAAACATAATTTCTTATATCCCTCATTTATGAATTTTAAATTACGTCAAAAACATTCATCGTGTCATGATAGAGTAAAATGTACAAAGTTGGACAACAATAGTTCTGTGAAAATGTTTTAAAGTCCACTTGACACAATAGGTGAAATTTATGTGGTGTCAATGTTACGTCAGAAAATGTCTATGGAAGCCTCCACATTTAAAAAATTGAAAAAAGTTAATGGCCTTGTACATGTATCATGTATTGTTCTATGTGTTAAATTGTGCATTGTCTTCAAGATAAAGACAGTTCAATGCAATAACAATACAAGTACTAGCCTAAAATCACAATTTTAGTGATCTTTGTTATGTCACACTAATGTGTCCCAACCTGGTGAAATGACCCAATTACATCATGAAATTGACAAAACTCTGGGCAAAGTTCAGATTAGCTACGTTCCCAAGAACGCATAGAACCAACACAGTTTTAAACTTTAAAGAGAAGGTCGAGTTCTGCTAAAAGTTAAAAATAATTTGTGAGCTTTCTCATTCTTTTTTAAGTCAGGCTGGAAGACAGAAATGGGTATATTGGACGGTACACACAAGTGGCATGAATTTTCGCCCCGAACTTTTCAGCTATTTCTTGTCATATTTCAAATATGAGGGCATTTGAAGAGCTGGATCCTTTTCAGGGGGAATTTCTAATATGATGTTCTTCCAAACTGACCTAAAAGTTCACAGATTATATTTCACCTCTCCCAGAACTCAACCTTCTCTTTAAGAACTGTTGTGTGAACTTATGGCCCAGGTTCAGGATATGGCCGATGTACTTGCCAGGCGATCATCATGTGAGCTCTACTATTTACATGTAGGTCTACTTGGCAAACATATCACCTGGATCTGGGCCAAATAATGATCTCCTAGACCAATCCAAATTGTACCGCAGCTCCAAGACTATTCACTGTGAAACATGTTCGGCGCAAAATTGTTGAATGTGAGGGTTTCTACATGTATGTGTCTGATCAATTCAACTTTTAGGTAATGTTATGCCAAACTTGGCTTATGTCTTGCCTCGTACATTAACTACAAGTTGTGCAAAAACTGGCACAATCATGCCTCCAAATTGGTCTGACAATGGGAAATGCTTGTAATATCAAAATTAAATTGTATCCAACAGATTTATCAACCCATGCTATCAAGTTGCTCTGAATAACAGCAAAAAAAATTAAAAATCAGTGAGAAAGAGTGGGGAAAGTTTGAACAAAATCAGGCAAACAAATACATGTAGGAAGTTATGAATTCTTTTAAGTTGCAATCTATATATTCAGAAACTTTAATTTGGCCAAAATAGTAAGTAGTTGTAATGTGATTTTGATGTAGTGGCAGACATCTCTCCCATTTAGTTCCAACATGCAAAAATGATGTTTTTGTTAAAATCTATAAATAGCAAGGATCTTGGTATATTTCAGCAAGAAAATACTTCATGTGCCTCCTATCTTTTTGAGCAGTCAGCAGACACTGCATGCCAGGGAGGATGGGAGGGAGGGAGGGAGGGAGGATGGGAGGGAGGGAGGATGGGAGGGAGGGAAGATGGGAGGGAAGATGGGAGGGAGGGAAGATGGGAGGGAGGGAAGATGGGAGGGAGGGAGGGAGGGAGGGAGGGAGAGAGGGAGGGAGGAAGGAAGGGAGAGAGGGAGGGAGGATGGGAGGGAGGGAGGATGGGAGGGAGGGAGGATGGGAGGGAGGGAGGATGGGAGGGAGGGAGGATGGGAGGGAGGGAGGGAGGGAGGGAGGATGGGAGGGAGGGAGGATGGGAGGGAGGGAGGATGGGAGGGAGGGAGGATGGGAGGGAGGGAGGATGGGAGGGAGGGAGGATGGGAGGGAGGGAGGGAGGATGGGAGGGAGGGAGGATGGGAGGGAGGGAGGATGGGAGGGAGGGAGGGAGGATGGGAGGGAGGGAGGATGGGAGGGAGGGAGGGAGGATGGGAGGGAGGGAGGGAGGATGGGAGGGAGGGAGGATGGGAGGGAGGGAGTGAGGATGGGAGGGAGCAGGGAGGGAGGGAGGATAGGATGGGAGGGAGGGAGGATGGGAGGGAGGATGGGAGGGAGGGAGGATGGGAGGGAGGGAGGATGGGAGGGAGGGAGGGGGCAGAGTGCGTTGGAATAAGAGCAACAGAGGAGGGAGGCTGGGAGGCAAGGAGCCAGGGACCGAGAGAGATAAAGAAATAACTCATTCCTTGTCAAGTAATGAGCTGAATATTACAGAGTTGTAAACATGCTCTTTTCAATTTCAACTATCATGATAAAACCACAGCGAGGCATGTCCCTGATTTGTAAAATCAGCACTGATTTTCTTATTTACTATATAAATCTATATACCTACCTATTATGCCTGTAGTCTTGACTACGGGACCCCTTCGAGAATTATCACACATGTGTCACAATATTGTGCGCACCCCCCGTAATCCTATTGTCCCCTTTGCCACTCACGCGCGTCAATACGCTACGGCCATCTTCCTCTTTTGCGAGCAACCCCAATAAGAAACATGTTGCTTGCAAGGAGCGGGGAAGGAGGGAGGTCATAGGTAGGTATATAGATTTATATAGTAAATAAGAAAATCAGTGCTGATTTTACAAATTTACTGCAATAAATCATATATACCTACCTATTATGCCAGACCTGCGCCAACTCAAAGACCGGGAGGCATGTTTCGAGCAAAGGAAATAGGATTACACCAAAGACTACAAAGAAGACACAGCGGCCTTCAAGGTGGCTGACGCAAACAAAGCTTCACCTGCGGGAATATCCCTAAGGTAGCAAGAAATGAAGGAATTGGGCGAACGCCAATAAGCAGCCTTCAAAATATCAACAAGCGCCACACCTTGAAACAGAGCCCAAGAAGTGCTGACACTACGAGTATCATGAGCACGAGGCTTACTGTCGGATAAAAGAGCCTCTGTGCCAGCGGCCCTAATAGCTTCAACGATCCATCTAGAAATGGAATCAAGAGAGGCAGGAGAAAAAGGCTCTCTAGTGATCAGGAACAACTGATCATCCTTACGATAAGACTTAGTCTTATCAATAAGATTTGAGAGCCCTAACAGGACACCAAACTTTGTCCTCACGCACCGAAGAAAGGTCAGAAAGCGGACAAAGAAAAATCTCAACAGGACCGGAGGTAGCTGTCTGATTCTTGGCAACGAAAGAAGCCCTAGGAATCAATCTAACACCTTTTCTCTCCCAGCGAACATGACCAGGAGTAAGACAGAGAGCATGAAGAGTACTGCGCCTCTGCCCAGAGGCAATAGCTACCAAAAAGAGCGTCTTAACCGTAAGATGATGAAGCGAAGCTTCACCTAACGGTTCAAAAGGAGGTTTCGCCAAGGCCTCCAGGACCTTAGGCAGACTCCAAGACGGCACTAACTTAGAAAACGAAGGTCGTTTCAGAAAGAACGAACGAATCAAACCGCTTAGTAGCGGGGAATTGGAAATCCCCGAACCATCCGAAAAACCCGAATGAATGGCCCCGATCGCCGAACGGTAGCCTCGGATAGTAGAAATAGATCTCCCTTTGTCAAATAACGAGATTAAGAAATCCGCAATTGAACCAATAGGAGCCTTAGAAGGGGTTTGATTTCTCTCTTTGCACCAAAGGAAAAAGACCGAGAGACGGGAATTGTAAATTTCCCTAGTAGAAACCCTACGACTGGACATTAAAAAGTCCGCGGCTCTATCAGAGAGACCCGACTGTCTTGCAGATTCCCTGACAGGGGCCAAGCAGTCAAATGAAGAGACTCCGGATTGTGGTGAAGAATCCCCGATAGGGGCTGTAACACCAGATCCGCTCTTAACGGGAGAACTAACGGATGAGCCCTTAGAAGGCTCATAAGCTCCGGAAACCAATTCCTCCTGGGCCAAAAGGGAGCTATTACAAGCACCCTCGCCCGATCTTCCCTGATTTTCCGCAAGACACGCGGAATCAGTTGGAAGGGAGGAAAGGCGAATCCCTGAAGGTTCTCCCAGCTGAGGGAGAAAGCATCGAGAGCCCATGCTCCCTGATCGCGAACACGGGAGCAATACTTCGGCAGCTGGTGATTTAGCACCGACGCAAATAGATCCACTTCCAGTGGACCTAGGCAACTGCGAATGCGGCAAAATACCTCCGGATGGAGCATCCATTCCGATGGAAGATACCTGCCCCGGGACAGAAAATCCGCAATGAGGTTTTCCCGACCGGGGATGAAAGAGGCCACGGGTGTGATTGCCATGCGACGACACCACCTCCACAGCTGAGCTGCTAGGGCATTCAGGGCAACCGAACGAGTGCCTCCCTGCCGATTGATATATGCCGCCACGGTAACATTGTCCGTGAGAATCAGAACCGAACGACTGAGAAGTCGACTTCTGAAATGGAGCAAGGTCAACAGAACTGCCATAAACTCCAGGACATTGATATGAGGAAGAGTCCCAAGATGAGACCAATCCCCCGCAACCGTGCTGCCGTTGCAGTGTCCTCCCCACCCCAACCTAGAGGCGTCCGTCGAAACCGATATCGACGGAAGAGGGACAGAGAAGGACCTGCCTCGCGCGAGAAACACCTCGCTCGTCCAACAAGCGAGAAGAGACTTGATCTTTACTGGTACTGGAATCCAGACCAAAAGAGAGTCTTTTCCCGGCTTGAAGAACCTGAGGAGATGTCTCTGAAAGGGTCTCATGAGGAGCCGGCAGTCCTCTAAAACATCGACTAGACTGGCTAGATAACCTAGAAACTGAAGCCACTGTCTGGCCGAGACTCTTCTGGCCAGCAAGAGCTTGCGAGCCGCAGAGACAATGGTGAGAATCCTGTCTCGACTGGGCCGAGCTAACTGATTCCTTATGTCTAACACCGCCCCCAGAAAAACTGGGCTGCGAGTGGGGACTAACTCTGACTTTTCCCAATTTATTAGGAAACCTAAGTCTTGAGTAAGAGAGACGAGCAAACGAGTCTCGTCCAACAAACGATCGCGCGACTCCGCAAGGAGAAGCCAATCGTCCAGGTAACAAAACAACCGCAGGCCGCGACGCCTCAGAAAGGCCGCTAGCACCGCTACAACTTGAGTAAAAACCCGAGGGGCCGGGCGCAGCCCGAAGGGAAGAGCCCGAAAACGGTAAGTCTCCGAGAGGAAGGAGAACCCCAGAAGATCGCGAGATGCGCGATGAATGGGAATGTGAAAGTACGCGTCCTTGAGATCTATCGAGACCGCGTAGTCTTCCCTTTTGATCAACGGAAGAATGGAGGCAAGAGTCTCCATCCGAAAATGAACCGGAGGAATAAATTTGTTTATCCTCTTTAGGTTCAGTATCAAACGAAGTTTTCCCGAGCGCTTGGGAATAACAAATATTGGAGAAAGGGAAAGAGACGGCCTGTCTCTTACCCTTTCTATAGCCCTCTTTTCCAAAAGAGACTCGATCTCCTTCGAAGCATGAGACCGAGACAGGGCAGACATGGGAGGTGACCGAATTCTTATAGCCCCTCCGGGGAGCGAGGCGCAAAGATCTATGAAGAATCCGTCTCGCACGACGGAGAGAACAAACACGTCCCCGGAGATGGCCTCCCAAGCGGGGAGAAACGCATGAAGTCGGCCACCTACCACATTCGGTCGAACAAGCGCTCGGGGAAAAACGTCAAAATCCAGGCTTGGCCTTCTGCGAAGCCATCGCCTTACCACGAGAACCTCTCGAAAAGCCCCTGCCACGACTCCCTCTCCCACGAGACGGAGCTGGCTGAGGCTCAGGAGGCGGGACCCTAGACACGCGACTGCGTTGACCCGAAACAGGACCAGCAGGTCTACGCCGAACAGGGGCCCGCGTTGGCTTAGAGCTAGTGTGAAACTGCTTAGTCATATCCGAGATCTGCTTTCGCGCATCGATCTCTCTTTGAAACACCGTAGCGAATTTACCACCAAAAAGCGAAGGACCCCAGACGGAACATCTCGGAGAAGTTGAGCAATGCCCGACTCTCTAACACCCAGTGCTGAGAGAGCCGAGGTCCTGCGACGGAACGTAGCCGAAGCAGCTGCTGTGGAAAGCTGCGACCACTGCAGACAAAAAAGAGTATGCAGCAAGTCGTCAATAATCAGCTTGTCACCATCGGTAACATTCAACTCCTCCGCCCTGGACCTAAGGTCGGAGAGAAGCCCTTGAAAAGCCGCCAAACGCATCCCTGACCTAATGTGGTTTTCAATATTAGACCAAATCTTATCCTCCGCCCTGAACGCAGCGGAGGTAAGCGGATTAGTCGCCCGCAAGCGACGACCAACCTCTAAAATCTCAGGAGAAAGAATCTTAGCCTTGAAAAAGCTGTCTTGGTCCTGAGAACAAAAGGCAAAGGCCTTACCCCTGACCGCATTAGATCGCTTAACACCGCGGCCTCAATGCGGTCATACTCCAGCTTGAAAACCTCCTCAAGAGCAATACCCTCAGAGGAGACCTGCTGCTTGAAATTCCAACGCGAAGTCGAACCCTGCGCGCGGGTTGACTGAACTTCAGGGAGATATTTGGACAACAAAGCAATCGCTTCCACTCCATAGAGATTGAGCGATTGAGACTCCGCCTGCCCAAGCGATTCGGGAACCGAAGCTTGAGAGGACGCATCCAAATCTGGTTCCACCCGAGTGGAATGAGACAAAGGAACGCTAACAAAGGCCTCCGCAGGCGGGTCCCCGCATGGTTCACCAACAGTCTCCTCGCCCGGCGGAGCCCCAAGGGCCGCGGGAATAGGAGGCACATGCGAATCAGTCTCAGACAAAGAGGAATCAATCACAAAAGGCTGATCAGACTCAAAGCGAGATCCCTGAATAGGGACAGAAGTCAGGGTTGAAGAAGCCGGTACAAAGGACCAACCCTGATTCTGAGCAAAAGCCCGCATCATACTGAACATGTCAGCTTGAGAGGAGCTAGCCGGGTCAGCCAGGCCAGACGGGCAAGAGGCCGGCAAAGCCTTGCCGCTTTTCGCCTTCTTCTTGGCCTTTTTCTTGGCTGGCTCGACAATAGTCGTAGCCGAAACCCTTTTCTTAGAACGCTTAATCGGATTCGTTCGGATCCCCGAAGCCTCTTCGGAAACACGAACCGATTCCTCCGCGGAGGGACGTTCACTTCCCATAAAGGGATTGGAGCGCTCATGGCGTAAGCCTAGAGAATCGCCCAAATCACCCATATTGGCTAGGCAAGAAGATGCCGTAGCCATGGGTTGGGAGCTAAAAGCTCCCAGTGCGTGGGCAGACCGAGATGACTCGGTATGTGCCCGATGACTACTAAAGGCATGTGAACCCACTATTGGACCGCTCGAAAGCAGCAATAGGGGAGCACTAGTAGTCACGCACTCAGGTGAAAACACCTGTTGCTCCGAAGAGCGTCCATAATTGTTAGCTCGAGCATTCCCATCAGCTGGCAACTGAGACAGCCCAGAAAGTACTCGTTCCCCCATATGGCGTTTGCCGGGGGCTAGGGTTTGAGAACCCAGACCAACATGGACTAAGCCCGTGGGTTGCCCTGCAGTAGTGGGGCGCGTCTCCCCTAACGGATCAGAGCGAGTGAACGCTACCGTACGGGAAACAACAGCCCCCCCCTCTGGTCTCAGCGACCGGGGGATTGGATTCGAGATATCCAAACCACTAGAATCTGACGCCACCCACCCCGAAACCACAGGCTTCGGAGTTGACAATCCCGATTCAGTTAACGCCACCCGTCCCGAAGCCGCAAGCTCCGAAACTGGCAAACTCTGCAAGGGAACACCACTAGGCAACTTACCTTTAGCCCTCCTCCCTCCCCCGCGTACCGCTGTACTCGGGGGAGTTCTGGAAGGCCGAGTCGTCTTGCTAGACAACTCTTCGGAAGAAGCAGGTCTCCTTGACCCAGCTGCTTCTTCTTCTGAATTCATACCACTGCAATAAAACAGACAATAAAGTATACTTTTCAAATTAAGAAATACTTCAACTGAATGCAGTAAATAAAACTAAAGTTTATTTGGGAGATACGCACTAAAGAAATTTTCACAGCCTAAAAACCGTAAGAACAAACACCGAACCCGAAGGCTCGGTGACAAACGGAAACACCCGCAAACACGGAAATATCTACGTGGGGCTGACCGTGAAAGAGAAAAATAAATGCCAAGAAAGGGAATCAAAAAATCCCTTGCAATCGGCAAGAGTGACTAATAAAACACAAAGTACTATAATCTAAACGAATATAGGTACCTAAAAGTGCTTTAACTATGTGAAAAAGCGCACCAAAAAGATACTATACGACCTGATTTCAGGAGCGCTGTGACTATACGTCCTAACTCGTCGGGGGCGAGCAAGAAAGAGGCAGATGGCCGTAGCGTATTGACGCGCGTGAGTGGCAAAGGGGACAATAGGATTACGGGGGGTGCGCACAATATTGTGACACATGTGTGATAATTCTCGAAGGGGTCCCGTAGTCAAGACTACAGGCATAATAGGTAGGTATATATGATTTATTGCAGTAAATAAAACAGTGCAGAGCCATTCAAAACCATACAAGAAAATAATATGATATAGATCAAATGTCAAATAAAAACTACACCTGTATGTGATGATGCTTTTCATGTTTCTGAACATTTGATCCAAGCAAACCTCAATGCAGTTTCTCTTGGATGGAATACTGAAGCTTACCGGATGACCCTGGGTTGGCAACTAGGGTAAACCTCTTACTTCTAAGTTCATCAACAATACCGGTAGGTGGTACGGATTTTATCGAGTGGCTACAGTAATATTGAATTGCTAGTTCTAGTCACGTCGAAATAAAGGTGCTGTGGTCTCCTGCACAAGTCAATGTATAGTCTAGGAGTTTGATAGCCTGTTCAGACTACAGGAAAGTTATACGAGACTCGTATGTAAAAAGGAACATGTTTAGTGAAAGGAGTGTACATAGACTACAACATCAACGGGTTTCAGGTTTACGTCATGGACAGCAACAGAACATACGCTATTACAGCTGTCACTGGTCACATCAGTATGCACACACGATAAGCCCCGCCAAAGTCATATATGATTCTGGTACGATACAATGTTCAGACTACAAGGAGATGCTGATTCTTTATCAAGTCATTGTTCAAAATGATGCTCAAAGTTACGTTTCGCTACACGTATATGACGTTTCGTTATACCACATTTCTTTATAAGATGCTTAGACTATGAAAATTCAATTTACTTAAATATCGTATACATGTAGCTATACAATTCTCATATATACGGTAGCCATACAATGAAGTTAGGTAGTCTGAACATGGGGTGAATCCCAGCCACAGTAAGGGAGTGTTTCACCAAGTGTTATGTCAGGGATTTTTACTGACAACTGTTATAAGCTACTGAAATCCTTGCATCTGATTGGCTGAGAGCAAATTTGTCGGTAAAAATCACTGACAAAACACTTGATGAAACGCTCTCCAGGAGGGCAAGTCCGAGCCATTTTGTCCCATAGGTTACAGACCACATCAAAAATTTTAGTTTATCTAATTAAGTCTGTATCAAGCTTACATTGTATGGCCTTCCTAGAGCCTGGATCAGGCAAAATAATCAGGTGAAATGATCTTTTACGTCAATTCGCAATTCCATAATACTTGGTAACATAAGGAATATATCTTGGACTTGCCCATTAAAGTAGAACACTCAAGAAAATCACAAATATGGCAATTAATGTATCACTAGAAATTGGGAAGCTTACAGATGGCAATCGTATAAGTTTTATGTCAACTGCGTATATGATGATTATAAAAACAACATAAATAAAAGATCTTCTCAGCATGTGGAATATCCGAGGATTCGCCAGAAATATAGCGATGTTTTGATGTCGTCATACGAGGGATCGATCCTGCTTAAGCAGACGACGTCCTATAATGAATGAACGTAATTGCAATGCAATTATTTATCAAATTATAAAGAGTTTGGTACATTTAAACATGACTTTATTTCACACCATTCGAAAAGGGAAAGTGAACTGATTCTGATAACTAAAACCGTTTGATTGTAAATACACAGGAGAAGGGTCAATGATCAATGAAATAAACCCCATTTTCAAATTGAAAAGCCCTGCGAATAATAGCTGGATGGTATTCGTTCCCTCTTGAAACGCCGAACATGCCGCGGTGCAAGCAGCTGAAAATACAATGGCGTCTTATTTTGTTTACAAGTGACTGATTCCTTTATTTTTTTAACGCTGCATTTTTCATCAAAATAATACCATACACGAAGTTAAGAGTGAGGCAACAGACTAACATTAAGACTGACGCTAGTCAAGTAAGAGAAATAAGTGAAGAGGAGATGACAAAACAGGCACTGAAAAATGTGTATAATGTTATGGGACATCGTCTGCTTAGACAGGACTCGCCCCTCTTGTGTCGTCACACATCTCAGCAGCGTTCAAGGAGCTTTTCAGCTGCTATATCGGGGGCTGTATTTTACCGTTTTATAATTGATAATAATCATTAATTCAAATGTTTCCAAGCTTTAAATTTGGATAACCTTGTTTAATTTATGCCATCTATGCAATAATAAGTATTAAGCCAATATTTAAAATCATCAGTGTTCTACTTTAACCTCCTTGGGAAAGACATTCAACTACATGTACATACCATCGATCTCCACCTTACGTGGATATCGCATCGTAAGCACGGCTTTATGCGAGCAGTTGATGCGCCCGCACAACCAAAATTAGGAGCCCTCACTCAAACACAGTACGTGGGACCGTGTGGGCCATAGCATGGGACATCTACTCCTATTCGAAAGATATGTGATTTGATTTTTCATCTAAAAAAGACATACTAATTGTCACATTAAATCGCCTCTAGAATTTGTAAGGGTACACTTGTGTTGCCAGGGGAGCGTTTCATGAAAGGAAGTTGTCAGATATTTTATCCGACAACTGTTATAAAGCTACTGAAATCCTTGCATCTGATTGGCTGAGAGCAAATTTGTCGGACAAAATATCTGACAAGTCCTTTCATAAAACGTGCCCCCCCCCCCCCCCGGGATTTCGCAGTAAATTTGTGGAAAAGACTTCACAGTGCTGAATTATTTGATTCTAAAAATGCATGAAATTGTATTGAAACAGTACATACCCATTTGCTTTGTAGTTGCATTGAATATTCCATAAATTTCTTAATTGTCATAGTTTCTGATATAGAAATACACTGTAGATCTTTTTAATAGAGGGGGCGTGTAAAAGTGAGTATTCGGTAATATATTTTGGACACAGATACAGTGGGGAAAAAATCCTGAAAATTATGAAATTTTTTGTCAGATTTTTCAACAAATGGATGAGGAGCTCAAAAAGTAGGTCACAGAGTTGCCAATTTGCATTCGATTAATTAGAACTTTTAAAATTCATGGCCTTTTATCCTTAGCTGGATTTTCCTCAAGCTTTCATTGATCTGCTTCTGTTGTTTTTATGCTTTTGTTAAAGCCAACGTGATGCCAAAGTGGACTTTCTCTTAATTTTAAGGTCATGCTTCTAGAGCAGGTAGCTTAAGAAGTCACTCACCTTGCGCAGTTTGCATTTGCACTGTCAATGCCCCCGGTTAAAGATAAAGTAAAGTTCTGGTCATGCAATTAAATTGTGAAAGAAATTGTCTCAAAGCAATTCAAAGTTGAGCATGTCTACATATGAATTGTTTTATACCATGAGGTTTTTTGAATCATCAAAATGATACGAAATTGACCCAATCTCGCTGAAAAGCACACAGAAATGGGTATATGGGACCGTACACACATAAGCGGCATGAACGTTCTGCCCAAACATTTCCGCTATTTCTCATCATAATTTGAATATGAGGGCATCTGAAGAGCTTTCCTTTTTAGGGGACATTTCTAGTATGATATTCTTCCAAACTGACATAAAAAGAATGAGAAAGCTCATAAATTATTTTTCACCTCTCCCAGAACTCAACCTTCCTCTTTAATTATCACGACCTTGCAGGAAGTACCCTAGGAGACAGGAATTTATCACACACATTTCATGAATCAAGACTTGGTTGATCACTCTCCCATCCCCAATCATACGGTGTAAACTGCTATTAATTGGGGGTGATAAGCACAGCATCATTGCCATGAACAGCAATACATGTACATGTATGTAATAAGCTGGGCTGCTGTATTAACAGGGAAATGTATTAATTAGCAAGACACTTGAACATTTATCACATATAAATTCACCCACTTTACTCTAATACAAACACAGTGAATGCCTACTTCATGGGCACAGACATATTGAATTATTTACAACCTAAACAATGACTGAATGTAATAATGGCACAAACACTTTAAAAACATTTCTCTTATCAGCTTATTTCCATTTGACTACAAAAATCTTTTGAAAACATCTTAAATAAGACAAGCCAAAGTTATGTAAAGATCATGGCCCCCTTTCAAAATAATCGTAACTTGATATCAATCACATCTTCTATCTCTTAGTACAGAGTTCAATCGTAAAGTTATAAGACTGGGCATCATAACATTATGAAACTTCATTTTAATGAAGTTCAAACCAGTTCAGACCCACATTTTCAACATAAAAGCACATTATATAATGGCTGGTTGCAAGGAAATAAGCTTGCTACTACCAGCATCATGTAGACCTGTATACATAATGAGAAACTCGCCCTGTTTTCCAGTGTCTTTTGTATCAAAATGTATGTACATTTATGATGCATCTCAATACTGTACATGTATAAGTGTGCAATAAATGTGTCACAGTATCTACATGTAAATGATACTAAAACTTAGCTTCAAAAGGTTTTTGAAATCAAATAATCCATGCAATGGACTCTAAAAACATACATGAATAAAATATTCATACTTTTTGCAAATTTAAGTATGAAAATTTGGGTAATCTGTGACATTCTGTGTGTGTTAGAGTTATGGGAGTTGGCAAACTTGAAAGATTCATTTATTATCATAATCACAATTTATGTAAACTTATATTTATATATATTTTGTGTGTGCTAATTATAGGGTTTTTGCTAATTATAGAGTTATGAGAAAATCTTGTATGTTATCTGAAATTCATTTTTCTACTGCATTTGCCATAAAAACTTTATAGATGTATCAGTCTATATGCATGCCCCCTACTACACTGGTCAACAACTTTTCAAAATATTTCTGCCTCTTTAATAATACATTTTCTTATTGTTTTTGACATGCTGAAATCATTTATAACAATAAAAATTACTGATTGGCTCAGGTTTAAGATATTTGAATGTGCATATTTTATGTGTAAATATATACACAGACAGCCTGGATTATCAGTGGCTGTTCTCCCCTGTATTGTACATAATGCAAGTTATGAACATGGCGAACAAAGAAGCGGACAAAACATACAGCTTCTCATTGTACCTTCCACACTTGCTCTGGTAGACAATAGAACATCCTTCACTGCTATTATGTAGAAGTATGTAGAACAGGTGTCACATGCATATTCACCTGTTCTACTTATTTTACATAATAGCAATGAAGGGATGTTCCGTTGTCTACCAGAACAATTGTGGAGGGTACAATGAGCTGCATATTTTGTTCGCTTTCTTTGTCGTGTTCATAGCGATGGTATGAATGGTTACTAGTGTTGTTTCTGTATCCATCAGTTCTGGGTATATTCTCACTTTATATAGATTCTTACAAGCGTTGTGAATTTCTCTGGGTGTACATGTAAATCTATATCTTTATAACTTACTAACTATATAGGGGTTCTTTTTCTTTTCTTTTGTATATTTCCATATTCTTTTTTTTTTTTTCCTCTTTTGTTTTTATTATCTCGATTACCATTTTAAGGTTCGTTTTGATTTATGTTTATTTTATTATAATGGTTTTACCCGTTTATATTGTTTGTTTTAAGTATGCAGGTGTGGCAATACCTCTCAAGCGTATAGCTTATTTTGCCAAACCTCTGTGTGTTTCAATATGAAACAATATTACTGTGTAATACTTTGTATTATTATGTGATTGTAAATATGATTCCTGAAGCATGCACAAATAAATAAATAAATAAATAATAAATAATAAATAAGACAAGAATGAGTTGAAACGTGTCCCAGACTGAAATTTGCACATTGCAAGGGTTCAAGGTTGTCAAATTTATGAGTAAGTGTTATGATCTTCTTCCAAATATTGTTAAAGGAATGAATTTGAAAGCTTTTTTAAGTGGGAACTTTGCTAATTACAGAGATTTCCTAATTAGATATTTATGTCAATATCAACAGAAATGGCACAGAATCAGCTGCCAATTTGCATTTGTTCAAGATTAAAAATTCAAAACATTTTATTATCAGATTTTCCTCAAACTAACACCGATTTGCTGGTCTCATTTTTTTCTGCTTTTATTAAAAGCAACTACAGAATTATCAAGCAAATGAAAGGTGAAAATCCCGAGCCAACTAGGTAGGTAAATTTCTCACACGAGTTTGCTGCGCGGTGCGCTTCCGGGCAAGACAGTGAATGTATCTATTTTATATTCTATATTTTCGGATATTTATATACAAAATTATTCATACATCCAGCACTTGTAACTTTTGATAATAATGGAAATTATGTGGACATAATCAACCATTGCAGTTTTATTAAAAATTCTTTTCACTACCAGAATTTAAGTTTGTCTGTAACCATTACTACCAACAAGAGGTTTACCCCTTTCATAAACTCCCAAGAGTGCATAATAGGAGCTCAGTAAGAGCATTATAGGAATAAAAATGTATCCGCATTAAAATAATGCACATTATTTTAGGGCTGCTATTATGCACATAAAACCCACTTTTTCCACCAAATGCTAGGTTTATGAATGCAATAATGCTTACCTCGTATTACCCGACCCTGATATCGGTCAAAGGTCATTTGATTTCCTGCAATATGCATGGCAAAGATTTCTCTTTCAATTCTAAGATCCCGGACGATGCGTGTTTTCTGAATGGGTGCTCGTAAAAATAATGCTCTTTACCATACAGCTTAATTTGGAAACTTTATGAACACGATTTTTATATGTGCATGATTTTAATGCGCATTAGTTTAGTGCGCATAAGAGGATCTTGAATATCTGAAAGCGGTATTAGTCAAGTCAAAATTGCTCTTGAAGAACACTACTGACCGATATAGCAACTTCATACTCACATTTGCATATTACAGCCTATCTACCACGATAACCAGTTTGATGATAAGGAATGAAAACCATGGAGTCTTATTACTGTCCACATAAATGTAATATAAATCCAACCGATATTAACAGCTTTTCACTAGACTGTCGCCACGCATGCCAAGGTAATGCGACAGCTACTAATTATTCTGACATAAAGAAGAACGCCCTGGAGACTTGACTGCAGGAGTGACAGCAACTCGTAATATTCCAATCAATCCTGTGCTCAAGTAACAGAGTAATAAGGTAATTAGAGCCATGTGCAAGAAGGCTAATGCATGTTTGTGGGTATAAATATGCAAGTATTTCCACTGCATGATTCTTTCATAGTTAATCACCCGATGACAGTTGTAGATCCTGCCGGTAAAACAGCTCCCAATCAAAACTGTGCATCGTATAGCACTAGATCCACATATATTCCACCGAGTGAGATACTGACAGTAAAAGAAAGAGCCTCTCCGTTTTGTTTTGCAGCTTTTGAAAAGGCAGGTTTCTTCCAAGGGGCCACGAAGAACGGGGACATGAAAGACATACTAAATAGTTCCGCAGTGCAGCGTTGAGCTCACACCACCGTTGCACAGTGTAAGTCCAATATAGAGCACACACAAGGGTTCATTCAGATCTGTGTCAAGTTGACCTAAACCATATACTACCCATTGATATTCATGTACCCCTAGCTATACAGCGTGCTCATCCTGTGTGTGTGTGTGTGTGTGAGTGTGTGTTTATGAGCTTCCAACTGTATAGAGTGCTGAGCTGAGCTGAATGGGGGTGTGTACTCAAAAACGGGACATTACAAAACTGTTTTTGATTGACTGGTTTTGTAAAAACTTATAAAGCTCCTTTCCAGACTAGCAGTGTGTAGGAATGCGCTGAACAATGATGTCAGAGAACACTGGAGACTGCTCTGTCTACAACATGTTTTCCCCCTAAAAATCAATCTTACTTGTTCAAAAGTTGAGGTACTGAAGCATCTGTAGTGTACAACAAATTGCTTTTCAAATATTGTGTTTGCTCAGGTGAAGTTACATGTAGGTGCAACTAAAATTAATGTTCATAATATTCAAGCACACACAGATAGGTAGTTATTGTAGAGGTTGGTTGCTAATTATATTAAAGGGAAATTAACCTCAGCGTATGAATTAGCTTATTTTGAATGGTGTAGTATATGCCTCTTATTTGATACATGCAATTTCATGTAAAAACACAGGATATAGATATAAATCACTATTTTCCAGCCAAGTTATCGTCTGCTAGCAATAATAAGGGGGCTGCCATTACTTTATGTGTACACGAACATATTTTTCATCCCAAGTAAAATTTCCTTCATCGTTAACTTGTAATTGATTTTTAGAGGACAAATATATATTAGATAAAGTCACATATTCTGAAATGTAAGTTTAGTTTTATATATTTTTTAAAAGGTCTTAATTTGTTCATAAAAAATATACTTCATAAAAAATATACGTCAAGGACGGAGAATTGACGTCAAGGACGGAGACAATCGTAACAATACCAAAACAAAGCGAGGAATCTGCTTTACAGGATGGCTATTAGAACTCATGGGTCGTCAATTATCTAGGCCCATGGCCAATAACAATCGTAATACAATCAGAACAAAGCGACGTATCTGTTGTAAAGGTAGGCTATTATCAATGCATATGGTACCTAATGATCCGTGTCATGCACAAAATGGCAGCCTCCATGGAAAGACGTAGCAGACAATAGGTGCATCTAGAATATCACGTGGGGTTACTTGTCCTTTAAAGTCGAGATGGGAATATTAAGCAATCACCACTTACCGACTTTATACGTGAAGGAGTTAACCGGACATGGATCCTCCAAAATGTGAAAAGTTTCCAAATATTGCACTGTAATCCGATTCAAATATATATTTACACCGATATCACCACAGAAATGATCACAAAACTACTTGGCTAGCACAAACAAGATTTTGGTTTGTATTTTGTCATTTGTTTTAGGGATTCATTATTTTTATTAGTGGGTCAAATACTTGGAGATGTTTATTATTTTGACAGTAATTATAAAGAAGACGAATCCCTGAAAGTTCTCAGAGTAGTGACCAATGTAAATATTTATGTAAGGGAGAAGTTTATGTCATAGATACAAGTATCATGAATTCACCAGAACTATTTTTCTAAAGGAATGCCATACATTTGTTAATACCATCCACAAAATCTTTCTTGGAACTTTTTAGACCGAGTTTTGAAGATCATCTCATTGCAAAAGTTTGTAGATTGAGTATACAGTGCATGAAGAATCTACACTAATACATTTTGCGTAGATAGCAAATATATTTACACATCTGTAAGCCAGCCAGTGTTAACTTAAATTACCCATGTAAGCATTGTATAATTGTTATAATTATGCAATGCTAACATGTGTATTGAAAAAACTTAGAGACTACATATCTGAATTGATTGACTTAACTTTGAATATACATACTGATCCTATTAACCCTTTTGAGACGATTGACCACATTTTGTGGTTTGGCTCAACAACTTTTGGTTCAGGGGTGGTATTCTGAGATTTATTTTATCTTGATTTTAGTGAAACAATTTTAATTGTCATAACAAAATGTACGCTTATGGCGCATCATTGGTTAATGACTGCGCAAAAGTGGCTATGTACGCGAAATTCATCTGCGCAAACACCAATGAAACGTTGCAATTTAAAAGTTATGACAATTAAATTCTTTTCACTAAAATCAAGATAAAATAAATCTCAGAATACCACCCCTTAGCTCTAAAAAATATGCCAGATGCACGAATAGAAAAAGCAAAATTTTTATTGCATGAACACTAGAAAAAGCTTAACAATCCTTAAATTGGCAACATATTGAGAGGTTCAAAATCATTGCTTTTTCTCAAAACTGGCAATTCTCCTAACCATGTATATTGTTTTCAAAGATATTACACCTTATAAGAACCATGTAGCACTAAAAGAAAAATAAACATTGAACTGTCATTTTGAAGAACAAAATGTGATCAATTTAGCCCTTATATAATTCCTGTCCTGAAAGGGTTAAAGCTACTTCATCCCTTTGGCAGTCTTGGTACACAAAATTCTGCAAAACTTATCACAATTTTAGTAGACATCCTGTAGATACTGCCTATGAAATTTCAAGTTCACAAGTTCTATATACTCATTTGTAAGAAATGAAAATCTTGCATTTGTCGCAGACAGATCTATTCAGAAATCAACACAAGTACATGTACTAGTAGCAGTCAAAAAATATTTTAATTATGCAATTTTTTTTAATTGGAAAAAATATTGTTACAAAATAAATAAATTATTTACTAAAGCAAATTATAATCCTTTTCCACATCTCAAGTTTTCCAATTATAATTCTCTTGTAGGGCTGCAAAAGTCAGAGTAATGAAGTACCTTTAACTTCAATGCTAGAAATTAGTTCATTCAGCTGAAAATAGTACTCTGTTGTGTGTTGCTGTGACATTACGCTTCATTGTGACATATAACCTGTTAAAACCAAGGAGTTACTGTAAACGTAGAATAATTTGCGGTGTGGAAATTTTCACACATTTCGCGCGGCATAAATTTAGCGCGAAAATAAAAGCACGCAAATATTTTTGTTTATATGTATTCTTTTGCCCATGAGCCTAGCGCGTTGGCGAAATTGAAAACACGTGAAATTCGCCTAATTCGGCCGAGCGCAAAAAATTAAGGGTGTGAAAATATCTACTTTTACAGTATCACAGAACTTGTTGTAATAGGGCACAATACATTGTACGTGTCGACTTTTCACACTTGCAGCAATGCAGTAGGTTTGCATCCTCACTAAATCCAAAACAGTCTCCAATCATATCAAAAGGTTGTTCAAGGCTGCTTTGTTCAGAAGTGAACACTTTTGCACTTAATACATCTGAATAAAAGGGTACCCGAAATCTAACTTGGAAGCACCTTAAGATAAGTTTTGATTTTGGTGTAACAATGTCATAGTGGAGCCAGGACTGATATAGGCCTAGATGTAAAGAAAGAAAAAGCAGCCCTAAACTCTCTCTAAAAAGTCCCCATACATATAAAAAAAAAAAAATTCTGTCTACATGGCTTGTAATGAATAAGACCACTGAATGTTCAAGTTTTCCTAAAAGTAGTTCTCACTAATACATATATGTATGCTATACTTTCTAACTTGCAGCACGTCCAATTCATTGCTTGTACTCAGTACACTTGTGTAGTATACTTCTATCATTTCCATTTGGTTGATGCCCCTGCATTACCAATATGTATACTAGTACTTAAATCAAATTTGGTGAAAATTTTGGGAAGTGCAATACCATACCATATATTGGATATTTAAGATTTATAGAGTTAATTTATAGAGTTATAGCTCCACTGGACGGGAGATGGGGAGAGCCCACCACTAGCCAGCAATTTTGGCACTAGAGCCCACCCCTCAAAGAGTCCAGAATTCATATCTTAGATCTCAAATTTATTACTTTGAAAACATCAAAGTATGTAAATTTTCATCAATGCTACCCAGCACTAAAAACGTGCTGCCTATAATCCTGTTTTGGATAAACTATGTACCATGAACCAATAAACAATGAAACAATTCACTATATTGGAAATCTATCAAATCTACCATTTCAGTACATTGCACTGTCCGTCCATGACAATTTTATCTTTACCACGTGGATATAGCATCGTGCGCACAGCTCTATGTGAGCAGTTGACAGGGTCACACAATCAAAATTAAGAGCCCTACACTCAAACACAGCATGTGGGACACTGTCTGCTGTGTACGATTCCAGTGTACCCCTATGCAAAAAGTACATGATTTGATTCTTCATTTCAAGAAAGACATAATAATAAACTACATGTAAAACCCTTCATACATGTACATTATACTGCACTCTCTCTCTTAAATTATAGCATTCTTGCTTTGGGTAACTGTGTAAAAACTGACCTAAACAGAGATTATCTTTTACAAAAAAAAGTTATGAGAATTATTTTCAATGAGATTTACAGGGCACATGCCAATTTATTGTTCCTTGAATGTAAGTCCCTAAAAATATATATGATTTATACTCCTACAATCTTGGAAATTTTATGTTTCAATTCAACTTAACAGAAAATGACCAAAATGCACTGCTGCAAATGTTTCTTTTAAAAAATGAAATTAACAGATATCCAACCAGACATTCAAATCTCTTTCATCTTGCAAGTACAAAAAGGCTTGATGTACAAAAAAAAAAAATTCATATAATTGTACTTGACCCCAACTTTGGAACTCAGTTGACATGACGATGAATTCAAAACCCAACATTCAACACATTTAAATGTATATATTGTCCTTGTTGGATAGCTACAACAATCAAAAAAGTAAATGCATACCCGTAGATTTAAATTTTAAACCTTTCCTCCTGGGTCCCCTCTATGTCTTTCTATTCCTCCATCCACCCTTCTTGTTATCACTGCTTTTTTATACCCCCCCTCCTCTATTGCATGTTTGCAACATTATTTCTTTTTTTATTCTTCTTCTCCCCCCCCCCCCCCCCCCAGTATGTTCACATCTCCCTTCATTTTTTGTTCTTTTGTTCTTTTTTCCAAAACGCAATATGGCCTTGCAACAAAAATGGACATGGTATATATGCAGAAATGTTTGCTCTTTCCACTCATCCATCTTGTATATTTTTTAGAGCTCTGAATCAAGTTATTGAGCCAAACCACAAAATGTGGTCAATTGTCTTGAAAGGGTTAATAGTACTCGAATTATAAATAATTTTTTATATTCATAGACTGTAACTATTTTTATTTTTTCAAACAGGGGTCTATGAAATACAAGCTATGCTTATTTAATAGACTCCTGAACTTATGTTATCATTTACAATTACAATGTTTACATTATACCAGTTATTACTTTATCAGTGTATAAACCATAACCAAGTCCATTGAATGATGTTTCAATCCATATATATGTTATATTCCTGTTCTTAATTTTCATACGTACTGTTTAAAAAATTGTAAAAGATATACATAGTACATGTTTGTGGAAATCAAACAGAGAAAAAAAAATGGACAAATTTACATTGAGATGCAAACATCGATGCAGCACAACCACTTCTGTATATATATTTTCAAACATTTTTCTGGTTTTTAAAGTAGACATTCAAAGAAAATCACAAATATGGCAATTAATGTATCACTAGAAACTGGGAAGCTTACAGATGGCAATCGTATAAGTTTTATGTCAACTGCGTATCTGATGATTATAAAAACAACACAAATAAAAGCTCTTCTCAGCATCTGGAATATCCGAGGATTCGCCAGAAATAGAGCGATGTTTTGATGTCGTTGTCACGGAAAAACGACAATTGTACTTGCTATTTTAGGTCTTGGCTCGAAGAGAGTTTATTCACCGTTTTCTAAGGTGTACCTCAATATCAAATAGGAAAACAAAATCTGACTTCAGTCAGAGCAACATAGGCAACATAGTTACGACCATAATTCTTATATGACAATTAGCCCCCCATTTTAAGAATAATTTACTCCCATAAATTTTCTTCAAAACCAGAGAATTATAGGACAATTACAATAATCCAAAATCCAGTACCTGACTAAAATAAAGTTACAAAGTCACTAACATCTGTCTTTGTAAATTACATTCATGGCCACTGTCGCATGTATAATCATAAACAAAACCAATTCATCTTGACCTTGACCCATATCAGTCATAATGGTACATTTACAACCATTTTCTTAACCATCTAACTTTATATTTGGTCATGTTCCTAACAAAATGACTTCTTCTAGTATTCACATTAATATAAAACAAGTCAAAGCTGAATAAGTCAGCAAGGCAGATAAATAAACAATCATAACATATTTTCCTTTGTTTACTGCACGTACAAAAAACATACATTTCAGTTTCATATGCATGTCAATAAACTATATTTCCTTTTAAGTCATTACAATATAAGAATACAGTCCAAGATGTAACCTTTCAGAGCATAATTCATACTTCTGACATATAGAACAGTCACTGGGCATTACATATCTCCTGAATGTTTGAAAGGAAACTGTTTCCCTTTTTACCTCTCATAATTATTATCAAAGATTTTTCAAAGGCAAAATAACATTTGTATTCCATCAAGCACAGTATGGTACTACCAATAGGTCATTACACAATATAGCTCATATGACTGAAATTAAATCGTAGTCAAAGTAACTATATCCATAAAGTATTATGTTTAGAATGTACACTAATTAAAACAAGGACAACCAAAAGTACATTCATTATAATTCCATTTTTATGGATTTAAATCTGCACATGCAATTCTGTGTGCAATTACTAAGACATATTTTTTTGTTTAATACAATAAAACGTGATATTATACAGCACTTGTACCTCAAACGCTAATAACGCACAAAAGCTTGGTCATAGTTATATATGTAATTCTACAAACAACTTTTGAATAAGCTTTGTTCAATACAATGCCATCAAAGCACAGTAACTTCATGCTATTGGATAATTAGTACACAAAAAAAAAAATGCATGTGTAAACATGTATGACATATTCTGCATAAATTCGAGTTACTATAACACAGCTATATATTAATATCCAGATTACAGTTCATATTAGAGTCTGTGCAAAACTTCTTTTAAGGAAAAAAAAACGCAGTGTGTTGAATGTTCACTTCATCACTTAAAGAGAATGTCTTTGACTAAAATGAAACAAAATAATCCAAGCCTGGGCATTAGAGATCACAGTCCAATATATTGAGCATCAATCAGTCCTCTCTGATATACTTAAGTTCATAAGGTGCGGCTGTACAATTATCATCAGTCTCTTGATGCGATCCAAAATATCAGTTCAAGATGCGGCTTAAAATGTATGTTGAAAACATAGTCTCTGTGGTAACAAGGCGTATCGCTCTTAATATGGAAAGTTCATCATCTCAGTCGACATTATCACGATTTGTTGTTCGAGTCTCGACGTTTGTGATCATTGAAGACTTCAAAGATGACCACAAGCAAAAGTCCAAATCTAAACTTTGGCAAAGCTCCCATTTAAATTTGTTTTAGCGTCCATTATCGCAAACTCCAGCATGTAAGTTCATAATGAGTATCAATATACATAGGCATGGTATAAAAAACAGTAATATCAATATTCATGTATTTGCATAAGGTACAATGTATAATATACTGCTGCAATATATACATTTTTTTTCTTCAACTCAAATTCCAGTAATGCATTTCATGCATTTCTAATAAAACATGCTTTATGATAAAAAGTGTATGTATTATCATAGATAGTTTGAAGGGTGGTTCACAAAATCATTTGAAAATAAACATTACATTACCCTGGTAAATGTACTGTATAGCCAACAAACATTAACAAAACGTTTTAAATGATCAATAGTACGTATGTATCCATCAATTTACATTAGTAGACAGATGAGAAAATACATGTGAAATGCATTTCATATTCTGCTCATAAAATCTGCTGCAGTGTTATCCTGCCCCTTCACTGATACAAGCCTAAACCTGTAATCTTGGAGCATCATGCTCCATCGCATGATTCTCTTGTTCTCAAACTTCTTCCCTTGAATGTAGACCAATGGTTTGTGGTCTGTGTGCACTTCAAACTCACGTCCATACAAATAGTAGTCGAACTTCTTGATCGCCCATACTATTGCTAAGCACTCTTTCTCTATTGTCGAGTAATTCTCTTCCCTTGGTAACAGCTTTTTACTACCATAAGCGATTGGGAATTCTTCCCCTGAATGCTCCTGCATAAGCACAGCACCCACACCCCTGTCAGATGCGTCTACCTTCAATACAAACAACTGATCAAAACAAGGGAGATGAAGGATTGGACGAGTAACTAGACATTCCTTCAACTTTCTGAACGACCTTTCCTCATCTTCTCCCCACTTTACCTCGTTTGGTTTACCTTTAAGCGTTAAGTCTGTCAAAGGCAGTGCGATCTCAGCATAGTTAGGGATGTAGTCCCTATAGTAACCTGTAAGACCTAAGAACGATCGCACCTGCTTCTTGGTTTTTGGCCTAGATGACTCAATGACTTTCTTAGTCAGTCTACTACTAGTTTGGATAGTACCATCTCTAAGACTATGTCCTAAAAACTCGATCGTGTTGAATCCCAAAGCGCATTTGGTAGGACGTGCAGCTAAGTTAACCTCGCGCAATCTTTGCAACACCTTTCTGAGCGTCTCTACATGCTCTTCCCAACTCTGTGTATGAATGAGAACATCATCGATATAATGAACTACGTTGGGAATACCCTGTAACACATTACGCATCATCTTGGTAAACTGTGCACCTGCCGTAACCAAACCAAATGGCATGTATCTAAACCTATACTGCCCACTTGGAGTTAGAAATGCAGTTTTGTTTTTGTCACTGTCTCGCATAGGGATCTGCCAGTATCCCTTTGTCATATCTAGTTTACTGAAGAACTTGCTTTGTGACAATGTAGCAAACAAATCCTTAGGGTCTGGTATTGGTTCTGGATTGAACACAGTGATATTATTCAAACGGCGGAAATCTATACAGAATCTATTAGAACCATCTGGCTTCTTCACCATTACTATCGGATGTCCATAAGGGGAATCTGCCGGTTCAATAATTCCCATCCGCAACATTGTATCTATTTCCTTTTCTACAGTTTCTTTCATTGCCTGTGGAATCTTGTATGGAGGTGAACGTACTGGTTCATCACTCGTCAAATACAATTTGCATTCTGCAGCAGTCGTCTTCTTCGGCACATCAGAAAAGACATCCTGATACTCTCCCAATAACTGAGATATCTCTTTCTTACGAATCTCCTCCAAGGACTCATTCACCTTGACATGTTCTACAAATTCCTTCTGATGCATGGATGGCATCACTGTGACGTCGGCGCCATCGACATCACTAATCTCAACCTCGATATCTCCCTCACACACTTTCTTACTCTCTGAACACAAATCAAAGCAGCCTGTCATAGACAAGTTAACCTCCTCCCTGGGGAAATATTTCTTGAGAAGATTAATGTGATATGTCTTAGGAACACCATCTACATCTACAATGTAGTCATAGTCATACTTTGCACCAACAACAGGGAAAGGACCCATCCATTTCAGCAACAACTTGTTCTGATCCGTTGGAAGCAAAATCAACACCTGATCTCCGATATTCAACTTCCTGTTCCTAACATTTCTGTCATAATACTTCTTGTATTTTCCCGCAGCACATTTTAAGGCTTCCTGGGCTAATTCCCACGACTTCACCAACCTCTCACGAAGCTCTATGACATACTCGTACTCATCTTTCAATTCTGGAGTTACATCATCATTCGTCCACAATTCCCTTAACACATCCATGGGACCACGAACATTTCTCCCATACAACAGCTCAAAAGGAGAATATCCAAGACTAGAGCTTGGAGTCTCGCGCAATGCAAAGAGAAGTGCAGGCAAATACCTGTCCCACTCGCGTGGTTCATCCGCGCACAACCGTCGCAGCGCAGTTTTCACCAACCCATTGTACCTCTCTACTAACCCATTACAAATAGGATGATACCTAGAGCTAGTGACCTGTTGAATAGACAACAGTCTCGACACTTCCCGCATTAAACTTGAAACAAACTGTGGTCCCAAGTCTGACATGACTTCATTTGGTATTCCTACCCTGCTATACACACTGAGAAGTGCTTCGGCCACTTCCACAGTTGTTATTGTCTTTAAAGGTATGGCTTCTACATACCTGGTTGCATAATCTACAACCGTTAGTATATGCGTATGACCTCTAGCTGACCTAGTGAATGGTCCTGCTAAATCTATAGCTATTCTCTGAAAGGGTACACCTATGATCGGCATTCGACCTAATGTTGCCTTTGACACTCTACCCTTACTGACCGTCTTCTGACAGATGTCGCAGGATCGACAAAAGTTTGCTACATCCACCGACATTCCTGGCCAGAAAAACTGACTTTTGATTTTGGCCATTGTATTGTTTATGCCTATATGACCTCCCATCAAGGACTCATGTGCCACTTTCATGACTTTCTCTCTTTGTGACCTAGGGAGAACTACGCACTTATGTCCAACACCAAGCTTAGGATTGTTTCCATCTCTTCTCTGCCTGTACAAATACTGTCCTTCTGACACAAACATGTACTTCGACTTTTCATCCCTACCTACTTTGTTCCATAGTGAACGCAAGGTCGGATCTTCCTTCTGTTCGCGAACAAAATCAGCAGGCTCTACACAGGAAATGGGACTCCCAGTTTTCAAACCCTTGAGCGGTTTGACCTTTACCTCCTTTTGAGATCGAGTTTCAACTGCCATCACCTGTGGACTACCCTCTTTCACACCAGAGATACTTGCAACAACCTGCTCAACTCCATCAACAACATGCACATCAATGGCCTCCTTGTCATCACCAATGTCATTCTCACCATCACTATCCACCTGGTCTGCATCATCGATTTCATCATTAACATGCACATCAATGACTTCCTTGTCATCACCAATGGCATTCTCACCAACACTTACTATTTTACCTCCTTTAGGCACCCATTTCAAATCTGGATTACTGGGCTCACGTGCACCAGTTATATTGCCAATAACGAGATCACACAGTGAATGAGGCATACACAAAGCCTCTATCTCACCCACGTAGTATGGAGAATCAACTGTCAGCTTTGCAACTAAGAACTCCCTTATTGTACCATCAATGAGCAACACTAACTGCTTGAAACCTGTCAGCTGATCTTCATCGACCAATTCTGATTTAACTACACAAGTAGTGCACCCAGAATCTCTCAAAACTGACACCGCTTTGCTTCCTTTTACCAGTCTACCTGAAACTATGGGCATATGTTTCATCATAGCCCCCAACAGATCATAAGCCATGCCTAACTTATTCACTATGCTTTGTCTTGCCTGTTCTAATGAATTCAATCCATTTGTTTCTACCTGTAGTAAACAAATACCAGCCAGTCCAAGTTGCACTGAATGAACAGTAGGTGAATTATCATTGGACCTCAATGAACCAATACTATATCCCGTGTCCTTACCATCATTTGCAACTAACCTAGTAGTGATATCACCCTCTTCTCTTTGGGTGGGTAAATCTGTCCCATCTACAGTTATTATTCCTTGCACTGAATGCATCTGCTTTCGCAATGGACATTCCTTCTTAAAATGCCCCTGGCTGCCACATGTATAACAACCTCTAACAGAACGCTTGCCTGCATCATGCGCCCTTCCACCTACACTACTCGGTGTACGCGAATCAGGACCCTTAGCGCTAAAGTTACCCTTGGGGACACCTGGCCGAGTGGAACTAACACCACCTTGTGTACTTGTAGCTGTAGGTTTGAATCCACTTGGTTTACGCGGTGTACAAAAAGTATGTAACCCATGAGCCCCTACATAAACCATAGCCCTATCAACAACCTTTTCAACGCTACTACATTGCCCCTCTCTAACAAACACTTCAATTCCCTTTGGGCAACAATACACAAATTGTTCTCTTAGAATCAAATCCAAAAGGGATTCATAGTCTTCATCAATATCTGATAATTCAATCCACTTCTGTAAGTAGCCTTTTAATCTAACACTGAATTGTCTAGGCTGTTCATGCTTTTCTGGCTTAGCTGTACGGAATTTTCTCCTATAACCATCAGCAGTTAAATGATAGAACTCCATCAGCTCCCGCTTTACTGCCTCATAATCATTGCGATCTTCACTTGACATTCTATTCACAACCTCTAAAGCCTGTCCTGTCAGATTAGAAATAAGATGTAAGGCTCTTATGCTGCGAGGTACCTTCTGACTATCCATGAGTAATTCAAATTTGGTAACGTATGCATCAAATTTATCATTTGAGTCATCAAACTTCCCAACTTTCAACTTCAATCCGCCAGTATCTACACTGCCGGTCTTTTTCTCCTCGACCCGAAGCTGAGCTAGCTTCACTTCTTTTTCGCGCTCTTCGCGATCGCGCTGGCTTTCTAGTTCTAACTCTTTTGCCCTTAACACCTCAGCACAGCGCTCAGAAACAAACTTGTTAAGCTCACTGCCCGCCAAGTTCATCTCTCGACCTAGGGCTGAAAATTCTTTTATCTGATCTAAACTGGCCATTGTGAAATATTATGATCCGTGTTCTAAATCAATATAGACCCTATCACAAAACAATCTAGTGCTGGGTATAGATTACAGTTTACACTAACTTTATGTTAATGAGCCACTTAATATTCTACTTGCACTAACAAGTTTAGAATAATCCCTGTAGAATCTATTCTAACCAACTATCTTATCAAGACTCTTGTTGTATCTGTCTAGTTTATATCCCAAGACAAAACAAACTCATGGGAATTTCTACCCACCACTTGTCTTTATAAATCTAGACATGCAATACCAAAACTAGTCTCAAAGTAAGTATGCTTGCATACAAAGTGGATTAACTCACACACAGCTAAATCCAATACCATGTCCAATTCCGGCGAAAAAAACCCATCACAGCCCTCGTACAAAAACCTGTACACACCGCTGTAATTCACAATGCCAACGGACATCCCATGCACGTAACACGCATACCTGAAACCTGAATAGCATTCTACACAGAACCCCGCATACCGATCCCTGTACAATACGGTACACGCACTACTGAAACCGTGGCGAGAGACCTACCACACCGAACCGCAAAATCACTCTTTTTGCAAACATCCGTCTCTCTTTCAACCTAAAACATACACACATGGTAGCATTGAGATAAAAACTACAAATTGTGGTATTTCATACAAGACCTAAAACTTTCGTCCTGGCAGGGTCGCCATAAAATTGTCACGGAAAAACGACAATTGTACTTGCTATTTTAGGTCTTGGCTCGAAGAGAGTTTATTCACCGTTTTCTAAGGTGTACCTCAATATCAAATAGGAAAACAAAATCTGACTTCAGTCAGAGCAACATAGGCAACATAGTTACGACCATAATTCTTATATGACAGTCGTCACACTCGGGATCGATCCTGCTTAAGCAGACGACGTCCTATAATGAATGAACGTAATTGCAATGCAATTATTTATCAAATTATAAAGAGTTTGGTGTATTTAAACATGACCTTATTTTACACCATTATAAAGGGAAAATGAAACTGATTCTGATAGCTAAAACCGTTTGATTGTAAATACACAGGAGAAGGGTCAATGATCAATGAAATAAACCCCATTTTCAAATTGAAAAGCCCTGCGAATAATAGCTGGATGGTATTCGTTCCCTCTTGAAACGCCGAACATGCCGCGGTGCAAGCAGCTGAAAATACAATGGCGTCTTATTTTGTTTACAAGTGACTGATTCCTTTATTTTTTTAACGCTGCATTTTTCATCAAAATAATACCATACACGAAGTTAAGAGTGAGGCAACAGACTAACATTAAGACTGACGCTAGTCAAGTAAGAGAAATAAGTGAAGAGGAGATGACAAAACAGGCACTGAAAAATGTGTATAATGTTATGGGACATCGTCTGCTTAGACAGGACTCGCCCCTCTTGTGTCGTCACACATCTCAGCAGCGTTCAAGGAGCTTTTCAGCTGCTATATCGGGGGCTGTATTTTACCGTTTTATAATTGATGATAATCATTAATTCAAATGTTTCCAAGCTTTAAATTTGGATAACCTTGTTTAATTTATGCCATCTATGCAATAATAAGTATTAAGCCAATATTTAAAATCATCAGTGTTCTACTTTTTAACAGAACAGTGGAGTGCATACTTCATTAAATGTCTTGTATGGCCAACGCCCACAAACTACTTCTTCGTCCCCGAAACATAGCCTCTCTGATAGTCTCTGCATTCACTCATTAATGAGAGTTTTGCCGCTGGGAATTCATGAAGTGGCTTACATCTCATGCGGGTGCGAGCTAATTATCTCAACATTCGATTTGAACTTAATCTGAATTCATGAGAAACTATTACTCACACCTAAATCAAGATCTGTCCATCCAAATAATGTCAACATTTCTGCATACTAAAATCAGAGTGAAATTTAAAAACACAGCGATAAATCATAACATGAGAATTAAATCATAAAAATTCAGCAGGGACATTGAAAAATTAAGCCAATTAAAATTGAATCATAGTTTCTTGTCAGAATTCTTTTAAATTTTGGAAAAGGAGGGCATTCCATGTTATTTGATATTTTCCCTGCAGTCACGCATACTAATAGGGAGGAGGGAACGAGAAATTAGGAATCAATATCACTTGGCCGTATGTACTGTAATTGGTGTGTAAAAAACATGGCTACACAGTACATATCAAATAAATAGCCAATGATTTTGGGATGATTTTGGGGGGATTTTAAGTGTTCTTCTTTTTTTGAAGACTAAAGAAAAAATCTTATACCCCTTACATGAAATCCAAAGAGCATAATAGGAGCATTACAGGAGTTTGTAAAGAGAACTGCATAATACTTGTATTTGGCTTCTCATAGTTTTTTACAAATTTTATTACTTTAATGTGCATTATTTCAATGTGCATATTAGGAGCATGAGTTTGTGAAGGGGGGGAATAATTTATGGAAACTCTTTTCTCATTTTTTTAAACGAAAAGGTGAGAATTACTTCAAAGGCTCTTTTACGGCTAAGCTCTTGTTGAGTTATAAGAGTAATACATTATGCTTTTATAGCACATAATACAAGGTTGTTTACATAAGGTTGTTTACATAAAGCCCTTTACAAATCATGATAATAACAAAGAAACTTGTGTACTGCAAAAAAAAGAATTACAAAATCAGCAAAATATGGAAATAAATGGAAGTCATCATATCTTTCACGCAAGAAAGCTGTTCAATGTCTTTCTCACAATGCAAGATCAAAACAAGAAAATGCAAACAGTCTATTATTTCAAAGCATATTTCAAAAGGCAATTCTATCTATTTTCCCTGACAAAGAGCGAAGGCCTTTCGTGTATGCATAAATCCATCACTGTTTCTTTGCTTTATTAGATGTTATAATATGAAGAGCTGCGTGGGTGAAAGGAAATACGAGTAAGTAGAAAGAGTCCTCAAAAATCTGACGTCTACGACTCTACATCCTACCATCACGCAGTCAGGCTTTATTGCTGATTTTAATGAGGTCGAACTTGAGACAAAAATCAGATCTGTTGCATCAGCCCTTCTTCTAGCACATGGTTGTCCACATTTAATGGCCAGAAAATGGCCTGGAAAATCATTGTCTTCTGAGACTGGGGCAGAGAAGATGCTGCACGTTTCATACATCATGGTTTTTATAATCAAAGTTCCTTGAATAACATCCCTAGCTGTCTCTAAGCGTTTTAATATTCATTGACAAAAGTGGGTCGAGTGGGAACTCAGTCGGCACACAAAACTTTAATCAGCATCAAATCGCTATACATCAAGAACTTTTTTAACTCACTTTGAGAAGAGGGTTAAGTGCCAATTCTATGTGGAAAAAGGGTAGTTTAAAATAACCTTCTCTGTTCACAGGAATTGGTGTTTTTTTTATCATCTATTGAAAAAATAAAATTTCCTCAGCATTACAGTATATAATTGTTATGATCATCACTTTTAATTTGAAGGCATCTTTTATATCTTTCTGAAAGTCATTTAAGCATTTCAGTGCAAGATACATGTAGCTTTTACTCTTGTTTACTATTAACATTGTGTGCTTTTACACAGACTCGATTCAGATTAAAAATTTCCTGGTCGATGCTCTAATGCTTTACACGAGGATAGTATGGTAAACTTAGAAAGCATAGGAATATTAAATGCATGGCCTCACGCGTAAACCATGGATTCCACTAATGCCTCTATCAACATGCAGGAGTAGAGGTATGATGAAATCTGAAAGTTGATATGACAGGCGGCATGAGATGGGGTAGGTGCGGATCAAGTCCGCTCTACTCGCTGCAGATCCGCAGCGGACTAAATCCACAAAGTCTGTGATTACGAAGATGGTCAGAATTGGGAAAGGTCATCTAAAATTGAATCATCTACCTCTTGTGCAAAACTAACGCTGAGGGCAGTAAAATATCATCATAGTTTATATATAGAGGTTCATAGATACACACTGCATCACCTACCGGTACATACAATTGCAAAAGGTCATTTGAATAGATACACCTCTTCTGTCAAAACTAATGTTACTACAGAATTGTATCAAATTTCTTAGACACCAACGCAATATGCACATGTGCCCTATAAATATACCGAGGTCATGAAGACATGAAGACATGAGCAATAAAGGATGTGCAGGTGTCCTCCATGTGATGGATTAAAAGAAAGAAGAAATATATCCATTTCAGGAGGATCATCCTCATTAGGTAATAGAGTGAAATGACAGCAACATTGATTGGAACGAGGGAGGGTTAATAGTTGATCATGTATTACTTACCGCACTCCTCAACAGTTAACCCATAGAATGTCAGGAAAAGTGTTTTGACGTTAATTTTATACTCTAGCTGTACAAAATTTTTTAGGCCATTGGCAGACTTTAAAGAGGAGTTCTGGGTAAGGTGAAAAATAACTTGTGAGCTTTCTCATTCTTTTTATCATTTTGGAAGAACATCATAACAGAAATGTCCCCTGAAAAGGATTGCTCTTCAAATGCCCTCATATTCGAAATATGATGAGAAATAGCTGAAGTGTTAAGGCCGAACATTCATGTGTGTGCAGTCCCATATACCTATTTCTGTGTGCAGTGAAAGTGCTTATCAGCAATTTCTTAATCTCACTTGACGTCTCCAAACCCTTAAAGTCTACACAAATTATTATGTAGACTTGATGAACCTTTCCCACTTGTTTCGAGACAGTTTCTTTCACAATATAATCGTATGACCAGAAACCAACTTTGTCTTTCAGACCTTACTGCACCCAAATGACATAATGTACATTGTAAGTCGAGAAGACCTTGAGAGTCAGTCATGCCAACAGGATTGCCTATTACATATATTACGAACTGGGCTTCTGACAGTAGCTACGTTCATACGGTTTTGAAACTTTATGTTAACGAAACCACGACTCCCTAACCGCAACGAGGGTTCACAAGAGCCCTAAACAACAAACTTTAACTACAAGCCGAGCGATCTTTGTGGTTAACCCTGGAAGTACATGTAGATACTACAGATTGTGTGTACAGTACACCTACTGATCCTATGTTAATAATTCGCGCGAAGGGTATGACCTGGAAATTTAACATGAACAGCGAGGGCATTCCTAACCACAAGCTTGCGAAACTTAAAGTTTATTATGTTCACATGGGCCTAGACTTCGACGGAGGACTCCCGCTGCTAGTGGTTAAGGACTTAACTACGAGCGCGCCTGTGGTTCTAGAACCACAAGTAATCTTAGTTTCGAAACGAGTCCATTCATACGGGCTGAAACTACAAGATAACTACAAGTTAACTTAAAGTTACAATTGCCAATGGGGGATTCCCTATCAATAGTAATCTTTATATTCAAGAATCAATGCCTTTCTTTTTCTTTGCCATCAAATTTATCTCAAACTTTCACTAAATTAGTTTCTCTGATTTTTCTGTTTCTACATAAAGGCCTTTTTCTATGAAGGATTGATTCCCATTAAATGATTCAAAACAGCAAATAGTTTTTGTGTTAAAGGCAGTAAAATAACCAAGAAATACAAGCTAAAAGTAATATTACTTTTAAACAATAATATGATACAAATAAAGGCATATGTATTTGTTTAATGGACATACAGTATAAAACAAGGTTGAAAAAACAAAAATTTTCAACTGCTTTAAAGTTGCTAGAAAATTTCTAATTTCCAATTTGTCTGTCATTGACATTTATTTATAATTCAGCAAAACAAGAAGTCTTTAAAATGATCTATAAAAAATATGTAGAATATATTTGTGTGAGGAAAATGTCCATCCTTTGGGCAATAAAATGTCTCTCTCTGTGTCTTATCTCAACACAGGCCACATTTTCCCGTCTATGACTCTCCAATCCTTTTTACCCCCAGTCCTTCTTTTTATAGCCATCTCCATTTCCTCCCACTCTCCTCTTCTCGAACGTCAAGTGTGTACAGAAAATATAAAACTTCAACTTGATTAGAATCTTAAAGGGGAAGACCACCCTAATAAACCATATGATATGGTTTATTAAAACAAAAGCAGAAAATGAGAGAAACATATTAAGAAAAATCATATACATGTGAATGATATAAGAAAGTTGTTAATTTTTAAAGTTGTGACCAATCAAACACAAATTCATAAATTTCCATCTTTCTCTGGAGAATATATTTTTAAATATGAAATTGTGTATTGAAAATATTTCTGGAAACATATTTTCATATTGCCCCCTCTAAGCAGGGAGGTGGGGGGGGTAGAGTTCGGGTTAGAAGGGAGACCTTTTTATTCATGAGCAACTCAGAAAAGCTATTTTTAAAATGTGTTTTGATGTGTGTGTTGTTGTATGTGTTATTTTAACTTTTTAAATGTGCCTAAATATGTATTCTTATGTTTTAGAGAACTTATTCTCACAAGGCCTTAGTGCTCTTTTCAAGTTCTCTGTTCATTCAATATCAATTTCTAGAAAATGCAAATTTCATTTATTTATAAGATTACGATCTAAATGATTTTGTATGCATTGTATTCATTGTATGTAAATATTTTTATCTGAAATGAATGAATGAATAAAGAAACGAAACGAAACAAAACAAAACAAAAAATAATTTGCATGAACACATTTGTTAGCATGTACTGTACATGTACATGTAACGCTCTAGCCAGTTTTGTAGTCGAGATCTCAAGGTCTGAGATTGAGACTTTCCCTTCCAAGACCGAGACAAGGACCAAGACTTTCTTTTCCAAGACTGAGATCTCTAGAGCCCGAGACCAAGACCAAGACCTAATTAAGTTTAAAGGAAAATGAAAGCGAATAAACTTTAGCTGATAGCCTTATTAAAAGTTATGAACCAGTCTAAAAAAATATCTTGAAATTACTCCTATTTGAACTTAACATGGAAAAAATCTCTCCAAATTTTAGCCGGTCTCAAGAGCTTTTCTTGAGACCTTGAGGTCTAAGACTGAACTTGAAGGGAAGCTTGAGTTCTGGGAAAGGTAAAAAATAATTTGTACGATTTCTCATTCTTTTTATGTTAGTCTGGAAGATTTTATGGTAGTACATGTATGTCCCAAAAAAAAGATGGCTCTTCAAATGCTCTCATATTCAAAATATGACAAGAAACAGCTGAAATGTTTGGGCCAAATATTTGTGTGTAGTCCCATATATACATTTCTGTGTGCAGTGCATGTAACTCTCGCCAGGATTGAGTCAATTTCTTATCATTTTGGTGATTCCAAAACCTTACAGCATACGCCAATTCTTATTGTGCTAATGTATAATATACAATCAACCATTCCCAATTGCTTTGAGACAGTTTCTTTCTCAATTCAATCTCATGACCAGAACTCAACGTTAATCTTAATATCAGGGTGGATTTTTCCATGTTACATGTACTGCTCTTTACTAAATCTATAATGAAGTTATTGTAAAATAATTTTTTAAAAATATAGAATTTTTAAAAAAGCATTAATGTCCTTACACAGGGAACTTTGATCCTGTTTGAACATTGAGGGCAGCAACACAAAAATGTTTTTCTTCTTACACAGGTGCAAGTTCACAGAATTAAAGTGATTAAAATAAGCCAATCCAAGTAAATTACATGTTTGAGTTCACTTTAAGGAGATCTCAGATACATGTAGGGTCATGGGTTCGATTCCAAGCACAGTACTTATGGCAAGGCATTTTATCTAAGACCCCATTTACACCAAGCTTTTAGGCCAGCCTCGGGCCGGCCTAAAGCTTGGTGTAAATGCAAAGCCGGCCCGAGGCCCTCCCAAATTTGGGACTACCTCTGGAGGTAGTCTCGGGCCGGCCTAAATTTGGTGTAAATGGAAAGGAGGCCTCGGGCCCCCAATTTTGCGCGCGCAATGCGACACTGTTACGTAACAACGCGCAAAGTATATCCGGAGTATCTGGCGTGCAAGCATCAACTGAACTAACCTCCGACATATTGTATTATAAATTTGATAAAGATATCAAAATAGACGACAATATTCCTGAACTATCACCTATCCTGTTTTGAATTTCCTGATGCTGGTAAGATTTTTCTTATTTTACAGCAAACACCGACGACACGGAGTCGGAGAGTATAACAAGACAACAAGCGCGAAAGAAAAAAAAAAGTTTTGTTTACATGTAGGGCGACACGTGCGGTGAGTTTGGGAAAGGAGGCCTCAAAATGCCGGCCCAATATTCGGTGTAAATGCAAAAAATTGCGGGCCTCGGGCCGGCCTTTTGGTGTAAATCGGGTCTATGTTGCTTCTTTCCACAAGGTGCTAAATGGGTCCTCAGAAGGATGCGAAAGTCAAGGTAATTTGTTCAACACTGTTGGCATAATGTATGTACAAAGTGCCTGGATGGTGCACTCTCGCACTCTTATGGTTAGATACTACCTTTAACATCAGAAAAGAAACATTATTAGTAGGGCCTAGTTATTAGCTGTAAGAAAATTACATGGGAAAAGTGAGAAATTAGCTCTGGAAAGCTCTCTGAAAGCACTCTAAGACTCATTATAAACTCTGGTATAAAATACATCAAATTGTCACAAAGAAATTGTATTTTGTAAAGGGCAGAGAGAAACAGTACTGTTGAATAAAAAGTGACTTTTTATGAGCTATAGCGGTCCTTTGTACATACATGTATATGCATTATGTATATATTTTATTACATTTTGTGCACTGAGAATTATTCATTCTATGGCCTCCTTCGTTCCAAATCCCTTTTTATGGATGCGCATAATAGACAATAATTATAGCATCAGAGATGATACATGTACATGTACATGTAGGGTACAGTACATAATTATATCCATTGTACAACACAAAGATCTAAAGTACACTGCCTTCATCGACTCAAACTAGCTGCAAACAAAGCTGAAAGATGGATTGGAGGGAAGCTCCAGTCTAGGTCTGTGACCCTACATGTACATTTCATTGTAAATGATATTTTGAAACAATAAATTTTATGCTACAGCTTACATGTATTGTATACTAGCAGATCGTGGACATCCACAGGCGAAAGCTTTGTTTATGATTAATCATCATATTTGTCACAATATATTGTTCAAGTGAGAAAAACAAACAATCATAATCTCTGTATGATATATTTTTGGGTAAAGCATTATTTTTTATCCCAAAGTATGTATGACATGCAAGTATGTGTTATTCATCCAAATCTTTGAATTTGAAGAAAATACCTTTTCATCTTGATGAATAACGAGTGTTTTAGCGCTAAAATACCGTGTATAAGGCGCACTATTTTTTTAACAGTTAAAAGGTCTGATTAAGAAAATTTCAAAAATGGAGCAAGTACAGTGTAGCCATTCAAACGTGAATGAACATGTACATCTGTAAGATATTCTTGTTCAACAATGAAAACAAAAAGAACTAGAAAGGCCGTCAAAGGTGGCAGACCCACGCCTTAGCGGCGCTACAGATCGAGTAGTTGCATTCTTTCCTGTCACTATATTTTATATTTTATATTTTTCTCTTTTTTTATCGCAATAAAGACTTCCAGATTTGGCATAATCTACTATTTAATACATGCATGTAAAATATTATGGTTACTTATTGTTATTATTATGTAATTTGGCACAATGATACTGCATGTGAATATATTTGTTTGTGTATTTTACCTTGATTATTGGGAAAAATGTTATTTTAAAAAAGGAAGTAATAAAATATTCTTAAAAACAAAAAAAAAACTATCCGAAATGAAGTTCCTATAACCGATCATCACCAAAAATCTAATCGATTATTTTCCTAATCGATTCTTTCCTGTCACTATCCGAACTGAAGTTTGGGTCAAAACTTCAAGGTCACACAGGATTTGCAGGGGTCAACCGATCATCACCAAAATCAAATCGATTCTTTCCTGTCACTATCCAAACATTCCCTGAAAATTTGGTGCAAATCCGTTCACCCGTTCTCTAGTTATCTTGTACACAAACAAACAAAAAACAAACAAACAAACAAACAAACAAACATACATACGGAGCCCTTTACATAACCCTGCCGATTTTATCGGCGTGGGTAATGAGTCCAACAATGAGGACTAAGGATTCGCTGTCAACTGTAGTCTCATGCAGGACTGCATGGTGTTTACAAGCACAACCACAAACACAAATACAAGTGTTTTGCATGATTATTGTTTTCAGAGTTCTAATTTGACTCTACCAGATGGAAATGCTTATCAACATTTCAATGGCTATTTGCTTTATTTTTGCAATTTTCTAAATCAGACCTTCGAACAGTTAAATGAATGTGCCCATCCAAGCATGAAAATTAAAAACTTGATCTTAATTAATGTTGGTAGAGTATTCATTTTTCTTTGACTTGATACATATATTTGATTTACGGTTTAAATGGAAATATGGAACAATATAAAAGAGTGTCCACATCTTTTTTTTGCCGAGTGTAGATGGATAGGTGCGGAGAGAGCCCTGAATTATGGTTATTGTGTCACAAAATGAATAATAGTTGTCAAATAAAACTGAGAAACATATTTCCTCACATGATTTTCTTCTGTTTGTTTAGAATTATGGTACAGTCAAACCTGCATTACCGACCAACTGTATAGAAAGACCACCTGTCTATAAGGACCACCATTTTTGTTTCCCTAGAAAAGTATTTCTCATTGAAAAATTTATTAAAGGAACCTGTACATAAAGACCACCTGCTCATAAAGACCCCTTTTCTTGTCTCCCTTGAGCAGGCTTTATAAATACAGGTTTCACTGTAATATGTACATGAAATGAAGAGGTAGACAAGTGACACTCCTCAACTGAGTCAGTCTAAATCCACACACTTACATGTATTTACATGTAGGAAGGGTTTAAAACTTCACATTCAAGTGTAGGAAGAATTAGTGTAACCTTCTAAGAGTTCTGACTTACTATGGGGACATAAACAACTAGAAATATCACTGAAGATGATGATTAATACCCCCGCCCCGTGACAACAGCCTTTCTTGACTTTTGGTCGAAAACTGAGGAAGTAGTTCGATCCGCAAGATTTTTCCCTGATTTACTGCCATAGATATGCCGTTTCCATGGCAACGCAGCTTCCGACACATCAAAAAAATATGTTGTACACATCTTCCCAGTAAGACCAATGTGTGTACCAAATTTCATGACTTTCGTCAAAAACTGAGGAAGTAGTTCGATCCGCAAGGTGTTTCCTTGATTTTCTGCCATAAATATGCTGTTACCATGGCAACGCAGATTCCGACTCATCCGAAAAATATGTCTTGCACATCTTCCCACCAAATCCAATGTGTGTACCAAATTTCATGACTTTCGGTCAAAAACTGAGGAAGTAGTTCGATCCGCAATGTGTTTCCTTGATTTTCTGCCATAAATATGCCGTTACCATGGCAACGCAGATTCCGACTCATCCGAAAAATATGTCTTGCACATCTTCCCATCAAGACCAATGTGTGTACCAAATTTCATGACTTTCGGTCAAAAACTGAGGAAGTAGTTCGATCCGCAATGTGTTTCCTTGATTTTCTGCCATAAATATGCCGTTACCATGGCAACGCAGATTCCGACTCATCCGAAAAATATGTCTTGCACATCTTCCCATCAAGACCAATGTGTGTACCAAATTTCATGACTTTCGGTCAAAAACTGAGGAAGTAGTTCGATCCGCAAGGTGTTTCCTTGATTTTCTGCCATAAATATGCCGTTACCATGGCAACGCAGATTCCGACTCATCCGAAAAATATGTCTTGCACATCTTCCCATCAAGACCAATGTGTGTACCAAATTTCATGACTTTCGGTCAAAAACTGAGGAAGTAGTTCGATCCGCAAGGTGTTTACTTGATTTTCTGCCATAAATATGCCGTTACCATGGCAACGCAGATTCCGACTCATCCGAAAAATATGTCTTGCACATCTTCCCACCAACACCAATGTGTGTACCAAATTTCATGACTTTCGGTCAAAAACTGAGGAAGTAGTTCGATCCGCAATGTGTTTCCTTGATTTTCTGCCATAAATATGCCGTTACCATGGCAACGCAGATTCCGACTCATCCGAAAAATATGTCTTGCACATCTTCCCACCAACACCAATGTGTGTACCAAATTTCATGACTTTCGGTCAAAAACTGAGGAAGTAGTTCGATCCGCAAGATTTGCAACGGACCGACCGACCGCCCGACCGCCCAACCGTCGACTGATTCCTATATATACCCCCTTCAAACTTCAATTGGCGGGAGTATAATAAGTGGCCGACACAAACAGGTGCCCGGGACAGATGGGCCCCGAAAATACCTGTATGTGTATACATGTATGTTTAGTATACAGTATCTGGAATCTTGATTCAAGAAAATCCAAAATACTACTAACGAGGGGCTTCATACAGACCCTGAATATTTTATTTCAGACTCTGGGCATCGTTACATGAAATCATGCTAATTACAAGTTCGCTAACATTCCACTGAATTGCATGTTAATTTTAATACACACGATTAAATGTGGATGTCGGCAAACTTGTACGGATGACGATTTCTTGAAACACTGCCCTGTATGAAAAATTGGTGTGCAGCAGGCCCGTAACACTGTACATGTACATGTAGTGCTGTAATGAAATGTTTAAACATCCAAAAACCAACCAAGGATGGCCCAAAACATTCATTTTTGTTTGTGTAACTGGATGGACCAGCAAAATTTTGAACATGTGGGACTGTAATTAACATGTAGCAAATCTTTGATGAATATGTGCTTAAATTACACAATTTGCATCGATATGTTCCTGTAATAGTAAGCCCTACACTAAAAGTGGACTTTTAAACAACTTTCAGTTATCACAAAAAGAATTTTGACATTTAAAAAGTCTGTTTTCACCTTCAATATCTTAGTTTTCACAATGTCAATGTTTTTTTAATGGAAAACCAGAAGTCCTACAGTATCCAGTCCTTCGACCGCAATCGCACTACTGTCATTAAATTCTGTTTTTTCATCATGGAAACATCATGAAAATCAGGATTTTGAAGTTAAGAACAGTTTTTACATTTACAATTCCATTTTTTTAATGATTGTAAGTTGTTTCAAACTTTCCTTTTAGGACAGTATACTACGAGTACGAGATTGCATCAGTGAAATTGTCATCACAGGAGGCGGTGTAGCGCAATCGGTTAGTCGAAGGCTCTGAATATGACTTTCGTCATAAGACGGGAGTCCGAGACATGGGCCCCAATTTCACGAAAACCGTGAATTATAAATTTTATCTACATGTATTCCCTTTTTTCCATGTAGTGTACATGTAATTCCACCCCCCGCCCCCCAAAAGGGGCAGAAATTCATTGTTTTTACCTCATCCTGAGGTGGTTTTGAAAGCGCTATCTAACCAAAATCTAGCCACTTCCGCTTATAAGCCAGCGCCGAGTCCACTTTGGTGTTACGATAACTGATTGTGGGACTGTGTCCGACCTCGGGCCAGACTCTAACCACATCCAGAGGCGGACTGGGATGGAGGCGAGCCTGATCGGTTAAATGGATACGCCACCAGGCGGCCGTGGGGAAAGTCAGGATTGCGTAAGCCCCATTCACTCGTACACAAATTTTGTGCGTCGAACGCGTCCGTTGGACAACAGGGATTACATTTCGGACTGCACGAAGCCGACTGAATCTCGCACTAGAGCTCGAGCTCAGGCGGAGCGTGCATGTTGCGCGGCGACCATTCTGTCCGAAGTTTGTGCCCCGATGGGCAACGGCATGATCAGGTAACGATCACGGTGCCCTCTCACGGCATAAAAACGTCCACAATCTGCGGGTGAGTATCCCTTTAAGAGTGAGCATTGGGGAGAAAATTTCATTTTCGGATTTTTATGATGACATCACTTTCAGGTTTTTCATTAATATCTAAAGTTACTAAAATCATGTTTGTTTAATTGACAGGGTCCGGAAAGTCATTGGATTGGCTTATTTTCAACAGGGTTGTTGAACACTAATGTCACGGACGGAAATTTCTAGAAAGATTGATTTGCTCCTAGTTTAACTCTCTAGCAAATAATTATTCATCAAACAATATTCCATTGAAACCAAGAAATATTTGAAAATATTTATACAGAAATGGTTCTGCCGCATGGTAATTCACATCTTGATGCAGATTTGTCCGTCCGTGACAAAATTTTTTTTTTTTTTCCATTGGTGGGGCAAAAATGAAAACAAAAACCATGCTGAGCTATCTCACTAGCTAGAGACCTATACTGTGTATGAATAAATTCTTGATCAATTAAATATACATACATGTATATCCTAAAAACAAATTTGAAAACTGTCACGGAAGGACACTAATTTTATCACGGATAGACAATGCAAAATGATGAAATGGTAAACGCTGTGAGATTGCAAATTCAATGAATTGTTTTATGGGGGTTTTTTTGTTGGTTCATGGAACATATTTCATCCAAAATATCAAATACAATGAAACCTGTCTATAAAGACCGCTCAAGGGAGACAAGAAAAGTGGTCTTTATGAGCAGGTGGTCTTTACGTACAGGTTCCTCTAATACATGTTTCAATGAGAAACATTTTTCAAGGGAAACAAAAATTGTGGTCTTTATAGACAGGTGGTCGCTAGAGCAGGTTGGACTGTATGGTATTGTGATCCCCCATGATGCAAAAATTACCCCCCACCCCTGCCCCATTTCTTTCTTTTTTTCAAGCTAATAAATTCCATAAAAACCTAAATGAGTTTGGTATGGCTCTAATGGGAGCCAACCTGCATTGTCAGTCTCCAAAAGACATTAATTACAGGTATTTACAGAAGATGAATACTGATTTTCTTACTTATTTATTGATATTATTATTGCTAAAATTGTAGCTGATTTTTTGGTCATCAGCAATGTGTAAAATAATCAAATTAAATGACAAGTTCTGCTTGAAAATTTTGAACATTGGAGGTCAGATGTGGTTTCAGACCACAAGAGCCATGTTTGGACTCTATTTTGTAAGAATACTTTGAATTAGTTGTTACTTTTGAGAGAGATTGAGATTCTTTGTAATTCAGGATCATACACAGCCAACAATTCAAAAAAGAAATTATGTAATCACATAATATAGAAGAAACCTTGTTAGATGCTATATAATTTTAAATGCTCACAATTGAATTGGTTGCATCAACCCTGAAACAATTTTTTATGGGGAGGGGGGTCAGAGAGTTATAAAATATGACTGACCAAGGAGGTACTAGGCAAGCTTGCCTAGTACCTCCTTGGACTGACACTGTGTTGGGCAATCTCTCAACTAAGAGGACATAACTAGGCCCTTATGGGCTTTATACACTCAGCTGTTCCAGAAAGCCAACACTATTCTTAAAGTGATAGAGACATTACTGAAAAAAATTAAACTATGGTACATGTATGAGTCAAGACCCCTGTTCCACCGGAATACCTACCCAAGACTAGTCTTGGGGTGCCCCCGAGACTCGTTTCCAAAAAGCTGACCGAAATTTTTGGATCCCTGTTACACAGAAATCGTAAGGAGTCTCGGGGCGCCCCTAGACGGCTTTTTGTGCGTTTACACCAACTTACGCAAAGCTACCCGAGACAGGTTTTGAGTGAGACATTCTGTTTGCGGATGTTGTGGGCGTGGGTGGACTGTATTTAGCCTGTGCTGTGTTTGTGATGGTGCAATCATGCCACACGTGCTAGCAGCGCACAAACCAGTCTCAGTTTGGTTAGCGTTTACACCGGAGCCTAAGGAGTCTCGGACCACATCGCAAGGTAGTCCGAGACCGGTTTGCTCAGAAGTGGTCTCGTGCGTTTTACACCGGATTTGAAACCTAACCGAGACCAGTCTCTGGGCGCCCGAGACTCCTTAGGATTCCAGTGTAACAGGGGTAGACAATGATCTGCATGTCATGATTTGGTTTTCACCCTCTTAAACAGAATTATCGAAAAATATGAGATGATATAAAGAGTACTGGTATACATGTATGTGATTTTGTTATCCGAATGAAAAATTTTAACTTCCTATGATAATGATCAATCACACAAAATCCTATTTCTATATTACCTCTGAGTTCAATGAGCTGTAAAGTATATCAAAATACTAAATATTGATATTTGATTTTGGTCCACCTACATGACTAAAGGGTTATATTTTGAAAGCTTACATCACATTCTACTCAACATTTTCATTCTGGTCTGTAGCATGTACATGTATATTACATGCACAATAAATATAGGCATCCACTTAAAGACGTTCACCAGTTATGTTGTGCGCACCTCAGGGGCGGTATTCTGAAAACTGTGTTATCTTTTGTGTTAGTAAAACGATGTTAATTGTCATAACAAATCAAAATCAGGACAAGTCATTGGTTAATGATCGCGCAAAGATGGCTGTGCCCGCGTAAAGTTAACAGAGACATCTGCGCAAGCACCAATGATTAGTGTTTACTGCGCTCAATTTCAATTTGTTATGACAATTAACACAGTTTTCCTTAACACAAAAGATAACAGTTTTCAGAATACCGCCCCAGCTGCGCATCCTTACGTCATGACAACACCGGGAGTGTATTGCGCACAGTTAAGACAATGTATGTACGCACATTTAACACAATGCTTAATAATGGGTACGCAAGTGTGCGCAGTAACCCGGTAAAAATAGATGAAAACAATAATTCTGTACCTGTGAAAAATATACCACATATTAACTAGCTTGAGCTGAAAGAGGGAAATGCCCCCTCATGAATTTTCTATATGCAAAGTTAGTCGGAAAGGAAAAAAAAAATAAAGATAGATGTCCTTTGGAATTCAGAGTCATGGTCATTTACCTCCCATTTTTTGTACACAACTTAGCACAAAAAGAGAGCTGGAGAAAGAAAGTCAATGATGATATGCCGAAGAATCATTTGTCTATGACCTGGGTTCTTAATTATTTTGTCAGGTGGGCCAGAAATATTCTTGAAATTACGTCGCAGGCCACTAAGTATTACACATACATACAAAAATGTATAGGACTGACGTATCTTGCCCAAAAACATTGTGTATTCATTTTCTGGTTTTTCAATTCATTGAGCGAGCAAAGCGAGCAAGCCAAAGAAATTGACACCTTACAACTGTGAAATGTCATTTTGTCATCATAATGTGCTAATTCAGAAAAGATATAAAAAGTACAACGAGATCATCGCACTGCCCGTAAATGAGGTGGCGGGTGCCCGAGTGCCAGGTAATTTTTGATATTTGGGAGGGGGCTGCAACCCCCATCCCCGGTCTCATGTGCCTCCGCATACACCCGAATGGCCCATCTGAGGACTGAGGAACAATTTCAGAATACACCTCCCGGTTTGTATCATATATAATTATTATCCTTAATTTTTCTTTGTTTGATGTTCTTTTTTCAAACTATGCGTGGTAGGACGTGCTGTGATAACTCCTTGGTAGGACAGGGAACAGACAATTATGATATGCTAATTGCGAGCGAGCGAGCGAAGCGAGTGAGAAATGGTGGCCCATGGGCAGCACTTTAAGAACAGGGGGTTTATTCCATATGTCTAATGATCATTATCCCTACAGTCAAAGACATGAGCAAATAAAATTATGTGTAAAATGTAACGTAAAACGACTTACAATTTCCTTCTTTTTTATACACTGGTTCAAAAGTGTGCATTTGACTGTCATATGAACTGTTAATTCACTCTTCGTACGTAGAATGTAGACAATTACAGGTTATGCTGTTACCGTGACAATTATGTTTGAAACAGGCACGCCAGGTTTTTTTTGGGGGGGCAAACACTTTGAGGGGCCCCACGTCACACGCTTGCTACCTGCTTACAGCCCTACAATATTTGAAGAACTGCAATCATCCATTGTTTTTCAATATCCCTCCTTACACCTGAAATATGGTTATTTGTTTCTACATTTTGTGTACAAAACTTTGAAAACTTTTTGCTATACGGGCACCTCGCTGCCCGAATACGAGGATATTCAGGCAACTCGCTACCAAAATGTGAGGATATTCGGGCACCTTGCAAAATTATTTATTATAAAAATTGGGGGGCACTGCAGCCCCGCCTCGTACACCTATGGGGATATACATCCTTAGGAGAATATTGGAACACAGCCACCTAGAGAATGTTTAAAAGCATATTAGAGAATCATTCAACATTTTTTCTTTTCTTCAGATGGAACAGTTTTAATAGAACAGAATTTCGGCAGTATATGACTTTTTTTTTCTTTGTAGGACTATTAATTGGTGATGGGGCGTAGCGACTACATGTAGCAAAAAGGTTGCTTTCATAATACATGTATAGATATTTGCATTCAAGAGAAACTTTACAAACACAGGCAGGTCACATGTTACATAGAATTGTGACTTACAAACATTAACAGTTATAACTACCGGATATAAATTAGATAACAATTTTACGATGGGGTGGGAACAAAATGAGGAAAGCCCCTGCCCCACACATACCGTTTTAATAAACACTGCATTTATTGAAATGCGAGAGATCGTAAGTACAGATTTAGAAAATTAGATTATTCAATGTTGAAACTACGTATTTTAGAGTACAAAAAAGATGTTTCCACTTTTTAAATTTTAAATACTGAAGGTTTGCATGATTATTAGATCATTGACAAGGCAGTTTATTATACAAGCCATCCTTGTCATGGTTGTAATGCAAAATCAATTAAGATGTAATTTTTTTCTTGCGAGAGGATCCGGAAGAGGGGGTCCCCCTTTTTGAATGATTGGGGGAAAATGCCCCCTCTGTGCCCCCCGCACGCTTCCGGTGCCTATGGTCGTGAATGTATAAAAAAAAGTGTCAGTTACATGGTGACATGTCTGATAACAGGCAACAAGAATTTTTAAGTTTAAGACTCTCCGACAAACTGGGACGCTCCAGTACATGGACCCCCTAATGTTTCCCTTGCGGGTGCCGGGCGACTTCTGATCACTGATTCTGTGTAGGAGCAAATGGGGGAGTTGTCCGCCACTTCATCACAGTGACATTACCGATTTGGCTAATTTGAAATTCCCTGACTGATGGATCCTGTCAAGTACCAACGCAAACGTAGACGTAGACATTTTTATATTTTCCCCATTATCTGTTAAGTTGCAGCTTGTCTCCTTAGCTCCAGATATACATGTATCATGGGAAACTGTGTTTGACACAACATACATGCATGTTGAGTTCACAAAAAAACAAGCAGCATCTTTAAGATAAAAAGGAGAAGATATGAAATTTTGTGTACAAAACCTATTGAGAGTTGTACTACTAAACCTGCCATTTTGAAGCAACATTGTTAATTTGAGATCGCCATATAAAGTAAATTGAGAATTTTCAAACTCTCATAACTTTCTCATTTCGTAACCGATTTGACGGAACTTTTTAAAAATTGTTTCTCTCTATCCTCTCTTTTCATTAAAATTGATATTTCCCCAGGGTTTCATTCTCCTTTAAGGTTGGATTTCCCTTTAAACACTGAACAGTACCACAGTCACTGAGTGCAATGCAGTGTTGACCTATTTCCACCTCCAGGCATAGACAATTGTATCTATGTACAGCAAGTTGGTATGTAATTCTATCTATCTATGACCCCATGTTATGTCCAACAGCTTGGGGGCCATTGGGGGGCCATTGGGGTGACAATGTGCCAAGTACTGATAACGCATTGTAGATCAATCTGCTGTAGACCATCACTGAGCCTATTCACACTCACTTCGTTAGAGCGGTCTAACTACTGTAAGACCCGTTCCTCAGGAGCGGTTCTGATGTGAGTGTGAATGCTAAAGTGGTCCAGGAAGCGTTCTTCTGGAGCGCTCCAGAAGACCACCTCTGGAGGTGGTCTTGAGGAACGGTTCTCAGTAAGACCCCGTTTACAGTGCAGGGCCGGGCCGAGGCCGGGCTCGGCCCGGCCCTGCACTGTAAACGGGGTCTTACTGAGAACCGGCCCTAATCGCGGTACTCGGCCCCTCAATTTCGTGCGTTTACAGTGCGGGTCTCGGGCCGGCCTAAATTATAACCTTTCATTATTTTGTCGTAGTGGCGCTCTGAATGTAAACAAACGTTTATTTTGGTGGGTAGTTTGGTGGGTAAACGTAACAGTGTGGCGCGGGTTATTTGTACCAATATTTTTTTTAGCTCGCATGCATACGACGAACGATCGAACACCACAGCTGCTCGCTTAACTTATCGGATAATTTCATATTCTCTACGCAATTTTAATATCTTTGTACGATCGAGAAGACAAGAGGATGGATGAGGAAGGTCGTATTCGCAGGATGAGGAGAGAGCAATGTGAGGAGAATCGTCGCAGGAGGAATGGCCTGCTCTTTCGAACGAAACAGAACAAGAGATGAAAGATGATAATTGAATTGCAAACACTAGTATCTCGACTTTTATTTACGCGGACAAACTTTGGAAATCTCAGCAGAAAAGACAACAAAGCAGCTCAGGCCGTACAATGCATGCAATGCTCAAAGCAACCGCGGGATCATGACACATATCCAATGATGTCATGATCGCCGCACTTCCGGGATCGCATTTGGTACCGCATTTGTCCCCGCGTGCGTTTACAGTGAAAGAAGGCCGGGCCGAGACTACCTCCAGAGGTGGTCCAAATGCGCGGCCGCTTTTGGTACCGCATTTGGCCTTTTGAGCGTTTACAGTGAAGTTTAGGCCGGGCTCGGCCCGGCCTTACTCTCACTGTAAACGGGGTCTTAGACAGCTCTAAATTGCAGTGTGTACGCGAGAGCGATCCTAAAGCGTACTTCAACCGGAAGTGAGTCTGTATGTGTGTGTTGCACAGGAAATCTTGTATGATTTTCCTATTAAGTGCAGGCCATCGCTACATGATAGAATGATGAAAAGAAAGAAACATAAGAAAAGATAGAAAGAGGAATGGATAGAATGATAAAAAAAAAGAAAAAAAAAGAAACTTAAGGAAAGAAAATATGATAGAAATAAAACATAAGGAAAGATAGAAAGGGAAAATGATAGAATAAAAACAAATGAAAATAAGGAAAGATAGAAAGATAAAATGATAGAATGATAAAAACAAAGAAAAACAAAAGAAAACAAGGAAAGATAGAGGAAATGATAGGATGAAAAGAAAGAAAATATAGAAAGGGAAAATGATAAAATGAATAAACACAAAAGAAAACAAGGAAAGATAGAAAGATGAAATGATAGAATGATAAAAACAAAGATAAACATAAGAAATCTAAAGAAGACAGTAGAATGATGAAAGCAAAGAGAAACATAATAGAAAGAAAAAATGATAGAATGATAAAAACAAAGAAAAATCTAAGAAATGTCAAGAAAGAAAAGACGATAGAATGATGAAAACAAAGAATCTGAACTTTATGAATATGAGGAGTGAACTCAATTACTGTTCTGTGCTCTGCACAGTGCAGACTATAATTTATTATCAGACAGCAACAGCATTTGTAAAAATAATTATCATCGTTAAAATGCTAATGATACAGCTTGTCTTTAAAACATGAAATTATCTTCTAAGTTGCAATACCAAAAGCAACAACCTTTAAGGCTACTTTAGGTACTGACAATTCTTTCCGGATAACTGTCGTCATTCTTTTCGATGAGGTTGATAATTAAAACAAGGCCTATTAATTTCCCAGCTCCTGTACTAAACACTTTCGTAGGCCAGTGTATAGTTTGCAATACGCATGCACGTCAGCAGCAGCTCCAATGCTGTTACGTACGTTCTTGCTTGCGAGAGACGAGAAGCGAGGATTATAATTGAGTGAAAAAAGTGACATTTGATTGACCCTACACATCCGTGACTGTGAGGAAGAGCTGATTTGCGGAAGGTCTATTTAGGTAAGTGGCATCGTTTTTAAAAAATGTCCCTACGATACAACTATACATCTGATACATGGTCATTTGACCATGTAAATTGTGAGCCCCACGGAATAGTAGTGGTTTCACTCAGGATGCTGCCACGAAGTTCCGGGGCTACCTTATTGCGTACAATGCTACGCCTAGCCTAGACCGAAAATTCTGTCTCTCGTTCGTTAGCTCTTCACTTAGAGACAGAAACGGCCGTATCACTCTGCTGTGCAAACCGAATACACATTGACTTACACACTATAACAGTTTGAATACGGCTGGAAGATTTTCAAACGGAGAAAACCTTGGACCCTGAATTACCTGAAAAAGGAGCATTAAAAGGAATAAAACAGTCAAATTGGTAAGTTGAACATGTTCGTTTAAGTATAGAGCCTAGGCCTAATCTATTTAATTTAGGCCTACACAAATATTTTTTTAAATCGTAATATTCACATTTTAACGACATGCCTACTGTTCCTCAGCGGTCAGTGAGTTTGCACATGCGAGTGTATGGAGCGTTTCTGTCTCTAAGTGAAGAGCCTACCCTATCCAAATAAGAGGCTAACGAACGAGAGACAGAATTTTCGGTCTACACCTAGCCATGGTGACTTAATAAGCCAGTTCGGGGTTAGCGCATGGTACAAATGACCCCAAATATCCACAGATATTTTAGACATGGAGGGTCCCTTTATGTGCACTTCAGAAAAATAACTTTGGGAGTGATAGAGGTGCCTCATGAATAGCTTTTGTTTCCCCCTTTAAAATGAATACTTCCACCTGGATATCATGGAATGCACCATTAGTGCATAATTGAATAATGATTACATGACATTCATGAGCACATATCGAATATTAGTGTCAGTGGGTTTTAGAATTTTGGTACAGATGACCTTTATCTGCTCATGCTCAGATTGCAACCCCGAACTGGCTTATTCCACCTCAACAGACATGATAGACATAACATAATGAGGCGAGACTTATTCCACGATTAGGCCACATCAGCAAGCAATGGTCATATTGACCATTAGGATCATATACATGTGTGTATACTGGGTATTGGGGATACCGATGTAATTTTGTTTGAAATGGAGGTTTTTGTGGGTAAACTGATACTTAAGTATCATTCTTTAGATTTTAAGTTATCAGTTCGTTAAGATACAAAATGTAGAAAGTTATAAAAACTTACATTTACAGCCCTCTTTTTGGTACTTGTTACCCACACCTCCATACGGATGACGACTGCTCTCAATATGTTGCGCACTAGTGAGGCCGCTCTACATGGTTACGCACCGTAGATACGTACGCAGAATGTTACGCACACAAGCTATTCTACGAAGATCTGGAAGGGCCAAACTGACGACGTAAAAAAGTTAAAAATATTACGTACGTACGTAGTAATTATTACGTACGTACGTAATATTTTTAATTTTTTACGTCGTCAGTTTGGCCCTTCCAGGTCTTCGTAGGAGATCGGCGAACCGATCGCGCCGGTACTACTACGAGCGCTGAGGGCTCCCTTCATCATAATCGTGAAAAATACAAACTGGATGCTGACGGGACAGTCTCGATAGCAGTTATCGACAAAAAGGACCCAAAATTTCAGGAAACCCTCTTCAAAGGTCACAAAACAACCTGGTAAGTTTTAATCATCTATTATTCAACATAAGTATTTGGATTTAAGTAAACTGCAATATATTAGTTTCAATTAAATATAGCCAAAAATGCACAGTGATGCAGTTTAGGTATGGGATGTGTGTTGGCTGCGTTACTACACAGTCGGCAATGGCGTATACCTATGAGTGGATTAGGCCATTATACTTATACTTTATAATTATAGTTATTAGTTATTACTATTATGGTTACAGATGATTTCTACTTTCTTTGACTTACATTTTTCTGCTTGTCTTCGGTATGGAAGACCTCTTTCCGTAGTTCATATTAATGATCCAAACTAAAAGTAATTCTTGAGCACAAGCTGAGGTGACAAAGAGTTGCCAAACTTAGGAGAGTGGGAACATTTTTCTTTATTCATCATCAAAAGCGTTCATATCCTGTCCTGAACAAATCCTTAGGCTTAGACTTGGTCCTTGCCCGCAGGAACGGAACGAAGGTCACAGGTTAGGTAACTGTGGACTTGTACAACAGTCCATACACTGTACTACGTACTGTATACTCGCAACTTATGCTGGTCCCTGGTTCTTGACCCACCTTCTCCCGCTACCACTACCGCCGGTACCGGACATCTGTCAGTCTGTGTTACCACTTACCAACTGCAGGTGGTAGTCAATGGTGATAAAATCGTCACTTTGTCCTACAGAACAACAGTCAAATACGGCTTCTAAAAACAAGAAAATATTAACAAAAAACTAAGAAAATGGAGGCATCTCAAATCACCATACACGCACATAAAAATATGATGTACATAGTATACGGTACGCGATACGGTACGGTGTATATATCACACACGAACAAACCCGTACGAAACAACGGCACTAGAACATGTGTTGTTTACGGAATTGCGCTCTTGCACAAAGCGCCATCTAAATTGAGCTGATCCTCTTATGTTGTGCTATATATGATGCTGCATAAGCGCATACGTATCGAAACATGGTGTGAGAAAGTTCATAACTATAATCATTGATGTGGTTTATCCATGCTATACTGTACTGAAAGCTTTTCATCAACATCTATGCTTGACATGTCTATATAGATTTATTGATATAAAATGCAATTATACATAATTAATAATGATAATAATAATAATATGAACACTTGTAATGCGCCGGTATCCATCATGGGTAGATGCTCATGGCGCAGTGAAAGGAAGATAGAAGATAATTATAAAGATATACCGGTATATAAGAAAAGGGATGAAGGGAACATTTACAAAAAGGCTTGTCTAAATAACCAGGTTTTGAGTGAGATCTTAAAGTTACTGAGAGAGGATAGTTTATTCCATAGGAATGGACCAGCATAATCATATAGAAATGATCGACCCCCCCCCCCCCCCCGAAGAATTGATGAGTTTGTGGTATGGTAAGTAGAGGTGAGTTTGAGGACCTAAGGCTCCTCGAAGGATTGTATGGAGTTATTAAGCTATACGGTTGAAATGTGGAGCAGTTCCATGCAGTTTGTATACGATGCAAGTTATATGTAGGCCTCTATATAGTACGGGGGCGGGCCGGGGGTTGAGGCCCCCACGAGTAGCAGCTAAAGGAGGGAGGTGTCTCTCTCACCTCCCTCGTTAATGTCACTTCATCTTTTAAGCAAAAACGTGCAAACCTCCTCAATGGAGCCCTCTTGATAGGTTTTCCGGTCAACTTTTCATCAAAACTCTGTACAGCTATGAATCATGCACATGACTGCAGTCGCTCGATTTCATTTGACTTTGAACATTCGATTGTCTAAATTGAACATTCGATTTGATTAGTTTAAGGCAAGCGATCGCATACTTTCGTTTCATCATGCATTTTGATAGAATGACCATTCATATTAGAATTTAACCCAACTGGCATTCATATTCACGGGAGCTTCGAATCGCGAACATTTTGGAATTCGAATTCATCATTATTAGACAAGCATGATCGCGATGCAATGGATTTAAAGGGGAATGAAAGGCAACAAACATTAGCCTATACTCATGTAGATATTGTCAGCCTATTACAAATATCTTGAAATTACTCCTATTTGATTATTTAAGAAGGATAACAGTGTCTCCAAAAGTTGCAGTTTCTGTTGCTTGACATTATCCCATGGGGGCTGCCATTTTCTTTACAAAGTAATGTCAGAGCACTTCTATTTGTGAGATACCCACTGACCTGTACACAAGCTACAAGATACTCATGATCACCTGTGGAATGTATGACACCTGATTTTCTCATAATAAACAATTTTTGTAGTCATGTACATTGAAATGAAGATACTTTTATCCTGTCGTATAACTTTTGTGTCAAGATATTTGGGCCATTCTCCAAAAAAGTGTGCAAAATTGCGATTTTCGTGTCGCCATGCAGCATGTTCATACAGTTTAATCGCTATTTTGTCCCTTGGAAATATTTTTTTTTTTTTTTTTTTTGGGGGGGGGGGTAATTCATCCTAGAGGCTTGACCTCTAAAATATATATCAATATAGCTATCAGAACACCTATAGGATAATATTATAGAAATACAAGCAGAAGTTTGATATTACCTTCAAAACCCCATGTCGCAAGGAAAGGTAGTGCTCATATAACAAGTCCTTACTCTTTAACATATCATTCAAATCAAGTCTTTTGTACGTCATTCCATTGCCTGAATGGCAAATAATATTACATAACAATATATGAGCACAGGCGTAGCCAGGAGTTTTCAATAGGGGGGCAGACGTGAAGGATCCAACCGCATAGCCAGGATTTCATTTTAGGGGGCGGTTGTGGGGCACGCGAAGAGTGCGAAATTGGTGATGAGCACGCAAAGCGTGCTCCCCATCAGGTGTGGGTGCAGAGAGGGGGAGTTTCCCCCTCCCGCGCGAAAGCTCTTACGTTTTACAGCAAATTTGAGAGAAAGATAAACGGCTGGTAACACTTTTTTTAGGAGGAAAATTAGTTCGTCGCCCTGGTTGCTTTTTAGTTATTTGGACGCAATACTGCACTGTATGTAAAAGGGGTGGGTGCAGGGAGGGGGGTCCCCCTTCCCGCGCGAAGCGCAAAAGCGGACGTTTTAGCAAATTTAAGAGAAAGATAAACGGCTCGTAGCAAACAATTTTCTGAGGCGGAAACTTATATAGTTCGCGCCCTGACTGCTTTTCAGTTATTTGGACGCAATACTGCACTGTATGTGACAGGGCTTGGTGCAGGGAGGGGCAGTTTCCCCCCTTCCCGCGCTCTGACGTTTTAAGCAATTTGAGGGAAAGATAACGGCTCGTAACACTCGTAACACACTAGGCGAAAAGTTATAATTCGACTCCCCGACTGCTTATCAATTACTTGGACGCAATATTTATTGTTCACTCACTTCTACAATCGGGACCAGAACTAACGAAAACCCTATATATAGGCTTGAGAAAACGTCGAGAAATTCAGCAAGGCGACCTCAAGTTGAGATTTCTTTCAAAAGTTGAACCTTTTGCAAATGCTGTTTTATACACTTTATCCTATATTGGGAGCGAATATTTAGCAGGATTCATAATTATGAAACCTATATGATATAGTGAGCAAAGCAATTACATCTTTATTTTTTCAAACTTGTTGAACCCTTTAAGCTATTTAAGAACTATATACTTGGGGAGCGAAATTACGAGATCCTGAAAGAAAATAATTATACGAAGGAGCAAAGCGACGGAGCTTTGTGAAATTTCCGCATTTCAAACCTTCAAAAACTATATTTATAGTGCATTTACCCTTCAGATTTGGGGGGGGGGGCGTGATCCGTAAAGATTATGATTTTTCTTAATTTCCCCCTATTTTACTTTCTCTCCTTTGCGTTTTTGCGCCCCCTCGAAGTGATGCCCGGGGCACGTGCCCCCTGCCCCTAGATATACACCACTGAGCGAAGAGACCGAGCGGGGTGGGAGGGGGTATCCCCCTCCTACATCAGGGAGTTTTTCAAAAATCTGTCTATAAAACTTGCATTTTAGAGCATCCCAAAATGGTTTATAATGAAAAGAAGGAATGCACGGATCTGCGCCAATGGACGGAACCCCTTAATTGAGAATAACAATGCGAGCGAACGAATTTTCTTCGATATTTTTGCATTGAAATTATGGCATTTCTTATTTCCTTACTTCTAATCATTAAAGATTGTGATGGTATTTCAAGATCAAACATCACGAGTTTGGATAATGATTAGTTTTAAGTTAATGTATCATAATTCTTATTTATTTTATCAAAAAATATTGGGGGTGATAAATACAGGCCATCCCCCCACCTCAAATTTCTTTTGGGATATATACCCCCATTCCCCCGGGATCGACACCCATGGTAACAGGGGTGGGTGCAGGGAGAGGAGAGTTATTTACCCCCTCCGCGCGCGAAGCGCGAAAACTTTGACGTTTTAGCAAATTTTGAGAGTCAGATAACGTCTTAGAGCGCCTTTTTAGGCCTCTTTCCTCTCACTTCCCCCGCTTTTTCGCTCTCGCATTTTATTTTGTTTTGTTTTTAGTGGCCGAATAGGGGGGCATGCCCCCCGGTGCCCCTCTGTCTACGCCAGTGAATATGAGGTTTTGATATTTCTCTTGGGGATCATTTAGGCCATGTCGCCAAATCGCAGTCAGATACGTTACCCTCTTTTGTGACTCTTCAGAGAAGGTCAATTAATGCCGCATAGTAGTGTAAATTGAACGAGTTAAACAAAGTCAACCTCATACATAAATGGCACCAAGATATATTCATCGAATCTCTTGTTACAAAAAATATATACAGATCCAACCACTTGAAAAACTACTCTTACGATGAGCTAATATCAGATACGTTACTTCAACTTTAAAAGTATGCTGTAAATGAACGCAAGGCTCAGGTATACTTTTGAATACTTACGCTAATGTTTAATCACACACCGGAAATTACATAAGAAAATTATTATTTTTCTGAAATAATGTGAAAAAAGAAACGGAACATCAGGTACTGTAACCATGGGCGTTAAACGAACATAACGATGATGAATAGAGTTACGTAACGATTAACGCCCATGACTGTAACGATCAAATACGTTACTGATTAAAGTATCAGACAGCATGATCAACGCAAGGCGCTTTGGCGAACATATTTTACCTTTCAGGCCACCTACTCTACTTTTGTAAACATGCATGCGGTTTAATTCCTGTCGATCTGTGTTGGTTGGTTGGTTGGTTGTTTTTTCCGTATAAAACGATCAGTACACACTTATAAATATACATGTACAAGAATATAAAGATCAAGAATTAAATCAAGAATTAACACAAATAACGGCTGGAAAGCTCTATTCAGAGCCATTAACATAGCTCTGTTCTTCCTAGAGGTCCAGAAAAAGAAAAAACAACAACAAATATTTAAAAAATATATACAATAGACATACATACTGTGATATAAAATATAAGAAATATATCATGTACACAATACCCAACGTCCCTACCCTAACCCTCTGTATTTTACATAACATGCACCCCTCCTTATCCCGAATACACCAAAGCTTTATGTCAAAATCTTGTATACATTCATCTAGGCCATTTCGAAATAAAGCAAGTGTGTTTGGTCTACGTAATTGGTAATTTATTATACATTTTAGATCCGCGATAAAAGAATGTACGTTTACAGTAATTAGTCTAAGTCATCAACATTTCTTAGGGCATAATTGTTTTTTTTTTGTATGAGAGATTATTCTGCAGATATTCAGGAGTTAAATTGTGGAAAATCTTATACAACAATTTATATACATGTGCTTTTTACGTCTGGTTTTTAAGGTTCCCCATTTAAGAAATCATGAATTTGGAAAATAGATGTACGGATTTGGGGGTTTATTTTCAGAATTATTCTCCCAGCCCTATTTTGAAGTTGAAGTTGGTCAAAATAAATCTTTGGGGAGGATTGCCATATAATATCGGCATAATCGAAATTAGGAAGGGTCACAGATTGATAGATTATAGATTTAGATAAGATTCACTTAAAGTGTATCTATATCTGCCTAAAAGGCTTACCATTTTCCCTACTTTCTTAACAACTTCACTTACATGAAAATTCCATTTTAACTCAGAGTCTATATTCATTCCCAAATATTTAATATTATTAACCCGTTTAATAACGTCGGTTCCAAGTTTTAAGTTCAGTGAGTGATGTTTGTAGAGCATTGACTTCGTCCCTATTAACATTGATACTGTTTTTTTCACAATAATTGATGTAAAGTTTATTCCGGTTCATCCACTCTGATAGAGAGACTAATTTATCATTAAGAACCGACTGTACAATAGGATTTTCATGAGAAAAATAAATAACAGTGTCATCTGCGTATAATAGACGACAAGAATGTAACGCATTAGCTAAATCGTTGATATATATCAAGAATAAAATGGGACCCAATATTGACCCCTGAGGGACACCATATTTTAAAATCCTTTCAATGGAAATAATATTATTTATAGAGGTAAACATTTTGCGGTTAGATAGATAATTGTAAAACCACTTGTGCATTATACCATTTATGCCAATATTATAGACAATTTCCTGATGACAATTCTGTGATCTACTAGATCAAACGCTTTTTGTAAATCTATAAAAATAGCTCCTGTATATAAACCCTTATCAACTGATTGAAGCCATTCATCCGTAACCTTTGTAAGTGCGGTACAGGTAGAATGCTTCGGTCTAAATCCCAATTGATATTTGGTTAAAATGTTGGGTTTTTTTTTGTAAAAATCGAACTAAGTGTTGTTGCACAATCTTCTCTAATATTTTTGACACACACGTTAGTAAAGATATGGGCCTGTAGTTATTAGCTACGAGGTTATCACCCTTTTTATGCAGGGGTATGACCTTAGCCACCTTCCATCTTGAGGGGACTATATCTTATGATAATGATCTATTAATCAGATAGGTGACGGGTTTTAAAATTTCCAGTGCACAAGTTTTCAACATAAAAGAATATATTCCATCAACCCCAACTAATTTCTTATTTCAATATGGCACGAAAAAGAGACATGATAACGAAGCTTTTCGACCTGCACTCATCAGGTTATCACGCAGGTATATAACAAATTACTTGAAATCAACTATATTATAATCGGTGAACCCGGACGCAACCTAGACGCCGTAATTTCAGAACAATCGCAAAGCTTGGACGAACTCCTTTTGTCTGCACAGAAGAGGTTCATGCGATTGAATGTAAGCAGCTTCCAGAAAGCGTAAATGCGCTGAGCTTCTGGCCCGGGACATAATTGAGAATTGATCGTCGGCATAGCTTTGTGCGCAAGCTGGATTGTTCAGCAAGTGGAGACCAATCGCTGAATCGCATTTGGCTATCTTTGGTCTGTTAGCGTGCATTTCAGATTTGCAGGCACGGACGGGCTGCGTGCGCTGATTGGTTGTACGGTTCCGAATAGTCGAGGGGATGTGTTGTTTAATGCGATCAGCCAACCGCTGAGAAGTACGGCCCACATACCTAGCATCGCACCGGCACTGAAATTGGTAAATAACATTACTCAAGTGGGGGGTGGGTAGTACATCCTTGCTAGTTGACGGTAGCATCCTGTGTGTAGAAAACACAATGCGTGTCGAAACCGCGTAATAGCAACGTGACACTGCGTGTTTGATCTGACTGGCGTATTTGTCAGATACCTTACCCCTCCAGGGTAGTTTGAGGTACACGGGGCATTTGGCAGGTCCAAATCTGGTATCAGATTTGGATTGTGCCTCCAGCGTCCGTGTTATGGTGCGAGATATAACATGCTCATGGTAACCATTGTCAAGGAGAATAGTTTTGATTTTCGCGACTTCGGGAGCTAATTTGCACGCAGAGCAAATCCTAAGGGCGCGGCACACTAAGTTTCTAATGAGCCCAATCTTGTATGAAGTTGCACTGTACGAGTCCCATCTCGTGTATTGCCCGGTGAATGTGGGCTTGCGTGCCATATTGAAATTTTACAGTACCAAGAAATTATTTGTGTAATTTCTTATTCTTTAAGCGGTAAATTTCTTTTCGGACATCAGACTCTGTAACTTTGGGAACAAAGAAGGCGTTATTCGTACTAAAATCTGAGCTTTCGAATTCGTCGTTAGTAATACATTCATTGTTTTTAGTTTTATTAATTCGAGTTCCGATATTGACAAAATGTTCGTTAAAATCGTTAGCTAACCTTCTACATTCAACTAATGGAAAAGGAAAATTCGTAACTGATTTCGTTTTGGGTATTAGTGTTTTTAATATTTTCCAAGATCGCGTTCTATCTTGACAAGCATTCAGTTTTTCCATAAAATAAATTTTCTTCACTCTCCTTATTTCAAACATTACTTTATTTCTCAATTGCCTGTATTGTGTCCAATAAATATTTTGTCTTTTAACCTTGGCTTTATCTTTCATTTTATCGCGATCTTTCACGAGCTTAAATATATATTCGTTTAACCAAGGGGAGTGCTTTTTACGTACCCTTATTTTCTTTAGTGGCATGTATATATCTACTGTACCTAAAAAGAGTTCTTCCCACTTGTTAGCAGCTTTATCAATATTATTACTCTCTTCGACCTCAAACCATTTCTGCGATCTCACATCGGCTTTCAGCTTTACAAAATCTACTTGATGGGATATTCTAAAGGTTACGTAATTAACAAACGAATCATCATGATTAACATGAGCTTTCCAGATTAAATAGCTCATTGAATGGTCACTTATACCATTGTGTAAGACACCAGCAAATCTTACTTTGTCTGGGCAAGTTGTCAACACGTGATCAACCAATGAAAAGCGCAATTCAAATTTGAGCTCATTCAAATCTATTAATTTGACACAAACCATGTACGAGTATCACCAGTAAATGGATGCTTGACAATATTATAATTAACATCGCCCATTAATATTATCGGAGTATTGAATCCGCCTAAATACACCAACAATTCTTCATAAGAGTCCAGTACATGTGTTTTATTTGGTGGCCGATACCAGTTTATGAAAATAAAAGGTTTTGTACATTTCAAACGAATTAGAATGCAAACAACTTCCTGTCGTTCCATGGAAGGAGGAACCGATAACTTTTAAAATATAATATTTTCATGCATATATGTAATTATATATAACGACTCCCCCACCTCTCCTATTTCTATAATTTCTTATGACATTATAATGAGGGACGTATATTTCACCATCTTTAATTGAATCATCAAGCCTCGTTTCATTTAGCGCTAGAATGTGTATATCGTATTTACATAAGATATAGATCCGATTCATCAAAATGTTTCATTAGGCTTACAATATTTAGATGTACTAATTTAATTCCACTTTCACATAATTCAGAGTATATTATATTTTATTCATTAGCATTATATTTCAAGAGATCATCTTGATTTTGTTGTGTTTTACCGTTCACATGCATAGTCTGATATATGACCTTCATAAAAGGGTAACTGTTTCATTACGCAACAGGGACAGATCCAAGCTGTGAATAATTCGGACGGATCATTGTATAATGCTTCAGACACTTCAGCACATGATATCTGTATCCATTTTCTACAATGAGTACATAGTAGACCTTTTTGAAGACTTTTGGCAAATCCCACAAAGATAATTCCTAACCATTAAATTGTAATATAAACAACATTAACAAATCAGAACAACTTTTAAAAATAGGTAACAAAGTATATAATGAGAAAATAGCTGTGGAGTGTGGACCGACAGGGACCGCACAGGAGCGTATACTAATAAATACATACATGTATTATTGTTCTGAAGCTTCATAATTTTTCTGCTTCTTCGACAGACGTTATCAGTTTCTTTGCAGGTTTCCCAGAGCTTGTCGGGATGGAAGCATATATTATATTCGTCCGTCTATAGTGACCAAACTGCAGTGGCATTTTTTCGATTTCCTTGCTGTCTTCAGGATTTAATAGTTAGTTGCAGTGAGGTCCTCGGATCATCTACTCTTCTTCTTCCAGCCACCTTTTCTCATCTGGTTTACAGTCCTTCTAAGGACTTCACCCTCTCTCACGAAAGATAACTTCTTATACCTTGTTTCTTTCTCGACTATCAATTTCTCATTTTCTCCCCTTTTCTCATCATTCTCTACCCTCATTTCAATATCCCAACAGTCCTTATCAGGACTAACGCATGGTGAACCGTAAACCTCCTCCACGTTATCTACACCACCATGCAAACCTTCAAAGATCATCCGAATTCCCTGTGTTTTTAAGTTTTCTTCTGTTATGCATATTATCTTGTCATTTTCGATATGTTGCCAGCTTCACAATGATGGGCCGATACCGCAGTTTCTGCTCTCTTCTCGTACCGGCTTCGGACGTCACTTCGGCGTAGGATGTCGTATCCGATGCAGAATACGATTCCGGAGTCGAAGTCGACGACGTGATATGACGAGTGTGATCATCAGACGCCAAGTTAGGGAACGCACCTGTCCGATGACTGCGATCGATATCGCCGATGGATAGGTTAACACCGTATATGGGTCCTACTAATAACCGCCAACAACAGCCAACAACAGCCAACAGCAGCCAACAACAGCCAACAGCAGCCAAACAAACTGTAATCGATCTACTAAAAGCCGCCAACAACAGCCAACAGCAGCCAACAGCTGAGACCTACTAAAAGCCGCCAACAACAGCCAACAACAGCCAACAGCCGAGAACTAGTTCGATCTACTAAAAGCCGCCAACGATCTACTAAAAGCCGCCAACAACAGCCAAGAACTATCGATATACTGTAGATTCAGCCGCCTTAAAAAATAATTAGATCAATATTATATAATTTCAAGCAAATAACATTTTTTTTTATCCCAATGATTGTAGTTTCATGTTACATTTATTTTTTTTAATGATTTTGTATCAGAATTCCCCCCCCCCCCACACACAAAAAATACTTCTGTCAAAGCATAAATGTAAAGGTTTATACAAAATAGTAACCATTTTAAAATATAAATTAAAACCGTTGCGATTATTGTTCATACATTTACAATATGCCTGAATTTATTCTCTTTTTTTATCATACAAATTCGTAATAAAATGTACCGTATCCTTTTCAATATCAAAAAAAGTTGAAGATGAAATACTAAAGTAAACGAGAAAATGGAAAATGCTATGTGTGAAAATATATACTCTCACAAATAAATTATTTAAGTGAGAGGTACAAGAAAGGCTTGGATTTTTTTTAAAATATAGTTATTTATTTTCTTCCTTTCTTTCTTTTCGGGGAGGGGGGGGGGGGAGGTATTAGATCATGAATCATTGCAAAAAATAAATATAATTCATTTCCTTAATGTGGGGGTGAGATCCAAGCGGGGTGTTGCACTGCCTAGAAAAGTGCAAAAGATGACGCTGTGACCACTGTTTGATATTAATGATTAATGCTTAATATAATTAATAATAATACTAAAAGAAATGTAAGAAGAATAATAATAATAATAATAATAATAATAATAATAATAATAATATTAATAATAATAATTAATATACAATAATAATAATAATAATAAAAATAATGATGATGATGATGAAGATGGTGATGATGATGATAATGATAACAATGATAACAATAATAATGATATTTTTTGTTCTAACTTAAAGTTTTTAACACAAATTTTCGCTACAACTACATGGTTATTCTTATATCTTATCTCTATTATTACACCCATCATCACCACCCATTGTGATATTAGTGATTAATGTAAAAATTAATTTCCTTTATAACACTAATAAACCTCATAATCATTACTACTCAGGGGCGGCGATCAGGGAAATTTTCTCGCTCGGTTGCTACGCTCACTCACATACAATACTGGACCAGATCTGTAAACCGTATGGGTATATTGGCCAGAGATTCTCGTGTGCTTTTACAATAGACATTTACCAGTATATCTATTGCAAATATTAAACAAAAATCAAGTACACAAGTACTCCACGAGACAATCAAATATGTTACACCTACCACTGACCAGAAGAGGTACTGCACATAAGACTTTTATATACCGGACCACTCTGGAACCCGTTAAATGATACCATTATTCAACTCTAACCATTTTTTTAATTGAACGTAGACGTGAATTTTTCCTGCTGAATACATACAACTCTTAAATGGCAAAAGCAATTGGGAATACATCCTTTCGAACCCAAAATTGAGCTAGAATGAAAGAAAAGGCATTCAAAGGCAGTAAAATATGCGTAACTATTTTTAAAAACCAATTATCCTCCTTTTGTTGCCAGTTTTTTTTAATTTCTCCTACTGTTTTTCCAAACATATTCTCTATTAGTAAACGAAGAAGCTTCTCTATTGCTATCCTTTCATTGCTTTTTGTCTGTTTCTGTGTGCTTCTTTTCCACCATTTCATCATGTATTTCTCTTTTCATTTACCGTTGGTTAGTGGTTTCGGCGACACCAGATTCAATTGACCGACAGATTGACAAATCCTCAACCTTATTAATTAATTCCCCTTGTCGGGGGCAGATGAGTTTCTGAACAAGACAAGCCGCTAGTGCCTCAGCTGGATCCAAGCGAATGCTTTGAATACATGTATACATTAGAATAAATTATTATTAATATCATTATTTGTAAGGAAATAACATATACAACAGCTTTGGCAAATCTCGTGGAAATAAATACAAGTGAAAGAAATTGCGAGAATAACGTTGCGTAGCTCAATCAAAGTTCCCCAGAGCTGTCCTCCCTTTTTGAAATTTTTTGCAAAGGCTGAAAAAATGTCTCCGCCGGGAATCGAACGCGGGTCGTTGGCTTAGATATATATATATATATTGGGCGTGATTTCTCTCTCTGCATGTGCATTTATTTATTCTTCTCTTTCTTCTCTTTTTGCTTATGCATTTCTTTGTTTTGCCTTCTTTCATCTTGTACTTCTATCCATGCTGATGCATTTATTTGTTTTAATCCTCTTTCCATATCCTTTCATCTATATGATTTTTCACTCTCCATTTTTCTGTCTTTCCTTATTTTTCATTCTATGATTTTCTATTTCTCATTTACTTATGTCTTTTCGTATTTTTTTCTTCTCTTATTTTCTACATGTAGTTCTTTGTGTTTCCCCTTCATCAATCTTCGCTTTCTACTCCTCCTGTATCCCCCCCCCCCCCCTCTATCGTCTGCCAAACAAAAAATTCCCTGTGTATTTTCTTTGCTTTTCCTTCTCTCCTTTTCTTTTCTTGATAAAGCCAACCCCTGAGTTGTGTCAGGGGACACCTTTTCATACGACGGTGTAAGGGGGGGGGGGGATTAAGGGCCTGATTTGTGCGCCAGTTTACGACCCATCCCTAAAAGGGGGCTGGCCTCTGACACCTTTTTTAGGTGTTGCCGGGATCTTAGACCAGCTGGGTCTTTGGGATATACCACAACAAGATGGAAACGCAGCCATACCGATTGCTCCCTGGACTCTCAGATATTATTGGTTATAAATCATTACGTTGGTTAAAGTATGAACCTACCAACTGTTTGTTTACAAAAGAATTGTATGTAAAACAAGGGGTTTTTTTTAAACATCTGTAGGTTCATATTTTAACCAACCTAATCACTTTTTTTCTGAGAGTGTGCATCCCGAGGAAGAGGAATTTGGCGATGTGGTTACCCCCTCGAGCATGTTTTCTCAAAGCTATTTATAAAAATATCCCTTTCAGGTTGGCCATGGAGTATATAATCTATAACTGCAGTAAATACATATTGTTGAGATCTAGTCAGAATACTATAGGCAGTAAACTATTGACACAGAAAAAAAAGAAATATCTGGAGAATCTGCAAATATCGTACTTTCATCCTAATTTGTGTATTAAAAAAAATAGTTTTCTGCTTTTTCTCCTATTTCCGAAATTTTTATCTACTTTTTCCTTGAGCATGTTGAGTGTGTTTGAAAGCCTGTCAATTTGTTATGACATGTTTGTTGTGTAAAACACGGAAAGAAAAAAAAACTCCCAATAGGACCTACTGGAGAGTCGGTAATTCAGGGGATCGGGCGACGCCTCTCCCTCGAATTATTCGATGACCCCCCCCCCCCCCCCTCGAGAATTGGTGATTTAACTCTTAGATTTGCCTGTGTGATCGAAAGTGCTCTAAAAGGCCGTTCCAAAACCTTGAAACTAACTGTCTCTCTCTCTCTCTCTCTATCCTAAAATAATACACATTATTAAGTGCGGAATGCGCAAAAAACACCACATCTTAATACTCCAAAATGCTAAATCTTATTCTTTTCACTTTTTTTTGGGGGGGGAGGGGGGGGGGAGGGCTGAACCGTCACTACCACCACTAATTAGTCATGGTAGTCATGGTATTAGGTTGAAAACTTTGCTTCATTCAAGTTTCATACAATGCCCATAGAAGATTATCTTTTACATAATTTTAATTTTATTTATGGTCAGTGGAGTAATGAGGAAAAACTGACGGGGCAAGCCGGTAGGAATTGGATTAAAAGTACCAAAGAAGGCAAAAAAGACACACTACTCTATATCAATAGGCCCCTTTATACCCCCCCCCCCCCCCGGCATTGTATCGATGCCCATATAGTGAATTTTGGTTATCATTCTTCGCTCAATGGGATAGGGGCATTAGACTATTTTTGACGACTTTCCAAGTTTACAAGGGGGCGCCTCCCTTAGAACAATTTCCAGGGAGAGACGCCCATCCCCCTTGAATCACCAAGCCTGTATTTTGAAGAACTGATCATATCGCTTATATATCTATAGCTCTTTTTAACACACATTGGAATATCTACCTCCCGTTTAAAGTTCTTCTACATCATTTTAAAGTTGGTTATATGAGAGGGAGAGTGTGGACCGAGCTATAGAAGATAACGTTTATGATGAAACTATATTCTCGAGCACTGAATTCGGAGTCTAAATATTCTGTTGAAGCTGAGCATTAACTCCTATTTTATTGAACAGATGCAGAATTAGGAGTAGATGCAAAGAGAATTCAGCCATTAAGACCTTTTAAAAGATGTACTCCTTTAATCATTCAAAATATCATTATTCTAGGCTACTTTAGAGGGCATGGATCTTATAATTTGGTATAGACCCCCCCCCCCCCCCCCCGAATGGAAGACACCTGCGCTCTGTTAACGATCAGTATTGCAAAGCTATAGAGGCCTACATGAAAAATAATCACAAACTAATGGCTTGATTGTAATCATTGCAACAAAAATGTATTTTTCCCCCTCCCATTTTTGTTTCTGAAATTGTTTAGGGGCTGTAGCCCAGTACGGCCTATATCATGAAACGCACGGTCTACGATTCTGGGGGACGCCTCTTACTGGAAAATTTTAAGGGGCTGCCCCCCCCCCCCCCCCCCCCTCCGAAGTAAGAAATCATTTTTAAAAATCTCTTAATTTAATGCTACCTAATCCCAGTAATACAGAGAGAAAATTTAAAAACAAATACGTGTATAGATCAAGCAATGATGTGTTTGTGTGATAAAACGTGCTCGAAAATGCAAAGTTCCAAACTACAAATACAAAATTTGCAAAGCTCTATCATTTGAGAAAACATTTGAAAAGGGTAACAGATGAGCTAATATGTACCAGTCAGCAAATGATTATTATCACAAGTAAAAAAAAGGCTAGAAATAATGATACTGATTTTTATGGGGTTTGGCCAGCCTCCATTTTGAGAAACCATAGGCCTACCTTGAATACAGCTGACATGACCTTCGTCTTTTTTTGTTTCTAAGAAGATAACAATTATTTTACCACTTCATAAAAACTTCCAAAGTCTGAAAGAATAGCCTACGATGACAAACAGTTAAATGAAATAAAAAAAGACAATGACATGCAAAGTGGTTGGATCATGAAAAGCTTACGGCGAGATGAAAGCTAAGACCCACTCCACCCCCCCCCCCCCGAAAAAAAGAATAATATAATGACAATTACAAATATACACAATAAAGGACCGTTATTATATTCAAAGTTTCTGCATCAGGAGAGGTTCTAAGTCGTGCTTTATTGATATAGAATTCTCACATAATATAGAATTATCATCAAAACAAAGCAAAACTCTGCAGAGGCATGCATGCTGAATATATAGATACAGAATACAAAAAATTAAAGGCACTTATATTAAATCAAAGTTGTACATAATTATTATCAGATTATACTTGATTGAAAAGGAATGTAGCCACCCTTATAAACAAAACAAAACAAATGAAGAAAAAAACTTGAATAACAACAAAAAAAACAGCGTTTATTTATTTATCCTTTTTGGGGGTGGAGGGTAGATGATCACAAAGAATTGGTCCTATCACTACTATAGATGCATATTTTAAGAATTACCACAAGTGACGAGCGTCTGTTGAAATTATGGCAAATTATCTAAGGATATCCCTGTCGCTCTCAGGTTACAAATATTTTTTGTTACACGTATTATTATGATAAGAGGTTATTTATGACGCATTCATGAATTAAACTATTGTTATTTTTGATATTTTTGTTGTATGTATATGATTACACATTATAAATCTGGTAAACTTGATGTTATTTTATGAACAAAAACAATGTCATATTATCTTTTTCGTGTGTTTATTAAATGCATTCATTCAGTCTCCCATGTTTTTATGAAGGCTACAATAGGCCTATATTCGTAGTGAAATGGAAAAACAAAGATAATACAAACACTATCATTTTCATGTTTGTTTGTAACTTCATATAATATATAAGTAAAGAGAAGTCACATCACTCTCAGCGCCAGGATGTTTTTCAGGAAGTTGACACTCTAAACATAATTTTTTTTATACAATTACAAATTTGTGATAAACTTTATATATGAATGAATAAGTATCATTATATATCAACATGAATTAAGCTATTTATTGTTATTATCATGGACATTAGCATCATCTTTATCATCCTCAAGAGTGAAAGGCTAGAGGAAAACACCGAAACTGTTTTATCTTCAATATAGGAAAGAAAAGAAAAGAAATTCATCTACATATACATGTACCTGGATATATATCTTGACATTCATCATTATCTCCTTGTATTTATCCATGTATTTATTATCTAGTTATTCAATAAATTTTAGTTTTCATTATAAGAGGACCATGGGGGGGGGGGGGGTGGAATAACTTGTTGGCCGATGCATACAGGGCCTAGGAGGTATGTGCCCCCCGCACCCCTGCAAACTTTTTTTCCCCTTCCGTCAATTTATTTCACTTAATTTCTTTTTCTTTTAATTCTTAACATGAAAAGCTTTGAAAGTATTGTTCACCTATTTTATCATTTATTCATTTTCATATCCCTTCTTTCTATCTTTATTTTTCATTGTGGGTTAGGGTGAGGGGCTTTTACAGTACGGACCCCTTCACCGCCCTCACCCCTCCCCCCCCCCCCCTCAAAAAAAAAAAAAAGGGAAAAAAAGAAAGAAAAGCAAAGGGAAAAAAATAGGGGAGGAAAACTTTAAAATATAAAAGATATGAATGAATAGAGTTTTATTTTTTTTTCAAAAATTAAGTCTCATTATGCTTGCCACTACTTCATTTTGTATTTGTACTTCCATACCCTTATGGTTATTGGTTAAAGATTAATATTAGTTACACCTTGCTTGTGACCGAATGGAATATGGAACCGGAACGTAGATATTTCCAGTATTCCGTGAGAACAAGCAGGGTGCAACGATTTTATCCCTTAAGGTGTACACATAATTTATTGGTCAAGAATACGGAATTATTTCTCAGACAAATTGACCAATCAGATGACATATAATAATAATAATCGTATTAAAATATTTATGAATCGATCAGTTTCCGATTGTCTTGGCCCTATCGATAATCACAACTTGTTCTTTGATGATTTCGTGATTTTTAGGTCCTGAAATAATATTTTCTGGTCAATTTCTGATTGAAAATTACTGAAATAAGCCCTAGCAATCTTGAGAGTGCCTCTTTATTATCTCTTGGCTGCTCTGGGATTTGTTTTCGGCTGTTGGCTGCTGTTGGCTGTTGTTGGCGGTTGTTGGCTGTTGTTGGCTGTTGTTGGCGGTTTTTAGTAGGACCGCCGTATATAGCTCTTTTCGTGCAATATCAAGTGTGATTTGGTCAGTGTTTTCCCCCTTGGTTTCAGGGATTCCGAAAATCCTGATACAGTTCCTTCGGGAGTATTGTTCAGCAGCATTTGACTGCTTTTGTAGGTTCTTGATCTTCTCGGCTTGATCAGATATGTGTTTATTCATGTCATTTATGATTGTTGATATCGAATCATTGTCAATTTTCAAGTGCTAGGATTCTAGACTCATTTCGCTCAGTTAGATTCGACAATCTAACCACTTCTTAACCACTAACCACTTCTTCTTTCAAATCTTTTATTTCTTCTCTTATTACACGCTGAACTGTTTCTAATTGAATCTAAAAATTCATCGTGTTGTAGAACTTCTTTTACCAAACAAGTCATTTCACTAGGTTCTGTCATTTGCGTGGTTGTGACAGAGGATTTTGCCAGTTTAACTCTGGTTCTATTGAAATACAAAGCAGATTTGCTTGCCTGCTATTCAAAGTTCTCAAGCAGTGAAAGTCATGAACAATAAGCCAGTTAAGCAGCTTACCAGGTTCATGCCCCATTCTTCTATGGTCAAGCGTCACTGTCTTTACAGGTCCCGCCTGAACTGGCCCATTGACGAAGTGATCCGTCCCGAATACTCGGAACTCCAATGACAGGATCCTTGTCAAAATCAACTAGTATCTGCTCAAAAACTAGCACAGTTTTCAAATATTAGATTTGCCCTGGATGATTCCGGGGGTCCACAGAATACAACAAAATGCGTTTCCCTGACATATTTCAGGTAGTATATCGACAGATTCTCGAGGGTGACGAGGGTATACAGTGTGTGCTCTTATTGCCAAAATAAGATACGGTAACGTATCTGATCAGATCAAATGTTAGTAATGTATCTGACAAGATGTTTCTCATTTCATAGTCCATATCTATAAAATATGTATGTCTATATATTAGGCAATTATTAATAATGTAAATTTTAACCTCTTTCTGCTGACACATTCCGTATCTTCTCTGTCGATCGTTTCACTTTTCCTGAAGTCTGATCAGGGTGGTAACGTATCTGATGAGATAATTATGTATTACTCATTTGTCGTTTATAATTTTCTTGAGACATTGTTTATTACAGCAGTCTTGTGGAAATGGAATTTATGCGTCTTAATTTCATAAAAATCTTCTCCAACTTTATATTTACCGTCTTCCGTAACTGCAAATTTCAGAAGGAGTCAGAAAAAAACATTGTAGTTTTGTTCAGAAAAAAGGTTTGCGGTATATACAACCATGTGAGTTGGAATAACTCCACGTTCCGGTTGTAGTTTTGTGTTTTATTGTTAGTGTATTCGTATACATTATTATAGAAGTATCTAATCACTTTTCTATGTTAAGATCGTCCTACACGGATAGAAGTATGTTGATTTCACGAATATAGTCATATTTGTATGTTCTACAAGAGTTAGAATGCATTTATTGGTGCTGGGTCTGTTGCTGCATATGAGCCCTGCATAGTAGACCAAAGCTTCTGTAATAAAGGTACTATAATATACATTCAAACTAATGAAAATGATTTGACTTTGTATTTCATTGAATGAATAACAAATTCCAGCAATTGTACCTTGCTTCTAAGATATTTTATTTCCTTCTTACCACAAATATAAAAATTTCAGTAACCATTCGTGGTCTAATGATTTTCTCCATGGCTGTATATGCTAAAGGAACTTCCGATGCGTCAAATACGTTCATAACACAGTTCTTCTTCGCATCCAGAATTTATTTAATGTGGCAGAGATGTTACGTGCATTGCCATTTGTTTTTTTTTATCACAAGTGTAATACCTATTCATAACGTTTCATACATAATCAATGAGATTATTGATATAATTAAACTATAAATAGAAAATCAGTTTAGGGTTACATATTTCAGTAACCATTCGTGGTCTAATAATTTTTTCCATGGCTGTATAATTATGCTAAAGGAACTTCCGATACGTCAAATACGTTACCATAACACCGTTCTTCTTCGCATCCAGAATTATTTAATGTGGCAGAGATGTTACGTGCCATTTGTTTTTATCACAAGTGTAATACCTATTCATAACGTTTCATACATAATCAATGAGATTATTGATATAATTAAACTATAAATAGAAACTCAATTTAGTGTAACATATTGCAAGCAGAAATATATATATGTTTTTGCTTTGTATTTAACCTTCACATAAATCACGATCATTTTTATTACAGAAAAGATCAAATGTTTCCATGATGTTTGTACATGTTCAAGCTTGTAGTTTTACATAAGTGTTGCCATTTTTAAAGCAAGAATTAAGCAGACTATCAGAGGTTTTCTAAGATACTACCTCTGGTAACGTATCTGAGATGTGGCTTCAAAATGTTAAAAAGGGTCACTGAGTTTGGAAATATTTCTTGAAAAAATGTTGGTAGCCAAAAATCACCCATTGACTGTTTTGTATACAGTACCTGTATTATACGTACCGCTAACTAGAGTGCAGGGGCGTCGCTAGGACATTTGAATGGGGGGGGGGGGGTATGACCCCCAAATTTGCCGACAAAATATGCTGAACCTTTATCTCCCCCTACAGATAATAATAAAAGAAAGTCACAGATGTAGATATCTTGATCATACCGGCATATTTTCGCACGGAGAGGATGACGGCTTTTGTCCGAATATCAACTTTTCAATTTCTAACTTTTTGCGCGCAAGCGAAGCTAACGAGCATATTTTTTTTACTTTGCGTAGTGAAAATGTACAAAAGTTACATACAGAAGTATCTGGGAACCTCGCTACCCAAATAATTATGTGGATATAATTATTCAGGCACCTCGCTGTCCGAATATGAATTGGTGGTTGCTCGAAATATCGGAACTTTGAAAATCCTCGGGGGAGGGGGCTGCAGTCCATTGCCGAAAGGGGACACCTTATGTCCGAATATCAACTTTTCAATTTCTAATTTCTAATTTCGAGCAAGCTAAGCTTTATTTTTTTTTTACTTTTCGTAGTGAAAATATGCAGAAGTTACATACAGAAGTTCACAATTATCTGGAACATCGCTGCCCAAATAATTATGTGGTTATTCTGGCACATCACTTCGCTGCCCGAATATGAAGGAGGTTGCCCGAATATCGGAACTTTGAAAATCCTCGGGGGGGGGGGGGGGGGGGGGGGGGGAGAGGAGCTGCAGCCTATTACCGAATGGGACGCGCCTTTTGCCCGAATATTAACTTTCCAGTGTTTTTGCCAGCGAGCAAAACAATTGGCCAGTTTTTCCTCCTTGTTTTTAACTTTTCGTGGAGAACATGTACCAAAAAAAAGTTTTTAATAATTTGCATGCTTCCAAAATTTAAGAAATTGAAGAGTTGATATTGCAAAAATGGGCCCGTATAATCAAGATTTCTACATATGCAATTTTCTTTTTATTGTTATATGTGGGGGAGGGGATATTAGGGTGCAAGATTTTTGTTGGCAAATTTGGGTGTCACAACTCCATTCAAAATGTTCTAGCGACACCCTGGGTATAAGTGCCCCATCATCCCAACAGTTCTCTTTATGGGAAAAGTGGAATAGCGGATCCCTAATGTTGTCAGATCATAATTCTGAAATAAGAAGAAAATAATTTTGAATGCTTCATGTGTCACTAAGTATTGCAATAACATTGAAAAGTTGGCACCAAGACCATTGGTGGATCCAGTGGGGGGGGGGGCACTTCCGGCCCGTGCCCCCCCCCTTTTAGAAGAAAAGTATGCATTTTGACAATAGACGATCCGCCATTTTCTCGATTGTGCCCCCCCCCCCCTCCTTTAGAATGAAGACTTTTTTTTTTTTTTTTTGCTTGTCACGGAATTATGGAGGGAAACTGGAACCCCATACCCCCCCCCCCCCCTCCACTGAGCGAATTTTAAAGGTCTGACGAAATTTTTTTCTTTTGGATCCGCCCCTGACCAAGACTGTTTACTTTCTTGCATGTACATTAAAACTGTATGTTATGCCTATCCGAGGGAAGTCCTTTCCATCGTTTTAATATTATCCTTTATAATTCAATCTATATGTCATATTGTCAGTCTCAAATAATTCGTATGAGAATTATGACATGCAAAATGTGAAGGCCTTCATAACATTTCCATTCTAACATTTTCTTGAAAGACATGCATGCGGAACCCCATGAAGTACGTGATTAATTATTAATCAGTCGTTATATTAGTCAATGACAGAGACGGTAGGAAGTCATTCGTGGCCAAAGGGTCCACTATAGCTAGTAATCATATTCGTGAAGCCAACTTGATAACCCGCCAGCAAGCTCGAAGAAGAAAGAAATTAATTTTCAGAATAGAAAACGTTTAGCGATGTAAATTACATGTATGTACCCTTTAAATAATAATAATAATAATAATAACTGTTATATAGCGCCTTTCCAATTACATAACTGATCGAAGCGCTTTAATTACAGTGTATTATTACCCCGGTCATTGGATTCAATTGCGATTCTGCACTCAGTCAGTGTGCACATTCTCCACTTTACTTGGAAGCCTTCAGCTTGGCAACCATTTTACAGGCGCACACGTGCTATATTCTAGCCACAATGACGTTCGCATCCAACCGGGTACCCATCTTAACACCTGGGTGGAGAAGAGCAATGTAGATAAAATGCCTTGCCCAAGGACATAAGTGCCGTGCCGGGGTTCGAACACACGGCCTTTGCATCCCCAGTCAAGTGATTAAACCACTAGTTAAGACTAGTAAAAATGAATAAATAAATAAATGAAAAAAATGATAAATCGATGAATAAAAGCATAAATCAATCGATCAATCAATCAATCAATAAACAAATAAATAAATACACTGTAAAAACTAAAATGTTAAATCAACATTAATAGGTTCGAAAAGTGACATTTTCAAACTGGTAGATTTACACTTTTAAAGGGGAAGTCCACCCTGATATCAACTTGAGTTTAAAGAAGCAGACACATTGAAGAAACAGATCAATAAATGTTTGAGAAAAATCCGATCAGAATTAAGAAAGTTATGAAATTTTGATTTTGTAATCAATCAAACACCAATTGGCAATCTTGCGATTTCCATCAAAATTGGATTTTCCAGAAAAAAAAATTGCATCGATAAACCGAGAGTATAAATTTTAAAAAATCATGGTAAAGCCCTGTATCGAGCCTCCACCACTCCTGAATATTGTACCCACGGACAATACCCCAAAACATATTAATTACCCAGTGATGGAACAAGGGGGCACGTTGACACTTGTCCCCCGCCAAAACCCATTTGTACACTCAAAAGCAATGTGCCCGACATTAGAGATTAGTGAGATGCATGTATACGCTCAGCATACACTTGCTCAAGTCACAAGATAATATTGGAAGTGATTCTGAACAAAACTGTTTTTAAGAAGTGTTCGAAAGTTGTCGACAGTATCAGAATTTATTAATTCGGTCAAATAAGAAGGAAGCAATCCTTTGGATCCTACTTCTCAATTAAATTACCATAAATTCATTAGCCACGGTCAGTTATTACAGCTATGATCCTCTTCCAATTAACGATATAAACAAATTTGATATGATCAGAGCCCTGTTTATGAAAGGCTCTGGAAAAAAAAATAACGAAAAAATTGTTGGTAATAATAGTCAAAATTGACTGATTGCCATATAACACTAATTAACAACAACGATATTAGCACGCCCTCTTTTGATGACAGCGATAACGTCAAAATATTTTGACAGGTTGAAAGTTGGGAGATCGACACATCGAAATGCCGGTGAGATTTATGAATTTTCGATAAGTGTCTGATATTTGATCTAATTTTAATTCGCCTTGTAGCTTCTTAAGACACATATAATACACACTAAAGATATATTATTATATGAAGATTCGCAGAATTAGTGTCCAGATGAGTGAGATCGACGACGAATATTTTTTTGCATTTCGGAGCGGACTGATCAGGTCAAGCTGGCCGGCTTCTCCCCGCCCAGAACGTCCGTGCCCGGTTCGACTGTGCAGTGCAGCGCAGCGCCGAACCAGAATCGAATGAACATGATGGAAGGATTTTTTTTTCCTGTTACTTTTCTGTCCAATGTTAAGATTGTGTGTGTGTGTGTGTGTAATTGAGTTTTCATAGACGTGTATCAATCAAACATGATTACTTATGTTGGACCGACCTTTAACTTTAGTTTAAGTTAACACCACCATCCAAAACTTTCGGAAGATGTGACGATGGTGAGCTGTACTACGAGCTCCTTCAGAAGTTCAGTCCTTGGCTATCAATCTGGTACTGGCCTACGGAGCTGTACATGGGATCCATATACTCTGTGTGTAGCCAGGACTAGCTTCCTGAGTGTAAAAAAAAAATGTGCTAGATCTATACGCCTTTTACATCACGAGGTGTTTTTTTCCACCAATCTAACTCACTGCGCACGGTTAGCAGGTCATAAAAAATGGGCTGGAAAATCCCTTTCCTGATTACTCCCGCGACCGACAGGTTCTTCACCACAGCATCTCCTCCTAGGGAAACTTTTAGAATGTTTGTGTTGAAATTATTTTGTTAGTGTAATTAAAAAAATGGCAAAATATAGCATAAGAAATGTGCGAGAACTCACCAGTGTTTGTGTATCCATGCCTCCTCTTGTCATGCAGATTTAAAATGGCGGTTGCGTGCGACGGTGTGCGCACTTTCGGCGATACAACCATAATCAAAACTATGCGATGTGGTGCAGTGGTGGAGATTTCCATTAATGCTAAACGTTGAGGTCTCAACTGGCTCAGTGCCATCTATGTTACTCTTTGTTGCATTAATGGAAATTTTGTCAGACATCTCCACGACTGCAGCACATCCCAAGTAGGAAACAATCTCCCATATTGGCCATGTGGCTCTACTACTGTCCATACTCCGATGATGCAATTTTCCAGTTGACTGTAAATCGAAATGAGAATGCAACAATTATGTTAGCTGCGAAAAAGCTCAGGTAAATTTTTTGGATAAATGATAACCAGATTCTGGTACACCAGACAGCTGTAGTGCAGTGACTTCCGATTTAGGCGAGTGTACATTCTCAAACTCGTGTGTGAGTTCAAAGGAGCAAGTTTGCTACCTAACTTAGTACCTACAAGGGTGAAAAAGAGAAATGGACCTCAATTTTCTGGCAGATTTTTTGAGCTTTTCATAACTATATTGGTCTTTTTATATCTGTTGTGCCCCTAAAATGGACAAATCGAGGGAAATGTATTTTTCAAATACATTCAACCTCGCTTAAGTCGACGGTGCATGTGTCGAATAGTCGCTTAAGTCAATGAAAATGAAAATAAAAAGTCCCAATTTATCCTCATAGACTTACATGTGTTAATTATCTGTATAAGTCGATGTTTGTAAGTCGATCAAATTCCCAGAACAGTTCCAAAGAAAAGCAATAAAGTTCACACTGCACAAGTCAAATGTGTAACCAATCACTGTCAAAAGCATCACAAACACCAATCGATTTTGCTTAAATCGACTCCAGACTTGCAGGCGCGCGCTCCTCCGTCCTTATCTTTCTCTCTCCCTTATATCCCCCTCGTTGTTGTTCTCCCTTCAACCTTTTCAATCGAAAGTGACTTGATATATGAGATTTACAACCACCCTCTAAATGAGACTTTATTTATACTCTGTAATTATGTATGACATTACAGGTTGAAATCAAGTCATTACAGCACACCGGTGTGCTAGCCGGGTCAGATTATTGGCCGCAATATACCAGGGTATAGGCTGAGTTGGGAAGGGTTTTCACCGCTGGCACGAACTTCGTTCGGCAAATTATCTCATAAGCAAACGTTCTTTGCGTGTGCGCGTGCCAAAAGGACGCATGTGGCCTGTACATCATGGGTAAATCCCATATACAAAAGCGCTGTGAATGGTTCATTATCGGCAAGTTCGTTCGAGCTTTGCACTGCACCTGAATGAGTAAACATTTGGCGCGAAAACTAGCTTATGTTTTGCGCATGTGCTGTCACTCGTGGGAAAGACGACAGCGCTATGATTGGTCCAATATCGGCAAATTTGGTTCAACTTGGCATAGCAACTGAATATCATTTAAGTCATGTGCCGCATGAAGGGGTTAGATGGGGGCGATGTCTCATGTTCGTGATGTTATTGGCTGCTTAGGCCTGCAATAACAGATTTGACCAACATTGTACCTTAGCTAGCTAGAATGACATAAATCGTGCGGCGTCGAGTCAGAAGGGAGCTAGGCCTCCCGTGGGAATGAAATATATCTTGGAATCAGATACGAGTTATCTAAAATTAAATACATTTCATACAATATTTGAAGCGTTTAAAAACCATTTGCATATCAACATGTTTTATTTGTTTAAATTAATTTGTTTAACTGTCGACAGTTAACAAACATCATTCATTGCCATTACAGAATTCAGACATCATCGTCGTTGAAATCAGAATTTTTTTACTCATTCTGGAGCATCGTAGAATGCCTTCTCCTTTACAAATTTCAGAGAATATCTTTATTAAATAACAAGAAGATTAGAGAGCACGGTTGTCCAGTCGAATATCATTTCCCTATACAATTCTTATCAGCCTCGTTAGAGAATGATATGGATCATCATGATAATTGAAATAAATTGAATATTTACATGTATACTTTATAAAGCACATCGTTGTATGTTTTCCATCTTCAAGTGAAATAACTTTGATTCAATATTATCATTAGCGGGAGATTTTAAATAGCAGAATTACTGAGTTAAATTTGTGCATCTGGTAACAATATTTTAATCAGCCTCGTTGGAGAATGATATGCTTCATCGTGAAAAGCACAGAAATTGTACTTTAACAGAGACACATCACAATACGTTTCAGTCCTTTATTATGAACACTGATTTTCAAACATCATTTGAGATATCAAAAAGCATGCATCTGATAAATTATGATCGTCGTTAGAGTGAAAAGGAACTTTTTAAAAATTCATATCGCTCACGATGATGATAAGAAAACATACCTCCTGTTTCTAAAAGAAAATGTAGTTTCAACGCATTTTGTTTTATTTTCTTTATTTTGGATATCGATATCAGCATCGGCTGATGTGAAAAAAAAAAGCATATAGGCTTAGGCCTCGGATGTTCTCATTTTTTGGATGTCTGCACAACAAAACCACAGCATGCATGGGATAAGAACTGTAGTGTAATCACAATGAAGCCACCAACTGCGCTGCGCGGCGTTCCAAAGATATGATAGGGCGGGGACAACGCGTAAGTTGAATTTTCTTTGACTTCCACACAAGTCGAAAACGCCAAAGTCAACACATTTCACTCAGTCCCGTCAAGATCGACTTAAGCGAAGTTGACTGTATTTATCAACTGTAAATCCATCTGTTTGAACATAGGGTGGCAGTAGCAGTAATGACAATGTACGAGTGGTGGTGCGATGTCGGCCCCTCAACTCCAAGGAGACAGGCCAAGGGTTCAAGCCTGTCGTCAAGATGGATGAGATGAGAGGTACTGTGCAGGTCACCAACCCCAACGCACCCAGTGGGGAACCCCCTAAGTCGTTCACCTTTGACACAGTGTTTGCACCTGGTGCCAAGCAGACTGATGTCTACAACCAGACGGCTAGACCTATCGTTGATGCTGTCATCGAGGGATACAATGGTAAGCATCGCTGAGATTATTGTACTTCAAAAAAATACCAGAACACTTTAAATAACAATCCTATATTGTTGCATTGCATTAGAAATAATACCTAGCATCATTATCAAAAATATGTTAGTAAATAGTGTTTGATGCAAAAAAAAAAATGGAGAAAATAGGTGTACAGTCTTCTCTTCATTGCATTTTTCATATTTGCTGCATCTTTAGGCAAAGCAACAAAAAAAAGGGAAAAAAAGTTTGTAGGTGCATAAAACAATGTAAGGCACCAGATAAAAAAATTAAAATTCAGCAAGTATTTTCCTTTCTAACGTAGAGCCAGATGTTGAAAATTGCCCTTTTTTGTCTTGAATGCAGGGACTATATTTGCATATGGTCAGACAGGTACTGGAAAGACCTTCACCATGGAAGGGGTACGATCACAACCAGAACTCAGAGGCATCATTCCCAACTCATTTGCTCATATATTTGGACATATAGCAAAAGAGCAGGAAAATGTACGGTGAGTACAAAACAGACCCCTGAAGTTCTATTTTGTTGACACATTAAAGGGTAGCGTGAGTTCTGGGAAAGGTGAAAAATAATTTGTGAGCTTTCTCATTCTTATTATGTTAGTTTGGAAAATTATCATAGAAGATATGTCCCTTGAAAAGGATTGCTCTTCATATGCCCTCACATTCAAAATATGACAAGAGACAGCTGAAATATTTGGGCCGAACATTTGTGTGTAGTCCCATATAGATATTTCTGTGTGCAGTGCATCTCAGCAGGATATTGGTGATTCCAAAGCCTTACAGCATACACCAATTCTTAGTGCTATATAATCAACCTTTCCCAATTGCTTTGGGACAGTTTCTTTCACAATTCAGTATCATGACCAGACAACTCAACTTCATTTTTAAAAGTAAGAAAGCAGTCCCTATTGATTTTTTTTTAAGATGCTCCCATCATTTAAGATGTTTGTCACATGGTATAAACAAATAATGGTATCAATTAGCATCAAACATAGTGCTTGAAATCACCTATGTTTTCCCTTCCCTTTTCCCCCTTTTAGTCTCTTTATCCCCCCCTCCGCCAATCGTTCAGTTAGGGCTGCCATGTGCCCCCCCCCCCCTTGTAGCTATGCCACTAGTAAACACTTCCCTTTGAAAAGTGTTGACAAAGGCACTCTTTAATTTGTAAACAAATCTTTAGGCTTTAGGTGTTTTTCATTACAGATCGAGCATACGATCTTTAACACTGGGAGTAAAATGCCTAAAGATTTGTTTACAAATTAAAAATTCCTCCCCAGTCAAGCTTCTTCGTTTACTAACCATTGTCTACGGTGGACCGTTAAAAATGAATATTAATGAGTCAGAAAGAAGAGGATCTTGGGTATTTGATTCTAGTTCATCGTGACTTGGCCGTGAACCAGAATAGCCTGGTGGTTAAGTCGCTGCCCGGCAAGCAGTAGATGACAGGTTCGAATCCCGCTGGTTCCAATTTTTTCTGACTTGTGTTTTTCATTACAGATCGAGCATACGATCTTTAACACTGGGAGTAAAATGCCTAAAGATTTGTTTACAAATTAAAAATTCCTCCCCAGTCAAGCTTCTTCGTTTACTAACCATTGTCTACGGCGGACCGTTAAAAATGAATATTAATGAGTCAGAAAGAAGAGGATCTTGGGTATTTGATTCTAGTTCATCGTGACTTGGCCGTGAACCAGAATAGCCTGGTGGTTAAGTCGCTGCCCGGCAAGCAGTAGATGACAGGTTCGAATCCCGCTGGTTCCAATTTTTCTGACTGGTGTTTTTCATTACAGATCGAGCATACGATCTTTAACACTGGGGGTAAAATGCCTAAAGATTTGTTTACAAATTAAAAATTCCTCCCCAGTCAAGCTTCTTCGTTTTCTAACCAAAGGCACTCTTCTTTTCTTTTTTTTTAAATCTTTTTGACAGGTTCCTGGTGAGGGTGTCTTACTTGGAGATCTACAATGAAGAAGTGAAGGATTTATTAGGCAAGGATCTACAGTGTAGATTAGAGGTAAAAGCTTTCACCCCATTATTATTATTATTTTATTCGGCAAATCAAAATACATGCATGTATAATTACAAAGAAGAAAAAAACACAATACAGGAAGGTTGAAGTTAATGTAATCGATCTCCCAAGTGTACTGACAAGTTGCCAGGAATGGGGCAGGCAAACTGAATCACCGAAACCCTGACGGTCCCCCATTCCGACTTGCAGTACTCCTGGGGGATCAATAAATACAAATAAAACAGTATCAAATAGAATAACATGTAGAAAAGAAGGAGTAACATTCTAGAATGGCATAAAATATCAGCAGAATAGAATGTTGTTTTAAACCAAATCATCAACGAAGACTGTAACAAATATATATGTTTTTCAAATAATTTCTTGGTGCTACAAAATTTCAATATGTTTTTAATGGAAAGGAAATAAGGAAGATCAATCAATCTTCATATTGGATAAGGATCAAACCAAGAAAAACATCAAGAGGAAGGGCAAGAGATAAGCTGAGTTATGAAGTAAAACTTTAGCGCTACTGAAAGAGATTATTGGCAGTATATTGATACATTAACTAAGTAACTAAATTGGAGGTAAACATAACCTTGTACCACAATCACGACTTAAAGGGGAAGTCCACCCTGATATCAAGGATATCAAGTTAGTTTTAAAAGAAGCAGAAAAATTAAAGGAACATATCACTGAGTTTGAGTAAAATCCGATAAGAAATAAGAAAGAAAGTTATGAATTTTTGAAGTTGTAATCAATCAAACACATATCAGCAACTCCATGACGTATCTTGCGAGCTCCTCTCCCATTTACCCTGTACTAAAAGAATCATAAATTTCCATTTTCTCTAAAGAAAGATTTAATCATACATGCACCCTAGATATAATCATTGCAAATATGTTTTTACACACAAGCTATATGAAATAAATCTATTCCTTTATCAATGACTGAGAAAATGAAAATTTAATAAATTTTATGTACAGAGCAAATGGGAGAGGAGCTCGCAAGATACGTCACAGATTTGACCATTTACAACTTTAAAATTCATAACTTTCTTATTTCTTAACAGATTTCTCTCAAACTTCTCTCATTTTTCTGCTTTTATTCAAATCAACTACAAACAAGGGTGGACTTCCTCTTTAAGTATTACCTTCCAAATGTGATAAATTTGATTCAGATAGTCCATAGTCACCATAACTTTCCCCAAAATCATACCAATGAAACTTCCCATAAGATATTCCGATTGAAAAGTAAGAAATAGTTCCCATAAATTTTCCAGTGTGACAACACTTTGGCACCACTGGCACTCTTCTGCAGTTACACTAAAGGGCCCCTGCAACCAAACGCAACCCAAATGCAGGTTTTTTGCTGTTAATGTGCGGGGATGCATACAACTAATATTCTGTTATTAAAACATCTAGATATGTTTCTAGATTTTTAAATGTTTTTTGAAATATTTTTTCCAACCTCCAAAGCTCCAACCTACAAAAAGCTCCAGATCTCATTCCTGCAATGACATCATCTGTCAATCATCAGTCAGCTACACTAACATTCTACAATATACAGTGGAATGTAACTTCCCCAGCTCAGCACATGCTCACAATAGAATTGCATGCTTTCGAACAATACCTCCTCATTGCCATTCTTTTCCTGGTGATGCTACAGCACGTCTGACATAGCAACTACTATGTAGGCATTTTATGGTCTATTAGAACAGATGGTCATCTCTGGCAAAGCTACATACTGCTGCATTTCCTTAGCTCACTAATGATGTCACTGCAGGAAGGAGATCTGGAGCATTTTTTTAGGGTCGAGCTTAGCAGGATTCAGAAAATGATTTCAAAAAATATTTAAAAATCTATGAAACATATTTAGATGTTTGAATAACAAAATATGAGATGTATGCATCCCTGCAAATCAACAGAAATCAACTTACATTTTGGTTGCAGTGGACCTTTAAGTGTGTGCATCAGTGCATGATGTCAGTGTGTATGTCAAAGACTTATCAGCATTTGTTGTGAATAATGCAGATGATATGGACAGGATAATGACTTTAGGAAACAAATAAATACAGTGATGTGAAGCTTATTTGTCTATTTCTTGATTAGGTCAAAGAGCGGCCCGATGTTGGTGTGTATGTCAAAGACTTATCAGCATTTGTTGTGAATAATGCGGATGATATGGACAGGATAATTAATGACTTTAGGAAACAAATAAATACAGTGATGTGAAGATTATTTGTCTATTTCTTGATTAGGTCAAAGAGCGGCCCGATGTCGGTGTGTATGTCAAAGACTTATCAGCATTTGTTGTCAATAATGCGGATGATATGGACAGGATAATGACTTTAGGAAACAAAAGCAGTAAGTATCCGTGGATCTTTATTGTTTATCTTACCTCGGGAGTAATTCTCACCGTGCAGAACATCAGGTCCTATCATTTAACAAGTGTTTCTGCAGTCATGGAAAACCTGGAAAAATCATGGAAATTTGAAGCGATTCCAGGTTGGGATAAACTCATGAGAAAAACAGAAGATTACCAAAAGTCATTGAAAAGTCTTGGGCAAATCAATATCTGTCAAGGAAATATGAATATTATGATAAAGAAACTGTCACAGGGCAGGAGGTGTAAGTTACCTAGTTATATTGAGTTTGCTAAGATAAAGGTCATGGATTTTGTAATTGATATTGAAAAGTTATGCAACAGTCATGGAATTAATTTTTCTTGGAAGTGCACGATACTGTTTTCATTAATTTTACTGCATTTCACTCTTAAATCCGTACCTCATGAGGTTATGGTGGCAGTGTTCCCCTGCATGGCACAGTACCGTATATAGAGAGAGTATGGTCAACTGCGCTCCAGTGGGTAACAGTATGGCGGCATGATGCTTTGTTAGGCAAGCATGTAACCGAGGAATATATAAGCCATGTTGTTACCAACTGAAACCGAGTTGGCCAGACTCTCTCTCTCTCTCTCTCTATATATACACGGCAATGACGTGGCATAGATGGCAAATTAGCTTTGTTGAATTCAGTAACATGTGAAGTCAATGCCCAATTTATTTGCCTACAGAAGAATGTACCTGGAAGATTTTAGAGAGGCATACTGATTATGTCATAATGCTCCAGCTGTCCTGTGAGCTCTACAAATGATATATATTTCTGTTCAATATTCTGGCAGTGAAGGTAGTATCGCAAACAAATTGTTTGCCATTTTAACCCGAATAGGATCTGTGGGGGCAACAAACATGAATGAACAGAGTTCTCGATCTCATGCTATCTTCACCATCACGTTGGAGAGGAGTGACACAGGCTTGGACAAGGAACAGCATGTCAGGGTTGGCAAACTACATATGGTGGATCTTGCGGTAAGTGGGTTACTTGAAGACCTCACAGATAATACATAAGATTTCTATAGTGCCTTATCCATTTTGATTAAATGATCAAGGGAGTTTACAACATAAAGAAAATTATACAAGCATAACAAGAGAATGAATAACAAGAAAAAAATATCTGTTTTCAAAAGCAAGGTTGAACAAATTGGATTTTAGGTTGCCCTTAAAGGAGTTGGAGTTCTTCAGCTCCCGTGGAAGTGAATTCCACAGGGCTGGTCCAGCATTAGCAAAAGCCTTTTCCCCCCAAGATTTCTTAGAAAGTGAAACATATAAAAGACCAGACTTGAAGGATCGTAGGGTTCGTGTGGGTTGATACTGATGTAGGCAAAGACTTGTTATATTCAGGGGTTGTTTCGTTAATAATGTGATAGACCAAAAGAAGGATTTTAAAAATGATACGTTAATTTACGGGCAACCAATGGAGATTTTGTAACATGGGGTAATGTGGCTGCGTTTGTTTGACTGAGAAACAATTTGTGTAGCTGCGTTTTGTAGCTTTGTTATTGGGCAATTTGTGAATTTGGTAAGTTGTAGAGTAGGCCATTGCCAAAATCAAGGCATGAGGAAATGAGCGAGTGGACAAGTTTCTCTGTAGCAGAACGAATGAAATATTTTTGGATGAAGCCAATATTGCGCAATTGATAGCGAACTAATTGCGACATGAGTTTGACAAAGAAGTGTCGTTACCAGAAATAAAAAGGGATTCTATATCTAATTTGTTCAGTTGAGATTTAGAACTTTAGATACTATTTTTGATTTCATCCAAGCATCAATATCAGTGATGAAATTTTCGAAATTGCGCAAGGTTTGGAAAGCTTGAATTTGGTGCGACGGAAAAGAAACAAAAAGTTGTATGTCATCTGCATATCAATGATAGTGAACAGAAACTTTGAAAAATAATGAAGACCGGTTAAATACATTGAAAATAGGTTAGGCCCACGAACAGGGCCTTGGGGGACTCCGCAGCCTAGCGGCCTGGCAGAGAATGTGAAACCATTCAAAAGAACAGACTGTGAATGGCATGAAAGATATGATTTGAACCATTCACGAGCCTGGCCCTGGATTTTTCATTTAAAAGAAGTATTCCTGACATCTATTCCTGACATTCTGAAAACATGGAATCCTCTGTGATATATTCCTATGTTATTTGTTGACCTACAGGGTTCTGAGAGACAGACAAAGACAGGTGCGACTGGACAACGCCTCAAGGAAGCCACCAAGATCAACCTTTCCTTGTCTACCCTTGGTAATGTCATCTCGTCCCTGGTAGATGGCAAGAGCACCCACATCCCTTACAGGAACTCCAAACTTACTAGGCTTTTACAGGACTCTCTTGGAGGCAATGCAAAGACAGTAATGGTAAGGTTTATCAAGGATATTTAGGGATTTGGAGTTCATATGTGTGGGGTTTGAAGAATGGTTAAGTATGTTTTAATACAGGGAAGAAACCAAAGGACCTTTAGCTTTAGGTCCAATCAGGTGCAGTAGGTTGTTCAATTGCAGTCCCAGGTGGATGGCAAGAGCATTTGCATCTTTACAGGAAATCCAAACTTACCAGGCTCCTACAGGACTTTCTCGGAGGCAACACAAAAAGTGTCACGTTAAGATGTATCAAGGATTAGGTCTTTGAGGGGTTTTTTTTTCTGGGATCCTTAGAAAGCAAAGATATTGTCTGCTGAGAGCTTTAAGGGCATCCGCTTAATGTAGAGGAATATGACTAAAACCAGTTCTGGTTCTCAGCAGAAGAATTCTAAGGAAGAAACCAGAGGACTTTTTGTCCTATCCATGGTACTTAGATATTAAAAATTTAATGCCTTACCCAAGAGTACAAGGGCATTAACATGATTTCAAAACTGGGATTATTTTTTAAGGTCATGGTTCTAACCATTGAGCTTCATCTTTTCACCTTTTACTCCTCAGTGTGCCAACATTGGACCAGCAGAATACAACTATGATGAGACAATTAGCACACTGAGGTACGCCAACAGAGCCAAGAACATCAAGAACAAAGCTAAGATCAACGAGGACCCCAAGGACGCCCTCTTGAGAGAGTTCCAGAAAGAAATCGACGACTTGAAGAAACAAATCTCAGAATCTGGAGAAGGTCTCGATGATGAGGAGTCAGGCTCTGAGGAGAGTGGAGACGAAGAAGAAATTGGAGAAGGAGGGGTAAAGAAGAAAAGAAGGGGCAAAAAAGGTGAGTTTTCATAAGGATTTCATTGTCAATTTCTGAATGATGATATGAGAATATCCCTAAAGAAAGGAAGGAGATCTTTCAAAACTCTTGTAATAATCCAAGTGAGCTGTCAGTTGGCATAAATTTAGATTAATTCCAGATCTTAAATTTGAATAAATTGCATACTTCAGACGATTAATTCCCAAAGTAATTTTCACGAAGAACAGCATCACCAATTGAAATTTTACATCTCCATATAATCATCAAATACAAGTCTTTTCTTCAACAGATACTGTACACGAAAATTATTACAATGCAAGTTGACACAAAGGATAAATTTTTATCGCAAGTTGCATAATAAATACAAAATCCTGAAGTCAATAATTGTGTGATGTATCGCATTGAAATCTAGGTTTGTAGAAGTCTGCTAACCTTTCAGCATGGCATGGAGAATGGGTTGGAAGGACCAAAGCACTTTTGAAGGTTGAAAGTAACCATTGCCATGTTTATTACCATTGCCTGTACTTTTGTCAGGAAGATTTAACCCCTGGGCGTTTCTCTTTTTAAAGTCCCTATGGCACTAGCATATACATGTAGTGTGTTAAATACTTGAGAGAATCCTGTGTCCAGTGAATTATCAGGTTCATAATGGTTAAAAGAAAATCTCTGCAGAGAGAACTGATTGTGCAGTGGTCCTACATGTCATGCCTGTAACATAAAGAGATAAATCAAAGATATCAATCGTAAGTCTATGGAAAACCATGTACTGATAGTCTATGGGCCATTACAATTGATCGTAAGCTTGATTATATCTCTTTATGTTACAGGCCCCTGATATATAATGTTAGGTTTACGGAAGGGTTTTAGGTTTGATTTTTGGTTAGGGTTAGGTAAAGTGTTGGCTCCATTTTGCAGTTAGGAATTCGACCAATGTATCAAATCTACAGTGGAGATATTGGCCCCAGAGTATGTGTCGGGCAATCAGTTGAACATATCTTTAGAAATGTGAAGCCCTAAAAAAAAAATTTCTAGTCTTAAGAAAGTAATCTTTCTTTGACAAGGTAAGAGAAAGTTATCCCCTGAGAAGATGGCCGACATGCAGAAGAAGATCGATGAAGAGAAGAAAGCTCTGGAAGAAAAGAAAGACATGGAACAGGAAGAACGGAACACGGTGGAGAGGGAGCTGCAAAGAAGAGAGAGTGAACTCCACAAGGCACAGTGAGTGAAGGAATTGCCGATTCCTCTTCAAATGCTATAGGTTTCTAATTTTGGGCAGTGGTATGTTCTTCCAACAATATGTCATGGATTTGAGACGTAACTGTGCTTTAAATAAAAAAGAAGCCGTTCCAGCAAAATATTTTTTTTATGGAAACTTTTATGTTGCCAGTTTGAAGAATTTTTCAAATGTAATCCCTATGACTGACCATTCTTGTACGGTGCATATCACATACATGTCTGTAGCAATGTCTTTATGAGCTTCCAAAGAGTTTTGGATTATTATCCCACCTCTAGCCTAGCTGACCTTATAAGGAGCTGAAGTATTCAATGAATTTCTTGTGACCAGTAGTCATTTACTTCACTTGGGTCGAATGGCAATTGTTGTTTAATACATAAGCATATGATATTACCCTTATCGCCCCCCCCCCCTCCTCACTCCCTACCTCAGAGAGGACCAGAAGGTGTTAAACGAGAAGCTCAATGCCATCCAGAAGAAGCTCATTGTGGGCGGGGTGGATCTCTTAGCCAAGTCGGAGGAGCAGGAGAGGCTCCTGGAGCAGTCTGCCCTGGAGATGAAGGAGCGTATGGAGAAGCAGGAGGCTATGCGCAAGATGATGGAGGAGAAGGAGCAGGAGCGGCTGGACATCGAGGAGAAGTACAGCAGTCTTCAGGACGAGGCCCACGGCAAGACCAAGAAACTGAAGAAGGTCTGGACCATGCTCATGCAGGCCAAGTCAGAGGTGAGATATACTGATCATATAAAATCACTATTTTCGTAACAATAAAATTAATAGACATTTGAATGTTGCCGTGTATCTAGAACCCATATTCCGAGGTGCACAGTGAAAAATAGTGGTGAAACAATAGTCCACATGAGTGCCATATCCCCAAGCATTGCTGGAAAAGAAAATATTTTCAATTTGGATTTCAAACTTTCTAAAGATTTTGTAGTTCTTCACTCCACTGGTAATTTGTTCCATAGAAGGGTTCCCCAGCAGAGAAAGCTCTTTTGCCGCTCACGACTCTTTTACTTAGGAATCCTAAAAAGATAGTGATGTGATGATCTTAGACTGAGATTTTTGCTACTTTTTAAATTGCCTATTTAGAGGTAATGCACAGTGTTGGTCAAAGTCCAGTGGTGATCTGCTTGTTCTTTGATACATCAAGATGAACACATTCTAAGTCAATTTATTTTTCTTTAGATACCTTTGGAAGATATGAGAAGACCTGTATGTATTCAGATTTTACATTACCTCTGCTGAGGTTATTCATCGTTTTCCTTTGTAAACTGGTGGGATACAGTAAGGTTTAATCGTGGAATAAATATGTCTTTTGCTTTGAAAAAAAGTGTAATCCACATGATAAATGAATGAAAGAGCTTTATTTTCAAGAAAATCACTTTTCACATTGTTGTGTACCTGACCAGGTGGCTGACATGCAAGCAGAACACCAGAGAGAGATGGAAGCATTGCTGGAGAATGTGAGAGAGCTCAGTCGAGAGCTAAGGCTGTCTATGCTCATCATTGATAGCTTCATCCCACAGGAGTTCCAGGAGATGATAGAGCAGTATGTACACTGGAATGAAGACATCGGTGAATGGCAGCTGGTAAGTTGATTTATTGAATAATACGCCTGGGGGGCGTTTCATCACGTGTCTTGTCAGTGATTTTTTACCGTCAATTGTGCTATCAGCCAATCAGATGCAAGGATTTCAGTAGCTTATAACAGTTATTGCAACTTGTCATTGATGACAATTTTTATGAAACGGGGCCCTAAGATGACTTGGTTTGGGGTCTATGGAAAATGTCTGTTATACTAAAATCAAATTGTTATCCAACAGGTTCAAGAAAGTGAATTTAATCCCGGAAGACATCAAAATATAATTTTGAACTGCGATAATATAACTGTATTTTGATAGAAACTGGCTTATTATCATTCTTAATCGTTCACAATGCAGTAAGTGGTTGTTTAAGCTAGCGAAGTATGAACTAATCCCCCAAAACTTATTGAACATTGAAACATGCTAAACAAACAAGCTACTTACATCTGCAGAGATGGAACTATATTCTTATGTACAGTACTACCACATTGAATAGCATTGTAGTCGAAAATTATTCACTACCCCTCTCAATATTTCATACATTCAGGTGGTGAACACAGTCTGATGAAACTTCCTTGCTAACCTAAAAATTTAGAAGGATATCAAGGAAATATGATAGCTCAGGAGACTTAGGCTTCTTACGGAAAGTTTTGTCACCGTTTTCACCGCGGCCAAAGTTAAAAAGGCCGATTAGCGGGATTTTCTCCCGGATCTTGTCATATCCATCGGCGACTCTAAGAAGTCGCCGTTCAGCGGGATTAGCGCGAGCTTTTGTTTACGGCGATCCACCTGCTAAACGAGATAAATAGAACTTCCGCCGCATCGCTCAGTCGGCGTGTTGAGAACAAAGCCGCTCCGCAGGCGCGCCGAATCAATCGGCGCCGCCGAGGGCCCGCCGATGTAAAAACTTTCCGTAAGAAGCCTTACAATTAGTTCGTTTTTTTCATTCCAATAGGGTTAAGTGTCCGCAGTTTTGTGTTGGGTGGTAATTTCCTAAAAATCAAAGTTCTGTGATGTTAATGTTTGACCGAAGAGCATCTCATCCTTTGCTTTACTCTAGAAATGTGTAGCGTACACCGGAAACAACATGCGCAAACAGACACCAGTAGCAGACAAGGACAAGAACCTCGCGTATGGTGAGGCAGACCTATCCAACGTCTACCTCACATATAACCTAGAGGGAGGAGGTATGAAGTACAAGCCATCACAAGGCAAGTCGGGTAGACCAAAGACATCGTCAGGGAGACCAAAGACTGCCAAGAAGTAAGTGGAAATGATGGCTTGTTCTTACAGGGGACAAGTCACCCCAAATTGTCTTGTTCCTTATACAGCCCTGGAAAAAATTATGAGACCAAGTTTCTGTAATAAGGGTACCATAATATGCATACAAAATTATAAAAATGATTTGTCTTTGTATTTCATTCAATGAATACCAAATTCCAGCAATTATACCTTGTTTTTATGTAATTTTATTTCCTTCTTACTACAAAAATAACACTATCAGTAACCATGCTTGGTCTAATAATTTTTTCCATGACTGTAATTCTAATCCTGTGCTGTATCTTTTATTAAGATCATCAGCTTGAAATGTTACTTATATGTAATGAGATAATGTACATTAATTGAAATAAACTGCGTAAATTTACATAAACCATGGTCTAAACCATGGCAACTAGCGTGAAATTTGCGCACTTTGCCAATCACTCACGTTTATTATTGGAACTTTGTAAGTGTACGCGCGAAATAAAGCGCATAAACCATGGTACAAATCTATTACCTCCTTTGTGAATTCGGGCCTAAATGTTTGAATGTCTCATAGATTTACTGAGTACTTGGTCCCCTTTGTTATGGGATGATTGGTTCCTTTTAATGTGGATGGTTAACATGGAAATATGAGAAGAATGTATTATATTCTTAAAACTCCTAAAAACTTCTAGAGTGTCACTTATAGGAAATTGTTGAAGTCTGTTCAAATTGTATTTAACAAAGGCAATTGTAAGTGGAGACAGTTTAAAGAATCTTTTTAGAATGTCTCATTTCATTGTGTTTTCTTTTCTGTTATCTTCTTGAATTTACTTTCCTCACGCTTTATTTCCCCTGCCTTTCTTTCTTCATATTTTCTTATTGATTAATAATCACTCTGTATTTTCTCTATTCAGGAAACAAGCATCTATGGCAAGCTCTATTGATGCTTTATTGCAATAAAAGGTAAGGTTTAAACATTCACTTTCCATATTTTTTAAAGGTAATAAGCTATTTTGTAGTTAGCAGACCTAATGCAGACCTCAAATGATTTCTGTAACACCAAAATAATTGACAAATGGATAGATAAAGACATGTGCATTTGCTCTTAACCACATTTTGAATCCTCTTATCCCTTTTATCCCTATCCATTTGAATGTCTTATAAAATATGACACTGTACACTGTAACATTAAAAAATGCATATTTTTTTGCATATATAAATAATACTGGCATAACTTTCATAACGTCTTAATGCCCAATCCCACATTAGAAATAATATAACTTTAATGTTTTAATTTTGTGTGTTTGTGGATGTGTTTTCTTTTCAATAGAAGTATTAATTGAGCTATAAATTCCCTGTAATAAAATTGATTGTGAAAACATCATGCTGTTATATCTTATAAGATTTAGTATTTCATTCAATAGAGCAATTTATTTTTCTCTTTTTAATTGAGTGATGTACTCATTAACCCATAGTAGTTCAGTGTCTCTTTTTAGAGACGTTTTTGGATTATCTTTAGATCCAGAAAGCTGAGAAATAGAAAGAGCAAAAACCACAGAAAAGTTTAACTACATTTTTAGTAAAGTAGCCAGTGCCGTTCTTGATTAAAGCTGTGTTCATTGTGTATGATATACATGTCGGCATTTGGTGGAAAACAAGTTAAACATACTAGATGTTGCAGTAGCAGCAATTTTTAATTTTTTTAATTTTTAATTTAATTTTTTTTTTGTTCTTGACTGTTTAGTTGTTCACCCTTGCATCATGATGGGTATGGAATATTTTAAAGCTGCTGGTACGCCTATGATCATCAGTACATGGCTGTCATCATGATTGAGAGCTTTCAAGGTCCATCTCCCCACTGCCATTTGGTGGTTGACGTTTGTAAGCTGTTTCATACAGTAAAATATGGTGCACAGATATAAGATACACGTTCACCTTATTAGATCTTGAAATGAAGGAATGTTGGGGATTTCCAGTGGAAAGCATTTATTTAGAAGGGAAAATTCAGATTTTGTATGGCTGAACAGATAAACCTGATCTTTTTGTGGTTCTCTTGTAGCTTTCATGTCTCTTTTAAGAGTATAGTCTCAATTTTTAAATATAATTATTGTTTTGGCCCTAGATCATCTAGACCACCCCCCCAAAAAAAACCAGAACAAACAAACACACATTAAACCAAATCAATGACATAGTCAAACACTGTGTATTAATTATAATGTAATTTAAAAACATTCCATGTTATACAAGTACTACTGTAGTGTTAAAAAATTATCTGATAATCATTTCGTTGACATTACATTAAAAGGAAATTAAAAGGTATGAAATACATGCTATTTTTCAAAGTCTGTCATGATAGGTCATACACATGATGTATCTAATTGGCTTCTATCTAAATAATAAATATAATAACTGTTCTTTATAAAGCATCTTTCCATGTACAAGTAGCTGATCAAAGTGCTCTACAGTGTATTATTACGTTGGTCATTTTGGTTCAGTTATGATTCTGCACATCAAAAGGAATCAGAAAGACATCAGAGTCTCTTAAAAGATATTTTGGAGGGGAGAGTAGAAGGTATTGGACCAAGAGGGAAGCCGAGAACCAACTTGGAAGAGAACATAAAGACCTGGAGTGGAAAAAAAACTGCAAGAGTGGTCTAGAAAGGCACAGAACAGAGATGTGTGGAAAAATGTAATCAAATTCAGAACCTGGAGAAGATACCACAATAGATAGATAGTTAATTCTGCACTTTTTACTGCACACTCTCCACTCCTCTGGGGGAGCATTCCAGCCAGTTGCTGGTTTATAAGCGCTAACCCAACCACCGTGATGTTTGTATCACACCCCTGCTTAAGGACATACATGTAAGGGCCTTGGCGTTGCTTGAACCACTCACCTTAAACTACGCGAATGTAACACCTTATAAGGATAACCTGTATCATTCAAATCCTGACCAGGGTCCCTTTTCATAAAACCTGTTATCAGTACTATGACAAATTTGCTCTCAGCCAATCGGATGCAAATATTTCAGTAGCTTATAACAGTTATTGCAGCTTGTTATTGATGACAAGATTGTCCTTATCAGAGGTGTCACAGTCAATTAGTTTAATGTGAGTGGTTCAATCTGTATCATTCAAATCCTGACCAGGTTCTTGTTTCATAAAACCTGTTATCAGTAACAACTGCCACATTTCTATGACAAATTTGCTCTCAGCCAATCAGATGCAATATTTCAGTAGCTTATAACATTTATTGCAACTTGTTATTGATAACAAGATTGTCCTTATCCGAGGTGTCACAGTCAATTAGTTTAATGTGAGTGGTTCAATCTGTTTCATTCAAATCCTGACCAAGTCCTCGTTTCATAAAACCTGTTATCAGTAACCACTGCCACATTTCTATGACAAATTGCTCTCAGCCAATCAGATGCAATATTTCAGTAGCTTATAACATTTATTGCAACTTGTTATTGATAACAAGATTGTCCTTATCAGAGGTGTCACAGTCAGTTAGTTTAATGTGAGTGGTTCAATCTGTTTCATTCAAATCCTGACCAAGTCCTTGTTTCATAAAACCTGTTATCAGTAACAACTGCCACATTTCTATGACAAATTTGCTCTCAGCCAATCAGATGCAAATATTTCAGTAGCTTATGACAGTTATTGCAACTTGTTATTGATAACAAGTTTTATGAAACTGGGCCCAGATGGATCTTTTGAAAGATCCTGAATTTTTCTATTGAGAGCCAAAAGGGTGTTAACTCATGCTCTATAACACAGAGTTAACTCCCTTCTGTCTCTCAACGGATATGGTCAAAAGGTATGAATATAATTCATTCATTGTGAGTGAAATAACTCCTTTAAAAACTTTTTTTTTTTTGTATTTGATAACTATCTTTAAAGAACTACACATTTCATTCCTTGAAAAGGCTAAAGGGGATGAACTACATTTAAGAGCATCGGTTTATGCAAGCTTTTACAGTGTCCTACTTGTAAAAGCCATGTTTGAAATCAAATATTAGGATATACTCTGCAAAAAAAAAAGGTGTAAATCAGTGTTTGGCGGAAGATAATCGCTCATGTTATTTCATTATCATTATTCTTTCTTTTTTAATTGAAAGCCTGTTCATTTCCGTTTGGGATGATGCCTGATTTGTTATGTTTATGTGAAATGGGGGTGCACAGCACAACTTAATGTGGGAGCCGGTCCAAAGGGGGATCTTTCAGACTCATCCCACATGGATCAAACTTGATATTCCCAACGCTTTTTGCTGAGTTTATATATTGTAGATATATTTGCAACGGTTAGTACTTGATATGATGTATAGGGGAACGGTGTGTGTATGTGATATATTCCTTCTGATCTCTTCCTTTGTGTTACATTAAAAAATTTATTTATTGTAAATTGCTGCCAATATATTTATAATGTGTGATATAAGTTGTATATTTGCGCTGCGTGCAATAGTACTTACATGTATGTGAAAACTGACCAGGTGTTAACCAAGAATTGTATTCTCCCTAAAGAATAGAAAAAATTGAATCTTTATTTGTAAATCGTCATATTGCATTTCTATAGATTCAATTTACAATTATTTTGTTGTAATTTGTCATGATGTGAAATATGTTCTGTGCTAATTGCATTATTCCTTTCCACCTATAAACAGGGATGCCACTTTTCAGACAAAAGTAGGAATTCCTACTTTTTCAATATATTTTTAGCCATAGAAAACCACTTTTTATGTACACAAGGGCCCATTCAGGCATTCTAGATGGTTTTCCTACTTTTTTATCAATTCTAAGTGGCATTCCTGTATAAAGTATGTCATTTTTTGTGCCGTCCTGTGAAAGCTGCATTCTTTTATTTCAAAGTTTGATGTGAATTAGTTATAGATGTTACACGGTATCATCTTTTATATAATAAAAGTATTAATGAAATACGAATGAAAATGGTATGTGCAGTAAATTTATTACTAGACCTAAATGCTGCTAATAATGTTGTAGTGATGAGCAGGAGGAGAGGGATGGTATTGATGGTGATGATAAAAATGATGAAGATGATGATGATGATGATTGTGATGATGATCATTATGGTAATGATAAAGATGATGAAGATGAAGATGATTCCAGAGATGATGGTGATGATTGCGATGATGATCATCATAATGGTAATGATAAAGATGATGAAGATGAAGATGATTCCAGTGATGATGATGATGATTGCGATGATGATGATCATCATGGTAATGATAAAGATGATGAAGATGATTCCAGAGATGATGATGGTGATGATTGCGATGATGATCATCATCATGGTAATGATAAAGATGATGAAGATGAAGATGATTCCAGAGATGATTGCGATGATGATCATCATCATGGTAATGATAAAGATGATGCAGATGAAGATGATTCCAGTGATGATGATTGCGATGATGATCATGATGGTAATGATAAAGATGATGAAGATGAAGATGATTCCAGTGATGATTGCGATGCTAATCATCATGATGGTAATGATGAAGATGAAGATGACTGCAGTGATGATTCTGATGATAATGAGGATCATGATGATAATGAAAGAGATGAGGGTCATGACATGGATTGTGATGATAAATGGTGATGATTATTGTGATGGTGATGTCATGATGATCATCATGATGGTGGTGATAAAGATGAAGCTGAAGATGATTGCAGTGATGATGATGGTGATGATGAAGCTGAAGATGATTTCAGTGATGATGATGATCATCATGATGGTGATGATAAAGATGAGGCTGAAGATGATTCCAGTGATGATGATGATGATGGTGATGTTGATCATCACCATCGTCATGGTGATGATGAAGCTGAAGATGATTTCAGTGATGATGATGATCATCATGATGGTCATGATAAAGATGAGGCTGAAGATGATTCCAGTGATGATGATGATGGTGATGTTGATCATCATCATCGTCATGGTGATGATAGAGATGAGCTGAAGATGATTCCAGTGATGATGATCATCATCATGATGGTGATGATAAAGATGAAGCTGAAGATGATTGCAGTGATGATGATGGTGATGATGAAGCTGAAGATGATTTCAGTGATGATGATCATCATGATGGTGATGATAAAGATGAGGCTGAAGATGATTCCAGTGATGATGATGATGATGATGGTGATGTTGATCATCATCGTCGTCATGGTGATTATAGAGATGAGATGGGGATGATTCCCGTGATAATGATCATCATCATGATGGTGATGATAAAGATGAACCTGAAGATGATTCCAGTGATGATGATGATTGTGATGATTGCGATGATGACTGTCATGATGGTGATGATACAAATGATGATAATGACGATCATGATGGTGATAATGATAGAGATGATGATGGTCATGACATGGATGATGATGATAGTGATGTTGATGACGATGGTGATGATGAAAGTGGAGATGGGATGTTGATAATGATAATTATTATGGTGATGATAAAGTAAATGATGGTGATGAAGTTGATGATGGTGATGATGGTGATGACAAAATTAATGATGGTGGTGATGATGACAATGATGTTTGTGTGGTAGATGAGAATGATGATGGATGGACGCATAGGCGTACCGAGGGGGTGTTTTTGATGTTTTAGGTGTTCAAACACCCCTTTTTTATTTATTTTTTTTTGCTTGTGAAAGAATTTCGGAGTTAAAAGACACAACAAAAATGCTGATAACTCCCTTATTTTTAGTTTTTTTTTATTGCTTGTCAGAAAATTTTGGAGTTGAAAGACACCCCCTTTAAACAATCGTGGGTACGCCACTGGATGGATGGATGGAGTCTCGTTGGAGAAACTTTTTTCTTGCCTACATCTTTTTTTTCACAGATATTATTGGAATTAAATTGTCTGATTCTTTTGCCCGCACTTCATGTTTTGACAAAATAAATGTTGAATATCAGGAATGCATAATAATATATTACGTGCAGAAGCTAATGATTTGGATTTGAATGAGTTTCAAGTTGGCTTTCTCTTTGCCATACACTGCAAAAATTGGGTGTTAAATAGGAGTAACCTCGCTAGTCATAAGGACCGCTATTCATAAGGACCGCTATTCATAAGGACCACTTATTCAAAAGGACCGCTATTCATAAAGACCACTTATTCATAAGGACCGCTACCCATAACGCGTGACTACAGGAATAGCGGTTTTGTATGGATAGCGGTCCTAAATAGCGAGCGAACCATGAACAAATTACCTCGCTATTCATATGGACATCCATTCATAAGTCTACTATTCATAACTATAAGGACCGCTATTCATAACGCGTGTTAAATGAATAGCGGTTTTCTACGAATAGTGGTCCTTATGAATAGCGAGCAGACCCCGTTAAATCAACACCAATCGGTATTTATATCGGTCATATATGAATACCGATTGGTGTTAATTCAACACCCCAGATTTGCAGTGTAGGTTGTCATGGTGTTTCCAAAAAGCACTTCTCAAATTATATCTTGATCAAGGATATTCCTGGAACATTTTGATAGTCGGGTGGGGAGGTCTCGGAAAGAAATTCCCCCCATAATAAAATGCACTCTTTTGGCAAGTATCATACATTTGAAGAAATTCATACTGTAAGCATGCAAGCGTGTGTGTGTCTGTTTGTATTTCTTTTCTTCTTCTTCTTTTTTTTTTTTTTTGGGGGGGGGGGCGGGGGGAGATTGTCATCTATCTTGATGTCGTTTTTTTTCCTCCGTGGTGGTTGCAAAACTGTTCGGAAGCAACAAATGCAGGGTAAATCTAAGAAATTTGCAAAGATTTCCTGGAATAATTTGAAGGGCTATATCTGGCTTTCTATCCTTCCGGTTTGTGCTTTATTATCCACTGGTCTTTTAATAGCGCATGATGCGACCTACGGCCGACACAACCCTCGCATCGCTTCGTAAAAAAAACCTGAATTAAACATGGACCAATTTTTGATGGTAGTCCTTGTAAGTACTGGGGGTCATGAAGCGAATGATTATCTTTAATTCGCGCCCGATTTGAAACGGCACGTGCCCATACGCTGTCAATCATGGTTTTAGCCTGCTTTACCGGCAAGAGTGGACGTGTAAAGCTTGTCAAAAATCTTTTAAAAGCCCGAATGCGAGTGAATCCTGTTATCTCAATTTTCCATGGATTGAAAAAGGATTCGAGAGGATAGTGTAGATACGTACGACGGAAGGTATTCTTAATACGATTGAATGTAATGAACGAGTGAGAAATACATCTTGACGAAAGGATAAAGAGGAACAAAAGGGAACAAAAAGTTCAGGAAGAATACAATGATGAACATAAGAAACAACAACAACAAAAAGAAGCAAACTTTTCAAAGGAAAGCGCAGGAGAGAAGGAATGGAAAATAATGTTGCCAAAGTATGAGAGGGCAAAAAACGGAAATTCTAATAAAATGTTTGCAATAAAAGTGTGTATGCTGTTCACCATTGTATATATATGTGCATTGTAGTTTTTACTACATTCAATGAGGGGAGCTTTATCCCAAAATTCATGTATCTTTTAGTTACGCTAATACCCAGGCTTTGATTGTCGTTTCTGCTATTATGTTCCGTTCCGACATGATATCATTGCCAAAGTGTTATTATCATTCTTTAATCTAATGTTCCAGGAGCTTTATGTTGGCAGAAACATGGCCAGGGCTCGCATTGGTTTGGGTGCTATCTAACGGGGAGCAAAAAGCAAATAATAATAATAATAATAATAATAATAATAATAATAATAATAATAATAATAATAATAATAATAATAATAATAATAATAATAATAATAATAATAATAATAATAATAATAATAATAATAATAATAATAATAATAATAATAATAATAATAATAATAATAATAATAATGTGTTTTGAAGGATCTTTTGAAAGTGGCAAGACAGGTTATTTCTTCTCTGATGCAGAGTGGAATGTTGTTCCACGTTTTTGATGATGCCACTAAGAAAGCAAAACAAAACAAAACAATAAGAACAAAACAATAACATGTGAATATGATTATTTATGTTTTCTTACCTTGATTATTTGTGAAGATATTATTTTGAAAATGGAAGTAATTAAAAAAAAAACTTCTAATTTTATTTTTTTTAAACCCCAAAGACCAACAGATGGTACATTTTACCGCCATCTACCGACCAATCTAGTTTGTTTGTCTTAACCGTACAAGAACATTTTGGTACATTTTCATCCACAGCGGTATTCTCGTTTATGACCATCAAGATACTATAGCAATGTTAACATTTCTCTTTTTTTTTTGGAAAAATGAAATGGCATTAAATGTATGCTCTGACAACAACTGTTCCGCGGTCGATTCCTATAACACGAATTCTTAATCCCAACCGACAAATTTCCTCTCAACCAATCAGATGCAAGGATTTCAGTAACTTATAACAGTTATTGCAACTTGTCATTGATTACAAGTTTTATGAAACAGGGCCCTGGACCAAACACTATACTTGGCCCTGACCCATCTCTAAACTTACTTGAAACCCAATCGCGACCCTAATCCAAACCCTATAGGGTAACCACCAGTATTAGTTATACTCTTCCTTAGTGTCCCGGAATTATCATTACCCAATCATTGCCAGATACCCATTGAATACACCTGGGTCGAGAGCGACAAACGTGGGCAAAGCATCCTGTCCAAGGATTTTTAAAGCACAGGGTGAGGATCGAATCCATGACCTCTCGTATAAGCGTCAAGAGCCTTCACAATCATATATACCACAGTGCCCCACGAAGTTAGGCTAGGAGCAACTATCCCCGAAGGAAAATGACTGATCACTCCTTCTCCATTCTTCCTTGATACATATCCCACGGTCATGTGACCAGTATCTCGGACACACACAGCTGCTTCCAGTTATATCACACATGCTCAAGGCATTCGTAATTTTGACAAATGAGATCGCAGAATCGGCACAGCGGCGGTGGCGCCAAAAATTCGACTATTAAACATTCCGAATCAGTGGCAATGACAGGGACACGCGATGGGATTTGGTACTCTTCACCTTCTGCTTAGTTTTGCATTATCATTAACCCAAATTATTATGGATATATAGACATTATATACATTCATACATAATGTATATTCATGTAAAATGTGAGTGCGTATGTGATCTTTCTTTTGATATAATTATATTGAGGAGTTGTAGGCACCACGATTAACATTAATATAACGATTACAGGTGAAGTCACACAATAATGACAAACATAAGTATAGAGTGATAATAGTTTAGGAAAAAATAACAAAAGAAGAAGCATAGGTATTGATGCGCAATGAAGTTTGTTTTTACGAAGGTTCCTTGTTCTGGAGATATATATCTTTTCTCGAAATTTCAATTTTCAGAAATAACATGCCAAAGATTGTTTAATGCGAACGCCTTTTTCGTTATTCGAATGTTCGTTTTTCAAAGGTTTTTTATTCAGACAGTTCAATCCTCCCAAGATATCGTACAAGATGAACCTTTGGAATAACGAAACTTCGGAATAAAGAAACTTCGAAATAATCAACATTAAAATGCACCAAGCATCCCCGATGAAACCCACAGATAGAAATGTGTTATAGTATATACGTGCACATCAGCTTTATATACCCTAGTCTCACAATTGAGAACGATATCAAACCGACACCTGACCAAACAAGAATTCACATTACTCCGAAAGGAAAATAATCGGTAGGTTAGGAATCTCGTGAAGTCGGTTGGGCGGTGTGACTCAAGGTATAAGACAGCTACAGATAATAATTATGTTTGTTACTCTGAAGAGTTGTAATTGCGAAGGTTCGATTTTTCGAAGATTAATAGAACCTTCGGAAATATATAGAAACTTCGGGATAATGAACCGTCGAAACATACCGATCACTCCCGATGTAACTGCGGGAAAGGTTTCAGTCTAACAGTACGTTCACATCTGCTTTAGACAGCTGCAGAGATAATGTGTGGGCGAATCGTAGGTGTAAACACCACTGATCGTTCCCGATTGAGACATACCATTCCACATGCCTGTTCAGGTGAACTATCTATTTGAAGGTCAAGGATCAATCAAAGGTTAATTGATTCAAAATTCAGATTTCGGATTTAGATGCAGATTTAAATGAATGAATATAGAATGGTGTTTACGTGTAAATCTATAGACTGAGGAAGGAGGCGATATTTCCCGAAAGAAAGAGGCTTGTGATCGGGTCGCTAATTATACGATATACTTAACACATACCTTACATAATAAGACAGAATATACGAAAATATATGTTAAAGAAGGAAAATAAAAAAGGGGAAAACAAACATCTGTAATATGTGCTACGGGCTATATTTACAAAATGTTGATTCTTACAGTATTTTAAGTAAATGTAGGGAGTAAAGGGCATGATTTGACAGAGTTTGGGAGCAGTAAAATTAATACTTTGTTAGAAAAAAACTATTTAGTGTTTGGTGTTTAGGAATATGGATATACGATTTTGAAAGGGGGTAATAATAAGTAATTTTGTTTGTTTACAGGAACAGATAGGATACATATTCACAGAAGAAAATAAGTAATAATGTAGTCGATCCGTTCAAACTGCCACGATATTTGGCGCAAGTAATTTCTCAAAACTCAGTCCAAAATCAGGTACTGTCAATGCTTTTACTTCCACTGCACTCTCTCTCTCTCTCTCTCTCCCTCACTCACTCTTTCAAATATTTGTTTTTGTTGGTGAAATTAGTCGACTACAACAAATTATTGATGTCCACTAATCGAGCTCGGAAAGCTAGACAGGATATAATTAATAAACAGGTTCACTCTATGGAGTCAGCATCACTGTCGTTAATATGAACTAAGACTTGCAGCAATATTGAATATTTTACATTATTAAAAATTGTTCAATGTAGCCATCTACTTCCTATCTAGGGGGCACGTCAGATGAATGACGTATCGCCCTCAGCGAATGGATATAGCGTAACTTGTATTGCATAGAACATGGACGGCAAGACTGAGAGTAAGAGAGAGAGAGAGGGGGAGAGAGAGAGAGAGAGAGGAAGAGAGAGTGGAGACGTAGGAGAGAGAATGCAGGAGAGAAGAAGGGGAGAAAACAAGAGGAATAGAGAAAAGGATTTAAGAAAATCAATATAGACAGAAAGAACAAAAATAAAGCGTATAGATGCTAAATATAGGGGATAACAGACAATGACGAAATGCAAGAGTAGGTAAAAATTATGAACATTTCTTTAGATTCACTAAATTGGCCATCATGTCGGGCAGCCATTCAGATTTATATTAGCAACTTAATTGTTAAAAACTGTTGCCAGAATTCTATATCGCTTAAGTAGCTTGATTTTTTTTCCCTTGGAAATACAGGATATTAATCAACAAACTTGGTTGGCATCCTCACTCCTGAAAAGAAAAGGAGAAGAAAGAAAGTGAAGGGGAAAAAGAAGAAGATAATGATCAACTGCTGGTTTACTTAAATGCCCTGGAGTTCGATATATAGACATGTAGATTAATGGGTTTTTTTATTTTGAGCTGAGAGGAGAGAGAGAGAAAGAGAGAGAGAGAAAGTTTCTAAGAAGAAATTCTGTGTTGATAAGGCACAACGGCAAATACATTGTTTAATAATAATAATGGACATGATTATTGTCTTAATTATTGCTAATATGCTATTTATGTGAAGCAAGAATATGTGGAAGATAATAAACTCCTGCATGGGATGTCTTTACCTTCTATGATTATAATATAGATCATAATCATGATAATAAGCACTTGATTTGATTTGTTTCCACGTTCAGTTTATATGCAGTAATGTACAACAGTGAGAAACAAAATATAAGCATATAAATTAAATCACATAACACAAAGAGTAATACATAAATATAATAAACGCTCAGTGTAAACATAATTTCCAGTAATTATATAGTAAACGCACACGGTATATAAAAGCTTGGGGGGTCCTTATTAAAAGAGGGGCATGTCGAATCAGGTCTCCATTTAGCAAAGAAAAGGAGCCTGGAAAGTAGAATTGGTGAGATCAAGAAGAGAAGAAACAAAGAAAGCATGGATATCAGCACATTAAAAGCTATTCGTACTGCTGAACAAATAGGATCCTCTTTTAAAAACCCAACATTATATTTCCCCCGAAATCTACACGTTGATCGTTGTTTTCTGGGATGCATTGAATAAGGCACATGAATAAACAAGGAAATCGTTTTCGCCAATATACAAAAGTGCTAATCTACTTTTTAAATCCGGATAGTTTCACTAAATGTATGTGCCAAACTGGTAATCCAATCAAATTAATTTGCCCTTCACATAACAGGAATTCAAATTCAAAGAGCCTTTAGTGTTTAATTTGGAACCAATTAATCGACCCTGGGAAATATGACATTGATCTCTAATCAAACAGGGATTTCATAATGAATTATTGCTTGCAGCTGATTAATATGGGTTTTTATTAAACTAGCAAAATTGCACTATATTTTCAGTATAGTGGTATAAGCTTTCGAAAGGTCGAATCAGCTGTAAATTTACGCCATACTCAATTAAGATTACATTTACATTTTTATTTGATATTCTCGCCTCATTGATTAAATAAGGATGATAAAAATAATCATTTACGGAAGCTTTATTTGCAGTCGCAGTCTCATGTATGCTATACTATCGAATCGTGTCGCATTGGGGTTTTTTTTTGTAAATGAAAATATCGCATAGAATGCTAATTAATTTTATCCAAAGTACCACAATAAAAAATAGCGCTACTGCTTTATATAATTAATTATCATGAAGTTTCTGTTCTGTTCTTAACACTCATTTAAGTACATGTCTAATTAGAAAATATTTATTAAGAAGAGAATTAGAGGTAACTTGGAAAGTGAAGCTTGAATACCATATTTTGCAAAGGAGTCATGCAGCAGAATTTAAGGGAAATGAACTTTCTCGTATTTGCCTATATAAAGCTTCAGGCCATTGCCGAAACAACTGAACCTGTAATACTTTCGTCAACCCTGAGAATGTACTTTACTGTGAGCACTGACTGCATGCACACAGCGGATAACAAAATTAACAAATATATATACATTCGATTCGTCATTTACAGTTTTAAAATGAAAAGCAAGGTGAAAGAGAGGGATATTTGTTTTTGGATACTGGGAGCGCATAGTGCCTTCATCGGTTTGTGTAATTTCCTCCCGCCATCGGGTGAGGAGTTTCGGCGTTGAGTATGACGCACTTCGCGCACTTTGCCACTTCTTCGTAATGATCAGTGAAAGAAAATATCGTTATGTCTGCGAGCGAAAAAAAACGTTACGACATTGGTCGCGTTAATAATCTTTCAAAACATTTGACAGTATTGTCTCTGCATCTCGCTCTCTGTTTATAAAATATCCATCCTTTGCGAAAGGGATTTATCGAGCCCCTGAATCAACGAGTAGGCGACTGTTCAATATAAGTGAAGGCCGAAATTATCAAAGTCTGAGAGCTATCGGGGACATAATTGGTCTAGTGACGTGGTATTTACATTGCGAAGGGATTAAAGCTGAATATGAAAAATAGTATGTATGCATATTGATCACACATGGACTGTTTGTTACCTTTAGAATATTCACGAGCATTTCCAGTTTTATTTACTGCGAGTTCAGTTATATCGACAAGATACTACAAATTGTCTTTTTTTTTTAATTTGACATTCTAAAGCATTAATGAACTTAACACTGCATTACGTAAAAAATTATAACATTTACTATTTCTTTTGCACTTCGCACCTGGCACTTTTGTTAGCAGGGGGTACCTGGGGGACACCTTCGGGCATCAGAAATTTATGGGGTGGCATGTGCCCATAGGCGTCCCCTATATATGCTACACTGTTGCTGATTATGATAAACAAAATTGAAAACCTTACAAAGAAAAAAAAGTGCTTCCTCACTACAATAGCTTTTCTTTCATAGATTTCCTAAAGAGAATTTTAATACACTTTATGTCCAGCTATTAAAACACAACAAAGTCAAACTTTGCGAAACTATAGAAGGGGATCCGTTTTAATCATCCTTCCTTTCCCAGTAAACCTTAATGGTAGAAGATAGTTATCACTCACGCTGAGACCGCATCTCTATATTTGCGCCGTTTGTTCTGTTATCCATCCTTCCATGTAATACCAAAAGCGTACCAAGGGAATGTCTCCGTTGATTTTGTTTGCCCCACAAATCTTGCGGAGGGAGTATCCATCCGATGCAATAAGATGGATGAATGCATAATATTGAAAGAATCTTTCCTCGTATCTTTTTGTGAGTTTTAGTACTTGATTACACTGTTTGATTTTTAGTGGCATAGTTGGGTGGGCTGTGCATGGGACAATCGCCCCATATGCCCCTACGAAACAGATTTCAAATAGCACAATTACTTATAATTTGATTCTGTCTGAACATGAAACTAAACTTACACAGGGTGAGCTATTATAGAAAGTCAGGTTTTAATCTTTCAAACCCCTTTTTCCACTCTGTCGCTACAGGCTCACAGGCATAATGATAGTAATTATACTAACATTTAAAGCCACATCTTTAAAATCATCTTACGACCCAGTGAAAAAAAAATCGCTGCTGCACTGTTACAAAATTTTAAGGTGATCTTACCTGAAACAATGAGCCTGATAAAAGCAACCCTTCATGATCTAAATACATCCCCTTTTGGTTAAATGGTACCAATCACCAACAAATATTTTGCTCCTATGTTGTGGGTTTCATGTCACTATACCTAACTCAGTATGAGCTTCAAATGTTAAATCAATAAAGAATTATTACAAGTTTAATCACACTCTAAATAAACATTACGGTAACTTGTGACTAGACTAGTCGAAGCACCGTTAAGCGTTAATTCTCTCAAGTAAGGGCCAACTCGGAACCGAAATCGGAGTTGGGTTCCGCGTGAAGGGGTTTTATGTTTTCTATTCCTATATCTTCTTCATACTAAGTACTCATTAACCGTCAACCCATAGAAGGTCAGGTAAATTGTTTTGATGTTAGTTTTATACACTCAGGCTGTAATCAAATGATTTTTTTCAAGTGATTGGTACACTTTAAATAAATGGACATAAATTAGATATCCAAAAGTACTATCATATAAACTTTTCAATAATACAACAGACTGGTTATTCCCTATTTGAATTCTTTTCCCGCACTCTATTATCTTTCTTTTGCCTCTTTCCTCCCCCTCTCTTTCTCTCTTTCTTTCTCTCTCTTTCTTTATCTGTCTTCTCTTTACGGGTCTATATTTTTCTCACTCTTTCTATTTAAGTTTTTACTCTATGGTCTGTATAATATGGCTCTAACTTTTTGTGTTTACATCTCAAGCGCTCCCTCCTCCCCTCATCTCCCATTCTCTCTTTTCCCCTCTCCCCCTCCTTCTTTCCCTTCCTCTCACCCTTCTTACTCGCACGCTTTTTCCAAGGAAATCACTTTGATACACATGTCTTGGCCTGGACCTTTATCGCACATGAATCAAGCTTAGATTGACATGTTTATTTTTCGTCTACAGAGGTGAAAAAACAGAGAGCCGACATCGCGTGTCACATTGCTACTTCACAAGCATCGAAAGATTTGTTTACTTATCAACGAATTACTACAGTTCATTCAAATCCTTTGTACCCGGACTCTCTTTTTTTTCTTTCATGTAAATCATTTCATATCATTTATGTCAAATACGTTCCAACCAGAATTTTGGCGTTTTGAGAGAATATATTGCTCAGTTATGTTATTTTCATCCTGTAGATTTGCTTGTCTTTTCTAAGTTTGCCACACGTTTTAAAATGGCATTAAACTGGCAAAATTTGAAGAGCGCCACCTTACAGTAACTGCTAAATTGAGATTATAATTTGAAAATTGATTGCATTTTATTTTTTAATTTTCACTAACAGCTGTTTGGAAAAAAGGCACATTTTATATTTCAAACTATTATATTTGACGTTGCTTGCCTACAGATACATTCTAAGCTTCTACAAACTAGAATGGGGCATGATGGGAAATTTAGAGGCACACACTTTCCAAATCCTGTTGAAAGATGGCGCCATTATGAGCTTCAATTTATTGTCATATGATTTTTTTTAAATAGTTCACTTGCACAAGGATTTGTGGGGTTTTATAATAAAAATGACTGGTGTTGTCTATCATTAATTTTGAACGTAATCTTGCATTAATTATTCTATGTGACACCAGATTTCCACGCACTCGCGCACCCTAACCTACCCACACACACACACCCACACATACTCCCCCATACCCCACCCACACACTCTCACCATCTCTCTCTTTCTCACTTTCACACCCACCCCCACCCCCCCCCCACACACACACACCCCCACACACACCCTCACACACCACCCCCCCCCCACACACACACCCACACGCACGCACGCATCCAATGTACCTAAACCCCCACACAATATAAGTTATGATCCTTAAGAAACAAAATACCGAAATATTGAGACAAAACCCTTCAGAATATAATCGTATTATTTTATCATCAGATTTTCAATGTCGTAAAACTTGACCTTACACGACAACACCAACACCATAATTGTCACCTGATTTATGGGGATGTATAGTTTACAACAAATCTGGAATCATAAAATGGTACATACTCTATTTCTTAGATTGTCTGGAAAAATGTTTTTCTTTTCGCTGTGCGACTAGCGTTGAAGCCAATATTATGTACAATACACGTTTCAAGAAGAAACATTATATTAGTTTCAACTTTCCACATTAATTTCATTAAAACATATCTTCAGAATGATCTGAAAGGCTAGAATCAACAAACAAACAAACAAAACAAGCACTAAATGGGATTTAGAATTGGAAGCGGGACTCATCGTCCCTTCCCTGAACTTTATTTCCTTTGAAAAGAGTGGATGGTGTAAAAAAACTACTTTCGAAAAATAAACTCAAGACAATTTCAATAGCTCTGTCTATCACCTTTAGAAATGTGCGAACATTACATAATCCGAACCTGATTTCTATGGGCAGTACAATAGGCCTTTGAAATTGCCCTTGAGTTTATTTTTCGAAAGTAGTTTTTATCGTGTTACCATGAAGATTGATCTTAGTATGGAGAACATACAAGGTGAAGACCGTAGTCTTTCATTGAATGTATGCCCGAAGTGATGCAAGCCGACTCGCTAAGGTCTTTGACTCTGAGGTTAACTTTGTTTTCCTGACAATTAAACATTCCATATCACTCAATCCCGTGCTGTAACACGCTGCTCCTCTAATATTTCTTCCTTTTCTTCAAAAGTGTAAGAAGAGAGTGAAGTCTCCGAGTGCTGCCCTAATTTCATCTTACCACGGAGAAGAGGAGAAAACCGCAACAGTTTTCGCTTCCAACTCGATCCGGAGTACCTAATATCTCTCTCTTTTCCATTATCATACCCGTCACAAGTTTTAACTGGTTTTGTTCGCGCAGTCGGAGCTTATTGTGTAAATGGACGGAAGGTCTACCGGCAGGCGGGCAGGCACTCAACGGGACAGCTCAGGGGCTCATTAGAGGTGGCGTTCGGTATTCATCGCCTTTCGCTAACGCTTGTGATGGTACAAGCATCTTGGTATGCGTACCAATCCTTGATAAGTTATTATCTGCGCTAGAGCCTATCACTGTGGACTGAGGTATCCCGCCACGTTCATACAATACTGTAATGACATGACTTGTACTGTCTACTATGCGGTTGTGAAATAGTCAATTGTACTTTCTTTCTGTTGCACTTTCAGACTGTGATAGAAAATTAGAACAAAGTTGTTATCCGTATCTTCGTACATGTCGTACGACACTTTGGAATAAGACTCTACAACAGCAGCAAAAGAATAAGGTAAGTTTTCATTAATATTTTTCCTTTTTTTATGTGTGTCTCTTTAGATACCTTTTATGTTATAGGAGCGGATATGAGCCCGAATGTGAGTGCAACGTTTAGTTGTAAGAATTATGTCAGCAGTGTGTGAAAGTATTGTAATTCGTATGCGAATTAGAAAGACAGTGCAGATAAATTACTGTCATCGCCTGTCATGCCTGTTGACATTATACCTCTTTTGTTCGCACTTAAAAAAAGCAGAGACTATCTGTATTATTTTATCCTATACGAAAAAAATGAAAGAAAACGGAACTGAATAGAGTTAGATGTAGAAAAGGATTGTTCAGATACAAATATCGAATTACAATTACACATTCCACACCAAAAATGGAGAGGATGAATGTTAAAATGTCATTTCTCTTCCCTTATTAATTGTGTGTATGTATGTCAGTGTGTGTGTATGTCAGTGTGTGTGTGTGGGGGGGGGGGGGGCGTCGGTACCACACCATTGTATCCTATTACACAGTCGATGTGAGACATGTTGGTTTAAACAGAATGATTATAATAATGTATTTGCAGTTAATTTCATTGTCTTTTGGAGAAGAATTTAAACTTGTATGCTTGTATGGAGTAGTTCTGCAGTTGATTCTATTTAGAAATGCATTAAGTTTGAAAAAAATACCCCCAAATGTATATTGGAGATTTTGGCGGCACATTTTCGAAATTATACACTGCCTGCATGCATGTGGCGTACCGTGGGTCCACACATTTAGGGAGCACCGGTATGGTGTGTGTGTGTGGGGGGGGGGGGGGCACCAGGCTTAATCGATGTCTGTAATGCGAATGACCAGAGGAGAGGGTGTGGGATGGGTTGTAGCGTCTTCTTTTCCTGTTCCCTTATCCCTCTCCCTTCCCCCTCTCTCTCTTTTTAATTTTATGGGGTTTTTTCGTCACTTGATTGGGGGAATGTGCCCCCGTGCTCCCCGCATAGCAACGCCACTGTCCACCAGCACTTACAACTTTGAAAAGACGAGCTAATGATCGAACATAAGAGGTAAATGATGAAGATAGAATGAACGAATGATTGATGGAGGAGGAGGAGAAGGATGAAGATTCCTGGACGGGTCAGGGTGATAATGACCTACTGACCTCATGTTTGCCCCATGTGACCTCTATAGAACGTTCTAGGTGACCGCTAAAGATTACCTCGTCTTAACGATGATGACAGGAATACCTTCGGGTTTGATTGCTTAAAGGATGATGGACGGACAACAGTAAGGGGGTAATGAAAATCTCAAAAAAAGGGAAAAAAAAAGAGTTGGAGAGAGAGAGAGAGAGAAAGAAAGAGGGGGGGGGGCGGGAAGAGCGTGTGTATAAGAGAGAGAGAGAGAGAGTTTTGACATCCTGTTCGTGTGGCGATGTCTGTTCTTATTACACAAACACCAAGGGCGTATCCGGCATTTTCTGAAGGGGGTTGGAGGGTGTTTGAAAACTGCGAAACTCCACGTGATCTGGAAAGAGTGACACATAGCGCTAATGTATTTATTTAATCAATTTTTTAAGCGGCCGGGGGGAGGAAGGGTTCCAGTATATACCGGGGGATTCTGTTTCCTATGTAGATCCGCCTATGACCTGTGTGGATGTGTTCTATATGCCATTCTTAGACAAGTCATGTATCCTACTCCAAAATGATGTTTATAGCTACACACGAGTTTAGACAAACTTAATATCCTTTGAAAAACTCTAGCACGTGATATAAAGTTTAATAGAGGTATTTGACCATTAGTTGCGACAACAGCAGTACATTTACATAATATGCTTGTATAATATATATTCGTTCAGTCTCGTGTCGTATTCCATGAAACCCGACTCTATTGCATCTTAATTTGTCACAAATTATGTATAGGCCCTATATCGTTGAAGTTCATGTTACGGCTGATGAGATTTTTCTCTGCACAGCATTTTGTCAGCAAGTTACGAGTCTAGAGCGATACCACCACTGATCATGCAGTCACCTTACTGACCTCTCATGCAGTCTCAGTCATCTTCAATTAAGAGCGTGTGATGATGAAAGCTGGAACATAGTTGTGAATACAGAGAAGTAAGAAAGATGAAAGAGGAAGAGAAGAAGAAAAGAGAAGCGAATGATAAAGAGAGGAGGGAATGAGAGGAGATAATGAGGAAAGAAGGGAGAAGGAGAAGAGAGGAAGAAAGGAGAGAATGAGACGAAAGTAATACTAGTATAAGGGAAAAGGAGGAGAGATGGTCAGGGGAATACACTGTGTATTATGTGTATAGGTACTTTAATTGTTAACTGTCTTTTTCTAGCAAATTCCATATTTTTACACATTTTCTTATGCACAAAACCTAAAAATGTAGTCGCATGATAAAGATATATTGGTTTCTAGACAAATCAAATAAAGTTTTGTTACAAAAATATAGGATTTTCTTTAATGACGTTGCTTCATCTTTTCTTCTCGAAAGTGCATTTTTACAACTTATCAGTTCCTGATCGTCATTGCACCTTACAATGATGTCGTACATGACGTCATCTTGATAAGAATGATAGAGAACCTTCACGTACACACTCTTGACCCTCTTCATCTCGTTTGGCTTGGGCAAGAAAAGGGTATTTTTGTTTTCGCCCTGATGTTGTGGACAGGGCGGGAGGAGAAGAGAGGAGGAAGGGGGGGGGGGGCAGAAAACATAAAGAGAGCGAAAGTGAGACATGCAGGGAGTAAAAACTATTAGCATAATTAGTGAAATACCGATAATGAACACTGACATTCCGATGCATACACGGATTAAAATTGACGAAGACTTGAAAGAGAGAGAAAGTTATGTATGGAGGAAAGGAGAGTGGGGAGTAATGAAAGAGAGAGGGGTGGGAGATAGAAAGGTTAGAAAGGAGAGAGAGAGGGGAGAGAGAGCGAGAGAGAGAGAGCGAGAGAGAGAGACAGACAGACATACATAGGGGTGGAGGAGACAGTGAGAGAGAGAGAGAGATAGGGAAGGAGAGTGGAAGGTAGCCGAAGAGAGAGGGAAAGAGTGGAAAATGCCGTCTTAGTGTATACACCTCATTTGAATATTTAAATGTTCAAAATGTGTTAAATGTCGTTGAAAACATCAATTTATATTCGGTTCACTTCAATCATTATGGATGAAAACATAATTTTATAGCACGTACGGAGCCCTTGAATTTCTTGGAAAACAAGTCACTTTTAGGTTACAACTAAGGTCAAACTTGTCAATGAACGACTTAAAGAGTGATAGTGAATTACTCACGTACAATCGATCGATAGATCATGGGGTTTCGAAAAGGAGAGGTAGGAAGTGGCGGGAACCCAACACACCATAAATCCAGAAATCACAGGAAGCGTCACAGGCAACAATACCACCGATAGCTTCCTGTTACAGTAACAGGACCGTCTGCATGTCCCCAAGATACAAGGTGAATTTGTGCGATCACAAACAACTTACAGCGATACCACCGCCGGTCATCATCAACAAACAACGATATCAATTAGCATCCAGGACATCTTTGAGAATTTTAAACGTCTTAACCTTTCAGAACAGGAATTATTTAAGGGCTAAATTGATCACATTTTGTTCTCCAAATTGGCAACAAAAATAATCATGTTTCTTGTAGTGTTACCTGGTTTTAATAAGGTGTAATGTCTTTGAAAACAACATACATGGTTACAAATTTTGTCGAAAAGTTGAAAATGCCAATTTTTATAAAAACAATGATTTTGAATCTCTCAATGTGTTGCCAATTTAAGGATTTTAAAGCTTATTCTTGTTTTAAAAACTGCTATCAAACGCAGTATGGTCATGCAACAAAAAAATGGACATTAATATTGTGCAGAAATGTTTGCTCTTTCTACTCGTACATTTTTTAGAGCTCTGAATCAAAAGTTATTGAGCCAAACCACAAAATGTGGCAAAATGTGGTCAATCGTCTCGAAAGGGTATATGTAGGCCTATCTAATGTTAGTGAATATACTCCAACAGGGTAGACTGAGTTGCATAAATGTAATTCTTCTTCCAAAGTTCACTCTAAATTTTAATTTTAATTTTTGTTCCTCATAGTGATTATTAAATATCTTTTTATTAATATTATTAACTAAATGAGCATTTTGATATTGCCTTACGTATCATTGAATCTGGGAGCGTCACGGGCGTCGAAAGAAAACTATAACAACATTTTGAACTGACGTCAGGTTTGTTGTGAGCAGTTTAAAAAGTGACCTGGGAAATTCTAAATTTGCCGACATGGTTTACAAAGCCATTCTAACAATCAAGTATAAACACAACCACACAGACATGTACAAAAACACCCCGTATTCCGAGGCGATGCACAATATTTAAACCATATCTTTCTAATATTTCTGTTTGACCATTTGAAGATATTTTTTGTTTGTAGATTTTTCCAACCAACTGGGTATAATCATGTCTACGCTCAGTAATGCTGACATTGTTGTCCGCCACATGACCACAACAATGGACAAAAAAACCCACACTAACGTCTGCTGACCGACAGACGTCAGAGTGGTCACTTTGCGTGGTTCAGTTAGATTTTTTGTCTATAAAACAATAGAATAAATATATGTGATTGAATGGGGTCACAACGCTAATTCCCCCCCCCCAAAAAAAAAACCCTTTTAAAAAACATACCCAACATCTAAAAGTTTATATTTTCTCTAGCGATAAGCACGCAACAAGCAGAACACCTGGGAGTGTCACGTAATGTGCTGCATTGCATCATTAAAACAGCGAGAGGGCCACTTGAACATTTCCTGACATTTCCAATGCATATTTTAGAGAATTCTTATAGGATATATAACTACCCCGGGACTATTACTACTGACTCCGGTCAATCCCCATCTAGGACAACTACCGAAGGTCTATCGTCCCGGACAGGTAACCCCTATTACAATTACCCTGGAATCTACGCCATAAATTCATTATTCCCTAGTTAGTTCTCTGAGGGGAGCTTGTTTATTGCTGTTGTCCGAAACTCGGCCAAGATATAGTTTGTCCGGGGAATTGTCCTAAGAGGTAGTTGTCCTGATAAGTTCCAGGATGTGAAAACGATGTCAGGTTGCAGGTAAATAAATATATAATGTCCAGGAAAAAGAAAAGAACGAGGACGAGATATCTTTCATCTTAGAGTTGATCTGATTTAATTTTATTTGCTTAAAATATCACTTGAAGCATAAAAAGTAGTTTATAACGTAAAGAAATTTAACTGCGAAAAATTTATCGCAATCGATCTTACGAAGAATTGTATTTATTAATTTTTTTGTTATGATTGTGAAACTTTACTTGCACAAAACAAGGTTATCGATTGCTCTCAAGGTGTGTGTGACAGTCTCTGACTGAATAGGGTTACGGGCGATTGCCTCCCAATTATTGTTCATACACGCAAGAAAAAAAGATTTCTTTGTTGCTTGTCAGAGATTCTGGATACATTATGGAGCCTGATTCCGAAAATATGAGGTTTAAAAAATTGCTTTCCAAAGATTTTAGACACACACAACGCTTCAGAAAAATGTGAAAGCGTATTTTTTTTTGCTTGGCAGAGATTTTCTTTTTTAGACCTGTACCCCTAACTTTAAAAAAATAAGCCACCTCACCCGCCCCAGTTCAAACGTAGGCTTTCTGTCATGGCTACATCTAGTCTAAATTCTCTGCCCTGGTTCACTACGTTGAATTCATGGGCACCGTTTCATAAAACTGTTATCAATAACAACTGCCTCATTTCTATGACAAATTCGCTCTCAGCCAATCAGATTCAAGGATTTCAGTAGCTTATAACAATTATTGTAACATGTTATTGATAAAAAGTTTTATGAAACGGGGGCCCAGCTGAAGTGTGTCAAGACACCACTTTTACTATTAAGAGAGACCAGAGCAGAAAGAGAGAGAAGGGGGCATTTTTTTTTTAAGATAGTGTCAGCTGTTTGCAACCCATAGAAAGGACAATTAAACAAAATCAGTCCAAATTGTCATATGATCCAAGATTAGCCTCAGAGTAACCACTGGCCAAAATATTTCTCTTAGAAAATGAAGCGTGAAGAAAATAGTATAGGCATTTTTAGGTTATCGGTATCGTGTTTACATTGTGAAAGAAACTGTATAAAAATTATTCTAAAACGGCTAGTCCATGTTAAGAATAATTGTGTTCTGAAGTTTTGGAAACTTGAAAATGACCAGGAATTGACTTAGTCTTGCTGAAAATCACATGAATTGAAAAGCACTGCACACAGAAATGGGTATATGGGACACACACGTAATCATGTGGCCCAAAAATGTAGACTAAAATTATATATTTTCAAAGTCATATTTAGGATATGGGAGCAATCCTTTTAAAGTGGCACTGCTACTTTGCTACTCTTACACACAGCAACAAAAATAAAGGGAAAGCTCACATAATACTGTTTTCACCTTTGCCATCTTCTCTTTAAGTGAAGTATTATAACTTTGGAGTGAAATCTGAGCATGGTCATTCCTTTGATGGGGCTTAAACACGACCCTTTGTACACCAATAGGGAATAGTTTTATCCACCTAATACGGGGTTGTCTTGCGTAAATAGGTTGCCGCAGATAAAAGAATCGATTGGAAAGCTCTGTGGTCAACTGATCGTCAAAACTCGTTAGATTTCGGAGAAAATTAATAGATTTTGGTCTATTTTTTGGTAAAGTGAAAATGACCTCTTTGCTCCTCTCTACTCCACATGTGTCTTGAAAGAATTAATTGCAAACTTTCATCATGGCCTGATTATCAAGTTCTGGATACAAGAATAGAAAATTTCGGAGAAAAACAGATATTTTTTTTTTTTTTTCCCCCACAGCAATTCGGCTTGTTGCATCTCTTCAAAAGTGTGTTAAAGGTACTCTCAAATGGTAGAAAGTTGTATGTATTTTTCTTTTTCAAATTTGAAAGTTTTCAGCACAGTGAAAATATTGTTGCGAATCAGAAAATAATATTTTGTTACATATTTGGCAAAAGCATGAAGATTATATCGTAAAAACTGCAGCAAGCAGTTTAATTTATAAAGTTTACGTTATGTCCTATTGCATCTTCGCGTTCTCTTTTTTATTTTTTTTTTAATTCTTCATAAAGACTGTCATTTCTGTAGTCCATCCTGACGAGGAAGCTTGGGTACGTACTCCAGTGACCCCTGAGGCTGCGCCACTGCACCGTCTTTATAAAAAGGTGCGTCAATGTCAAAGCAAATATCAGAATGAAAGATTTTTTCAGACTGGGATAGTGTTAAGAGGAAGTCGGGAACCTCTGGCGGGGATGGGGGGGGGGGGGGGTGGAGAGTGGATAAGATACTCACTCAACATCTGGTTGACGTCTTAATGAGATCCAAGGGTTTTGATGAGACGGAGACAGAGATTAAGAATGTCAAAATGACAGCCATCGTAATGATTCAGATGATGCACGCTTACACGACAGCTTTATCACTTCCCAAGGCCGCCAGCACGAGGCTTCCATGTGCAACATTCATAATTTTTTTCACCCCCATCAGAAGAGCCCGAGCTTTACCCTCGAAAAAAGAGATGAATTTGTTGAAAATTACAGCATGAGGATGTCTTGGCCTACATCTGGGAGGAAGTTGTGACATTTGTCTCCTTTCCGTGTTATTAATGACTCCTTTGTGTGGAACCCCGTACCACCACCCTCTCGTCGTAATCAATCAATGCTCCACATGACTCCATTACGAAACGATCTCCAGTTATAAATTTCAGCCTTTTCATTCTCATTTATATAATAGTTTCTTGTTCTCTTTTCAATGTATGCAGATGTTTATTAACAATATGGACAACTGAAAAAATGATATTTTTAACAGAATGTTACGTAAGACTATTTCTATATCAAGATGGTTACATTTAAGTTATGGAAAACAACATCCCGTGTCCATGATCTTGTCGTAAGTGGGCCATTCATTGTTTTGTTCTCAAATCATTCAGTTTTTTTGTGTGTGGAAGTATCTACAACTGTGTCAAGTTGTATCGATATCCATTTACATGTTTTTGAATATATATGACGTATCTATAATACTTGTTAGAAGGATTATTATGTGGACAACATTTTGAAAGAACAAAATAAGAAATCTACGCAAGGCATGTCTCGACCACAATCAAACGAATTCATAAAATATCTGAAAAAGATGTTCCGGAAACGTGAGCTCTCGGAGTTATCAATAATGACGATAGATTTTTCATGAATTTTAATGTAAGCTACTAGTGTCTTACTCACAAAGTAATTTTATACTACATTATTGTCAATCTTTAGTGCTTATTTCCTCGAAGTTTATTAGCAAAGAGTCAGCTCTTTCTTAGTATCTATTTTTCCAAAAGATTGTGATATAAAATGGAGAATAGCAGCTGAATAACCAGTAAAGAAAGATGATAAAGTTGAGCCGACAGTCCTGAACAATACATTTGTGTTATGCTTCAGGTGTTGTGATTTCTAGTAAGCAGATGCGGTGTTCGGGGGTGGGAGATGGGGCACAGTGCCCCGACTTTTCAAGTACCCCAAAAGTTCCCTTTTAATTCTGAAAAATGCTCCTTTCTCTCTGATAAGTGCCCCTTTACCGTTCTAATAAGTGCCATTTCCCTTCTGATAAGTGCCCTTTTTTCTCCTTCTGATATAAGTGCCCTTTTTTCAATTCTGATAATTGCATTCTTATCTCTCTCACAAGTGCCCTTTTCTCCTCTTGATAAGTGCAATTTTACTTCGGATAGGTGCCCCTTTTATTTCTAATTAGTTCCCTTTTCCCCTTCTGATAAATGTCCCTTTATAAATCTAATAATTGCCCCTCTTTCTCTCTAATATGTGCCCTTCTCTCCTTTGATAAGTGCATTTTCACTTCTGATAGGTGCCCCTTTTCCCCTTCTGATAAGTGCCCCTTATATGAGAATAGGAATAGGGAACATATTAGTAATATGTTCCCTATTCCTATTCTCCTATCGTTCTCGTTTCTGATCATAAGCCCCGAGAAGTGATCTATAACAATCCCATCCTCGTCGCCAATGTAATGACTATGATTCAGGCTCGAGAAAGATAAACTAGGGACCAGAGATTACTGTACAAGTGAGCAAGTGCCCATTTATTCAAATAGCCCCCATATATATACTTTGTGTGGAATGTGGTTGTCCTTGCACAGCAGGACTGACCATGATACCCCAGACTTTGTTTATAAACAAAGTCTAGACATGAATGACTCTGGACATTACACTTTCCACCTCTGATAAGCGCCTGTTCCTATTGTAATAAGTGCCCCCTTTTACCTATATTTCTCACTGTTTCTTACAAAAAGAGCCAAATCTAGTTTCAAAGAATCAGTGCGGCTGTATAGTAACAGGTATATTACTATGACAACTGCAATGTAAGGCAGCGGAGCGGGAAGTAAGAAGGGCATAGTGCCCATCCCCCCACCACCACCAGCAAAGGATTTCTCATTCCGCTCGCTCGAATGTGCCCATAATTTACACCAAGTAAGGGAAATATTTTCTGAAAATTTCTCCCAAACTCGCTCTTATAGTAGGCCATTATAAATGAAATCAAGCAGATCGCATAAAGTATCCATGTAATCCTAAAGAAAAACGACAGGGTTAATGTACAAATTAAAAGATCATTCCACATTTCCCCCATATGTATTTGCTGTTGTCATTTTCATTATATCACAACCCAAGGGCTTCAGCATTAGAAGAAAAAAAAGTCTGCAAATTGTTGTTCGCTCTCTCGCACTCAATTTCTATTGATATTGATTAAGTCATGAACGGCTTACAATAAATGTCATTTCCAAGAACACTGAATACTCATGTAAGCAGTCATGTACGCTCCCGTATCCCATTTCATTGAACATTAAAGCATGCTTGTGATACCTAAGAAAGCTTGCGATATCTCATAATGTCACTTTGTAGGCACATGACAGATTCAGTCGCACTGGCTTTTTAGCATCCTACCAGGTCCCTATGTCTCTCATGGGTATTACGAAGTGTCTAATGTCTTGCAAAAATGTCATGTATTCCAGTCAAGAGTGTTCCCCAATTCCAGACGTGTGTTGCCCAAGTCCAGACGTGTGTTCACAAGGTTCAGAAGTGTTTCAAGGTTCACAAGTATGTTCCCCAATTTGAGAAGTATGTTCACCCAGTTCAGAAGTGTGTTCCCCAAGTCCAGAGTGTGTTCCCCAAGTTCAAAAGTGTGTTGCCCAAGTCCAAAAGTATGTTGCCCAAGTCCAAAAGTGTGTTGCCCAAGTCCGGAAGTGTGTTCCCCAAGTCCAGACGTGTGTTCCCCAAGTCCGGAAGTGTGTTCCCAATGTTCAGAAGTGTGTTTCAAGGTTGAGAAGTGTGTTCCCCAATTTGAGAAGTATGTTCACCCAGTTCAGAAGTGTGTTCCCCAAGTCCAGAGTGTGTTCCCCAAGTTCAAAAGTGTGTTGCCCAAGTCCAAAAGTGTGTTGCCCAAGTCCAGACGTGTGTTCCCAAGGTTCAGAAGTGTGTTCCAAGGTTCAGAAGTGTGTTCCCCAATTTGAGAAGTATGTTCCCCCAGTTCGGAGGTAGTGTGTTCCCCAAGTTCAAAAGTGTGTTCCCCCGAGTCCAGAACTGAGCTACACAGGCAGTCGTTCTTCCTGAGGATCGTGAGGACGTGGAACTCTCTATCACTAGATGTATATGGCTCAATCAGGTGCATGCATTTCGTAAAAGACTGACGAGACACCTTGTATAACCATGCAAGATTTTGCTGTTCCCTTGGAACTGTACCCTATAAGTGGATTGATATCCTATCAAAGCTTTCATTGGATATCGTCTTGTTACTTTCACTTTTTTCTAGACACCCTGTATTAGGATGCAAGGGTTCGTAGGTCCCTTGGAAGTGAACCCTCGGAGTGGATTGATGTCCGATCAGGACATATCATCGGATATCGTTTTGTTATTCTCCTTTTTTACTAGACACCTTTTATTAGGATGCAAGAGTTCGTGCATAGGTCACTTCGAAGTGAACCCTCGGAGTGGATTGATGTCCGATCATAGCACATCATAGGATATCGTCTTTTTTTTACTAGACACCTTGTATTATGATGCAAGAGTTCGTGCATGTGTCACTTTGAAGTGAACCCTCGGAGTGGATTGATGTCCGATCATAGCACATCATCGGATATCGTCTTGTTAATCTCTTTTGATGAAAGTCTGTCTCGGGTCACATCAACCTCTTTAGAAAATATTTCCTTCCGTTCCTCCTCCGTTGCCTCCTCATCCCCCTCTTCACGCTTCTTCTCTTCCTCTAAGCTCCCTCTAAGGCTCCTACTCATCATCCACTTCTCCTTCGAACCCCGTACCTTGTGATCCACAGTCCGGTGACTTATCCACTAGACCGCGACACCAGTCCTTTTACAACATTATGATCTACATTTGGACTAGATTTATCATGATTTTTTTTTAAACATAAAATTGTTTTGTTGAATTTCGGAAGCAAAGGATTAAATGCAGGCTTCTCTCTGTTTTCTAATTTTTTCTTCTTTTTACAGAAAAAGAAGAGCCCTGCATAAAATGTAACACAGTTATGTTCATTCAGTTTTCCTACTCGTTCTTCGTACTGCATTACTATAGTCACTTATCTGCTTCTGTTTCTGATTTTAAGAAGAAAAAAAATGAAAGAGAAGAAGAAGAAGGAGAAGAAAAAAAAAGAAGGGTAGAGATAAAAGAAAATGGAGAAAAGGACAAAAAAGGGGGAGGAAAAGGAGAACGAAAAGGATAAGGAGACGGGAAAGGAGAGAAGAATCATGAGAAAATGATAAAGGAAAAAAGAAGAAGGGGAAGGAGAAGAAGAAGAATTTCAAGCAGAACATGAAGAAGGACAAGAGGGAGAAACATGAGAAGAATAGGGAAGGGAAACAGAAGAGGCAGAAATGGAAGAACAAGGAGGAGGAGGAGAAGAAGGAGGAGTATGAGAGGAAAAGGAAACAAAGGAGAAAATGGTGAAGAAGAAGAAGAAGAAGAAGGAGGAGGAGGAGGAGACGAAGAGGTCATTTGAACGTTGAATGAATGGATACTGCTGCTCATCAATTAATCGGATCTGGTTGCTTGGGCCTCTTTGTCAACATCATCCAATAGGTCTCTAATCCAAGCAACACTACCATCATACCGACAGACAAAGACTTATGCCCTGGATATTCACTGCTTTCTCTCCCCCTCCCACTCCGTCTCTCTTTCTCTCTCTTTCTTCCTCTTCATCCCCAACACTGAATTGAGCCGTGAATTTTTATAGCACCACCAGTAGTCTCTCTCTCTCTATCTGTCTGCATCCCTAAAACACAGAAGGAAAGTTTAATTTTCCACCTTGTCATGCCCGTCTTTCCCCAATAGCTTCACCATCTTTCTGTCTCTGTTTCTCTATCTGTCTCTTTCTCTCTCTCTCCATCCCACACATGCTGAGAAGGAAAGTTTAACTTTAAACCCGGAATTTCCCAATAGCACCACCGATGGAATGCATCTATAACACCGTTTGACCAAAAGGTGCGCCATTTAACCTCAACCTTGAATCTTTAAAAGATGTGGAATGACAATGCACGGGCCCTGTCGGTTCCCATATTTCACGCCAAAAGGTGCAGTTTTTGCCATTTTTGTGTAGGGATTTATCTTGTATATCTCCCTCTCTCCATCTCCCCTCTGTCTGTCTGTTTCTGCACTCTCTTCTCTCTCTCTCTCTCTCTCTCTCTCTCTCCCTCTCATCTCATCTCTTCCCCTCTCTCTTCTTTCACTCTCGGCTCTGTCTTTATGTCTTTCCCTCTCGCTCTTTTTCTCTTTGTCTTCATCGTTTTCTTTCTGGATTCAACCATCTATTCTTCAATTTTTGTTAGTATTTTCTGTTTTCCTCATTCCACCTATGCTTTCATCTAAACATGCCTCTCGTCCTTTCCCTCGATTTTCAATTTAGAAGAAAAAATAGTCAAGACATTATCCCTGTTTGTTTCTTTCATTCCACTTTCTTTAAGGCATTAATCTAATTTCTTCCTCCGGTTTTTACTTTCTGCTTCTCAGTTATTTGTTTTTCCTATTTTCTATTGTGTGTGAACCGAGGACCTGGGACGGAAACCAAGATATCATGTCACATTTTCCAAATATATACCCTTCATTTTCTTTTTTTAAATGTTTCTTCTTTTATATAAACCACTCCATCCCCTGGAAGTACCCTTGATGGCCCGTATCATCATCAGCAGATGTTCGGCTGCCTCCATCTGTAAGATCAAATTCCTTTAATTCATTCTCTCACTGCAGAAGCGATCGCTGTAACGAGAAGACACAACAATCAGTGATGCAGTGCATGGGGTTCAAAATAATGTTGAGGGCGCGTTGAGAATCGGGCTGCAGGCCAGGGGAGGAAACCCGACACGGTATATCGCGTGTCTTGCACAAGTATTACGAGGACGTTCCATATTGATAATGTCGATTAATTGAGAAGGGACTATACCTTTCACCTCTTTATTACTTAATGTCAGACCTCCACGATCCGACGCATGTGTCTGAAATAGCTCGTCATAATTATCAGCCATCTTGGGAGGGCGGAGTTTGGAGTTATCCTGGACTTGATAGAGAAATTTCTCCTCTATAAAGCAACTTATAATTCTTTGACATCTATAAAAAAAAAAAAAAAATTATTGTTTTGACATGGAATAGACTATAATCATAGTGGTTCGGTGGTTGAGTGGTCCCCATACAAGGTTGATAGTTTCTGTGTCCTTGCACTTTACTAGCATTTGTCTTTCTCCACCCAGGTGCGGTAAATAGTTATCGCCATCATTAGTATTCTTCTGGTTGTTGTTGATAAAGTTGTTATAATCATTAACAGTTCTACTAGTATACTTCTACTGCTGCTGCTGCTAATACTACTACTACTATTACTACTACTATACTACTACTACCACTACTACTACTACTACTACTACTACTACTATTACTACTATACTACTATACTACTACTACTACCACTACTACTACTACTACTACTACTGCTGCTGCTGCTGCTTATACTACTACAACAACAACAACAACAAATACTACTACTACTTCTACTTCTATCATTGTCATTTCTTCATTTTTGCTGTCATTAATATCATATGACATTTTCGAAATAATTATTGTATTCAATATCATAATTTCTGTTACCACAATACGGTCTAAAGCAAAACCTGACACACTTTCATTTTGTGTCATGACATTTCGTCACGTAGTAGTACTACTACTACCCAACATGAACAGAGCAAACATACACCAAATACATTTCCATAATGAAGAACATTTGAAATTCATATCACAGACCAAGAATGAGACGGATATTCCAGAAATGTTTTCGGGTCGGTATACCGTGTTGCACTCCAGTCAAAAGTACACTCAAATCTGACGCGATGGCTCTTTTATTGGCCTACCACGCGCAGGCGACACTCCTACTGTGAATTACTTTACCATTAAAAAAAAACATATTTGGTGTGTGGCAGTATGTATATGATATGAATAATTTCATACTCTGCCTGTCCATCTTGTTCTCTGACTCTCTCTCTCTCTCTCTTTCAATCCCTTTCTGCTCCTTGAACGCACTTTTACCTCGTACAACATCGATGTTAAGTAAAGGTTATAAATACCAAACTTGAATGACTACGTTGAGGTTATGGGTGCACATGATTCATTTATCTCCTCATAATATGGCTCAGTGGTTGAGCAGTGGTCTCGTAACTGGAGGTCCCGGGTTCGAAAACAAGTGGATGCGCTAGTGCCCTTTGGTAAGGCATTAATCCTCATTACCAAGTCCCTCGGAGAGGACTTAAAGCCGTCTGTCCCCTGGTTGCTTACAAGCATAAACATGCTTTCTTAGCAGTCAGGTAAAATAAGGCATCAAGCCATATATTATAACAACATATTTTTCACCCGAGTAAACCACTAAAAAAGATGGTGTACGGCTGTTTTAAGAAAGTAACTCAAGTGGTAGGTATCACAAACGAATGAATAAATATTTGGCTGATTTACATCGATTCTATATTCACCGAAAAAGGTCGATCATGTGCTCCCAAGCTTCCCAGGCTTGCTTCACTCGCTCTCACACGAAATTAGGATGACATTGCATCTGTGTTAATTTTTCGAGCTTTCGATTCATCTATTCCAAGCCCACCCCCCCCCCCCCCCATTTCTTCCCAAACTAAGTTCACCCTTCCTTCCTGAAATGGACCGTTTTGGCGATACCCTAACGAGAATAAAGACCCGTAGAAATGGTTTCCTAACTGGAATTTTAAGGATCACCATTGTCATCTTGGAATCTTGTCAACAATAATACGTACCCTTATACCTGATTTATTCAGTGCGGAATCGTTAGAAAAGGGCCGTGGGTAGGTGGTAGACTGTCATCTACTTCCCCATCTACAAAGGTAAACCTGGGGTGTTTCATCAAGCATTTTGTCAGTGATTTTTTCCGACAACTGTTATAAGCTACTGAAATCCTTGATAGGCTGATAGCAAATTTGTCAGTAAAAATCACTGACAAAACCCTCGATGAAACGCTCCCCAGTGGCAGTTTTTGCGGGTCTCACTCGCCCGTGCCCCTTTTAAAAAACACAATTAGCCTATTAAGCATAAAGGCAGAGCATTTTTAATTGTGTACTTTTGCGGCATTGCGCCCCCACCTTTTACAAACTCCTGGATCCTCTTCCTGAAGTAACCCCTCCTTTTTCATGTTTTCATGTCTTGACATGACTATGTGTTAAAGATCATCGATTACCATCAAAGTCAATTTCATATCATTTGATCTATTTCTAATTCCAAACGACAAATCTGTCATTGACGCTTTCTCACGTTGACAATGCTTCCAGCTAACGCTCCATTTACACGATGACAGTCTCCAAATTGCTGGATTATATAATTGACGTGATTTGAAACTGAGCACGTTGAAAGAGTGAGTCCCGACTGAAGACTAAAGTGAAATGTTTTTCATCGTAAACACCCGCGCATTCCTCCTTTGGGGCTTCACTTATCTTCGTGTTATTAAAGAGATATGTATCTCAGGCATGCTGCTTGTATGCTGAAAGATGATATGAAAGGTTTTTTTGATAAATGCGAGATGAAATTTGTGATTAAATAACAAAATGAGCGCCAATTAAATGAGTTGGGTTTGATGTGACGAAAAACATGTAGAAATAAAAAAGAATCATGTCAGCTTTTCATCTTTTATATAAATAACAGTGAGTAATAAACCGCAAACAATTTTTTTAAACAATTAAACATTGAGCACCACAGTTTCACCAACTTATTCATATGATATCAATTTCAAAGATTGCTCGTTAAAGTTACAAAAAAGTTTAAAATGAAGATGCAAAGGCTATTCAACACTATAAGAATTTTCCTGCTCCAATTTCAGCAACGTAGCACATCGTGGGAAAGCTATTACCAGATTACATAACCATCACTGGTATAACATGATGTTGTTAAAAAGAAATAACACTTCTACAAACTATCCCTCTTTTCGATTTTTGCCAACATTATAGTATTATCCAAATGATACATTTCCTGTGTCCTTGAAATTGAATGAATCGCTTTTGTATCGGCCTTGAAAATTAGATCATTTTTTCCTTCTACTCGTAACGAAAAAAATACAGTTGCCATGACGACGGGATGAGAGTTTCCTGGACACTTCCTACAATGATATGGTGAGTGCAGTGTAACTGAATGACTGTCTGACGTGAAAAGAGAAACGTTGAATCAAATAGGTCTACAATAAAGGAAAACCATGCAAGGCATCATCAATATTCCCATGGGGATTTCTTTTCACGTACGAACAAACGCTTATTCATTTCTAAATTGGCAGATAATTCGTTATATCCTACACTGAAAAAACTCCGTTTAAAATTTCATCATAAAAAGTGTTAAACTTTATCAGAGTTCTGGGTTGACCGGTAGCCAACACATATTTTTATCCCATTGCCTGGTTATTTCAAGTGCATCTTCTCTTATCCAATCACCAAATCTCTGGTGAAATAATGCGATTAAAATAAAATTAAAATAAAAACAAATGGAAAATTTCATAATTATTTTCTTCGAAGGAAAATGGCCACTGGAGTATGTTTGATCGATATGAAGTTTACGAAAGCGATGTGGAGGTGTCGTGGTCTAGTGGATACGTCCACGGACTGTCGATCACATGGTTCGTGGTTCCAGTCTCGCCGCGGCACTAATGTCTTTTAGCAAGACATAATCTACCATTGCCACCCTCCACCCAGGTGTTAAATGGGTACCCGTTAGGATGTGAATGTCATTGTGACTAGAATAGTATATGTTCGTCTGTAAAAATAGCCGCCAGACTGGAAAGCTCCTTAGTGGAGTGGAGAATTTGCACTACAGTGCGTACCCAAAAAATTAACAGTTGGAAAAAGTGTCCCAAAATAAATGTTTCTTAATATTTGTAGGAACTTTTCATATCCGTGGATAGTTTACGGGGTCTCTTCTGTCAAATGACGCCAAGAAATGTGGCAATATTTTAAGCTCGAGAGAGCAAAAGCAAATTTCGCGAAAAACCAGGCTTTGTTTTCTGTATGTCCTGACATATCCCATCAAAACTTTATGGTTAACTGTGAAAGCCAGCTTGAATTAAAACCATGCCAAAATAAATATTTCAAAACACTCAGTAAAGTAGATAATAACTCACTGAAGCATGGAAATATTGATGAGATACGTAAAGACATACAGATAACAGAACCTGTTGTTTCATAAATTGTCTATTATTGATCAAAATATGAAAAATTATAAGCCTCATGACTCTCAACTTTGCTGATACCAGCCAGAACAAATACCAATTCTTGTCAAGTCTTGATTTTGTACCTTTTCAAAAAAGTGGCCTTTGCTCACTCGAGCGTGAAATATCCCGAGATCTTTAGGTATCATGTAATAGAAGAGACCCAGAGCTACCCAAAGGTATAATATTTTGAAATATCTATGTCTGGGGACTTTTTCTGGGACGCACTGAAAGTGCAAATTCGTAACTGGATCTGTCGACCCGGGTAAATAATACTCTGTAAAGCGATTCCATCGGTTGCATGCTAGAAAGGCGCCGTATAAAAACAAGAATTATTATCATTATCAATAGAACCACCCAAATATGTAATATTCTTGTTATTGTGTGTAAGTTTTAATGTATTATTCGACTGCATTTCAATGATATTTTGACGCGAAGTTCTCTATAAGACGATGACTACAGGCGACATGTGCGACATAAGAGTATTTTAAAGCGGGTTGTCACAGGCCAAAAAAAAAATCTGACAATGGGGAATAAAGTAGGAAAAAGGAAAATTGAAAATTCATGAAAGAATTTTGCTGCATTAATATTTCTTTCATTTTTTTCTCGGGGGCAGGGGTGGATGTGAAAAAAAAAATCATAAGGGCAAACGCCCAAGCCCCATGCCCCTTAAACAACGCGACTGCTAGGCGGTATGCATGATTCTTATAAACAAACCACTCCATTTAGGAGACGTATGAAGGGTTTGAGATGGAGAATAGCTGGATTTCAACAGTCGCGTGCCGACAAGGGTACCGTTTCACGAGATCGTCGTAAGTACAAGTTCGCCGACATCCCATTGAAATGCGTTTTAAAATAGATGCGCTTCAATGGGATGTCGGCGAGCTTATACTTACGACGGTCTCTTGAAACGAAGCCCAGCTTCTAAGCATCTTCATCCACTCAGTTGACACGCTTACATCAGCTCATTCTAAACAAATGATGACAGGACGAAAAGACCCCTTACACGACTCCACTCCAAATATTTCGACCCGACTCCACCAGAGAGCATAAGAGGTCAAGAAAAATATTTTCGGCAAGATCATCTTTCAATCAACCTAACTCCGTTCCTCTTATTTTTCTCTTTGTCCTTCCTTTGTCCTCTGCCATCAAAAAATATGACAGCACTATTTAGGCGGGAGAACTGTTTACGAAAAGCCTGACGAAATTCTGACGAGTTAAAAGGCCCGATGTACTTGTGCATTTTCGTTTATATACATCACAATGGAAGTTGAAACCGAACTTGCTTATATCGTCTAAAAATATGTTTGCTGGAGTCGACTGCTTCAAAATATGAAATTGGTAAAAACAGGAATACATTCAACTATGTTTGTAGGTGTTGATGGTATTTTAATTGATCGTAACGCTTAACATTAGACTTTATTAATTATGATGTGAACAATTATAGGTATAAACTAGACATTGTCTCACTACATGATTCAAAATGTCCCCGATGTCAAAGGTCATAGCTTAGAGGTCAATAATATCAGACAGCATTTGACGCCGTCAATGGTTATGAGTTGTAACATATTTTTGCAGAGGAAATGGCCCAGACTCGGAGGTTCCTAGCAATGTTTTTAGATAAAAGAGGAAAGCAATATTTCATGATAATGATAAAAATGATGGAGGAGAAGAAAGAGGAAGATCAATCATTTATTTCCACCATAAAACATATTACAGAAAATCAATATAAATCAGTATAATAAATAATAGTGGCGGGATCATAGAAAGCTCAAATATAGGCTTGTTAAAAATGACCCCTTCATACAGAGTATATAAAAAACAGAATTATGAGAAATGATAGAATATCAAGTGTACAGAAGTTAAGATGATAATGATGCAATGGTGATTATTTTTAATAATCGTGATTATAGTGCAGTGATGATGATGATGACGAGGATGCTAAAAATTATTCATGCATATTCACCGCGACCGTGCCTTAGTATTATGTAACCATGTGTCACGAATCTTTTATCACAAGTATTTTTTTTTCATTCATAAGTTGAAGGTTAACCCATTGCCAACGGGAACCGGGTATTCCCTGTATTAAAGGGAGCGACAAGTCGCAATCTATGGGCGCTTTTACAGTTGGCTGCTCCTTTCTCTGGATCAAAGTTCAAAGCGACTTCAATTTATCGTGCGCAGCTAATAAAAGTTCGCACATTGACCCAAATTTGAGTAAACAAGATCGCACGTTCTTTATTCCAGTATTTGAATCTCATTGGTCGGTTGCGTATGGAGGGATTCGAGTTAACGATCGCGCGAGGAATCCGGCAATAACATTCCTTCGGTAGCGCACGATTGGACCTTATTGTATCCGAATTTCCCCGAGTCAGGCCAACTGGTCAGGACCATGGATTACGACTTGCCACTCCCTTTAAGCCAATGGGAATTGGATAATTCAGTAGTCAACGGGTTAAGTACTGATAATAGCTAACACACAATAACACTGTAGATGTGTCGTGGTCTAGTATAGATTTGTCACCGACTCAGTGTAGATCAAATGGTTCGGGGTTCGAATCCAAGGCTCAGCAATAATGTCATTTCGGCAGAACATTTATCTACAATTGCCACCCGCAACCCAGGTGCAGTAAATATGTACTTGGCAGGAGGTAATTCTTGAATGCTTCAAGCGCAGTTATAGGGCACCTGGGCTAAAGCCAGGGTAATATTGTACTCTATAGGCGCCTTGAGCACCCTTCAATATGTGTGCGCAATGTGGATGTAGCTATTGTTATTATTGATGATAAGACATAAAAGTTTTCTACTTGACTAGTTATAATTATAAGAAAAATATGTTATTCCGTATAAACTTCATGAATATGAACTGAGCATGATTTGTATCTTCGGGTGTGCCCCAAATATGAAACGTAATATTGTTTTTTTTTTAAATGAGTATTTTAGCTGAGGATAAGGAAACTATCAAATGGTCGAACCCAGCCTTGTTACGAAATTGTCTTAGAATTGACCTACTTTACTTAAGAATTACGATCCAGTAATAGATAGGACTTCGTTTAAAGAGGATTTCCCAATGCCATATTTTGTAGGATTTTTATTGCTTCGAAAATGATCCGACTCGACCGCGCTTTGCTCATTCGTTTATTAAATTTAGGAAATAGAAGAACCTATTTGTATGTGGTTTTTAGTGGTTTCAAAAATGTAATGGGGCCGCATTTCTCTCTCTCTCACTCTCACTCTCTCTTTCTCTCTCTTCATCTCTCCTTTCTTTCTTCCTCTATCTACAGGGATCACAGGTGAAACCAGTTCTGTGAATCATCTGTAATAAAAATCTTCTACCTAGAAATTTCGCAAGCATGAAATAAAAGAAAAGGAATACGGTCTGGAAGAAATTATTTCACAGTGTATGAAATACAGTTTATTTTTCGTGGAAAGGTTAAAAAGTTAAGTTATAATTGTTTGCACATAATGCCTAGTTTATTTGAGTATTAGATAACTTAATATCTCTTTCAAAGAAACTCCTTTGCATGTCTGAGTAATGATAAATCTGCATGTAAATATTGCTCTGTATAGCCATATTTTGTAAGGGCAAATTCTTATTAAGAATCAGTTATGAAATCAAACCATGATAAGCAACCTGCTAAACTAAATAATGAATATGTTTTGCGCGATTTCTACTATTCAAATTTATCAAGTGCCATTTTAACTAGACTTATTTCCTTATCATATCCAATAACTTTAACAAAAATGTTTATTTATATCCGAATGCCCTCGTTTTATTAAATTAGATTTCGACTATAAGAAAAAAAAAAGAATAAATGAATTTTAAATATCGTTACATTTAAAAATGTAATAACGTTAATTTACTAATAAATCATGTTAATGGACTCAATTGATTCTGATAATTTATGCAGTAGGATAATGAATGATAAATAGTAATTAATTTATTCAATAAGGAATTAATGATATACATTGATTCATTTCTTTGCAATGTCACTGATTTGGTTAAAAATGACTAGTTTCGTATAGTCCACGATCGGTATTATAGAACAAACCCGCCACAAATTCAGTATGAGCTTTATGGTCAATGTAATTCCTCAAAAGGCCGGTTTCCAGATAGTATTTCCTTCTGTATACCGTTTATGCAAACAAGGGCCCTGCAAATGGTATGCATTGCAAACCGGTGTTATTCTAACACCACTTCTGTGTCTATATAATCCAGATCAGTGTTAAAACAACACCAGTATTCTTTGTTTTTTTCATGAGGTGGTGCTTTCTATACCTAGATTGTACTAATATATCTGAGGCCCATTTCATATATCAATAACTACTGTCACATTCAGACATTACTACAATAAATTTGCCAACAGCCAATCAAATGCAACGATTTCAGTAGCTTATGAAAATTATCGTAACTTGTTATTGATAACAAGTTTTATGAAACAGGGCCCTGTTGTGGACATGTAGATACACTTTAAAAGTAATGTGTTAAATCGCCAATTAAAAGGTCCGAGGAGTGACACAGCGTTTCCAAAATGGTAGATAATAAATCTTTTAACATGCGTTTTGAAGCAGGCAATGAAAATGTTATCTATAATTTTTAAAGCCCTATCACTTCTCGGCCCTGTTAAATGGTGATTTAACACGTCACTTTTTAAGTTTCGAATTGGTGTTGAGTTAGCACCCTGGTTTTCGCAGTGCATACACCACCTTTTAATGACGTTCAAAAGCACCGCCTTTAACTATGCCAAGTTCACATCCTTTTCTGCAGTAAGCAGCCTGATTGATTTATCTTTCCCATGCGTGCTCTTTGAGACGTAAAGTTCGTGATCTGGATATCATAACGACAATCAAGCCCCAAACATCCATCTTTTCCCATTCGATATTTGAAATTGCAGAAGGCAATCCTTGTTGAAATGCACCCTTTTACCTTGATTGATTCAAGCCAGTAGTCAGTTCGCTTCTCGTCGCTCTTTGCTTTTTAAGCTTTGTATTTTGTGGCAGACGTTTTTAGAGTTGTTCAATTTAACTTTTCGGATTTTGAATTACTGTAAACGTTGTTTTATTTTTGTGGATTTATCCCTCGAAAGGCAGCGAAAGGCCATGTAAAAGCAGTACAATTCACTGCAAACATCGTCAAAATAAGAATGCTATTTGTTGAAAATTAGGCACAGCTTCACAGGTTATTCATCTCATTTGTAAGTGAAATATCGTTAAGATTTCGATGCTTTTAATGTCCGTGGAAGGTCTAGTGGCTAAGTCACCGGACTATGGAGCTCATGATCCAGGGTTCGAATCGCTGCCACGGCACTAATGTCCTTTGGAAATACATTAATCTACCGTTTTGCCACTCTAGTAAATGGGTACCACTACCCGGTAGACAGAAATTCCTTACATGCATGAGCACCTGGTCACGGAGCTTGAATAAAGCCAGGATATCAGTATAATAATTACAGGGCTCTCTGTGTGAACAGTGTTAATACCGATGAGGCTACCCTCGGTAAACAAGGCATATTTTATCATCATTATTTCTTGAACTTTTTATGCAGAATATTTAGCAACGTTGTACTATATTCTATTTTACTGTAAGCGTTTTAATTCATATAGGAGATAAAGATTGAAACTGTATAAAATGTGCTTCAAATTGCCCAGTTCATTATCATGGTGGCGGCATATCTGGGGCTTATGACCACTCTACCCTCCGTCCGTAAACCCAGCATTCTCAAATCAAGCACTCCACAAATACGTTTATCCACTCGTTCCACATCTTAGGGTGATGTTAGGGGTGGAGGCAGGGGGGGGGGGAGTGTCACTCGGGTGCATGGCTTGATCTGATTTTACGATTCCATTCCTCCAAATAGAGTTAATATAGACAGAGATGCAAAAATATGTCAACTGGCGGCCATATTGATTAAACGTGGCATGTGGAACGCGAGGAAGGTCGTTGACTAACGCCCTCACCCGAGGGAGTTGAGGATAATTATGGCGTTTGCAAGCTGGTGATCAGACATAATGCGCCAGCGACATTTGCTCCTTGCTCTGTTTCGTCAAAGACAATAAAGTTAGGATTGTGACTGGGTTTTAGGTTAAGTTTAGGTTTAAGGTTAGATTTCACTGGGTTCATGGTTGAAGTTAGGAATGCTCTTAGTGCGCGAAATTGCAGAGCAATATTATTGTCTATAAGAACCAATCAAATCCAATAATAAGAGAAAAGAAGATAATCTAGAAGGAGAGAGAGAGAGAGAGAGAGAGGATGGGAGAAAGCAAGGCAGAGATATAGAGGGAGAGGGGATGGATAACAACATAATCGAGAAGATTAAAAAGCAACTGCAGAATTATCTATTCATACAGAGAACATATTTTGAGAATTCGATTATCATTTTTTGTCGCACAAATTGAAATCAAACACAAACACTTATTGGAATCATCACCACCGTATTAAAATTAGACATAATTTGAGTTGTGTATTGATCATACTATATCTGTTTTCCGTAGCTCCCATTTTGTTTTAATGACCAGGTTGAGAATGCGAAAACAATCTGGGTTCGTTACGAGTGGTATATCCACCCGGGGGGGGGGGATCCAGGATTTTGTAAAAGAGGAGGCACAGAGCCGGAAAAGTACACAATTAAAAGGGCAATTTTTTTGATTGCGTACTTTAGGTATATGCCAGATGGGTTTCAGACCGGGGGGGGGGGCACGGACCGGTTTTCCCCCTATGTAGATCCTCCACTGTATCCACCTGCGCAAGTTATATGGCGTCCTATATGCTCTGCGACATCTCTTCTGCCGTCATTTTTTTTTACACTAACTGAATTTATTCCAACTTCACCGTAACCCTATAACCCTATAACCGTATATGCATTTGACGAAATAAAGCCAGGAACAAATATCTCTGGAGCAAAATGTCTGGTCACCCGATGTTTGTATGGTTATACTTTTACTATAGAGCATGATATGGATCAGGGGGACAACGGGCACCCCTCCACCACTTCATGCAGCACCACACCCTTATAATTATGGTGCATGGTATCCCGTTTGGTGTGATTATATGACGACAGTTTTCCCATAACAGTGTTTCAAACAAGTAGATTCATTTCCATTCACCAATAAAATTCTACCCATGTACATGTAAGTCTATACCAATACAATTTTTTTTATTAGCAAGTCTAAGGTATTCGGTAATTTGATGTCCAATACGTGATTAAGTATTTTGGAGTTATAAACATTAATAAATATCAAAAGTATCACTTTTCATGATATTTTGTCGGATCCACTTAAGCTCTAATAGCACTATCATTTTAAGAAACACAAGCATCAGTTATATACAAAAAATAGCTTGCATCCTTGCCCTTGTCTCACCTTGTCTAGACAGTGCACAAAAATCGAGACGATCGAGGGATCTACATTAGTACAATGGATGCAGATCGAACGCATTAATAACTTCTCAATGCCTCTGCGATTGCTTAAAACAGATCTTTTACTTTATCAGTCGAAGGTATCACTCCATACATTCGCCACTGTGGCTACTCTCGTGGTCCATCCAGAGGCTTAAATCCTGGCACCACTTCTATCTGTGGAGTGCACTCACCCTAATCCCTTCCATCGAATCCACTAAGACTCTTTATTCCTGAGGAGCAAGTTGGAAATCTTTCCCTCCATCACCGGCTCGGGCTACCAATCACTTTCCAATTCGATACAAAACACGCCAGAAAGCAACCGCCGCTTAAACACAGCCTTTCAAACACTTCCTCGCAAATTCCCTGGTAGATTTCACACCGTGCGAAAGAAGCTGACACACTTTTCTAGATTTCTACAACTTCCGAAGAAGATTTGTATCTATTTGATAGATCAGAATCACTCAATTAAAAGTCTTTTATTTTAAGGATGGTATAGATTTGCCAAAAAAGTTTGTTTCCTTTTTTTTGGGGGGGGGGGCAGAAGTAGGCATGTAAAATTAGGCGTTTGCACGTTAAAAAAGCATAATATCATGGGCTGAAAATGGTAGTTGCATTTTGTAATTTGTCATGTTCGAAATTTATAGAACCATGAATTCATTAAATACCCACGTCATTATACGTTTATATAAATATCAAATTTGAAAATCAAAGGAAGCTTATTTTATGCAATCGTAACATCGGTTTTGATAGGTTTTCCAATTAATACGTAATTTTGTGTTATTCATAATTTCTGAGTAAGAACAGGAACACCAGTAGAAGAACCATTAAGGGAATAAAATACAGGATAAATTAACCGAAGGTCGAGCTCTCTCAAAAGTATGTGCCAATCTTCTGACGAGTTTCAGTTTATTGATTCATATTTCACATTTACAGTGCTTTTACAGTATAAATGGTACATGCAGTATTAATTGAAAAGACTGGGATAGATTGAAAGTGAACTATTGAGGAGCCTAAGGAGAAAGATACGCTTGTGATTTATAGGCTTCATAGAGTAATAAGATTTATAATAAAATAATAAAACTAGTCATTCGCATGACAATTTTGTTTCATAATGCAAAGCTGTGATATAGGGATGACCATGAACTTTTCATCTGTTTCATTTCCATTAACGTTATGACGTATTATTAAACACAAATTATCTCGCTGTTCCATGATATAGACGGAAAATGGAAAGGGAGAGAATTGATTAAAGGGCAGTAGGACTATATACAAAACGTACAGGGGCGGATCCAGTTGTTTTTTTTTAAGGGGGAGTCGCAAACAAATCTCCGAGGTTATCTGCTTTTTGGGGTCTAGTTTTACTCCAGAATTATCTGCCAAGCAAAAAAAAAAAGCAAAAAAAAAAAAGGATTATCGGTTCTAAAAAGGGGGGGGGCACGATTTCCAAAAGAGGAGGCACAATGTACATTCTTCTTTCAAAAGGGGGGTGCCCAGGCCGGAATTGCCCCTATAAAATCCGCCACTGATACACAGAGAGAGAGAGAGAATGGAAGAAATGTCAATATTTTGATAAAACTGGGTCAATTTAGATGATAAACTTTATTCTTTGTCAGAACTCTGTATGAACAATTTAATGAATATACAGGGTCGTTTACCATTTCCCCAAAATACTTGAAAATGGGAATTAAATTTACTTAGCTAAACCTATCTACGGATCTATGTCGGGTTCAAGTTGCATCTCACACACTACATTTTGTTCAAGTTATACTCATTTTTTGACAATATCGAAATGGGGTCATTTTGCCAAGTGATTTATTTTTAAGTTATAAAGCCACTGAAGAAAGTACATACAATTCTAATTGTTTACGGAATCAAAACCCGTTATATTTCACGCGCTTTGTTCCTTTAGTTTCCGGTTATATTGTTCGATTTCGGCTTTCTGTTCATTCTTGCGGTATATGCTCTGATGAGTGCAAGACGAAAAGCTTTTGTATGCCTCTCTTCAACGCCATTTTCCGAATCTAAAAGTATAATTGCAGTTTAGAACCTTGCTTTATAGCTAGTTTTCTGTGTTCTACATACACATGCAGCCCCCCCCCCCTCTCTCTCTCGCTGTATTCTTATTTTATATATATATATATATATATCTTCCTCTCACTTTCACTGACTGCCCACATTATCTTACACGAGCACACATAACAGCCTGTCTTTTTCATTTCATTTCTCTCTCTTTCTCTCTTTCTCTCTCCCTCTCTCTCTCCCTATCTCTCCCTCTCCCTCTCCCCCTCTCTATCACTCCCTCCCTCTTCACTCTCTCTTGTGACCCTATACCCTGGAATTCCGACAGACCTGGAGAATTTCCAGCGGTCGTTCCAAAGGGCCAACTTGATTCCCAGGAACTGGTATAAGATTTAGAAGGGGAAAAAATCTCATGCTTAGAGCTTCAACATCTTGCAATGCATCTTTACACAATGGCGGATCCAGAAAGATCCAGGAGGATTGGTCCCCCTTGAAAAATTGGCCAAGTCGACTGACCTTATCCTCTTCTTGTCCATATGCAGCCAATTGTATAGTGAAAGAAACTGTCTAGAGGTCGTTTAAAACAGTTGATTATGTATTAATAGGAATAATTGTGCAGTGTGAGTTTTTCTAATCAGCAATATCAAAATAAATTGACTAAATCGTGCTGAAAACCGACAACCATGGATAGCACAGCACACATTTATGGATGGGACTACTCAAAGATGTTGCTTCAAAAGTTGGTTCAAATTCCCGAATTATTCTAGTCATTTTTCTTAAACATGAGAATGCAAAATAGGAACAATCCTTTTCAAAAGACAGTGATATTCTCCCAAATGGAAATATAAACAATGAAAAAGGTTTCAATTTCCTCCTTTACCAGAAATAAACGTTCTTTGTAAGATTGATCCACCAGCGGACACGCGCCCCCTCTCTTTTTCAAAGTTCTGTATCCGCCCCTGAAACCAGAGAGAAAGGTGTAATGGTGATTGAGTTCAAAATTCTTAGAGGAATATGGCCTACATCCAACGTTTGGTATACCAGGGAGTTGGGATTCGAAGGAACTCCCTCGATATACCAGCAGTTTAATGGCTTACATTAATGCATTTACTGTTCTGCATCACGGTACCCGAGACATTCAAAATAATTTTTGCTTACTCAAGAAACTCCAAATGGTTGCCCGTGGCTTATATCACTCGCATAAATCTGTGAGTATTTTCTGCATACGATTACTCAACCCTTTATATCAACCCCTAGTTACGTTTACCAAGAAACAGCACAGGTGCAACTGCTGTAAAATAAACCCTGAATCAGCCGTGGGGAATCTAGTGTGGTGTTATGAAGGAAATCTAACGAAGATATTAACTGACTGTGGGAGTTAATGATGCCGTCAAGGCCGTTGAGAATTTTTTTTTTTTTTTTTGTGCCAATGACCCAGCCCTCGTTAATAGCGTGGTATCACGAACCGTTTTCGCATCGGGCTTTAAATATGATGAGGCGACTCGTGTGACATACGAGGGACCGATACCCATTGAGAAGGACATTGAGTTCAAGGTCACCTACCCCACGCACTGCTGGCGTAGCGTGGGTGGGTGAAGTCAATTTGATGGGGACAATGGTCTATATCACGTGTACCAGGTGGAAGAAATGCGGACATAGAGAGCGAGGGAGAGGGTTGAGAGGGAGGGAGAAGGTTGAGGGAGAGAGAGGGAGGGGGGGGGGGGGGGGACGTTAGAAGGTCATCTTTAGGATGCCATGTCATCTTTTTTCACCTTCCGTTTTCCTTTCTCCCTTTCTCTCTTTCTCTCTCTTTCCCTCCCTCCTTCTCCTCCTCTTTCGTTCCCCTCATTTTTGCCCTTTAGATTTTATTTCATTACACTTTCATTTTTCAAAGTACTGTACATGTATATAACAATATCTATTATGCAATCAACAATATACAATATAATTGACAACACAACTAAGTGCAGAAACGTTTTTGATCATTACAAGCAAAATAAAGTACATTACAGTTTGAGTTGTAAGAAAGAAAAGTAACAGTACGCCACTCTCCTCAAGCATACGTATCATATGAGATTCAAAAAGTTCGTTTCCTTTTCTTACCCAATAATCCTAAGGCCTAAACCTAATATTATCCATACAATACCCAATGCAAATTACCAAAGGGTCTTCCGGTGATGAACTTACAAAAACACCATTATATTTCTTTGAGTTTTTTCCGACTATAGAGGATCAAATGTCAAGGACGAAAGTTTGTCTCTCTTCCTCTGATGGGTCCAAGATGATACGCCTTCAGGGAACTATCGTCCTTAACACCTCGGTCACACCGATGATACTGACACCGGACCGACGCCAGACCGAACACTAGAAATCACATTATACCGCATTGTTCAATTATAGGTCGGTTTGGAGTCGATATGGAGGTGTGACTAAGGTATTGCGCAAGGTTTAGATGCCACATAATAGTAATCAATACATTGTATTGTGACGAGAAGAGATACCCGGATGTGTTTTATGGTGAAGAGTCACACTCTGTTGAAGCCATGTTTTGATGTCGAGTCATTGCGCATGTGTAGTATTCACACTTTTTAACTCGTTAATGGGATACCCAATAGATGTTTAGTAAATTTGATTGAAAATTTTTACAATATACGAGGATGGAAAATCCATCCATGATGACTATCGTCTAAGATTACAAATAGGAATAACAATGTCTGTCGTTCTGATTAAATGGAAGAATGAAAGAGAGGGAGAGAGAGAGTGAGAAAGAGAGAACACATGCTCTACAACTTTTGCGTCACAGAGTTCGGTAACTTATACCCCCTATAGGTGTAAAATGTGTGCAATGATATTAGTATTCCGTTTGGTATAATTATCGAATTATGATATGCGCTTCCAGAGTGATTACCGTAGGTGTGAGGGTATTCTTTGTAATTTGTCTAAATTGCCATTTCTAGCTTTCGTTCGAAATTCATAATACCAAGAGTAAAGAAAAAAAAATCGTTAAAGAACAAAACAAACAAAATTGAATAAATGTTGTAAGTAAAGGTTGATTCTATATTCTAATATTATGTAAATATATATGTTTTGTTATAATATAGTTAGTAAACGAAGAAGCTTGACTGGGGAGGAATTTTTAATTTGTAAACAAATCTTTAGGCATTTTACTCCCAGTGTTAAAGATCGTATGCTCGATCTGTAATGAAAAACACAAGTCAAAAAAAAAAAAAAACCTGTCATCTACTGCTTGCCGGGCAGCGACTTAACCACCAGGCTATTCTGGTTCACGGCCAAGTCACGCCAAGCCAAGTCACGAATCCCGCTGGTTCCAATTTTTTCTGACTTGTGTTTTTCATTACAGATCGAGCATATAATATAGTTGTTATATATTGCAAAGTCAAGAGCAATACCCAATAAAGATGTTTATGTAAAGAAAAGAAAATTAAGTAATGTCTTTACTTCGGTCGTCGGTAATATCTACCGATGACGGTGTCTTCATCAATGATGATGCTGAGAATCGAAAGGCCTTAAATAAATATCATTTAACCCTATCATGACAGGAATTATTTTAAAGGCTAAATTGATCCTATTTTGATCTTCAAATTGGCAACAAAAATATTTTGCTTTGAATAATTTATGGTTTTAATAAAACTTTATGTCTTTTAAAAACAAAATACATGGTGCGAACTTTGTCGAATAGTTGAAAAAATTGTCAATTTTGAACAATGATTTTGAACCTCTCAATGTGTTGCCAATTTAAGGATTTTAAAGCTTATTCTCCTTTTTAAAATTCCTGGCTTCAAAGCGCAATATGGTCATTCAACAAAATTGTTTGCTCTTTCTACTCATGCATCTGATATATTGTTTAGGGCTCTGAATCAAAGGTTATTGAGCCAAACCACAAAATGTGGTCAATTTTCTCGAAAGGGTTAACATAATGCCTTTCTTGCTCTCATCAGACATCATGCTTCACTATTGTATTGACTTCAGAAACCAATCGTCATGGACCAACATGCGGATGCCCATAAGTAATATCACACCGCATTATCATTGCTTTTGAGTGTAATTCATCGTCATATCTCTTTCAAGAGGTCGTTACGAGTCTGCTTGAAACTGCAGTGTTTTCACATCTGTGTTAGATAGCTTTGGCGTTAAAGAGATTCAGAGAGATTTGGTTCGGTTGGGAATGGAAATCTAATGATAAGGAAATTATAATCACGATTTTAAAGAAAATTAGCATGTAATATAGATGACATGCTAAAATATAGAATAATGTATCCACATCAGTTTAAGATAGCATTAACGTGAAATTTTACGAGTAGGTGCCATCCCCGAACATTGCCGAATATCCCGCATACTTAGTCGAATGCGCCCAAAATACATCTCGACAAGCCTGTGCATGAGTCCCCCGGTAGTGACGAACAAGTTTAGCTCATTCGGCAAACACAGGCGAAGAAATTCGATCAGGCTGGAATGCAATGCGAACATAAAGAGCCATAAAGTAATTAACATCAGAATCATGAAAATGGACTAGAAGCTAAAGAGCAAGTTGTTGCAGTTCTTTCTGCATAATTTTGCCTGTCCACATAACCTCATTTGGGCCTATAATGACGAAAGGTCTTCACGACATGACTAATGATTCAAAACACCTTTAGATAAGTTTCATTACCAGGAAAGATTTCTACAATTCAAGATTACCTTTAACTCATTCTACTGCATTCATATATTTCGTCGCCGGTTTCACGAAGTAGCCCTTTTGCGCGCTCCTTCTCAAAATCTATATTCGAGATAATCGTGTTTGAAAATTTCAATACTTTGGAAAGGTGATTTCTGTGACCTGGTACCACGCTCCCGTGGTTATTTAAACATATGTTGTAGTATAGTATCTAATCTTTCAAATCATATGACTTTTTTTTTAGCATGGTTGTTTAAGTTCATTTTTTAAAGCCATAAAACAACCGTTTCAAAGGGAATAGTTCGTGAAAACGAAAATTGCACTGTCGCCGGTTTCACGAAGTAGCCCTTTTGCGCGCTCCTTCTCAAAATCTATATTCGAGATAATCGTGTTTGAAAATTTCAATACTTTGGAAAGGTGATTTCTGTGACCTGGTACCACACTCCCGTGGTTATTTAAACATATGTTGTAGTATAGTATCTAATCTTTCAAATCATATGACTTTTTTTTTAGCATGGTTGTTTAAGTTCATTTTTTAAAGCCATAAAACAACCGTTTCAAAGGGAATAGTTCGTGAAAACGAAAATTGCACTGTGCCCTGTTAAGGCGCAAATATGTAGCGTACAATAATCTGTCGCGCGCTGCCATGCAGTTATATATAGCGCGCATGGGTTTTTACGTTTTCACGAACTATCCCATTTTGGATAATGTGGCGCGCGCTGCTCCGTAATCTCTTAACGCGCAAATATGTACAGTACATTAATCCATCGTGCGCGGTTAAAAATTGTGCACAATAATCCACAATGGGATAGTTCGTGAAACCGAAGAAATCAATTTGGCTCACATATTTTTATCCCGGTGATGTCATCTGTGACGTAGGGAGTCACAATCATATTCTAAAATTTGCTGAAGTTGAAGATATCATTATGGACATCTTAGATCCGAGTAAAACTAAAATTTGAAAATTTCTATAATTTTGGTAAAAAGGGGTACTTCGTGAAACCGGTGACGATTTTTACCCTATCTCTACCAAGGGCGATGGGAGCAGATCAAGAGAAGTGCGAACGATGGAATACAGCTGCGATTAATCGTCACTGAACGAGCCTGATAAAAGACGCGCGCTGATGGGCATCGTCTGCTCAAGAAAACAAACGACCTACTACATGGAACAACAAATAATTCGAGTGAATAATGGCGGCCTGTTATCCCTTGAATTCCTTCTAGTAGCACCCAGGGGACTTTGGAATGAAGTGTTTCTGTAACTCGTAGTTGTGGTTAATAATTAAAAGGTGAGAACGGGACACTATCTTCACCAAATCTGCACACTTTTCAGTACCGTTCCGACGCTGCTTATTTATCTTTCATTTAATTATGTATTTCTTATTGTAAATATCTAGATCATGTAAATAGGTTCTTCTGCTTATTGGAATTGCACGGTGTTAAAGTCGAAGTGGCCTATAAGAAATCGAATGTCTTAACTCTCTCATTTATAATACACATATGATTTGCCAAACATGCCCCCCCCCCCCCCCCCCCCACACCTTGGCAACTGTGCCCTCTAAAGAATACTCTGGCGCCCATGTCCACCACCACTAACACCACCACCATTATTATCATCGTAATCATTATCCATATCATCGTCAATATCGTCCTCGCCATTATGATCATCCTCACCACCATCGAAATCATCACCATTATTATCAGCATAATCATAATTTTATCATACACTTCGTCATTATAATATCTTCATTATCGTCATCATTGTCATCACCAACGTGATCATCATGATCGTCATCATAGATAGCATCATCAATATCATCATCATCGTAAATAACATTATCATCATCATCATAATCATCATCAACGTCATCCCCGTCATCATCTTCGTCAATACTTCCAAATGCTCATCATAACCGTCTCCTCTTCCAACTCTTTCTATCATCATCATCATTAACATCATCAAAGTCATCATCATCGACATCATCTTCATCGTCATCATTTCAGCATCACTCGTTATCATCATTAACGTCATAATCATCAGCTACACCTTCGTCATCGTCATCGTCCTTCCTTCAACACTCATAAATCTCGTGTTCTCTACTTCTATCTAACCCCCTCCTCTTCCACCTTGCCCCCACCCCATCCCACAGCTCGTTGACCTGGATGTTGGGGGTTAGTAATTCAATCGATTTACCACTCCCCCACCCTATTCTCCCCGAGCCAGTCTCCCTGCCTTGCCAAGTACTTTAACGACCTCTTCTCGCTCGCGTTAATGAGTAATGAATGTGATGAGGAGACCAGGTCCACCAAACCCGGCAAGTTATTTACCGCGCATCACATCTGAATTCCGTCTTCTGCTCGCACTTTCATACTTCGTTTTCCGACTAATTCACGAGTCTCAACAGGATATGACAGGAGAGAAGTATGTTTAAGTAAAGACTTATTCGCACCTAATTAATTAGTGTATCTGTTTTGCTTGAATATATTCGATTTCTTTAACATATTCGCTGTGGTTTTATATCATTAAGTACTTAAATCTATGGCATTTTTTTCAGTGAATAGATACTTTCCTAGCATTGTGATCATTAACACTATGGTTTCTTGCTTTAATCTTAATCGTCACTTTGTAATTATCATTTTATGATGATGATGACGACACAAGTAATTTTTATTATTAATGATCGTCCATTCATCTTTTCCATTTACAAAGTTTAGTGTATAACTATTAATGGTTGTAGTGGTAGTAGTATATAACCTTAAGTGAAAGATCTACAGTTGATTTTGCACCTCATTCGTTGAGTATAGATGCCTGGTACACTGTTTAAAGGGTTAAAGACGCTTCGCGCATGCGGTCATGGACTCTTTTCTCATAAATAGTTTTCTCATAAGTTTAGTTTCGCACGGTTTTATGTAGCTGTATTAATATGTGCTATAAAGTTATAAAGTTATACTCTACATTTTCCGGGTATTTGTCAAAATATGGACCTTGAGTGGTAGATGACATGGTACAGGTTCTCTTTAAGGACTAGTCTAACAGCTGCGGAATGCTCATATCATTGTATGTGTATGCAGTCATTATTATCGAAATCGCAGAGCTCTCTCTCTCTCTAGCTGTGCCGTCCTCATCTAGAGGAAAGGGGAAACGCAATAATGAAAAAGCATGAGAACGAGAAACACATATGAGCGTCAGATGCATGTTGTTATGATTCGGTGTCATTTCTCCAAGAATTTAGATTCCAATTAATGATGTAATTCGGAGAGATGGAATGCTTGGCAATCTCCTACTGGCAAGTCTTTGCAGAAAAAACTGAAATGAAAATCTGAGAAATGAACATTCAACTTTGAACTCTTATCATATTGTCCCAATAAGCCAGGTCGTAGTTACAGTCTGCGCATGAGCAGCTAAAGGTGGTTTGTACCCAAATTTGAGGTCCACCGAAACAGTGTACTGGATACTTGAAAGTTACGTAATCATTTTATATTATATATGTACCTGTGATATATTTATATATTTTCTAAAGGGGAAAGAAAAGCTCATCATGAAACACCTCCATCACTATGGGAGTGATTATTCTGATTATAAGAAGGGACATTTCCTTGCTTAAAAAATATCTTATCTGTGGATATTATTGTGGTGTCAGTCGGGACACGTTCTAACTTATAACTGACTTGTCTATACTAGCTGAGTAACAATGTGATACTGACTGCATCCCTTTGTATTTGTCCTAGGAACAACTCGACCTACACTCTTTTTTTAATCAAGAGCCGTTAAAAAAACCTCTACAACAGAATGCACTTATCCAATTCGATGCAAAATTGGCCCATAGAATAATGTATGAAGAGAAGAAAGAAGCGGGGGAAAAAGAAAACATATTCAGAGAAAAACATGCATATAAAAGATAGAAAATATATAGAATAATTAAAGAGAGAGAAGGAGGAGAAAAAAGTTTCATCAATAAGATAGATAAATAGATATAGATAGATAAAAACATAGATAGAGACGAAGAGAGAGAGAGGGGGATGGGATTATTTGAGTCTAAAAAACAGATACCGTTATAAAATGCTTGCATGACTTTTACAAGATCGACAAGTTGTTTCTTAAAACGACCCCTTTAAATGAACGTCAGTATACGTGAACGCATGAACCCTTTCTCTCTCATTCCTTCTCTCTTTTCCTCTCTCTCTCTTTCCCTCTGTTTCAGAGCGGATTTCTCGATTTCGCTGGCAATTGATTTTTACTTGGAGATATAGCCGCGAGCACTCAAACAATACTTGCAATCGAATGGGTGTAATTTCATGTCCATCAGCCACTTCGGGATCAGTGGAGAAATTCTATAGAGCAATCAATTTAAAGAACAATAACGTTTCTTTGCCTTAAACAAGGCGGAGATTTTTATTGCAAGATATACATGATATAGTTCCTGGTAAAAATCGATGTGATAGGTTTTAGTGATATGTGATCTCCGAGATATGTATCATACCAAGGTTACAGGGAGAAAAGGCATTTGGACAAAAAGATTTTAACAAGACAGAAAGTATTCTTTATATTTGTTTCAAGCTTGTACTTGGATCTATCAGAAACTAGTGTAAAATAAAGAACCTCCTTTTAACAGAATTTTTGTATTTCTTTTGGTTTTGTTTTAACTTCTCTACTCTGAAAGGATAATTCTTATGAAAGTTTCGACAGACAGGCAAACAAACCACTTGGTAACATAGCAACTGAAAATTATAAACCCCATCTTGTTTAAGAGAAAGAGCGCTTAAAGGAACTATTCATTTTTTAATAGACATGGTGAAAAATAAGTTTTCAAAAAGGTTATGGGTAGCGTCATGGTAATGTTTAAACTCCTTCTGAAATGTCTCCAATAGTTGTGATGATTACTCTGATTTTAGAATTGAGATTTCTTATTGGTAATGAATACTCCCCCCTTTAAATAATTATTTAGCAATTAAAAATGTGGAATGTCATAGGTAATCACTATTTCAATTTAAACATGCATCTATTTAGATAAAAGCATTCTTTTACTTCAATGAGTTAAAGTTAATGTATCCATTATGTTTCATGAATTTGTTGTGTTTTATAATTATGCACGTGTTACATACAAGACAGTCTCCAGAAATATCACCGGAATCTAGATTTTTTGTTTATTGAAAGGAAAATATGATTTTGTGGAAAATCGTTTAGCCTCCTTACATCTAAACGCAGGTCAGTGACCGGTAATGCATTGCCCTCTCATTTTATACGCGGACATAACGGCAGAGAAGCACTGTCAAATAACCCTCATTTGCACGAAAGATATATGGAAAGGGCATACTTTTTCAAATTACAACGCACAGTTTAGTTGTAAAATGTTAAACCTAACAACAACTTGTAGCAAGCATGGCGTTTTAATATAGTGTAAAAAGAAAGTTTGTTTTTGTTAAATATTTACTTGAAATTGAACAATCACAATTAACTTATTCCTTTAACGTGCTAAATTTTTATGGACTCCTTGATATCTGCGGCGTAGTGGAGTCTAACTAATCAGGGAGGGGGTCACAAGCATCATGGGAGTATGGGTCCTACCAAGTCGATGAAATACGAATTAACTAGGCCACACATTAGGGGGGTGTGGGAAGGGATCCTATCTTCTTCCTTTCACATTCTCTTTCCATCATTCTCTTTATTTCTCTCTATTTCTCTTTTTTGTTTCACCATCCGACGTGGGGGGGGGGGTGGTGCCATTTCCCATGCTGCCCTCCTCTAGCTACGCCACTGCATGGCATCGTATGCAGCGTTACAAAGAGCTGTTCAATTATTGTAAAAACAGAAGGAATGTCCCTGGCCAAATGTCACTTCCAGTCACGTGACTATAGTTCTGTATGTTCGGCTTCGGGTTTCCTCTCTATCTTAAAGGGGAAGCCCAACCGATAATTAGTTTGTGAGAAATTCGATAAATTTACGGCGTTTTACGATTTCGAAAATCAGTAACTGATCAATATGCAAAATTGATATACTATGACTTCCTTTGCCCGTCTACTCTCCATTTATTTAGTACATTTTTTAAAATGAATTTACATGTCTCTCCAAAGAACAGATTAGTTGTATCTGTGCTTTTAATGTACTTTTAAATATATGTTTATAGATACGTTTGAAACATGTATAATCCTACTTTAAAACTCAGTAATTTGGATATTTTTTTAAAATGGCAATAAAAAGATGATCAAAATAGAATGTTATTTGCCAGGGAATTAAATTGGCAGGACTGATGTTGGGTGAGGATCTTAAACACTTCCAAAGACTCTTCTTATGATTTACATCGGATTTTTCTTAAACCTTCAGTGGTTAGTATTTCTATTTTTCTGCATCTATGTAAATTAACGAGATGTCAGGTCCTCTCCTTTAACGTGAAAAAAACAACAATCTTTTGCTTTTGGAGCATTCCAATATCGAGTTGCAATTATAAGGTTTCTTTAGGCAGCACGGTTCTCAGATTTCCTTTCTAATGATCTAGGAATGTATTTATAAACTATGAAATCACTCAACTCTCGTGCCATGGATCATTTTCAGTGCAATTTCTTTTCTGTAACGTAAGTGTAATATAATGTTGTTCAAGGTCATACATTAATTTAAAATGTACTCTTCTTGGTCCATCTGTAAGGTCTAAAATCAAATCTACAAAAATTACCTACTCCCCAAACGCAAATCCATAACCAGATTTCATAAATCATCTCTGTACGCTGTAAGTGGAAAACATATCCGCCCCCCCCCCCCCCTCTACATTGGGAATTCTTTGTTTTTTATGTTTATCATGTTAATGAAATTTATAGACCAGAAGATAATTATGTCAATTGTTACTCGGGAAATCATACCATTGACGAAATAAAGTACTCAATATTGAAGGAATCAGCCATAACACAGCACATCTATCGGTGACGCTCACATTCTACAAGACTAACGCTGAAGATGATTATTTCTTGAAATTACAGGGGTCTTAAAACAAAAGGTTTTCTTGTGCTGTCTTCGCTGCATAAAAATAAAAATAAAAGAAATCTTTTCCCACCTTTGACATTTCCAAACACTGTCTCCTTTGAACAGTATTAGAATCATCTAAGAATGATAGATGATGTTATACCGTCTTGAGTATAAAGTCGTAATTTTTCTTAAGGACTAAAGTTCAAGGGTAGCTAATTAATTGCATTTCTCACAAACCTTGAAGGAAAGAAATGTACGTGACTGAAAATAAATGTCGTATCCAAGATCGCTGAAAGTTTTAATGCAATATTTACAGCCTGCTTGTAGAATAATTTATACCATCGTTCATAATGACTTGTCTGTATCTTCGTGTTTCCATGGTTACTCTGACTATGTACGCCTAAATGAAAAAGGAATAAATGTTTTATAGTTAAGAATGCGTCATTCTGTCAGCAGTTTCATTGGCGTGTACATCGAAGTGAGTATAAGGGGAAAAAACCCCAGATAACATTGAAAAGAACGATACATGTTTCGGAGTTAAACACACTCCAGCTTCAGCTGAAATTACGTTTCTGTTGTAATTTCTATTGTGATTTACAATTCTGTATTCATTCTGATTTGAGGATTTTCGTACCGCGCCACAATATAGATTCCATGATTCCTCGATGGAAACGACCATTAATGTTCCCCTTATACTACACGTGATCAATTTTGTTGACATGTTTAAGGAATGCCGTTCACCAAGTTCATTCGATGGGTTAAATATTTAGAAATGAATGCCATGGCACATCCAAAAGATATTTACATGTGACAGTTTCAATGTCTGTGGTCCAGACACCTTCATTTATGTTGTTTTCTTACTAAACAATCCACCTACCGTATAACTACCATATGAAAGTGTTTAACGACACATTTAAGTCCATCTGTTAAATGTACTGGCGAGTCGAGTATCTTTGAAACTCTCGATTTTTTTGATATTTTGTATTGTTTTGTTTTCCCGGCCTCTCTTTTTTCTCACATCTCTCAAGGGTACCATGGGGTGTTAAAATTGTTTTCAGTGATTCTTCTTCGTTACACTCGCGATTGTTCTTGTTAAAGAACAAATAATGGAAGGAGGGAGAAAGAGTGAAAGAGACAGAGAGAGAGAGAGAGAGGGAGAACGAGCAATCTCGCAAAAATAATTCCACTCTTCTATCACAGGTAGTACACAGTCATTTTTTTACGCTGTAAATGGAACAGGTTGATATACCATTAACCCGAGCTGTTCTTCAAAATTGCTTTTTCCCATTCCAACGGCTATTTATTATTGACAACACAATCCAATGCGTGTATTGCACCGCGTGGTTTTGAAATCATTCTCCGAATTCATTTATTTCGAGTTATTTCTGCAAATTGAATAGTGCAGGGGAAAAAATATCAAAGGGTGAATAAGAATAAGATTTGTTGATAGTTTCTTCATCACCCATACCGTGACACGTCTTCTGATTCACTAAAAATTCAACCCAAATGTTGTGACTAAGCCTTTTATGTGGAGTGTATTGTGTATAAAACATTCATACATGCGTGTAATCGACGATTTTTTTTTATAACGTGTGATACAAAACATATACATTTTATGCTTGTTTTTTTTAAATAGAAATCTAAGTAGGTGAAATAATTATTTTGTTTATATCCCCTAAGCAGCAACAGACCAACCTGATTGGTTTATTTGGGACGAAACTGTCAAATAATCTGGTGATATCTATTGTTTGCAATTTTATATACAAGCTTCAAAGAAGACAATAGGTACGTTCACACGTAGAGCGATAGCATCGATGCTATTTAGGTTCCGAGACTATTTTGGTCATGACCAGATAGTTTTAAGACCAAACGCTGTCTGAACGCAGATAGTCACGCGATAGAAGCGAGTTGGAGCTAGGTTTCGAAACTATTCTGGCAGCGAGTTTGGCAGGAGTAAATCTCAGGGTCCAGCGACAAAGCATCGATGCTTTGCGGTAGACCACCCACCGCGCTTGCGACTATTTTCACTCGCAACTTCGCATGATATGACCCCTGTGCACAAACTTCAATACCAATTATACTCGTGTCACCGTGTGTGGCGCAGTAATTATTGTTTTGGCAGCGAGTGAGCGATGGATAGTCACGAGTGGGTGATAGAAGCAAGTCGATCATGGCCTGTCTGAACGTACTGGAAATAGTTTCGAGACTTACAAAGCATCGATGCTATGTGCTACGTATAAACATAAAAATAGACCTGAAATTTCTAAACACGAACAAATGAAAATTCCAGAAGATAATAACATATAATTCTGTCCATGGTCTAAATTTCAAATCAATACTTATAGCATCATTACAATAAGCCAGTTCGTTATTAGTCCATGGTACAAATGACCTTGACATGACCCCTGGTATGCGCACGCACATTTGTTTTGGTGGACGCCCTACTTGTTTAACATGTATAACTCTATCGTAACAATGACAATGGATTTTTTAAAAATTTTCTTATGTAACCCTTATTCGAGCATTGAAGAAAATAAGCAAGTTACATATTACAAGTTTACTTTGAAAACCAAAGAACAAAAGTTCAATGAAAAAAAAAATAGAGAAATAGGCAAATCAAAATTAAATGATATTATAAATTACAAAAACTTTTCCATGTGATTTTGTAATTATAATAGTGAATTAGAAATTTAAATAATAATAATGATAATAATAATAATAAAATCATATTGGTGCGCGCATCGTGGTGGGCACAAAATGACTTTACTCGGTACAAATGACCTTTATCTGCACATGCACAAATTGTAATTACAAACTTAATTACAAAGCTTATTTTGACACGCTCGTTCCATATCTAAGCAAGATTAAGTAAAGAGTTAGATATTTACTTGATGGGTATAACATTTCCCTCTATAGATATCGTTACCGTTATCTGCGGTAGTGACCGGCCGGCCCTTATTCGTTATGGCCATCCCCTATAATCGATCCATCTCTGGACGGTACTCTTCTATTTGCGAGATCTCTTTGTCCGTTTTCCGAGAAGATATAAATATGATATTGATACCATTCTTCTCTACTTATAATACTATCTTATATTATTCTAGGTCACCTTAAAGGGAGCGACAAGTCGCAATCTATGGGCGCTTTTACAGTTGGCTGCTCCTTTCTCTGGATCAAAGTTCAAAGCGACTTCAATTTATCGTGCGCAGCTAATAAAAGTTCGCACATTGACCCAAATTTGAGTAAACAAGATCGCGCGTTCTTTATTCCAGTATTTGAATCTCATTGGTCGGTTGCGTATGGAGGGATTCGAGTTAACGATCGCGCGAGGAATCCAGCAATAACATTCCTTCGGTAGCGCACGATTGGACCTGATTGTATCCGAATTTCCCCGAGTCAGGCCAACTGGTCAGGCCCATGGATTACGACTTGCCACTCCCTTTAATGTGATATATTTTATTGAGAGGTTAGGCTTACGAACGTTTATGTGGGATGTTTTTTTTAAATTATAGATGTGCGATTATTGGTGGTTCACCTTGAAAGTTGAAACATAACTCCTATCATAGCACTCTTCAGGATTTCGAGGTCTCTTCCTTCGAAAATTCTCCGAGAAAAGTAGCCTTTGAAAATTCCCGCTATCCACTTCATCTTCTTTATCTTACCGTCTTATTCCATCTCTCTCTCCCCCTCTCCCCTTCTCTCTCTCTCTCTCTCTCTCTCCCTCTCTCTAATCTCTCTTTATTCTCTCTATGTCTTTCCCATTACTCTGCTTTCTATCTGTCTTTCTCTCTTTCCCAATCTCTCTCCCTCTATGTCCCTTTCTTCTCTTGCATCACCCACTTTTCTCTCCCCTTACCCTCTCTTTTTCTCTCTCTATCCCACTCTCTCTTTATCTCTTTCCTACTTCTTTCCTCTCCCTCTTCCCTTCTCTCTCTTTCTACTTCCCCCTCTCTCTTTCTACCGCATCCTCCTCTCGTCTTTCTCCTTTTGCCTGTCTTTGTTCTAGTCTCCCTACCGCATCTCACACAAGTGTATGGGGCTCAGATTTCATGGTTTCTCTGTTGTTTTTTTCCCCATTAGTCTCTCTCTCTCTCTCTCTGTCCCTTACTTTCTCTCTCTCTCTCTCTCTCTCACACACACATCTTTTTTTTTTTTGTTTAGAAGTACGTCAATAAAATCCCAGTTTGTGTCTCGTTATTTAATATCTCAAAAAATCAAAGAATATCTGGAAAGTTGAAATAAAGACATACTGAATTCTTTTCGTTTTGAACTCATCAGAGTAACCCAAAAATAAACTTAAAGCAGTTTGTATTATTTGATTTCGGCTTTGTGTTCATTCTTACATTTTACTCGGATGTATTCCCGACGAGAAATTTCATTATTATTTTGTTTAAAAAAGATATATCTGCAATTCCATTTCTCTTTTCTAGGAATCAAACCAATAATACATATGAAATCAAGGCAATTTGTGGTTATACTCGGTATATACCTTTCTGAATGTTCATAATTTTATTTAGACAATGACGTTCGCAATCCTGGAACACACAAATTTCCTTTGAATGTACCATGAGGCTCATTCTGAAATCGGAATAAGGTTCATTAACCTGGCAGTCTGATCAAGGCTTGCTTAGAACATCCTTGGTCTGATACGTGAATCCATGGGCGTACGGGCACGCTTGCCAGGGGGCTGACGTCTCTGATCTTGTGTAAATATTAACTTTCCCTTTTTCATGATTTGCGATCGAGCGAGCAAAAATGTTGACATTTTCTTTTAATTAAAATGTATTTTCGTAAACAAAATGTACTAGATACGATATAAAAATTACCCCTGAATTACTCGATAGGACAACTGTCCTATCGAGTATCGAGTATCGAGTCCTATCTACTGCAACTGTAGAAAGGTGAGAATCTGCCCCCTCATCTCAAGGTCAACTAATATCTCTCATTAACTCTTCCATCCCATTCGGCAATAAACTTTTCAAACAAGGTAAGGGGTCCATGATTTTGTACTGTAAAAGAAAAAAAAGGAGCATAAATCTAAAATTGTATATACAAAAAGGCATCTTTGTTATTTTTACGGTAGGTATATATGCCAGTTAGGATTTAAAAAGGGGCACGGGCGTTCGTGCCCCCTCAATCCGCTATTGTATTGAATTGACCATATCTTTTTTCAAATTTTAAAATGCATTTTATGTCAAAATGCATGGGGAAAAAAGTTGCACTTAAGGTTATATGAAGCATATTGTGTACATTTCCTATGCAAGTTAGCAAATGACCTTTTTATATTGTTATGTAATTCTCAGGAATTTCTTCAGGTACAATATGCTTCCCTATCTGTATGCTCATGAAAAGAAAGAGATAGAGAAATATGCAATAAACCATGCTTAAAAGTTCAGAATCATGAGTGATTGTTTATTTGTGTAAAAGTCAATGCAAATCACTAAAGTTTTTTCCATGCATTTTGACATAAAATGCATTTTTTCACACCAATAATGATATCTGGTGGCAATGATATGCCATTCATGTTATGAGTAATACAATTCCCTATCCATTCCCGTTCGAATTATGAAAATCGGTAAAATACTTTTTGAGATATATCCAGAAATGCTAGGGGGGAACTTACTTTTTTGGTTGAGTATATAATGTGAAAGGAAATTAGAGGTTGCGTAACTTAGATCAAAGTTCCCCAGAGCTGTCCTCCCTTTTTGAAATTTTTGCAAAGGTTGAAAAAATGTCTCCGCCGGGAATCGAACCCGGATCGTTGGCTTAGAACGCCAATGCCTTTACCACTAGACCACGGAGACGGGTCAGTGGTTTGGGCGACACCAGATTCAATTGACCGACAGATTGACAAATCTTCAACCTCGTTAATTAATTCCCTTTTCGGGGGCAGGTGAGTTTTGAACAAAGACAAGCCGCGTGCCTCAGCTGGATCCAAGCGATTGCTTTGAGATACATGTATACATTAGAATAATTATTCACAATATATATATATATATATATATCGTCTTAGACATATAGACGTATAGACATAACTATAGAACTAAAATTTCTAAACACGAACAAATGAAAATTCCAGAAGATATAATTCTGTCCATGGTCTAAATTTCAAATCAATACTTATAGCATCATTACAATAAGCCAGTTCGTTATTACGTCATGGTACAAACGACCCTGACATGACCCCTTGACCCCTTGTATGCGCACGCACATTTGTTTTGGTGGACGCCCTACTTGTTTAACATGTATAACTCTATGGTAACAATGACAATGGATTTTTAAAAATTTTCTTGTGTAACCCTTATTCGGGCATTGAAGAAAATAAGCAAGTTACATATTACAAGAACAAAAGTTCAATGAAACAAAATTGTTTTGCTGAAATTAAAAAAAATAGAGAAATAGGCAAATCCAAATTGAATGATATTATAAATTACAAAAACTTTTCCATGTGATTTTGTAATTATAATAGTGAATTAGAAATTTAAATAATAATAATGATAATAAAAATAATAAAATCATATTGGTGCGCGCATCATGGTGGGCACAAAATGACTTTACTCGGTACAAATGACCGTTATCTGCACATGCACAAATTGTAATTACAAACTTAATTACAAAGCTTATTTTGACACGCTCGTTCCACATCTAAGCAAGATTAAGTAAAGAGTTAGATATTTACTTCATGGGTATAAACATTTCCCCCTACGAATCACCATATATATATATATATATATATATATATTTATATAATTTCATGAGTCAATGCGTTACATATTTTTGTTTGTAAAGAAAAATAGTTCAATTCATTTCTATTCAGTTTATTTCCAATTTAGTAAAATTACAAGCTTTATATAAAACTGTATAAAAGTGCAGGTAGACAATTTACCAAAATGAAACTGCAGTGGGGTGTCAGAAATAAAGTCATTATAGATTGAATGTAATGTGGATGAGAAGCAAAGGTCACTGACCTTTTCATAACGTCCTCGCCTGACTTATACACAAAGATACTAAAATACGATACAAAAATAAAAACAATATTCAGCGGCTGGGATGGCTGGCAGCTTAGTAATGCATGCTTTAACCCATTGAATGTAATTTGTGTGAATCATGCTGAATTATTCCTCATTCAAAGTCCTAAAAATATACCAGATGCATGAGCATAAAGAGCAGAAAGAGGATCACTTGCCAAGTCCATTTTGTTTGTGTTACCACGTAGCATTTGATACCAGAAAAAAGGATACCGGAAAAAAAAAAGAAAATCAATGTTACTAATTGGAAGAAGAAAAGATGGTCAATAGCCCTTGACAATTTCTTGTCCTCCTATCAATGCTATGGGAGAACGTCGCTGAATTACAGACCTCTCACAATGGCTTTAAGAGAAGACAGATGTTATTCTGGCAAAACTTCTGCCAATTTAGCAATTTTGAAACGTTCATCGAATTTCGGCGTCGGCAAATTAGAAGTATTACGATGGTATGATGTTAACATTTACAAGCGTTTGGCGCCGACATGTAGTTCAAATAACACATACAAGATAGGCAGATTTAAGGAGAACATGAAAATATAGACTTTGAAATGACTCACTTCATTTAATAGTGGCACACAAACTACTGGGGAAATACAAGACATGCGACATGCTTGACGATTGTTTGGCCTGATATTTTTCTCCCCTCTGGAATTATCTTGGGATTTCTGCAATTCAACGCCCAAGCCACTTCAACATTTTGAGTGGATTGGTTTAGTAAGTATTGGCGCGTAGAAGATGTGATGTAAGCCCCTTGGAGTAAATTGAGACTTCTTCGACCCACTTATGTGACATCAACAGCTTCAATATCAATCAATTATTCATTCTTTCCACATAATATTTGTGCCCTTCGCACAATTTTGAAGGTCATGACATAACTTCCAGAATTGTTTCAGGAAAATCAGTGTAGGCCTGGATTGTTTTGATTGTTTATTTCATGTACGTCTGAGGGGTTGAAACCTAAGTGTCTGTTATAATTTGCTTTGAATTTATTCCATTCTTCATACCAAGGCGTTACGAAAACTTGCCTAGAATCTCCTTGGTTTTACATCGTACATGATTATATGCAAAACAAAATACGAGTTTACAATTAGATGAATTCGACTTGAGAAAAGTAAAGAGATGACAGATATTTATTCTATTATTATTTTGTAGTTGTATGTGTTTGTTAAGTGTTCAATGCAAACGCAAAAAATAATCTAAAACAAAATCAATAAAAAGGTAATGAAAAGGTCGAGATCGAATTGTCACACGTGACCTTGGCCGATAAGATTGAGTGGTTAAAACCAAATAGAATCACATCAATGTGTGAAATCATTCAACTGACCGGTCAACACAACTTTTTTCGCCCTCCATTAAATGAATAACCAGTGAGACTTTTGACAACCGCTTCTATTTTCGTTCCAAAATGTCAAGATCATGTTTGGAGGGGAAACCTTGTGATCGACATCTTTCCGTTCGTGCTTTACAGCAGGGCGTGAATACATCAATAGATCGATCATCGATCGAACTTACGTGGGTTGTCTGACATCAGATGCGTATCGAAAACCCACAATGCCTTAATCGTCTGCTCATTTGACCCTAAGCTGTATGCGAGAGTTAGCGCCGCATCGCTTGGGTAGACTGCGAGATTTCGTTTTACACGACAGCATCATCGGATGAGAATGCTACAGTAGAGCGAGAGGCGCGCAAGGCGCAGACGAGAGTGGTAGAAATACAACATTGAGCGTGACATCACCATCTTTCTGCAGGCACTGCGGACTGTTTGAACGGTACTAGTATACATCGTAAAGCAACTCGGTATCAATTTCATACAAGCCCGTGTACTATCTACTTTTGATTGTGTACGACACTGGTAGTTCGTGAACTTCGCTTAGAGCTCTGGTTTAGGGACAGAAGATAAAAGAATAAGATACATTATTGTGCATGCGAAGTTTTCCTCTAGCAAGCTTTGGAACTATGTTCTTCGAACTATTCCGAGTTTCTTTTACTTGAGTTTATGAGCTCAGATCATCAGATATCCCTAAAAAGCAGAACGCTAGATCGTTTTATTGAATTCTCCTGAGACGAACCCGGCTGGAAGACGTGTGTTAACATCATCGGTAAGTTATTTACAAGACGATAGTCATTATGGATCGCCAAAGAAGGTTTACTAACTAATATTCTTCATTTATTTTAGTCAATTTGTTTGGTGTTTTTAAAGTTCATATCGTATCTATAATTCAATGATGGCTACTTTAATTCCAGGTGTTTTGAAATATTTTGACCTATTCAAATATTTCTGCAACGTTAAACTTTTCAACACTAATTCAAAATCTAGGCGATTTTCAGAGTGGTTATTGTGATCTTTTAGTAATATTTCACGGTGATATTTGGGAGTGTATACACTGAGGTCATCATTAATATTGTCAATGTTGAATAATTAACCTGCACGTTACCCTTCATACGAAAATCTTTTTATTTCTTTTCTCCTTTCGCTTGTTATTGCATATTAAGCAGACTTACTTATAATGTTACTCTAAACGGGAGCCTGATCATTGACAAGCTATACTTTTTATTTAGGCTCCCCATATTTTACCCTTTTTTTTTGCCAGTAGTTCCTAATATCTCTCGAAACTTTCTACCTAGTTTCCGTACATGTTACTTCATTCGAGTTCTTAAACCGTACGTTTTGAAATTAACTCTTATGCTTGTAAATCTTATTTTTTAAATGTAAAATTGGAACACATAATCTTCAAGCTTCAAAGTGATTCAAACTGATTCATACTGCTTTATAGTATGAAGAACCTGGGACCAGTTTCTCGAAAACTGTCAAACGTGTGTTCTAGAATTAAAACGCGTTTCTAAGTCCACGGACTTAGCCTTATGACAATCTCGAGAAACTGGCACCAGAAGCCTACATGTGAACTAAATTTTCTTGTCCAGTACAGAATATTGCAGAAAATGTTGAATATTCAAAAATCGTTCTTTAATATCAACAATTTCAAATCACTCTGTCTCCCTCTCATTTTTTTTAATGAAGCAGACTTGAAAACTGTTTGTGAATCCACTTAGTTACAAACGTAAATTATTGTTCGCTACTTAATTGTCATTGTAGTTGTCGTTGTCATTCATGGTCATTTATATTTATCATATATGATCTCTGCTGATAATTGATGAAAGGGGTACACAAGAAATTAAAACTGAGAAAACTAAATGCAGGCGAGCCGCATGGATGATGATTATTGTAACAAGACGAGGGTGAGAGTGAGTTTCCTGATGTAGTATAATGACCCTATTTCACCCTGTCACCGACGGACACTGTCCGCTCCATATCGACTTTCTCTTTGACCCGTCTCTTCTCACGATCTTCGAACCTTGAATCTCTCAAGTTCACCTACCGTCATGGCCTTGTTCCGTCACAGAAAACGCAATATAAGCCCCTATCCCACCCACCACTAAGTTTCTCTCTCCCCCTCTCTCCCTTTCTCCTTCATTGCTTCACTTCGAAAATACATACCCCAAAACTCCCTTATCAATTAGCATTTAATTGTCGTGTGCTTTTTACGATACCTGAATTCCTGTTCTGACATGCAATTGAATACCAGTTACGAGAATTGATTACAGGGTCATTTTCATCTTAAAAGGTTCACTTTGTTCTCCGTCCATCTTTCTCCCTCCTCTCTCTCTCTCACACACACACACCTCCCTCTTTCTCCCCCTCTCTCTCTCTCTCTTTCTTTGCCCAACCTCGACATTTACCCTCAAAGTCCCTTACCAATTATTCTCAATTACTTGACGGTGTTTTTATTTTTGTTGTTGTTGTAGTAATATCGTACTATTGAAAACCCGCTACGAGAATAAATTGATTCTATAGCGTAATTTCGTCTCAGAAGGTCCACTTTGCTATGCTCCCCTCGTTCTTGCTGTTGTATCACTTTCAACAGCGTAATGCTGGAGGCAGGGGTCACGTGTTCATATAGTATGTAAAAAATGGAAGAGAGAAGAGAAGAAGGAAGGAGGAGGCGAAGGTGGAGGAGGGAAGGAGACAGAGAGAGAGAGAGAGAGATGGAGAGCGACAGGGAGAGGAATTCATTATTTTTATCTCTATAATTTAGTAGTAATAAATTGTTTATCTCATTCCTGCCGCCCTCCATGCTTGGACCCATACTATCCAGGCTTTTGGACACTAATTACTTTCAAATCCTGCCTTGTCACACTCCTCCCCCCCCCCCCCAACTGATTGTATCCCCCTCCTTATGACATATGTATTCATGCTTTCATACTTTGTGGTTGTTTCTACTGTTAGTTATTGTTTTTTACAGACCTCCGTCGACAAAATAAGGCTATTCAAGTTTGGGACTAGTATTTTATTTTATTTGGGCCCCAGTCTCGGATTCGAACCAGTGACCTTTGGTGTAGAGACACGTGCAGCATTAACAGTGACTACACACACACACTCTAAGCAATTACTCTGCGTCTAATGCCAGCCTGTGCCCTTTGTCATATGTCTTTAAACCACAGGGCAGATCCAGGATGGGGGGGGGGGGGGGGGCACACAATTCCGAATGACGTACACAATCTGTCCAATGTGTCCCCCCCCCCCTAACATCCGCCACTGCTTTAAACTAATTACCTAAAAAAATTTGAATGATCAGTGATCAAGTATTATTTTCTTTATGTCTAGGAGAAACGTTCACTCCGTGCAATACTAACAACCAATGGATATTAAGGTGATGGAACTGAAAATATTATCATGATGCCAAATATAATGTCAAAATGGATGAAATACAAATTACGAAAATCTGAGTTTTGATACTTCGTTTCGTCTACCGAAGATGGTAACATACCCCTTTTAAGAATTTATTTGGATTTCGAAACTCTGTATCAAATTTGATGATGTCCAACATCATCAAGAGTTTTAGGGTGGAAGGGTGCTATTCCCTTGACTGTAAATCTTTTTCATTTGTTTTTTGGTGTTTGTTTTTTTTTTGGATAATCTTTGTTTCGTCTACTGAAGATGGTAACATACTGGTGAAAAAATTTATTTGGGTGAACAAACTTTGTATCAAACTTATTTGATGACCAAACCATTAAATGTTGAAGGGCTAAGGAGATGCCATTCCCTCGAGTGTAAGGCGTTGTTGCATTTTGAACGTAATGGGAGGTGGGGGGGGGGGGCACTATCTTGCACAGCACTGAAACCAAAGGTCTTTTTATTTAAAGCAAAAACAAAAGGTCCTAGTTTAGACGTGATTAATATTTTGAGCCCTCTGGCATGTCTTATGAGGGGAGCTGACATGAAGTTAATATTAAATTCAATAATTGTTTAGTGTATAGCTCATACCAGAAAAAGTTTTGAATTACAGTAGAGTTTTTGTTTTTGTTTTGTCTGTGTGTTTTCTCTTTCCAGATAGGCCTCTTCCTTTAAAGACAAAGTTGAGTTTGGGGGGGGGGGTGTTTCACAAAGAGTTAAGTTTGACTTAAAGTCATGCGTAAGTGCCAATGCACATGCGGTATTAAACGCGTAATCTCATTGGTAGAAAACCAACAGCGCGCGGCCCCTGAGCATGATCTGACCAATGCGGTGATGTGTCATATACCGCGCACAACTAGGAATGTTAGTCAAACTTAACTCTTTGTGAAACACCCCCCCCCCCCCCCCCGGGTCATATGATTACAATGTGAAAGAAACTGTTTCAAAGCAATTGGGAAATGTTGATCACATCTACATAAGAATTATTGGTGTATACTGTGAGGTTTTGGAATCATCGAATGTTCGGCCCGAACCCTTCAACTATTTTGCGTCATATTTCGAATATTAGGGAATTTGAGGAGCAATCCTTTTCAGGGAACATTTTGTTGTATGATGTTCGTTCAAACTGAAATAAAAGGAATTAGAAAGCTCCCAAATTATTTTTCACCTTTTCCCAGAACTCAACCTTCTCTTAAATGATTCGTTGCATGTCGCAGAAGACCGTGATCTATATAAATAATTACAAATCAAGATTTTAAAACATAAATACAATGAAGTTCATAATTATACTTTAGAAATTGAAAGAACTGCGCCCCCGGAAAATATAAACAAACAAGCTTATCGAAATCACCATAATCTCAGGATATAGAAAGTCCTATAAGACCTATCGATTACGTCATTTAATGATTACAGACTACAGGTGGGCGGGAAAAGAGGGGAATCATCCGGCATTACATGTTGTTTTTTTTTTTTATGTGTAAATAAATAGGTAAATGACCGAATGTGAACATAAAATACAGAGCAAACATCCATCTTGTTCTGAAGCAGATGGTTATTGGGGCGTGCAATGTTTCTCTATTTACGTTCGACCAAAATGTTCTCGGCTGCATGTGTTATTTTAGGCTACTCGGACTGTACAGTTTCCTTACCTTTTGTTTTTTCGCGGTTTCTTTATAGGGCAATGTTAATGTTGTCATAAACATGAGTCGTACAAACCCCATATAGGTCGGCCCAAAGTCCTTTTAAAGTCTTTCACCCTTCATATTGTTTATTATCATTCACGCTTTGGGCTTTCCTGAATCATAAAATGTTCATTTGTTTATCTTTCAATTTCGCCAGCTTTACCGTTTCCGCCCCATCCCCCCTCACTCTCTCCCTCTCTCTTCAACTTTCATACGTTTTTTCTCATTGTGTTTCCTTCTCCCTTCTTTCTCTTTCCCTCTGTCTCTCTGTCAGCCTCTCTTTTGTATTTTTGGTACCTTCGTCTAACTCCTACTCTCTCTCTCTCTCTCTCTCTCTCTGTCACTTCTCCTCTGTTGTACATCAAAATATCCCATCTGCGGTCCTCTCTTGTCATTTCCCCTCCCTCTCTCTCACACTTTCCACCACTTTGACAATATATCCGCTCTAAAAAGTACATGACGTTACGGTGGCGTAGATACAGGGCGCACATGCAAGGGACAACGTGCCAATCATCTGATGGTGATAAAATAAGAAAATAAGGAGGAAGATGGTAGCGGAAGACGAAAAAGGGAAGATGATAGGACCACTCTGCACTAAAACCCTAAATGGTGGCATTCTTTATTGGCATTTCTTGCATTGAGTTAGACCGGTGCCCCCCCCCCCCCTTTACATCATTGCCCCTCAATGAATATAACCCAGGTTATGCCACCGATGACGTCTATACCACACGTCCATATCGTGTTGTTGTCGTACGTTTTCTGTCAGCAATAAGGCGATTGTTGCGAGTGTGATTTCGCTCTATCAACAGACGGGTAAGCGAGCGGGCATGCTCAAATGCGATCGATTCTTGTATGTTTTCATATTTTGAAGGGGGTGTAGAGATACAGCTGAGATGCAATTTTCGGTCACAGCAGCGAATGGCCGTAGAATCGAAATAGAGAGAGAGAGAGAGAGAGAGAGAGATATGGAGGAGAGGTATTGGGGCATTTTTGAACACTTATTTTTAAAACTGTTTTCCCGCGCCTACAGTAGTTACAATAATTATGACCAAGGAGTTATCACAGAAATCCTTGATAATTATGACAAGCCGTGTATAACCTTCAGAATTACGTGAAATTCTGACAACTATATTGTATATCAACAAAATGAGATGAACACATTCATCCTAAGCCATTTAATTTGTTGCTTACTTCGTCATTGTCATAAAATATTTGCTTTTTACAGTCCGTACGATATGCATTTCCTTTAGCAGCCTCACTCCCCCCCCCCCCGAAAAAACACACATTTGTCTTGCATCCTTTAACGCGGCGTCATGCGTAGTGGTTTTATTTCATGGAGAACTAAAATCTATGTATTGGCATGTAACTACTGATTTTTTTTTACAAGATGGCATGTCATTCGAATGAGAAGAAAGCTTCTTGGTGTTGTCTATTCAGCAAGTGCTAAATTATGGACTCGAAGGATGTAAAAACCGTTTGAAATGTCAAATTTGTTTGTGAAAAAACACATAGTCGTCGAAATGTTATTGAAAACTATCTCACACAGTTCGGTATGCTTCCCGTCTGTGACATTTAACCGATATTTAGCATTCGATTTTGTTTGACAATTCGCTGTTTAAAAGAAAATGGGAGAGGAGGAAAAATAAGAAGGAAACGAAAGCTGGAATCTGTTTTTATTTTGTCAGTGTGATTTATCATCCAGCTTCTTCTCTCTCTCTCTCTTTGTTTCTCTCCCTCTCTCCCCTCCATTCTCCCCTCTCTCTCTCTCTCTTTCTCTGTCTCTCTCTTTGTTAGTTTCCCATTTTTTCTCTGTTACATTTTAAGACAAATTTGATAAACAATTTTACTATACTGTTACGAATCTTATGCATATATTAAATAATATTTTAATTTTCTTTTGGCACGCATGGGCAGTGCGAGGTACCAAATGGTACTGAACAATTGAAGAAAAAGAAAAAAAAAACTTGTTTAAAAAGAAGGGGGGAAATCAATTATTTATTGTTAAAAGCTGGATCGTTTCGCTCTCTCGCATATAATAATCCTAAGCACAATGATGGAAGAAACATTGCAACACTGATTAGACAAGGTAAACTAACAAAGGCAATAACACAACGGTATTCCAGTTGGCGAGGTGTATGCAAGTAAGTGTAATAGGAAAATAATGTGCCCTTTTTCAATGTGCCCAACATTATTTTGGATCTGTTACGTCGCTCCATTCTCTCTTCTCTTATCTCCGTCTATTACCTTCCGTTTCTTTCTAATTATCTCATGTATATTTTAATTTCATCTCTTCTCTCATTGTTGCTTAAGAAGTCGGCTAATACTTTGTGACCATTAACCAATGGATAATGTATTTCATGAATTGATGAATGAAAATGGTTCAGAAGAAATGAAAGGAGAGAATAATATCCATGAATAATCGCTGGATGAATGGAGGAGGCTATTAAAGAGAAAAGAGGAAGCGAAAAAGTTTGACCAAAATCAGAGGAGGGTTAATGGCCTTACAATGTGGTGAGCATGCCCCACCGTTGTCAAGGGAGGCATTTCGAAGTTAACTTGATATGTTGGATAATTTCCATATGTATAGCTTGGCCCAATAAAATCGAATTGGAACGGCGAAGATGTACACATTTCGGGCTCATTTTCCCGTCTGTGTGACTCAATTCTAAAACGAGTCGAAATCACCGGGGAACGAAATTCGATTTGGACTAGCAGGTAGCGCATCGGGGGTACAAGACGCAGCGGTCCCAGGCATGCTTAGTCGAAATTAAGACGGTTATAAGGAAAGATGAAGATACGGTGAGCGCGGGATGCAAATGGGGGACTCTGTGCGAGGGGCGCGGGGATCAAACCGAGGGGCACCGGGTTGGAATAATAGGTGTCAGGTATTCCTCGGGGGTGGAGTAGGGGGATGGATTGCTATGAACTTGGATGGAAACAGACACGAGAATCCGGAGATGAAACTTATAGAATGGTGGAAATAATTAGGAAAGGCGAGACGGGGAATTGGTTAAATTATTATATGCAGAGAGATAGAGCATTACAGACAGAAAAGAGCACATAGCCATAAATAAAGCAGTACAGGCATTTTTTTAGACAAAACAGGTGTAAAATAGGTATAATGGAAATCGTAACGGGGCGACCACCCCGGGGTCCGCTCGCTAGTCATGACCGCTATTCATAATGACAGCTATTCATATGGACCGCTATTCATAATGGACAAAAACGCTCATTATTCATAAGAGTCGTTATTCATAAAAGAGTGTCGCTATTCATAATATTCGTATTATTCGTAATATTTCGTATTATGAAAAGCGACGCTCTTCTCCTATTATGAATAGAGACCCTCTTTCCGTATTATGAATAGCAACCCTCTCTTCTCGTATCATAAATGGCAGTCCTTATGAATAATGACCCTTATTAATAATGAGCCTTTTCTCCATTATGAATAGCGGTTGTTATGAATAACTGTCATTATGACTAGCGAGTGGACCCCGTCCTTTCTTATTATCATATTGTTTGCTTATTTAATTTTTATGAATAGCGATCCCCATTCCTTATTATGAATGGCGACCCTCATTTTGTATTATGAATAGCGACCCTCATTCTGTATTATGAATAGCGACCCTCATACAGCATTATGAATAACGACCCTCATACAGCATTATGAATAGCGACCCTCATACAGCATTATGAATAGCGACCCTCATACTTCATTATGAATAGCGACCCTCATACCGCATTATCAATAGCGACCCTCATACAGCATTACGAATAGCGACCCTCATACTGTATTATGAATGGCGACCCTCTTCTCCTATTATGAATAGCGGCCCTCTTCTATTATGAATAGCGACCTCTTCTCCTATTATGAATAGCGACCCTCAATCCGTATTATGAATAGCAAACCCTCTTCTCCTATTATGAATAGTGACCCTCATTTCGTATAACGAATAGTGGTCATTATGAGTAATGACCCCCAATGTGAATTAGGAACAGCAACCCTCATCTTACATTATGAATAGCGGTCCTTATGAATAATGGTCCTTATGAGTTTATAAATGGCGACCCCCTTTCCGTTTTATGAATAGCGGACCTTCATGTATAGGAACTTACACGTTATGAATAGCGGTCCTTATGAATAATCGTCCTTCTGAGTTATGAACAGCGATCCCCTTTCCGTTTTATGAATAGCGGACCTTCAGGTATAGGACTTACACGTTATGAAAAGTGGTCCCTATGAAAAGCGGTCATTATGACTAGCGGTCCTTATGACTAGCGAGGTTACCCCACTACCTTTGAAGCAGGGATAATTGTCCGGGGAAACGATAATTTAGTTTAGACATGGTAATCCTATCCAAACCCTTTGGAAGCGCATAGGGACGTTATATCATAATGTGATATGCGCTCTTCAAGGACGGTTTATTATTATTATTATTATTATTATTATTATTAAATACCTAAAAAAATAAGTCTAATACTCCTTGAAGAAGAAGAAGGCAAAACAACAACAACACACACACACACACACACACGAAGAATAAGTGGAAGAAGGGAGGAAGAGCCAATTAAGTAACAAGTAATATCAGTCAACTTCATTATCATTATCATTTATATAATTCATAAACATATAAACTTTTTGTTTACTTTGACTCAGTGCCTAGCGTGGGTCCAGATTAGGGGTGTTTGAGGGGTCGTGGTATTTTATTTTCTCGTCCCTTGCCCTCACATGGTTTCTATCTCTTTCTCTCTTTTCTTTCCTTTTTGTTTTCGGCATTTTGATTGGGGGCCCTTTGGGATGACTGGGGACACATTCCTAGGCCATAGCTAGGCCACGGGATTGAATAAAAATATAGGATTATTATAATCTCTTTGTATGTACGATGAGAATGCAAACTTCTCAACATGAACGATCATAGCATTCATTAACTTATCCGGGAAATTCCCCCTCAGTTTCTTCCCGAAGCCCCAAGACCACTCCCACCGCGCATCCCATTTCGCCTAACTTGGGCGCGATTTGAGATGACCGAAATCCTTTGCGGAAATCCAGTAACAAGGTTCGATGCGTTTTTGAGATCAATTACTCGATCTCTGACACGATTAGCAGCGAAGGAGAAAGAAAGAAGACAAAAAAAGACGTCTACTTTTATTTATAGCCGAGGTACAGATAGATTAATTCATTGACTGAAAAAACGACGTTGCTCCAAATATATTTTCTCGTACGATTTTCTCCATTTTCTCGTTCGATTTTCTCCATTTTCTCTATTCTTTTGTTTTAGTCATAATAAATCGTCTTGGATTGCCATGTTTATGAATGGAAAGCATACAAATATTAATTATAACCTTTGTCGCTACAACGAAAACGTGACTATTTCCACAAAACCCACAATAACGACCAGCAAAGCTAGCACACTGTAAATGTTTTGTTTTTTTTTAATTTATTTTTTTAGCTCAAATCATCCATCACCTATTGAAATAATGGGATCATTACAATGACCCACTCCGCGATCCGAAAACTTGTATGGGATACACAATAGGGTATTGAAATTCCCTTGATTCGATATTTAATCATGTTTTTGACTGTTTTGGACATTTGCGCCAGAAATCGAATCAAAGATGAAGAAGAAGAAAAAAGACCTCACAGCCTTCAAAGATTATATGCACAGTTGTTGCTGTCATTTATCTAGCTTGTATACGCTCGTTTGCTTTAATCCCAAAAGTTCTCTTAATTCGATGTTTCTAGCGACTTTCAAGTATCCCTTGAGCTTCTTTTGTGTCCTCTCATTTATTTGATGATATTCTTGGGAGCGATTGTTAAATGCTTTGATTGGGATACTCGTCAGGACGAGACAGGTGCATGAAGTACCATGACAAACGAAATCACATTGCCTGCCAACTTGAATGTCTAGGGAACGCACGGTTCTTGTTTTTTCTGTCATTTGGACTCATCTATCACTTTCACCCCTCCTCCTACCTCTCCCTCTCTTTCTTTCTTTCTCTCTTCCTGTATCTCTCAATATATTTGTAAACACTTGGTAGGGATTCGAACCCGCATTAATGATCATTGAGCCAGCTAGTTTTAAAAAGCCGACCATAAGAATTTTAATCGTTTTAATCAGTCAAATACTTGGCATAATTTTATATTCCTTTTGTTATCAACTTTGTCATAAAGCTGACAGTTGCAAGTGGAAGAGAGAGAGAGAGAGAGAGTGAGAGAGAGAAAGCAACTACTAGTGCAAGAGGGAGTGAGAGAGAGAGAGAGAGAGAGAGAGTATAATCGAACTCAGCAGTCATTAAACGATTTTATAATGGGGGGGGGGGGGGTGCCTACTCAGTATGAGGAAGTCGAGCGAAGTGCCCAACAGCGTGGGGTCCATAAAATGACATTAATTCATTCGGTCTAAGATAAGAGCTGCTCGATGCTTCTGATCCCCCCCCCCCCCCCTCCGTGGACCCCGTACCGAGCACCTCTAGTGATATTCTGTCGATATCGAACATCGATTTCTTCTTTCCTCCACTAAAATATATCCTTATGAACACGCCATGAACTCTGAATCATGTCCATGTATACACCATCCTACCGTTTTATTTTTTTACTCATATTTCATGCGACATCTCTCGATATGATTCAATGATGACTGATTGAAAGCGTTACCGTGTATCGTTCGTTCATGGATTCGTTGAGCGGAATGCGATGTCAGAAGGAATCGCATTTCTCGTCGATTAGGCCAATGGTTAACGGCCATGCCAGATGTATATTATGGACGTAATATCTGCTGAGGACCAGTGGTGTATCCGCTATAGGGTGTAGCCGGGATGAGAGCCCACCCCTCCCGTTTGCATGCCCAGAAAAGATAATATTGAAAGTTAAGTAGGAAATTTATTGTACATGGACTGATTGTTAGTCGAGAGACAGTGGCATATCTAGCACAGGATGAGATGGAGCCGGTGTGAACCCCTTCTCGTTTGCTTTTCCAGAAAAAAAATGATGTGATATTATTAAGAAAACATATTTACATGTTTATTTATGAACATTATTTATTTATGAATACATATTTTCTTGGGAGCTTGCTCTCAGACCCTGGTAGCACAGGCACGAGACTTATAGCCCAGGTATATTTTTGTGTATGTATATTTTTCTAACCCCCCCCCCCCCCTCCCGCTCCTCATCAAGATCTTGTTATGCCATTGCTAAGTGGCATGAATACAGGGGAGTGTGGGGGAGGGTGGCGCTTATAGGTTCCTCTTTCCATCCCTCATCACATATCAGTATGCTTATGGCCGCAGTCATTGATATAAGCAGTAGCAGCATTATACTTCTAAGAAAAATCCTCTTTTCTTTTCTCTCTTCTCTCTCTCTCTCTCTCTCTCTTTCTCTCTCTCTCTCTTCTCTCTCTCTCTCTCTCTCTCTCTCTCTCTAGCTTTTCCAATAGCCTGCATCCTATCAGTGGGTCAGTTATTTTTATCACACTGCCATCAAATTACTGTATATTTTAGATTAATACATCTTTTGATCCAAGGTTATAAACACAACTGATTCATGCTTTATTGAAGATATGAAGTGTTTTCAATGTTTGAAAATGCTATAATTCCCCATTAAAATGCATTCTCATTCCAATATAATTATACAAGTTCGTTCCATGTAGAGGTATTTTCTTTCCCCTCTGACGCATAGGCTGTACAGGTGACCAACCGTTTTGGGATTTAAAACCGCGAAAGTATTTAAATCCAAATAAATTGTCCGACATTCAGTCCTACTTGTGTTCTATCCTATACATATTCAATTGATAAATCTATCTGTTTCTGGATGAAATGCAAGTAATATTAGAGTATGTTTGCTCTGAGACCATTCATATATGCTGTAGTTGTCTACTTGTCCGTTTTTACCTATACATGTACAACAAAATTTCTCGTCTACTTATGTTAAGGCAGATGTAAAATGGAACAACAACAACAACAACAGGAAAGTTAATCTAAAAGTTTAAAAGAAATTGGTGCACTAGGTACCATGAATGAACATTGCTTTGCGCCGGTAAACTTTGTTTGTGTATGAGGCGCGAGCACATTCTGTATTATTCGCATAATGTGAGATATTCATTGTTTTTCATTGATTTCTTTATGAAAAGCATGAGTTATGGGAATTTAACCTCAAATTCTATAAACATAGCCACACATCAAGTCGTATTATCGTCTTACATATTATCTTTTACAAACAAGTTGAACTGCCATATATATGGTTATTTAAGACGCTATATTAGCATGACAATGGACACTTAAAAAAAGACGTTAAACGGAGAAGAAAAAAAGAGAGCCGCCAATTTGAGGTTAAGGAGAGGTAGATTTAGATGGTAAGATAATCCCCTAAAGAGAGAAGGAAACCGATTAGATTTTGTGCTTGAAACTGTTTGCGAGAAGAAGGCATCCCTTCAAAGAAATCAACAACGTGATGCGATGAGTCTCTCCCGTCTTAAGTTTCATGAGCTAATGACCCGACCCATTACTCCTTCTTGGAATAGTATGGATGAAGTCAAATCATGAGCTATATGAATTACGTTACTACCGAATATGACAAGGTCATATCTATACCAATAGCGCCAGAACACGGGCGTAGCCAGACTTATTAAACGGGTGGGGGAGCACAGACGGGGGAGGGGGTGACACACACAAGAACCGAGTCACATAATCTTGACCCCTTAAAAAAAGCGGATTAACAGAGGGGGCATGACCCCCTTGTGCCCCCTGACTACGCCTATGCGTCAGAGTGTACTTGGAGACGAGTGAGTAGGGGATATAGGGGCATGGTACCTCCTTTTCTGTCAGAAATATAATTCCAGAATAGATTTGTTTGGAGTAATAAGTCTACAATCCCAATACAAATCACTTTAGAAGGGAAGGTTGTAACCGTAGTCCAATGGCGATCCGAATCATGGGTTTATCTCCTCTCTTTCCCGTTATCATTGATATGTTGGAAATGGGGGGGGGGGGGGGGGGGGGGGAAGACCCACGGTCTGAAAGTAAATTACATTTGAGTACTTCAGTCCTTCCCCAAAATAAAACAATACGAACGACCACCCCCCCCCCCCCAAAAAAAAAAAAAAAAAAAAAAAAAACAACAACAACAACAACAACGAAAAAAAAACCCAGAAAAAGAAGGAAATAAAACCAAAAAAAGTTAAAATAAATCCTGTTTTAAAAATTCTTTTACTATTGCCGAACAGCTGTTCTTCCTTTTTTTTCATCCAAAATATATCTACCTATTGCTTCTGATTAGCCCAATATATCGGAACAGTTTCCCTTCCTCATTCGAATTGCCGCGCTTCCAAAAAGTGGCGGCGAGCTTACGCCGCTGACTGGGCGGGTAATGTACCGTATAGTTGAGCAATGATTCATGTCGAGACAGATACCAAGAAGAAATTCTGCACGGCGCCCATAAAGTCCCACGTATATGTGCGTTCGTGTTGACTTAAAGTGTCTTATACCTGGAAACAACATCTGGAATGTGGTTCCTTGACCTCTAATAATCTAACTGATCTATTTGAAGGCTTGGTCGTGACCCGTGCTGTTGTTGACCATGTAATTTGACCCTTGTTGATATTAACCATGTTGTAAAATACAAGAAAAACACTTCCAGGAGTTACCGATGTGTAGGTATTGTAATGATAAGAGGAAGAGCGAGCTTCTTGTTCGAATTCGTGCAACTAAATATGAGTTTAGTAGTCACTGTATAATGCGTACTGTTGCTACACATGTCGTTATTGTGATCCCCTGCAACTCTCACATGTCTTATTATTCCGCCCAATTAGGCCTATAGGCATTTTGAGTTTGTATTGTTATTATGTATAGTATTTCTTTACCAGATTCATGTACACATTCATTCTAAAAATCTAAATTATTTGGTCTAATGACGATTCAATCTTATTTCCAGTTGTTGGAACAGGCAGGTTTTTTTTATTTTCCTTATCTCGCCCCTCCATGCCTTCCTTTATCTTTCGCTCGGCCCCAAGTGTTGCCATTTGATGGGGGTGGGGGGGGGGGGGCACGCCAGTGGGAAAAGACATCTTAGATGAAAACAGCACGACCTTCATTCCAGGAAACTTTAAAAGAATTGGTATCACCATTATACTTGTTATTGTTTTAGTAAATGGTTAAGTCAAACATTCCGTCTAAAAGACATCGTTTGACTCACGCAGTTCGTGAAGAGTTACCACGAAGCGTGGGTGAATTCGTACTTCCGAACGATGATGATGATGATATATTGCCATCCGCCTATATATCATATCAGGGTTATTCAGCAATGGACTCTGTATGGTACCCATCCTTGTTCGTAATTTCACAAATGTAGTTTGTGTCAAGGCCCTTTTAGCAGTATGCATTGTCCTTATTTACGAGCTCCTTTGATTGTTACAGTCCACGGTCACTTCTAAAGTAGATCTATAGCAAGGTGTAGGAAAACTTTTAAAGAGTAGAGTGCTAAAAAGAAGTCTGTCGAGGGTTTCTATTTCATAAAGTAAGTGGGGTAGCTCCGGAGGGCACAGGGAGGGCACATGCCCCCACCCTAATCGAATAGCGACTGAAAAATAGAAGAAAAAAAGAAAAGAAAAGAAAAAGAAAAGGAAAGAGGGGAGGGAGGACGAGAAAAGAATATCATAGGACCTCCCGCATCATCCCTCTATAATGCATGGCGCTGATAAGTCGCATGTCATTCACCGAGTAAGACTGGTGCCCACCCCCCCTCCCCCCTCCATGATGGCAGCGCCCTCTTATTGACTGAACCCACGTAATGCCACTGCATGAAAGTAATAATACTTGCTAGTAAGTTTGTTATAAGAATATATAAAAAACGAAAAAAAGGACAGATAGAGAGAAAGTGAGACAGACAGAGAGAGGGGGAAGGAGGTGGGGGAAGAGAGTAAATAAACAAGACTAAGGGAGGGAGGCTACACAGGGGGAAAGAGGAATTATATATATTTATCCAAAATACTGAAGGAAGACTACAAAATGGAGAAAATTCAGGTTGTTCACCCACAAATCCTTTGCTTATATACTCCCTATACAGTTACCAAATGAGAATTGAAATAACAATTATTTTTATGAAAATGGACACTTTATATTCTTCATTTTCTGAAAAATGGCTTTCATGTCATAATGGCAAATTAACATTTAGCCAAAAAAAAAATACGATAGAACCACACCATCGCGAACATTCAGTCCTCGTGCCCAAGTTTAAGTAGAAAATAATGGCCCATATTATGAGATTAAATTTCGATCTCTTTAAGGCAAATAGTCCCAGAAGATTTTAAGACACCGGCGAAATGATATCGATTTCCAGATCGATGATGAATAAGTGACCGATTAACGATGTTTTAATGTAGCAGTGTATGCATAAAATACGTGAGGCCAATGCAGATTTTCTTTTTTCAAGTTGATAGCGCAATTTTTTCCCTTGATGGATGGGTCAATGAATATAAATGGCAAGATATAAATTAATGAAAAATATGAAGCTTAAGAAAGACAAAAGAAAACGTAGGTACATAAGTTTGCAAGGGGGAAGGGGGCCTCGGGTGATTATTTTACTGCGAAGAAAGCAAATACAGCATATGCACTCCCCAATTTAAGGATTGATTCTTTACGAAAGGGCACTAGCACATTGACCGGATTTCGAACCGAGGATCTCGAGGTTAATTACCAAACTGCTGCTCTAACCACTGAGCCAACGCGCATCCTTTAAAGTAGAACGTTGATGATTTTAAATATTGGCTTAATACTTATCATTGCATAGATGGCATAAATTAAACAAGGTTATCCAAATTCAACGCTTGGAAACATTTGAAGTAATGATTATTATCAATTATAAAACGGTAAAATACAGCCCCCGATATAGCAGCTGAAGAGCTCCTCGAACGCTGCTGAGATATGTGACGACACACCCTGGACCAGTCCTGGCTAAGCAGACGATGTCCCATAACATCTTACACATTTTTCAGAGCCTATTTTGTCATCTCCTCTTCACTTATTTCTCTTCCTTCACTAGCGTCAGTCTTAACGTTAGTCTGTTGCCTCACTCTTAACTTCGTGTATGGTATTATTTTGATGAAAAATGCAGCGTTAAAAAAATAAAGGAATCAGTCACTTGTAAACAAAATAAGACGCCATTGTATTTTCAGCTGTTTACACCGGGGCATGTTCGGCGTTTCAAGAGGGAACGAATACCATCCTGCTATTATTCGGAGGGCTTTTCAATTTGAAAGTGGGGTTTATTTCATTGATCATTGACCCTTCTCCTATGTATTTACAATCAAACGGTTTTAGCTATCAGAATCAGTTTCACTTTCCCTTTATAATGGTGTGAAATAAGGTCATGTTTAAATACACCAAACTCTTTATAATTTGATAAATAATTGCATTGCAATTACGTTCATTCATTATAGGACGTCGTCTGCTTAAGCAGGATCGATCCCGAGTGTGACGACATCAAAACATCGCTATATTTCTGGCGAATCCTCGGATATTCCAGATGCTGAGAAGAGCTTTTATTTGTGTTGTTTTTATAATCACCAGATACGCAGTTGACATAAAACTTATAAGATTGCCATCTGTAAGCTTCCCAGTTTCTAGTGATACATTAATTGCCATATTTGTGATTTTCTTTGCATATCTACTTTAAGATCCAAACACACAGAGTGGTAGATGGAGAGAGGGGGAAAAGGGATAAATAAATCGGAATCTTTTGGATAGTTATACATGTTTAAAGACACGGATCACAAGTTTCCAAACTATCTTAACGAGTCTCCTCCCATTCAGGACCTTCAGAAATTCTACAAGGTACTAATAGACCTGTTTACTAAGTGATTCAAATTTATGGATGTTTCTTTCCTGGGGACCTAGTAACGAGGTATTCCATTAACCTGTTATTAATGAATGAACTATATTACTTGGAATCCAGTTTGCATACATTACTTGTTGCTATGTCTGACAAGCCTCTGGCAAGCTTTCAGGTTGTCAAGAACAACCTTTGTTTCAAAAGTATGCATAAAATTTGAATCACACTTAGTAACAGGTCTATTGATGCTCCGACCCTTGCGACGGTGACGATAACATTCTTATTGTTCGTCCGATTTCATTCAAATTTCCACTTATTTGTTTCTTTTGTATTTTTGTCTCGCCTGAATAGCAGGATTCTGCTGGCATCGATGTCATTAGCATTTTTACCTCATTTGAAAAGTATTTGTCCAGGTTTCATGAAACTTTTTTTACACAAGGGTTGTTGAGTTCAGTATAAAGTGCTCTTTACACTGGCAGCTCACCTTGTCAAATGGTAAAGTTTCCTTGATTGCAATTTACATAAATCTCTCATTTGTATTTATCAATGAACGACGACATACTTTGGTATTCATTTTCGGTATTTAAAGATAATGTCAGTCTAATTTTCTACTCTTATTTTTTTCCATGCATAATTCTTAGAGAACAACATTTTGCCCCATTTTGTATGTAAATCATGTCACGTGTTGTTCGCTGATGAGAACAAATGTTCCAGCGTGCAATAAAACACGGCAGGAAATCATGTCATGCTTTGATCAGTCTTTTCAACTTCTCACAGCATGTATGCATGCATGTGTCAAGATTATGGTCCGTGTAAATCAAATACATACAAAAAATGAAGAAGCAATTTGTGTGTCTCGTGTCAGTCTGCCCGGGGTGCATTAACATCAACATGAAAGTACTGTAATAGATGACTTGGTCGTTGTGCAATCAAGTAGTTCATTGTTATCTATACCGTTTGTCAGACGACATAGATCTTTTCCTCGCCTGGCGATATTGCGTAAACGTCATTTTTCAACATTTCAGAGCCATACGAAGCGGTGACTGATGGGGCTGCAGCTCCCCCGAGGACCTTTAAAATTCTGATATTCGAGCAACCATCACCTCATTTTCTGGCAGCGAAGTTCCCCATGCAACATGTAGTTTTCATAATTATCAGAGATATAATAACACGTCTTTTTTCTTACTCGTTCGCTTCGCTAGTTCGCAAAATTTAGAAACGGAAAAATTTATATTCGGGCAAGAGGCATCAACCCTCCCCCCCCCCCCCCCTCGCAAAAATGTGCCGGCCCGTTCGCCATGATGTTATATATAACACTTACTGCACTCAGACAGGTCGTAAGGACTGACGCCTGATCTAAATCAACCGAACATTGTAAATGTTGGTGGTAATGAGTACATGCTCTCATGTAGCCCAAGATACGCCCATAAATATGTCTCGTCGTCAACGCTACGACGAATTTCTGATGCGTGAATGAATTCATATACGACTTGAGAGAGAGATATATGTCATACATAAAATAGGCATGAGCTATATGGTTAAGGTACATATAAATTAAAATGATAGAGAGCGATAGATAGAGAGAGAGAGAGGGAGAGGGGGGAGATAGGAGAAAAGGAGCTAAAGGAAAAAAATAAAAGACAAATAATAAGTGAGAGGGAGGGAGAGAGGTAGATTTAGGATGGAGAGTATCGATAAGTAACAAACACGATGACGATGATGTCGGCGGTGGAAATGTAGGTGATGCTGATGCTGATGATGATGATCGCATCAGCAATCAAGATGTATATGTTGGGGCCTTGATGGTATTACAAATAGTGTATTCATATTATAAATTATCATTAGTTAGCTTTGATTAAGCATTGATACTAGAATAATTGATAATATCAATATCAAGGGAGTTAGATCAACATTAAAAAAAAACTAAAAGAAATTGTTATAGTAGTATTTTCTGTAGCACTACACAATCATAAAAGAAAAAATTGATTTATTTTCAAAAATAATGAGTGGGAAAAAAGAAAAAGAAAAGGAAGAAGAAGAAGAAGAAGAAGAAGGAGAAGGAGAAGAAGGAGAAGAGGGAGGATGATGTTTCGGATGCAGTGCAAAATAACAAAGATTATTGAGTGAGGAGAGGGTATAGGAGTAGGGGGCATCACGTTGCCCCCCCCCCCCCCTCCTCTCCCTTTCTTTTTCTCTCTGTTCCCCCTTTTGTGATTAGGGGTCTTTCATCCATTCTGTGGGGAGAGGGGGGGGGGGGGGGGTAACGTGCTACGTTCCTAGTGTAGCTAAGCCACTGATTGACATGATCGGGTTACACCGTTTAAGGGTTCCGGAGGAGCCACCTAATATAGTTATAAGATCATGAGCATTATTAGCCGAATTACTTTCCATTTGGGGGGTGCTTCACTCTTAGAAGATGCACGCGAGCAATCCCTTCTTCTGCGTCCGCATCCTTGATATGATACAATATTGTGGTTTTTCCCAAGCATTATTAACGTTACCACGCAGACGCGATTGATACCTTTCTCTAATCTCGGATTAACAAACTGTCTCACTATCTGACATACTTCTTCTTTCGTTTGAGACTGCAGAATCTTGAAATAAAACTGTCATTGATATAGCTTTTATCTGACATGGAAACTATTGCTTAGTGCGGTCTACCCGTTTCCGATCTACACGGACTCCAAGGAGTTGGTTGCCTTCTGCTGTTTGCTTTAAAGGACTTTTTTAAAAAGAAAGAAGTGAGCACTCCCCAATTGGTGACAAGTTAATTAAGTGGAAGACGTTAAGAGATAGAATGGTAAATTACTGAGCGTCTAAAGTTTGGGGTCATGATGATGATATGGACAATGATTTTGACACCGAATCGCGCTTACTGGAAACTTTCTTTTAACCTTTCGAAAGAAATAGAATAATGCATTCTTGAAGAGAGATCTCTCGCATCCTCATGCATCACGAATTTAAATTGTTTCTGGCGAAATATGGACAGTTGTTTTAAGGTATCATCCATACCTTCGAAGACAACATTTTTCATTGTGCTAAGTCAAACTATCAATGTGATATGTTTCATCAGTCCATTAAGGGAATATTATCAATCTAAGCCTCCCTTGAATCTGTTGTACATTGGAAGGAAAATGGTAGCAAAATTCTCATCTTATTTGCAACTTAATCCATTATTTCCTTCTTTGGATTTCCAATAGACCCGTTGGCTTTTACAGTTTTAAATATTCTAAAATGATTAGCCCGATTGAACTATATCGACTTTAGATACACTATCTATCATACACGATGAGTGGGATATCAGCATTACATTCCCGTGGCGGGCAGTATGCCCAATTTATCATGCTTTAACCCACATTTGTCTGAGATAACAAGATCACTCGACCAGTCACGCTCCAAAACGGATCATTTTCAATGATCGCATCTCTCTTTATCTTTCTCTCTTCCTCACACTCTTCTCCTTCCTCACTAGCCTCGCGTTCCTCCCACTCTTCATCTCTCTCTCTCTCTCCCCCTCTATCTCTGTTCCCTCTCTCTCTCTATCTCTCCATCCCTCTCTCATTGCTACACACAATTAGTTTCTCACCCCTCGTAACCAATAATAGACTGGATACCATTATCATGATCATTAACCCAATTCCATCTTTCCATCTTTATTTCCGTTTTCTTTCTTCCCCCTCTCCCTCTCTTTTATACCACTATAATTCCAATGCCCACTTTCCTCAGTCCCGCTAACTCTCACCCCCTTCTCTCTGTCTCTCTCTGTCTCTCTCTGTCTCTCTGTCTCTGTCTCTCTCTGTCTCTTCTCTCTGTCTCTCTCTGTCTCTCTCTCTCTCTCTCTGTCTCTCTCTCTCATCATCACACACAATCGCGTTTCTCACCTCCCCTTTTACCAATATATTGGAATAGCACTACTAACCCTTTTTTATGTTCGTCTCTCTTTGTCTCTGTCTCTCTCTGTCTCTGTATGTATGTCCGTCTGTCTCTCTCTCTCTCATCCATGTATCGCCACTGCATTCGCTGTCATATTTCTCCAATCTCTGTCGGCGTCTTTTTTTTTAACCATGTGCTATTCCCTTTCATTTGCTTCCCCCTCTCCTATTCGGCACTCAAATTATTAACGCTCCATGTAAGCTGTAAGGGCCTACTTTTAAGTCACGCATGGTAGATATATTCTGGAGAAAATCATTAGAATGGAGGGGATAAAACAAAACTAAAGTATGATCCAAAAGAGAGTCAATCAGTTTCGTAATGTTGAAGTCACGTCGTGGCCGAAGGGGGCATTAAAGAACATACGTAGAGGCCTGTTGTAAATGCATATAATTATGACTTGTCTTCTGGAGATATAACAAGATAGTTTGTGCTTCGAATTGTAAAGCATTGTTGGCCAAAGTAAGAAAACTTAGAAATAATGCAAACTCCAAAGTAAGTTTTTTGAAGACCAGTGATTTCAGGGGAAGATACAAAATTTTGTAAAAACAAAAATAGGTGGGGCACAATTTTGATAAAAAACTATCTGACAAGCCAACAGCAAAAAGGGTCAGAAATTGAAAAAGGGAATTTTAAGTTTATAATGATGCTAATTAGGTTTTTAGAAGTGGCACGGGCCGGTTTTGCCCCCTAAATCCTCTAGCGAGTGTGTGCGCACAGTGGGGGTCGAGATGGAAGGGCAAATATTGCCCCCGCAGTGGCTGGTTTGGCCGGGACACTGACCTCACCCATCCTTGTTAATGTGACGCCACACTTGGCGCCTCTGTGATGATTCTGGTAGAGAAAGGGTGCCAATAGGACGGCGAGTGGTAACAGCAGGGTGTGGAGTGTGTGCGTATACCAACCCAGTGGTGTAATTACGGGGGCACAGGGGTTCATGCCCCCCCCCATCAAATGGCGAGAAAAATGGAACAAAAGAAAGGGAAGGTAAAGGGGTAAAGAAAAGAAATGCAGATGCTAGCACCCCTTCCACGCTCCTCTCCCCTAATCAGTGACCATGTTAATTCGCATTTCATTTTCCATATAAGACTGGTGCCCCCCCCCCCTCCATGATGTCAGTGCCCCCTCTATGGCTGAACCCACGCTACGCCACTGATCACTGCCTAATAGAAACTCACTGTGATTGATAGAAAGATGGCTTCCAGACAAAATATATAATCCATCTACAACCTGTCCCTGCGATCATGGCACAAATTGATTTCATAGCGGTTTAAAGTAAAGGCTTTAAAAGTACCATGTAGCGTTAAATGCCTCAGGCTTTCAAATCAGAAGTAGGCCAGCAATTTTTTTTGTTGTTGAATACAAAGTCAATTAATTTCTGAATTTACGTGCACAACGATTCGTACATTCTTTGGGACATAAGTATTTTGTTTTCAAGCGGAATTTTGAATTAATGAAACTATTAAGTATACAGTTTAGAGCATATTTCATGCATGTTCCTTTATCACAGGACGTTTTATTTGACATTCACTATAAACTCACACTCCCCGAATAAAAAATAAGTTCAGATTTTGCATAGAAAGAGAAACGAAAAATCTTCAAACAACCGACTCTACACACTTGGCGATCATGACCAGTTTTGGAAAGTCCGAATCTCAAAGACGTGTATCTCGTACGGATTAAAGTAGATGATTTCTCCAGAATTCATACCTCCACCGTAAATCTCATCTAATGACCGGATGTAAATGTCCATGTAAGTGTACACATCCGAAGACCTCTTCCAATTAGTTTTATCAAATGTTTCACTACGCCTGCGCGGAGGTGGCGGTCCGTAGCAACGGCGAAGCACTGACCATACTGATGAAACTTCTTGCTAACTGCAAATAACGTCAGAGTGTAATTTCGTTAATTAAATTTTCGTGCTATCATCTCTGTTTGTTCTCTTGTTTCTGTCATTGCACAGGGCGACAGGAGTGACTGTCCGGAGCGACTCGGCTACTTTCAGCTTGGATGATAACTGGACGATGAGCTGGTTGAAGTATTTTTCTACTTAGCAACGTCCTATGGAGCAAGACAGCGCCCTTAAGGAGCAATCAATGATGACTTAATCGGTTTCTTCACTTAGACCAATCGACATCTGCACTTTTATCAATCGTGGACATCTTGCAAGAAAACGCCAAGAAAGCATTTTAGAGAAAACAGTCCCTCCAGGTTGAACAACCCAACACTCTAATGGGTGGCTTCTTCATCACGCAGTCTGAATCACAAGACATACCGAACACGAGAGACAGCATGGGGATTAAGTACGAACCATCAAACCCGGCGCCAGACGACTACCTGAGTTATCTTAACCTGGACCTGAACTCAACGGCCTGGGACAATTCCGAGTACTCCTCGGAGCAAGAACTCTGCAGCGATACGAACTATGATGTATCTGATGGTGTCAAGGTATTCCTCACAGTGTCTTTCGTCCTGACGATTGTCGTGTGCGGCATTGGCAACTCCCTGCTCTGTTTCCTCATCGTCAGGCACAAGAGGCTTCGGAGCGTCACCAACCTCTTGATCGGTAACCTTGCAGGATCGGACGCTTTAGTGGCGCTGTTCTGCGCACCCTTGTCACTCCACGCGTATCTGCAGCAGGACTGGACGTTGCCCCACCTCCTCTGCCCCATAGTGGGTACGGTCAAGAACGTCTCGCTTTACGTGTCGGTCAACACGCTGCTTGTGATAGCGATAGACAGGTAAGAGTGCTGTACTCAACCATTTTTGATCCCTGCTGCTTCTTTTGGGCAAGTCCAACGTAACTTTTCCGGTACGTTGCCAACATTAATAAAGATTTATATATACCCCATGATCGATTAATTAGTTGATAATTCCACGAGAGCTTGGATAAGATAAGATAAGATAATTAAGTAAAAAAGAAAATGAAACTTTCAATGCTCCTTTTCTTTATTCTAGGTAATGTACGGGGCAACAAATGACCAGAGACTTTGGACTTGCTTTTCTGTGTTTTATAACACCTCGTTCCTTTAAGAGTTAGTTTACGAAGGAAATATCCGTGTCGTCAAACTAAATCTTACCTTTTAAAGCGATATTAAGTGTTTGACTTGAGTGGAAGCAAGGGATGACAAAGCTCTGTTGATGTAAATTGATGCTTGCTTTTCCATGATTTACTAAAGGCTCCCAGATCGTTCCCATTTCGTTACCAAAAATACTGGTAGGTTAATGAAAACGTACCTCACTATCAATCAGCTCTTATCATTTTGTATTCACCACTCCATTTTGTTGACGATCAACCATGCATGAAGTCTTTTGTCTTGTTTGTTTATTGCTAGGACAGGCAGTCAGTGTAAACGGATTCGTTTAATAAATCATGGAAATGCAAGCATCACTTTACACCAACAGAGCTTTGTCATCCCTGGCTTATTTTTCCCGATTGAGGTGTCATATGGAAGGGCAGAAAATGAACTTTCTAGAAATGTGATTATCTCTTTGAAAGTCAGATATCGTTGGCTAAACGACTTTTTGGTAACCCTGCTTCATATTGTCTTTATTCACTCATGCGTGAAGTATGTATCGTATGAGTGGCATCAAATGAAAGAAAAGGATCCAAGCTTTACAAATATGTGTCATTTATTAATCATAATTGTGATTAAGACATGATCAAACATCTATGAATCTCGGTTTCGTTTTTTTCTGGGACGCACTACACTAGCTACAGTTGATATTTCGTAGTCTTTTCCGAGGCAGAAAGACGTTATCCCTGTATGAAATGGTATATGTGGTAAAACCCTTCTCGCACTCGGCTGACGATTTAGTTTAATACTACGTGCATATGCTAGCGGAAAGAATGACAGTCGCAGCATTTTAAAAGTAACTCATGCTGCATACAACATGTAGGAACAGGGAAAAACCCCAAAACAAGAAATTGGTATGGAAAGAACGATAATAAGATCACGGTAATAACAAATCTTGATGGTGTGACAAGATTAGATAATATTATATTGTCACACGGCTTTTCATAAATACTTAGATCAAATATACATGTGCTTATGCATTAATGAATATTTCCTATATGATTTTGTTTCTGAAAGATTTAAAAACTTAAAGATTTAAAAACTTAACGTTCAGAAAACGCCCTCTACCACGTCTTTAGTGATGGAAGATGACGTTGCAATTTATAATCCCTGAAGAGGGGCAGATAGTGGGGGTATATAGGGAGAGGGGAGTGAAGGAGAGGGGTAGAAAGTAAGAGGAAGGGGAAAGAAAGTAAGAAAGAGAGAGATAGAGAGAGGGGGGGGGGTAAACATCTTATATAGATAAATCATAATGTATTGAGGGCTGTCAGGGGACTAGTAATATCCCTTCTATTTGTTCAGGGTCTATATACCAAGGTGAGTGGTTTAATATCAAATACGTTTCCCCAGCAAGGATTCTGTCCCAATTTCAACAAGTTCAGGCAAGCTTGTTATGGAAATCAATCAGGGTGGTAGATCTGAATGATTCTGACATGTTTATAGGGCTCATGAGAGAAATAGGAATGAGAGAGTAAGAGAGAGAGAGAGAGAGATAGATAGAGGTAAAGAGAGTGATATAAAAAGCAGATAGAGGGACATTGTATATACGGAGACAAAGAGAGAAAGAGAAAGAGAGAGAGAGAGAGTCGGTGAGGGACAGAGGAGAGTTCCGATCTAAAGTAGATTGCGGGTAGCAAGGGACCTTGCTGTGCCATTGTGACATTTGGCAGACTCTGCACACAAATCCATTACAAGAGTATTGTATATGCAAACAAAGAGTTAATTTTCCCATTATGTTCGGGGTCATCGACCCAGGGTATAACGGTCAAAGATAAACATTTTTTCTTTTCAGCAAAGATTATGTCACCAAGCTTTTGCACAAATTAAAACAATATGATAGATAGAGAGAAGAAGACAAAAAAAACGTCGGTATGTTTTTTCCTGTTCGGAAACGTTATCTATATAATTCTAACATGTTTGGGGAGGTACAAGATAGAGAATAAAGCATGAGAGTATATGGGAGAGAGAGAGAGAGAGAGGGGGGGGGGGGGAGGGGGACGAGGGAGAGGGAGAGAAAGAGAGAGAGAGAGGGAGGGAGAGATAGGAGATAATAGTATAGGTGATGAGTTATCGAGAGCAGTGAGGGTACGAATGACATGTTCTATACGTATTTGTTCGGGGTCAGGACAATTGACAAATCTAATTTTCCGAGGTAAAGTTATTAGAAAAATCTATTCCGAGTCACATCTTTTGGTCATTGTTTGCACGGGATTGGTGTGTTTGGATTAGGGGCATGCTATCAGACATGTCAGAAAGAAGAAGAAGAAGAAAAAAAATTGTACACAACTTTTCAGAGTTTGTTTTGGGTTACTTTTATTGATGGGATACTGACCTTTTTTCTGTTTTCTGTTTTTTTACAATCATTTCACTTCATTTGATTTACAAAATCACGGCGATGACACAGAAGCCATGATTCTCTCTTTCTTTTCACTGTCACTTTCTATTTCTCTCTCTGTCTCTCTCACCTCTCTATCTCTTTTGTTTCCCCTCTCTCTTTTCTATCCTTCCCTCTCTCTCTCTCTCCATTTATCTTTACGCATTTTCCTCCACCTTTTAGTTTTCCGCTTCTCTCTCTCTCTCTCTGTTTACTTCGGTCTTTTCAGCCTAACCGAGACTTTCCTCCTTGCGTCAAATTGATATTTATTTTTACTCTCCCTCTCTGTCCGTCTGTCTTTCTGTCCATTTGTTTTCTGTCGTCTGTCTCTCTTTCTCTCCCACTCTCTTCTACTGTTACATTCTTTTCTCTTCCTCAATATCTATCTCTTTTTATAAATCTCATTCTTATCTCTTTATCACGTTATTTTTTAACAACTTATTCTTTTTCCATTAATAAGTAAATCTACTGCATTCTGAAGCGATATTCCGTCTATAAGACAAACATTTCATCAATGTTGTGGTATATTTCTGTTCAAATGAACGGAAATTCTTTCTTTCGTACCTAACAAGAAATCAAATCAGAACCAGTGAAATGCATCCATTTATGTTTTTTCCAGATTCTACGTAAAATTGTCCGAACAAATCGTATTACTTCGGTGATGTTCCCCTTATTCTACATCTAATAACCAGCATGCACGCTGCGCGCGAAATCGTTGAAATCAAATTTTGTTGGATAGTGTCGTCTGCCATTCTGACATATTTTGCGGGTTGTTAACTCACGTGCGAGGCCCTGGCAGATGCCGCGCTACTGACAGTTGTTGCTTGATTTATCGCGGATGGGCATGGATAGGCGGTTTAAAGGTCCAAGTCAACCAAGTTATGGGTATAAAAAGGAATTAGACCATGGCCAATATTTTGGGTGTAATTGTGCCATCATAAACATGATAAATTCGGTATATATCTGTTTGTATCATTCCCTGAATGATTCTGCAAAACTCTTCCAATAAAAGTTCTTTTTACCTCCTTTTTCTCTCTCTTTCTCTCTCTCACACAAACACACACACACACACACACACACTCTCTCTCTCTCTTTTACTTTCGAGCTTTCACCCTTCTGCTTTCCCTTAGTCATTTTCGTACAAGATAGCTTCCACCAATCAGATGCTTTATTTGGATCAACAAATCTTGCGCAACAACCTTAATGCTACTTCTAGTTGTGAAAGTAAGCCAACTACTCATCCCAACACTGTCTTCTTCCTGCCCCCTGCTATTTCACGCCTGTTGTAAAGCAAAATACATGTAGTGCTCCATTGAAACATTGATTTTGCGTATAAGATAATTTAAAAGATACGCTGAAAGAATTAAGTCATATGAAAATCAATGAAAAAAAAAGAAAGAAACAGCTACAACATCTCAGATTGCAGCTTCTTAGTCCTTGACCAGAAATTACCGATGGAAAATGAAAATACAAATGCTCATATTATTTTTTCTGCACTATTGCATTATTGTTTCGAGACAGTCATATCCTGCCTTCTTGGCTTTTATCCATCGCCTTTGATTCTAAATGTAAAAAGATGAAACTGAGATAGTCAGATGGTGGAAGCTTCCATTGAATTAAGAATTATCGATCAAACTACTCCATTTCCAGCTACGGCTTAGAAATCAGATTTCATCCTCGGAAGATATTTGTTTTCTTTGTTCGCATTCTACCGCATATTTTTCATTTTATTACGATGTAAATGCTAAAAATATCTCCATGGACTTGACTCTTCCTCTTTTTGATATGGTTATTGTTCACACACACAAAAAAAGGATTTTGCATAAATTTTCAGACGTAGATGGAAAAGAAAAAATATTGAAATAGTTTCAAATGATATTCGTGATGTAAGTTGAGGTTGCCGTTTTTGCTTCGTTCTCTTTTGTCTTGTCTTGATTGGTAGGTTAAGAAGAAAACTTAACTCATTATCAATTCTGTCGACCATCCATATAAAACATTAATTCCTTTATCATGGCATATATGATTAGTTGCAAAGAAATCCTATAACGCAATAATTCATTCCATTATAAAGGTCGCCTCTTTTTACTTTTGATTATGAGGTTGTGATTTATAATCGTAAAGTTACAGACAATTATGACTTGAATTGTAACGATTCTTCTGGATGGACTTTGGAGTTATAACTTCATAAATTGAATTGTTAATGATCGAAATGACGTATCATTTATAAAAACTAAGAACATCTATGCCATCATGTATAACTTTGATTTAAAATATTGCATTTTCAAGAGGGCGTACATGTTATAGGTTGGAGCTGAAAGTAAAGATTTATGAACATCATAAGAGCATGTTCTGAAGGCCTAGAACATTATCCCATTTATTCTAACGTAAACCAAACGTCGTCTCAATATACAACATTCTACAAATCAAAGTCTACATGTGGGACTACAGAAGCCGATCAGACTTCTCACGTTGTTAGTCCTGACGGCATGCCATAAATATCGCTCTGTCGATGGTCAGATTTCTCCAACCTATATTTCATAACTCGCGCAAACACTGCGTCAGATAATGGTTCGTACAATGTAAGTGGCGCCAATTTAATGTTAGGAAAGTAAAGCGTAGTTGATCGTCTGCAAGAGAGCAAGAAGCATTTAAAGGGATACTCAACCGCAGATTGTGGACGGTTTCTATGCCGCGTGAGGGCATCGTGATCGTTACCTGATCATGCCGTTGCCCTGCGGGACGCAAACTTCGAACAGACTGGTCGCCGCACGCTCCACCTGAGCTCGAGCTCTCGTGCGGATCCGGTCGGCGTCGTGCAGTCGAAATGTAACCCCACTTAGTCCAACGGACGCGTTCGACGCACAAACTTTGTGTACGAGTCGAGTAACTTTATTCTGACTTTCCCAAGGCCTACTGGTGGCGTATCCCTTTAAAGCCATTCTGTACAGAGTTAACGATCTTTATAGGCTTTGGCGGATTTCAAGAAACCGTTAAAATAATGTGGAGGGTGAAAATTGTGTTTACTTATAGGCTAATCGATTAGGTTTGTTTCAACAGTGGTCTTATTATTTACGGTCTGCGTGTTCTGTTTGACGAAATCATAAAACCCTTTTGTCAGACCGGTTTATCTCAACTAAAAGAGCAGATTGGAATACATAACATGATATGGAGCCTATTCTGTTTCATTGCTTGCGGGTGGATAGGATCCAATTTCAATCACCATGATCACGTAGCCAACACAAAATATAGAGTTACTTCCGCACGGTATCCCACAATCTTTACTCAGTTAGCTGAACAATCCATAACTTCTTAGTCCAATACTTTGATATACATGGAACTTTATGAAAACCGTTGTTGTCTGTCATTGACACAGTTCTTTTATCTCCCTTTCTCCTTATTTTTTCTCTCTTGCTTCCTCGGCCTCCCTTTTCTTCTTTTTTTTCTCTTTAAGTGGAATACCATGTTTTCCCCTTCACTCAATGTTACCAGAATCAGATAAGTTAAGAACAAAATATTCTTGCCCCTCCCTTACATCCCTCTTCCCGCTTCTCCCCGCCCCTTCACCCTTTCTTCTCCTCGCCTCCTACTCTCTTCTCCTCCCCTTTCCCCCTCCTTTCCTCCGTTCCATCCCCGCCTTCTCCACCGATCCTACCCCTCTCCCTCCTCACCCTCTCTCCTCATCTTTTTAGCGATAACCTATATACTTTATTACCCTTATACACGCGCAGCAATACGTCAATATCAAATATTGTTTCCAGAATTGATTAGTACCCGCTGGTCCTACAGCCCTCGGGCCGCTCCCCGCACAGCCGCAGGCATGGTCAGCTGTCGCAGCGGCACGAACCCGCGCCGATTCCCGCACGCGATACCGCATTTTCTTCAAACCTATCAAGAAGCAAGTTCAAAACTCATTAATGAAACCATATTTTACACATATTCCGCTAGCTGGAGAGCGTTTTCTTTTCTTAAATGTTATACTATTTCTTTTAGTTTTAGGTATGTAAAACTACTGGTATAAGCACTCGACCTCGTCTTGTCAAAACATGGTAGTGTCTAAGTGTATCTGAAATTTCCCTTTTTATTAGACTTGAAAGAAGAAAAAAAAAACATTTAAAAGCAGCTTAGGTTCACTTCAGTTGCTTTGGTTAAGGTAAATCTCCCTTTTAAAAGTATTATTTCACGAGGGTTTATCTTTTTGAGGTACAGACACGCACACCCACCCACCCAAATGAACGTAGTTGCAAATTTGTATAGCGCCATCATAGTACACACAAAGCCAATGTCATGTAGGAAGTAAGATGATACTACATGACAAGGCTTATTTTCTTTCATCAATATTTCATATCTTTATGTATAGTAGAATGATAATTATTCTGAATTTATTAATATTATATCCTTCAACCCAAAATATGGATGTCAGTATCAGATTATAAGTCTCATCTTAATTGTCAGTATTTTCAGTGGCGTTAAAGAGATTAAAAAATTGGACTGATGGACTGATGGACTGATTTCGGGTTGAAATTAGAAATTAAACATTTTCATCTATTGATAGAGAAAATTTAGTGGTAACACGATATTTGTGGATGATACGACAATGCTCTCATTATTGGAACAAATTAATAAAAATAAATCTTTACTTTCAATATTTATTGTTTCCGGAAAGAATCTTACTGCCGTCAAACACACCATGAATGAGGCCTATTTACACAACAGTCAAAAAATCACGATGTGTGTAAAAATCGTGTACTCTAAATGGGTAATGGGGGACCCGGGACTCTGTAAAAGGAGGGGGAGGGGGGGGGGGCAAAATTCTGGGGGGAAAAAACCTTTACACAACAAAAGCAAAATCAAAATATAATTTTTGTGAGCTTAAGAAATGGCATTTGGTGTTTAAGAGGGGTGGGGCACGTGCTGGTTGCCACCCCCCCCCCCCCAATACACCAGTGCATGATGGACAATGGCCGAGGCGGGCATATGTCAGAGGAAACCTCCCAAGAGAAAGACAAAATGGCGGGCATAGTCTGAATAGCTCAAGCAGATCTCCGTGTCGGTTAGCATTACACGAGGAGGCTAACACTTCGCCTCGAAAAGGCATCCACAAATAAATACAAAAACAGCTGAACTATGAAAAGATGATGAACTAGTTCGAGAGGGATCGGGAGTATTTCAAAGAGCTGCCGAGCGAAAGAGGATTTTATGATTTAAACAAAATTCGGGAGCTTAAAAGCGTCCCGACATCAGTTTTTATATCCCCTCTTTTAAAAGGTTGAGCGGTCAACTATGATACAGTTGCATGCATTGCTTGAGAAATAAAGGGGGTCAACCCTTTCAGGACAGGAATTATTCAAGGGCTAAATGGGTCTTTTTTGTCTTCTTCAAATTGGCAACAATTATATTTTAGTCTTTTATTGCGACACTGTTTTGATAAAAAGGCATTTATCTGACGATATGCATGGACGAAGAATATATTAGAAAATTGTAAATTTGTACCCCCAAAAAATATTTCGAAGCTCTTAATATGTTGCCAATTTTAATGTTTTTAAAGCCTAATTCCTTTTTTTAAAACGTGAAGCCGAATGTTTATATATATATATTTTAACTATAAACTAGAATTATACTTGTTTAACCAGAAGGCCTGTAATTTCTTTTAAATTTGTTATCATACATTTATAGACAATTCAATTCATTTCCCACTTAGAATTTAAAAAAAACCAGGCAACAAACCACGCTAACCTTTGGACTAAGATTTTATCAGCACTTCTACCACCAATCCTACCAATCACTGTATGTATACAGTCCTCCCAAATACATAAACGAATCAGTAGGAATGGCAAAGAGCTTAAATACTTCCTCCAGATTCGGCGTGCATTTGTCTTTCACCTTTCTTTTTCCTTTGCTTGTGATTATTTTCACGCAGTGGGCGTTAATTGATGGGTATGCATGTGAAAAGAAATATGCTTTTATCGGTTACGAATGATGGCGCTTAACTGGTTGGATGGGTTATACCATCAGTGGTGTAGCTATAGGGATACTTGCCCCCTCCCGGCATTGTAGTGAGAAAAAAAGGTATAAATTATAGATGGAAAGAGAGAGAGAAAGAGGGAAAAGAGAGAGAGAGAGAGAAAGAGAGAAAGAGAGAAAGAGAGAGGGAGAGAAAGAGAGAAAGAGAGAGAGAAAGAGAGAGAGAGAGAGAGAGGGGGGGGGCAATAGGCAACATAATAAAGGAGGATGATTGCACCCTCCTTTCGCACCCTTATTCTCCTCTGCAGCCTTAGTCTTCCGCTTTCATTCATCTTTTTGAGACTGGTGCCCCCAATGACCCCAGAGCCCCCTTAATAACAGGACCAACGCTACGCCAATGTATGCCATTGACAATAAAAATCAGCATGGGTGGCTGAAGCTAGCGACAAGAAAACGAAAGGGATAGGAGCAGCTGTTGAAGCGGAAGAACAAAGCTGCCATTTTTCGTCTTTCCTAAAGACTCAACCGCCCCTCTACCTATGTAATGATCGATTAATACCCAATCATGAAGACGCCCCTGTCCTGATAAAAGTGCCAAATTTTCAAAAATTATATTCGATGTATATAGAACACGACAAATTAAAGATAACTTGGATTTTGATTCCTTTCATCACCATCTGGGTCGGAATGTGTTTAGTGATGCCAGACAGATTTTGATGAATTTGCCTCTTGCACTTTGACGCATAAAGATTTCTCATGAAAGTTTTATATCGTTATTAAAATGCACAAAAATATGCCGCAGAATCCTCTTTACTTCATTCATTAAACTAAAATTGCCATATTTCTGTTCAGCAGTAAATTAGCACAGACAAATGAGTGAACCTTTTGATTTTTCTTTCCCAGAGCTCGTCAGAAAATGTTCGGGATTGTGCCTCCTCCCCCTCTACAAGATTCTGGATCCCCTTAGTTCACTCGTCCCAGGGGCGGATACATGCAGGATTTTCAGGAGGGGGGGGGGCGCACACTGAGGAACCCTCCGTTTGACGAAGCCAAACGGCCATCTAGGGGGTCTGGGGGCATACTTTGTCAGACAAAACGGGGGGGGGGGGGGGGAGGGCGCACGCCCCTTGCGCCCCCTCTGGATCCGCGCCTGCGTCTGATGTAGTTATTATTTTTATCGCGATAACTCTACAAAAATAACATTATGTGATGAAATAATAAACGTTTTAACAGTATGTATTATCAGAGGGAGGTGAACAAAGTTACTGTAATGGTCGTTTGGTGAAAGGTCATGCATGATACCGTTGCAAATGTACAAGTATATTTGATATTCTGATCTCATTTTCTAAACTTTACGTGGAGATATTATTAGATGTCAATGTCATTAAATTTCGAGGAAGCGTATTTTATACAACTTAAAAGTTGATCTAGCAAGAAAGGCGTTAACTCTGGGTTAAAGTATAGAGCTAACGCCCTTCTGGCTCCAAACAGACAATGTCATTAGTAATTAGGAAGACATTCAGGCGCAGACATGCTGATAATGAGTTCTTATTCTTCATGACTTCAATGTAAATCTGCCTTTTCATAATGGGGTGGGGGGGGGGGGGGGGGCTACTCCTCTATAATTTAATGGTAATACAAAAGTTGTTCAGGTAACATATTAAGTCCGACAGTGTATGCCTATTCTATTTAAAGCGGATGACTGTTTGCAACCATACTGGAGCCTGTCGTCTTGCTCCCATCATCATGTTAAAATTAAATAATGAACAGAAAGCCAAATTAAAACAATATAAACGGGAACCAAAAGGCAACAAAGCATTTTAATGAGCTCTGATTGGCTGCATTAAAGAACGATGACAGACAAACATGCAAAGGATTACAATCACATATTGCAGAGTTAGGATGGGTAGAATCATCAATAATTCAATTACGAATTGTAAAGTGAATGCGCCTGCAACTACCTTGAAACCCTATACCCCGGCGGAACATTCTCTCAAGCCATTGGTAACTTTGTCTTATCATGACTACCATACTGCGCGCTTCCTAACCACGGACTACGTGCTGTGCGGTAATAGAAATGACCTGTGCCCCAAATCAAAAACAAGTCCCTAAATATCGAAAATGACGGATTTATCTGGGGCAATTAGCAAAGAGACAGGTCGTATACAAATCAACTGCCCTTCCCAATGCCATTTCCAGATTCCTAAAACTACATTCATAGACGGTTAAGGCCGGAGGAAGGTTTTTTAATCAATCGTTTTAATTTCGGCATGTCGCTATATATGTTGTTCCTGGATGTCACGTGAATTAATAGAATGACATGGATGGTATTTCTCCCTATCCAAGATTTGAATCACAGGATTGTAATCGTATAGGAATATAGTCAGGGGCGTTGCCAGACTATTTTGAATGGGAGGGTGCGTCGCATCCCTTTTGCGGACAAAGTTAGTCGTAAATTTCCCAACAAAATGGGAAGGTCCTAAAGGTATCTTACAAGGGTTGAAAAGGTTAATTAGATTTTCAGATATACCGACAGAAATTCACAAAAATTCCCTCTATGCAAAGAGAAAAAAACAATAAATGAATATGAATAAGCAAATTATTGAATGAATAAACAAATAAATAAATATGGGGATCTTCAATATTTGGGATTGTCGGAAAACCTCTAAAAATTACAAATTTGCCAACGTAAATTTTGAGTAGGGTTTAGGTCATACCCCACCCGCACTCTACGCCGGCCGCACCCTCGTTTCAACACATCTCTGTAACACAAAATAAGTTTCGACGATAAAACATTGTCTAAAGTAGATATGAACATCATATTAATATTGGTTAGAAGTCAATTTTCATATAGCTGGCGCTATTTCACTTCGTAAAGTAGATTTGCTTCTTGTTCAAATGCTAAGTGCGTTGTTTGATTTTTTTGTTATGGTTTTTGTGTTACCATGTTTGCAAAAATGGTTTAATAATAATGACGCGGATTACTTTATTTTTGTGAAATTCAACATGATAATTGTAGGCTAAATTATATATATATATTTTTTACAAAACAACAACAAGAACAAACAAACAAAACGAGATTAGAGCTGTATATATCTCTTATCACTTTTATTATCTTTGTCACAAAGAATTCTTCATTAGTACAAACTTATTTTTGCTTTTGATAAGAACTTTAAATATGTTTTCTTTATATTTGTATCAGTTACAAAAATGAGCTTCTCCTTTTTTTTTTGCCGTATACCTTCTTAAAAGAAGATTCAGACGAATGTCACCTTCAGAGATCTTGGACCTGTTATAACTTTTGAATGCGAGACTGTACTAATGACAGGGCTACTGATGTGCAAACTATAGGATTATTATGGTTTTCCTCTATTTCATTTATTATTCTTTCTCAGTATTTCTCCCTTATCTCTCTTCCTATTTCACTATCTTTCCATTCTCTGTCTATCTCTCTATATGTTAAAACACTACCATGTAGCGTGTAGCTTTAAACACAGCTGCCAAGGAGTGAGACAGAGAGTAAGAAGTACTTAAGATTCCTGGGATTGCATCCCGGTAGGAGAGGAAGAGAGATGATGCTGAGCTTACGGGATGCGGGGAAGAACGTGGCGGTAGTCATCTCGTTGCTAGGGAGAGGATGTGAGAAGTGGGAGGGGGATGAGAGGAGGAGGGGAGGAGGAGAGGAAGTTAGAGGAAGGATGAAAGATGAATAGTGATGACAAAAAAATGAAAATTTTGCGCCAGACGAAGGCATAGAAGAGTTTTAACAGAGCGATTGTGTTTACGAACGGAAGAGAGAGGGAAAGAAATGGAAAGAGAAAAAAAGGAGGAAAGGGAGAGAGAGAGAGAGAGAAAGAGAGAGAGAGAGAAGGGGAGAAAAGAGAGAGAGGGGGAGCAAAGAGAGAGAGAGAGGGGGGGAGAAAAGAGAGACAGGGAGAGAGGGGGAGGGGAGAGAGAGAGGGGGAGGGAGAGAGAGAGAGAGAGAGAGAGTGAGCAAGATAGAGAGATAGAAAGAGAGAAAGAGAGAAAGCGAAAGCAAGAGAGATGTAGTATTAAAGAGAGAGATATATAATTATGTGAGAGAAACAGAATGAAAGAGATGACAAAAGGTCATCAAGAAACCTTAAATTCTTGCAATTAAGAGATAAGCAGACAATATGAGTAAAGGTTAATGACAAGAGATAACCATTTCTTGCTCATTATTTCTTTATCACATGCAGAGAATTAATGAGCAAGAAATGATAAAGATGTTACTTAAAATAACCGAGAAACGGAGGTAGGGATGGCGTAGGGATGAAGGGAGAAAGAGAGAGGAGAAAGAATGGAGTAGAGAAAGGGTGGAGGAGGGAGGGCGATAAAAACATCCAGACAGACGTTATAACGGAGAGAGAGAAAGAGAGAGAGGGGGGAGGAGATGATAGTGAACATCTTTCTCATTTTCATATTCAAGACGCACTATATAAACGTCCAGTCGTTGAAAGATAACTCAACGGTATTTAATCTGGAGGAATGACAAGATAAATAATTTGTTGAGAGAGATAAGCACGTCAGGCTTTCAACAAAGTCCCCCAGATTTAGCGGGTCTGTGCATAACACACACATCAAATACCAACAAAACTTTATGTTTAAGATATAATGTAACATTGAGCTTGTAAAAAAAAATTAAAGAGGAAAACAGGCATTTAAAAGTTGTCACATTTTATATCCGACGATATTTTGCTCATATTCTATTGTGAATTCGACGTCATCGTAATAAGCCCAGTAGATTTGGCGTTCTCTTTCTCTCTCTCTCTCTCTCTCTCGACACGCTTGTCTTAGGCAAACGAAAATCAGTTCCTTCTTTATGAGAGAAGCGTTTTTCTTTTTTGTTTTTGCGGATTTTATTCTCCAGAGTAAAGCGATGGCATACATGCTTGGGTTGCCTCATTCGAAATCTACTCAAAATAAACGATAAAATAGATAGATTTGCACTCTTTACTTCTTTTTAATTAATTCTCAAATCCTATTCCTATTTTTATTTTTTGGAGAGGATACAATTTTCGATGGTACTCCTATACGGGAAGGCAGGTACCTTTGACAAAACCCTCATATTTACAAACGTCATGCAACACTGAACAGAATGATTGAGCGACTTTCATTTATTTTTGTCCCGAATACCTTAACTTTTCTTTTTCCCTCCTTCTCCTTCTCGTGGGAGACATCTGAACATGAGTGATAAAATATGAAACCTTTCCAGGCAACCCGTTCGGTGTCATGCGAAACAAAATCTTTTAACGCTGACATTTCCAGCCAAAGATGAAAAGAGATGATGGAACGCTCATCCGGGGACTTCAGCTACGTGTGATGACGTCAGCGCACTGGCGGGAATGCGCCTTGGTGCGATAACGATATTTTTATCAATCGTCTGTCCGAGATGTTTCTTATCTTCGATCCGTTCTTCCCGCGTAAACAAAAATGACATGCTCTTTTCTGGGAACGCGAAAGGTGAGAGATGATTCAAAAATGATCCGCGACGTCCGCAATGCCTCGATAATCAATTTTATAAAGCTAGACAAATTATCCAATTAAAATGCCGCGCCGTTTCTTGCCCTGCCATCCAAACAATTAGCCGAGTGTAAGCAGAAGACAACCAAATCATTACACCTCAACAACAAGAATGGGTGAAATGAGAAAGAGAAAGCAAGATGCTAAAAGAAGTGAAAATAGAGAAATAGCTAGATTTGTTATATATACGGAGGCGGAGGAAGAAAGGGAGAGATATATGTAGATCAGTGCTGATAAAGATAGATAGTACGAAGGGATGAAAGATTACAAAAAATTCCTGACGTAGGTCTTAGAAAAATCAAAATATTATATATCCTTGTCATTATACTAAAAAAAAGAGAGGCTTTTGAAATCACAGCGTCTTGTACCTTTATACTTATGTATATATAATTATATAGGTACAACAAATTCACGTAAGCCATCTAGATTACAAATATAATTAATTTTCCTTCTTTTTTGTACCCGTTGCATCTTTTGTTTCCTTTTCTCAACCAAGAAGAAATAATCTTTATTTTACGTTACACTGATTGATTTTCGAGCGTGACCTTAGATTCTGCAGATCATACTCTTGGGAGGGAGTGGTTCTTTTAATCAAATTCAATCAATTCATCTTCTCCAGAACAGATGGAGCATGTGTCGCAAAAAGGCGCCACAATTTCCACCAGGTGGAGATTGTAGTCGTTTTTGGTACAGTACGACAATACGTGTTTGTATAATATCTTCTACATGAATCTGGCAATTAAAAGCAGACCTTCAGAGTTGTGACCTTGTTTTTTTCTTCTTAGATAGCGAAATCCCTCCAAATTCAATATTGATATAATCGGAATTACATTTCAAAAGCGTATTGTTATCATGAAGTCGGTATTTATCCATTCAAAAACGGAGTGTTTTCTGTATATTTACAGACGTGTGCGCGGGTTTTGTTTTGTTTTTTACATTCAAATTCCATTTAAATAATATTTTGACTATCTTTATCATTTGTGTTAAACCCGTTCCTCTGAAAATGAATTGATTTTATTTAATTTATTTTCCAATCTTTTTCAAGTACAAATTTCTCTACTATCTTTTCCCGTATATACTCGTAGCCTTTAACCCTAGTGTTTAAAAGCAATCAATACGCATCTCATGACCATTGTGTTAGACTTGTAATCTCTCCTTCATACTCTTTTCCGCTCTCTAATTATACTTTCCATTGGCTTTTGATTTCTTAATCTCGCGCCTATTCTTGATTCCATTTTATCTCCTTCCTTCCTCTCGCAACTGTTTATTTCTCTCAAACCAAATGAGTGCTACTGCATGGCATCGTATATCTAGATATTCGAAATGTTTTCTTGATAACTCCATTAAAAGATAGATGAGCAATTTGATTGCCTTGCACAGCTGTTGGCGAGCCTTCCATCACCTTAAGAAGTGACCACTGGAAGAAAAGTTCATTGCCCGTTCTCCCATCTGATAATGAGAAAATAAAGAGCATTCCCTCATCATTCCGCTTGGGGCGCCCCCACCCTCCTTCTCAGAAAGGACCCGTAACTGTGGGTATGTCCAAGCTTGATCTTATAAAGCGGAAGCATTTGGTGTAAATCATCAACATCATTATGCATATTGTTTGACGTGGTGACCTGCGGTGGGAGAGGTTGGAAATTTCGGTTCTACAACGCGTTGTCAGCGGTCAGTTTCTTAAACGCACATCGAAGTCCAACCCTTGACACCGACACTGTACTCAACCCCATGTACCACAAACTTAAAACCCAGGAAAATGAAGGAACATGTACGCAAGTCTTCACCAGAATGCTTTCATAGGCTCAAGTTACAATCCAACAATTTTAATTCAATTCAATTCAATTCAGAAGAACGTACCTTCTTCTACGTTGCATGCATGAGAATAATGTAAGCAAAAATGTTTGAATATAAAAAAGTATACAACTGAAGGAGATGTGGTCCCTTTAAAGCGTGAATAATAACTTCCTTACGTATACTTACTTCCATACTTACCTATTTCCTTATACATACTTACTTACGTACTTAACTTATTACTTAAGACTTAATACGGATTCTACATCTTCAGCTGATGAACATTTTCGTAATTGATAGTACAGTCATTAAGGCTCATGAACTAGAGGGTCAAACGTATAGAATAGTAATATTGAGACAGACTGTTTTATTGAAAAAATGGATTGTTGTGAAAGCATGTAAGTCACATTTACAACATTTCATAAATTGTGACCAAGGTTCATGACGTATTCTGTTGAACAATAGTATTCTTCTTTTTGCTGCATGTCGCCGTTTGCCCAATTTCCACATCCGTTTCGGACCCGAAGTTTCTATTTGCCAATAATTAAATCTCAGGCCAGCTCTTGCCCCTACGCCATCTTTCTCTTTCTCTCTCTCGCCTGGTATATCTGTCACCACGGCAAGCAGAACCTCAGTCTATCCAGTGCTGATGTGTGACCGAGAAATGCGACCAAAATATATCCGCTAGACAGCCGGTAGAGAAGACAGCTTTCTTCACCAATGCACAGGTGGATAATACCGGTCCCGAGGCGGCTGGCTAATCAGCCAATAGTAGGCATTATTTATAGACCAATGCCCGCCTCCTTCTCCTCCCTCCGTCCCATTCCAATTTCATCCATCCCCTTGATCACCATCAAAATTTGACCCTAGCGCCACGTCTGACGATGACCCCTTCCCAAGAGTCGTCGACCACATACCAGTTCTCCATAACTTCTGCCTCTGAAAGAACTTTCAAAGAGGAAACAATATTCATTGTTCCGCCGTGATAATGAGGTCTAAATTTCACTAGCCCTCTTGGGCGGACAGTGAGCATTCTCTATCGACGTTTAGGGTCTTGAAATATCTGCATGCGCGTACCCTTCAACTCCAAATGGTTTAGGGATAATTATTTTTGCAAGTCACGTTGGTGTTTCTGAAAGAACTCTGAAAGAATAAACAATTGTATCCGTCGTGTTAATGAGGTTTAAATTTCACTAGCCCCTTGGGTTGAGCACTGAGCATTCTCGGACGACGTTTACGATCTTATAATTTCATTGCACCTCCCTTCAATTCAATCTGGTTCTAATTTCTGCAAGTCACGTTGGTGAAGTTAAAATTCCATTTTACACCCTTGGTTAGGCGCTTGGTACAATCATGACAGCAAGTCCAATTCTGCCGGTGATGGTCCTCTTTCTCTTGTCAATTTAAGACATATGTATTGTTTTATCTAGAGGGAAACTAATTGTTTTTATTCCGAGTTTGTGTATGACTTAAAAAGTAAATTCAAGCGGCATCCCCAGAGAACTAATTCTTATCATGACGACATACTGCGGTGGTCATATTGAAGGGCTTATTGTTGTTTACCAACACCATCAAATATGAAGCTATCAAAATTATGTATACTTTGCTGAGATTGGAAACGGGTAAACATCGAAGGGGAGATACATATAGAAAAAGGAAGTCGTGCAAAAAAGGATAGCTATAGAATGCCAATGGACAAGAAAATCATGCAAATATTTAAACAAATTTATTCAGTAGCAAAATAATAATATGATCACAATAAAAGGTTTTGAAAAATAACCATACGTACTGTATTAGATAATTGACCACGAACAATCATTTCGTTAGGGTTTTCTTACAATTTTTTTTTAAAGTTGTAAGAATCAGCACGCATACATTTATGTATGTTGGTCTATAGTCATTTATTAAATGAGGGTTTATCAATGTTGTATTTCTTTGTTTCAATCACATTTTGAAAAGCGTGGATACCATTCCACACAAATTCAGCTCGACTAGTCCTGTGTGTATACGCTCCAAAACACATTTTCAATTGCCACTAGCTTTCACATACTAAGATATCTCACGTGATCAAACAGATTCCAAGCAAGGCAAAATATCTAGCTTCCTATTTCCTGCCGCTATAAACGATTTACTTGAAGATATGGAGGGTGAATAAAGAGCATTTGAATGGGCTTTTACTGGAAATTAGCTGTCAATCAAATTCACGCCTAAAGATCGAGGGGATTTAAGATTTTCGTTTGCTTCTTCATTCATCCACAGAATACGGAAATGATATGGAAACAGTAGACACACGGCAATTAATAACCGTTCGATGAACAGACGATGTTTAACAATCACGGTACATTACACGGCATATATACGGGCTATTGAACATACAAGTTGCGATTTCCCGCTCAAATGGAGGGTTGCGCTTCGAGGTGAATTCGTATCTGTTCCATGTTTAAAAAAAAGCATAAATTCTATTTTATATAAAGTATAACATTATTATCTAAGTGACTATTTGTTGAACTTGGGGTATTAGGTGTTTGAAAGTTACAAGAAAGGATATAAAATCCATCTTTTCAAGTAAATAAAGGTATTGGTACTCGGATATGGTCCGAGATATTTGTGTCTGGAGTACTAGATTGGATTTGCGCCATCTCCGATGAAATGATAACCAACCAACCCGCAGTCAGTCGGGTGCGATTCAGTTTCAAATAAGTGAGTAATTTGTCATTACAAGAATACCCTTTTGACATCAAAACTGTAACAGAAGAAACGATATTTTTTCCCCACAACTTGCTGCGGCTTAACAAAGCTTTCCAACAAAATTAACCGAGTTCTTGGAAAATAACCCTCATGAATGTTTGATATAAAGCACATATTAATGTCATGAATAATAAGAGGCCTTTATTCTGTAACACAATCATTGGATTCATTAACAATAGTAAATCATTATTCAGCACTGCACGTTAAATTTATTGGGAGGGTAGTTGTAGTAACTCTTTGCATGGTAGAATTAGAGACAAATGACACGTGTTTATCAAAGCTTTGTGGATTTCACGATTTTGATGTTTTGCTGTTTGAATGGTTTCGTAATAAAATGGGTTGGTAGTGTCACGCTACATAATTAGGATCATGAAGAGGGATGGAATAGTATATCACTTGCAACTTATTTACAGTAAACCTGTATACGTATCGTGCGGTGGTAATCGTATCCAGATGACCACCCCGGACAAGTACTCGTAGGATACTTCCCTTGGACAACTGCTACCAAGGATAATTACCTCCGGACAATACAATACTATGATAATTACCCCGAGCAAGTACTCGCCAGATTCCTTTCCCTGGATAACTACCACCTAAGGTTAATTACCCCGGACAACTACTATCTAGGATAATCTTCCCCGGACATCTACCGAAGAGGTCGTTACATTGGTATAGATGGCTAATTTGTAAAATAAGGGATAACCCAGTAAATTAAATCATTATCATTAATTTATTTAATTAATTTCGTCCTATTATATCAAGCAAGAATACTTCTTAATAAAAAATGTACGTTAGAGGTACAATATTGAATAGGGTAATTATTTCTTGAAAGTTTGTACACCGATGGTGCGCTGTTGCATCATCACCTTGCCCTCTTTGGAAAAATTTATTAGAACACTTGAATAGAAATAACTATATAGGCATACAAAAGTGTCAAGAAGGTACTATGTCGGAGCCAATATGGCCCCTTTAAAGTCCATATAATCGAGTCAGTCTAAGGTATCATTTTTTTAAATCTATAGATTATCTCTTTCAGGTCTTTTGTCAACAAAATTGCTATTAAGAACACACACATCACAAACAGAAATGACGATGCCAATACAGCCACTGTGGCATTGTTTTCCGATCTCTCCCTTTACCTTCTTCAATGAATCTTTAGCTCGGCAGAAAAACTATTCAAGAGAAACTTCATCCGACCTCTTATTTTGCCCAATTTTTTCCCATCTTCCACAATTTCCATCCCCTCTTACCATGATAAATCGTTTTCCATGCATACGCAGCTCATGTAGTCTCCCCGAGGATTGTCAGAGTATCCGAACAAAATATATTTTCTGCATTTCTTTTTTTTTCCGTGACGGTCTCCAAAAACAATCCAAATCAGAGTTTCGCTATTTTGTGGGTTAATTGGTGAGAGCCTGTTTTTGATCTTGGAAACGTAACTTGCGACTCTTCACCGCCTGTCACACTTTAGTAACAAGACATCCACGGAATATATTTTCTCAGCTCCCGTTCCTTCAGTCCCTCCAATGCGTTTTTAAGTTTGTATAGATGGTTACAGAATGGAGGAAGAGTGGTATTTCGTGAAACGTTTTCCGAAAAATGGGTTACCTAATCCAGACGATTTTCGGCATCGTTTGGATTTTACTTTGCACTGCTCGTGCACTTTTCCAAGCATAGAAATACATACCAAGATGAGAATTGTGACTTAAAATGGATATCTGTTTCCGATACAAAATAGATATGTTTCAGTCTGTCTCATGGTCTGTGACTTCTGATGAATCGCCCGGCAAGAAAACCAATTCTATGCTACATGGTTGCTACACTTTTCCCCAATATCATTTCATCCCTTACATCCCTTATATGTAATAATTTTTAGTTTTAGTTTCCAAAAAAAGGATTTATTTCTTTACGTGCACAAATTGACTTCATTTACATGTAAACAATGGCTGTGGGCCTGTTTAGCTTCTGATATTATCACTATCTGTAATTATAAAATGAATACAACAAATTAACGTAATCTAAGTGTACAAATCGATAATATATAAATTTACGATTTTCAAATAATAACTTAAGTAATCAACCTTTAACCGAATTGATCAGGCCGTGTTCCATACTGCATTTTAAATCTTTAATCTGATGGTTGTTTTGGAGATTTTTTTCTCATCATGTACGAAGGGTGCATCGAATACCGGAGGACATCATGACAATTTTTACGAATATTTTAACCGGTGTGAAAAGTTCAGTGGAAAATTGTCGGGAGAAAAAAAAGGAAGCCGACAGAAGTTCCTTGCTTAATTTCGACAGAGTCAAATATCGAATAGTGCAACCAAGTGGAACAATTTCTCGAAGATGTCGGAAAAAAGAAAGAGGCCGCCGGTAGTTTCGACATAGTGAAATAACAATTTTTACCAATAGGCCTACTGCAACAAATGCGAAAAGTCTCGTGAAAAATGTCGGGAAAAGAAGGAGGCCACCGGAAGTTTAAACAGATTCAATTAACCATTTTTAAAAGATAATTCAAACAAATGCGAAAAGTTTTAGTAAAAACTTTCGGAAAAATAGTTATGCATAAACACTTAGCATGCATTACTCGTAGATTAACACAACAATGTTCATTATATGGAATCATACAATTTGCAGAGATGGGTTAATGTCAGGATTTAAGTCATGCGTCTCTATGTGTGCTATAACTTTACTATCTTAAACTACGTCATCCTGACATTAAACCCAGCCTTACGACCCATCTCAGTAAATTCCACAGCTTTATTAAGATCATAAGTGATATTGTTGCATTGGCCTACAGGTAAGATATTCACTTACCCCAGCCATCATTATGGTTCAGTCAGGCTGTCATCCATTCCAAATCTCTTCCGGTTGATAATCTACCAGTGATGCCATCCAAATTATCAAATCCATAAAATTAAGCTCGTTCAGCATACATTCATCGGCATTCAGATGAAATCCTTATCCAAGTTTTCACACCTTCCGTTCCTCTTGAAAGTGTTCAGAAAATACATATTCCATATTCTGGATGGCTTTGTAAGTTATTGGTAGTACAAAAAATAATAAAAGATTTTACCCAAAAACATTTTGCTTCGGCAAGCCACTTGTCCGGCCCAGACCTATCAACAAATTGGACTAGATCTCTATTTAAAGACCCTGATACACTGTAAAAAAATAACTGTAGATTAACAGGTTTTTTGACTTGTAAAATTACAAGTTTTGGCCATTTTTCTGTTAATACGGTATTTTTCTTGTGAAATGGCAGGAAAGTTGTTAATAAACAATGATCGTCCTGAAATGGCAGGAAAATTGTTAATTTTCCTGCCATTTCACAAGAAAAATACCGTATTAACAGAAAACGGCCAAAACTTGTAATTTTACAAGTCAAAAAAACCTGTTAATCTACAGTTATTTTTTACAGTGTAGGCTATTCATTCATTCAATGGTCAGTGACAGTTTAAAGAATGCATCACCTATCAAAGTTTTTCTCCCACTTTGTCTCGCCAATTCAAAAGTGCACATTATCATGTCCTTATAATTATAGGGATACCAGGCTACGGAAATGTTTGGAAGTCTACAAAAGATCTTGATGATAGGACTACAATGTCCACAATTTTATAGGGCCCGTTGAATGTAGATTTAAGTGATATCACATATCCAAGAGGATACTCTCATATTAGCCTAGTTCACTTTGATACCTGCTACTGGGCTACACACTGTCAACTTAGAGAGGAGAATACATCTTAGGTGTTCTATGTAGGTTTCCACAGTGAGTGTGCATTCACAATTCCCAGAGGCTACCACATGGTGTTACCGATAGCCTTCTTCAGAAAATACATCTAATTGTGATTTCCATACAGCAAAGTGGAGGAATTTGCTTGCAAAGATATTGAATAGGAAAATAAGGGAATGTAATTAATAGAGCCGGTGGCATTTGAAAATAGTATTCAAACCTGTGTAAGATTTCTATTGGATGTTTAAGCATTTCCCAATGTCTTTTTATCCCAAAGACATGCCATTGTCAGATCCCAGATCAGAGAGTGAACACTCGAACAAAATCGACACTCAGCGAAAAAAAAAGAAGAGAGAAAGAAAGTGGACACTATTTTGGTTAAGATTTTCCAATAAATATTTAATATAAACGGATCTTTCATAATTATTAAAATAAACACAAAATTAATCGTCTTTAAGATGATATAGGTAATAGACCTGTTTACTAATTTTATGCAGTCTTCTTGGACAAAAATTTCTCTTGACGACTCACAAGCTTGTGTGAGGCTTGCCCGAAGTAGCAAGAACTAATGTAACAAAGGATTCTGGAGCGAAACATGCATAAATTTAAATACATTAGTAAGCAGGTCTGTTGGAATCATACCATTCAAGCACGAGTGCGCTTAGCCATTTTAACAATACATGAGTCTCTGAAAGAAAATTGCAAAATGGGGCATCTGGCCATTCAAATGTTCATGAGCATTTCCATCTTGTATAGTCAAATTAAAATAATAAACAAAAATCACGAGGAACACTTGGATGCAGCCCTGAGACTATACGTCCAGAGTTCAATCCTCCTCATTGTTTTTCATTAATCTTTGTTTTCATTGTTAAGCAAGAATATCTTACAGATGCAAATGTTCATTAACGTTTTTGTTGTTTCAAAGTGTTCAAATTTCACTTGTTCCCCAGCATCGATTTACTTTGATAAATCTCATTTCGCATGCATGACTTTATTAAAGGCACTTCGAAAAAAAAACATATCCATGCACACGTAAATGACGATTCTTTTTTTCTTTAGATAGAGTTATATTTTGTACTTTTTCAGATACTTTTATTAGTCAATTGTATTCCCTTTGGAGGAAAAACAAGAAAAAATATAGACATGGTGTATTTTGTGTCCATTCGTGCGTTCGATTTCTCGATTCTACTTATTTTCAATATTTATATTCATCTCAAATTATGATATTCGTTCGTACTTGATAAAAATTACAATGTATGGTCTTGCTACTGTACTATATAAAGTTGAGTTCTATTCATGCCATTTCATCATAAAGGAAACTCTCTCAATGCAATTGGGAATGGTTGATTATGTCTACATAAGATTTGGTGTATAATGTGAGGTTTTGGAATCATCAAAATGGTGAGAAAGTGATCCAATCTCGCTGAAAAGCACATGCACCGGACACAGAAATGGGTATATCATGTATATGGGACTGTACACACATGTGGCCTGAATGTTCGGCCCGAACACTTCAGCTCTCTATCGTCATATTTAGCATATGAGAGCAATCCTATTCAGGGGAAATTTCTAACTGACAAACTGACATGAAAGAAATGGAAAAGCTCACAAATTATTTTAACCTTTCCCATGCAGAACTCCGAGTCAACCTTCTTTTTAATGCCTTGATATCGTGTATAAGAAACTATTCAAAGCAAGAAGAAATGAAATAAAAGTAGGTCGGTACTTGATACTAGAATACTAGCCAGAAGCGAAATCTTGGACATAAATCAGGTGATATGATGAGATAAGGAGGTAACAAAACCTGCCCCCTTTGGTATTCCAAATCTTTGTCCCCCTTTTTACAACTTTCCTATGGGACTTCTCTGTCTTCGCGCCCCCTTACGGACTTCCTCTTCCTGTTGCACCGACAGACTTGGCCCGCCTTCACCAGCAACTATGGCTGATCATGAGGCATCGGATCGTTTGTATTGAATAAAATATAGCATTAAGAGAACAATGGAAGAGATAACTGGATAAACAGGGGAAGGGGAAGTTGAACAGTGCCATGGTAGAAAGAGAGATATAGATAGAGAGAGAGAGAGAGAGAGAAAGAAAGAGTGAGAGAGAGAGATGGAGAGAAAGATGAATGTAAGACAGAATGATAGAGAGAGAGAGACAGACAGACAGACAGACAGACAGAGAGACAGACAGACAGACAGAGACAGAGAAAGAGAGACTAAGTCAAGTCTGAATAGAGAAACATCACGTTGAAGCCCTTTTATTTAACAACGACCATTAGTCCCTTAAAAAGTTTTGGCTGAATTACAGATATGCAATCATTTCATGTGACATTTGTAGAAAAGGTGGGAATCTTTCTTCTTATTGGAGATATAATCTGGTTGAAAGGCCAAGAGCAGAAAATACAGTCGGGGTGGAATATGCTATCTCCGGATCTACGCCTAGTTGCCATTCTTGAAGTGACAAGAGTGTGGGTCTTCACTACGCTCTCTCCATTTATTAAAGTTAGAACCACGTGAACCCAAATGTATACTTTTACAAGTGAAATACATTAAAAACGTCAGATTATTTGAAACTTTTATTTTTCATTATTTACAGTTTATTGTGCTTTTTCGTTTCATTCTGTCCAGGTACATCGGTATCTTCAGACCGCTGCGTCCTCGCATGAAGAAGTCCACACTGTGCGTGATCATTGCATTAATCTGGATCGTTTCCATTCTCGTGACCTTACCGACACCTCTCATGACTCAGGTCGCCGTGTTCCGAAACTGCCACACGGGACAGATCCAGCACCAATGCTTTGAGCTATGGCACGACCTCAGGGCGGGCAAGATCTACGTGTCCTTCATCACGGCTTTTGAGTTCCTGCTCCCCTTCTTCACCATGGGCTCCATCTACCTGCAGATCGCCTTGCAGCTCTGGATGCACCGCACCCCTCCAGGGAACCAGACCGAGCGCCACCGCGAGATCACCTTTGTCCGTAAGCAGAAGACCATCCCCATGCTCATCACCGTCGTTGTGGCCTTCTTCTTGTGCTGGGCACCGTACTACGCCTACAACCTCGCCGTCAACTTCGCCATGAAAACCCTCGAGAACTTTCCCGGCCACATCGCGCTCTTCTACGTGGTCGAGAGCATCGCCTATCTCAACTCAGTCATCAGCACCATCATCTATTTCTTGATGAGCCCCAATTTCAGGTCGGAACTCTCCATCATGGCCTCCAGTCTCTTTAGACGGAAGTGCGTCGGAAGGTCCAAGACCAGCGACATTGACAAGGACAAGTTCAACACGCCTAATAACACTCACAGCAACATCTCGCAAGGACGCAATGGCTACATCCAGGTCGGACTGGTACGGAAAAGCTCAGATCAGACTGCTGAAGCTCGGTTCTAAAACAGAGGACAACCGTTTGCCCCAGTCACACCGCTAATCCGACTCCAAACCGTACGATGATCGACAAAATCTTGGCCATTCGGGGATATGCAATCTCTTGCTCCGTCTACAGTCATTCTGATGTCGACCTTGTCGATGTGACTGAGGGTAGTAACCATGATGCACCTTGTAGAGGAGAAACAACTTGACTTTCATTGTAATGTAAATTGCGTCTTAATAATTTGCTACAATACCGACGATGTGTTTGCAACTTTACTACATTTTAAGGGAAGGATACGTTTCAAAATGACGCGTGGCGGAGAAATTCGAAGAAAGAAAACTACGTTTTAGCAAGGAACTACCTTGGTTTGAGAGACATTTTTGTACGAGGGACATCTAGTTTATTACTCAGGAATACAGGATCATCCGTCATCTTGTTTAGGACCGAAACAGACAGATGTGTGATATCATGACAGAGATTTGATAGACGAAAGTATCAAGAGTTTTTTGGACTTGACAGTGAAACTCTGTCACGGGTCGAAGTCGATTGCAATTTTGCAAGCGAGGAGAAACACATGTAATCAGACAAAAATTAATATTATTTAAGTTGTACATTGTAAATACAAAAAAAGAGAGAAAGAAATTGTCTGTAATAGTCACATGACAAATTGCAATCTTACTGATAATCTTGTGCCAACACTGAATTGTGTCATGATTTATACTTGTGAGTTCTCATTTTGAATACTAAAAACGAAGTCATTATTTTAAAGGGATACGCCACCGGGCGGCCGTGGGGAAAGTCAGGATTGCGTAAGCCCCATTCACTCGTACACAAAGTTTGTGCGTCTAACGCGTCCGTTGGACAAAGTGGGATTACATTTCGACTGCACGAAGCCGACCGAATCTCGCACGACAGCTCGAGCTCAGGTGGAGCGTACATGTTTGTGCGGTGACCAGTCTATCCGAGGTTTGCGCCCCGAGGGGCAACGGCATGATCAGGTAACGATCACGGTGCCCTCTCGCGGCATTAAAACGTCCACAATCTGCGGTTGAGTATCCCTTTAATACATTTAGTGGCAGATATCTTTACACTTTTATAGCACAAAATTCAATTTTATTTAGGGATATTTTTGAAGAAAAATATCGTCAAAAACTCCCCGAATTGATGGAAATAGTATGCTTCTTTTGTGATCATAACAATGTGCATTTTATTTTGCATGTAAAGTTATGCAAATTAACTGAATTTGATTTGTAGTTATTTAGTGCTATTTTGATCACTGTAATAGTTAAATATCAAATTTAACTTCATTTTATCAATCAAGCTTTTATGATTGATATATCTGGTTTATTAGAACATCACACCGTCTAATGGGGTGTTGCAAGAAAGTTGCGATTGATTGCAAGTTGCAACTGATCGGTACTGACCAATCAAAATCATTGTTGCAAGCGCATCTTCTTGAATGTGCAGACCTGAACCATTCAGAATGGTTGTTCTAATTTGCTTTACAATTTGCAATTGATTGCAACTTTCTTGCAACACCCCATAATAGTCTAGTAGTTCACTATTATTGATTGTCACAAGGAGCAAAAGGGTGGAATTTATGGGGGGGGGGGTCAGAAAATCGTTGTATAAGATATAAAGGGTTTTTTGGGGGGAGGAGGGGTTGTTCCTCTTTTTTTTGTTACACCCTTTAGTTTACTCTATGGGAGTACCGGAGATTATGTAGTATACTGAGTTATCACCAATGTGAAAATCAGAATAAAATGGGCTTCATACAGCACCACAAAGACCTGCCATCAATTGCCAAGTTGGAATAGCCAATCAAGATCATTCTTGCATGCACATCTCGTTCAGAAAACTGACGTTGGACCAATCAGTATGGTTGTTTCAAATTTGCGATTGATTGCATACCGTTGTATGGTAACTGAGGTTTGAAGTACTTTCGTATGGATATATTTAGCATACATAGTGTCAAACAATGCATTTGAAATGTTACATTGTAATGCTTATTTGAATAAGCAAATCACGAACAGCAAGGTCTAGTGGCGTATCCGCATATTGATAAGGTGGCAATTTGATTTACCGCTTTTCTGGGGGGGGGGGGAGGGCAGCGATATTGGCTCCATCCTTTGCTGGTTACGCCACTGTGTTATTTTGTTTTCACTATTTTAATCATTACGTTAAACCTTGACCTAGCTTTGGTTTTTACTATTTTCCCTGTAGGCCTACACTTTTTTACCCGTATATTACCTATTCACTCTTTTTGCAATTAGGATGGGGGCGACCTCCCCCATTGCCCCCTCCCCTCACTCAACTGATGACCTTTAATTTGTTTGGTTTCTATGTCTACTCCCGGATTCCCCTTTTGACAATGTAACATTTTAGATGAAGACGTGTTTTATCAGCCTGTGTTTCTTAAAAGTCTATTTTAAACAGTGTTACAAAAGTTATCTCATTTTTATCTCACTTTTAACAGAATTGGGACAATCGTTAGAAGGCGCGTTTACGACCGTTAGTTTTGCTAAAAATATACCCGGATATGACCCATCACTTGGGACCAAAAACATACCATGCATGGACTATTAATATTATAACACACCAGTTATGCCACCAGTCAGGACTGTTTTCAATACAAAAACGGCATTATACTTGTATCTGAAAGATAAAAACTTACGTGACAACTATTGATTGCTGACCAAAGTAACATTTAAAGGCATCTAATTTGAAAAAATCCAAGGAAAATACGTTTTTTTCTAATATATTTCAGATGTTTATGTTATTGCATTTCTGACTTATGATATTTGATCGTGACACGCTGCCATCAATTGCCAAGTTGCAATAGCCAATCAAGATCATTCTTGCATGCACATCTCGTTCAAAAAACTGACGTTGGACCAATCAGTATGGTTGTTTCAAATCATTGTAATGCTTATTTGAATAAGCAAATCACGAACAACAAGGTTTAGTGGCGTATCCGCATAATTGATAAGGTGGCAATTTGATTTACCGCTTTTCATGGGGGGGGGGGGGGGGCAGCGATATTGGCTCCATCCTTTGCTGGTTACGCCACTGTGTTATTTTGTTTTCACTATTTTAATCATTACGTTAAACCTTGACCTAGCTTTGGTTTTTACTATTTTCCCTGTAGGCCTACACTTTTTTACCCGTATATTACCTATTCACTCTTTTTGCAATTAGGATGGGGGCGACCTCCCCCATTGCCCCCTCCCCTCACTCAACTGATGACCTTTAATTTGTTTGGTTTCTATGTCTACACCCGGATTCCCCTTTTGACAATGTAACAATTTAGATGAAGACGTGTTTTATCAGCCTGTGTTTCTTAAAAGTCTATTTTAAACAGTGTTACAAAAGTTATCTCATTTTTATCTCACTTTTAACAGAATTGGGACAATCGTTAGAAGGCGCGTTTACGACCGTTAGTTTTGCTAAAAATATACCCGGATATGACCCATCACTTGGGACCAAAAACATACCATGCATGGACTATTAATATTATAACACACCAGTTATACCACCAGTCAGGACTGTTTTCAATACAAAAACGGCATTATACTTGTATCTGAAAGATAAAAACTTACGTGACAACTATTGATTGCTGACCAAAGTAACATTTAAAGGCATCTAATTTGAAAAAATCGAAGGAAAATACGTTTTTTTCTAATATATTTCAGATGTTTATGTTATTGCATTTCTGACTTATGATATTTGATTGTGACACGCATTTGAGTTTATTATTACCTAATTTATAACTTATTTTATAATTAAAAACATACGTGTACTTTATTTAATAGACTTGACGCAACAGTTGTTTAGTGACTTTTTATACAGTAGTGAAGCATGTGTGTATGACTTATTATTCGATATCCACGTCACTTGTACAGCAATTGTAAATTCGAATAGTTTTGATACATGGCAGAAAGAGCTAGTTTTGATGTACCGTATTTAAATAAATGCGTGTTTGTACACAAGTCAAGTAGTAGACTACATTACTTTATTAGAGATGACGCTTTAGTAGATTTGATAGTATTATGAAGTAATAGCGTGATGATGATGAGGAGGTGGAGGAGGAGTAAGAAGAGGATATCAATACCAACGACACAAAAAGAGAAAGAAGTACCAAGGAAAGAAGACTGGATGAAGGCGGAGATGATGGTGATGATGGTGATGAAATGTGGGTGATGACAATGGTAATGACGATGATTGTGATGGAGTCAAGATTACCATGATTACGACGACGATGATGAAGGCGACGATTACGATGATAGTGATGATTGTGATGATGGTGATGATGGTGGTGATGGTGGTGGTGGTGGTGATGACGATGATGGTGATTGACGATGATGATGATCTTATGATAGTGATGATGATCATGATGGTGATGACTGAATTTCAAGGGGAGCATTTTCTACCTTCGACTGCTAAATTGCATTTCACCCCCGCCCCCGTGTTTATCAGTTTCTAGACACTGCACTATTCAAACTGCAAAGAAAAAGTAGTAAAAATCATGCTAATCGTATCCGTTTCAAAAGCATTTTCGTGAAATAATGGTTGGAAAAGAAGAGACGATGAATGTCAGTTTGATTAACAATCAAAGATATTCAAGAGAGTGATGATACACGCGACAAGTGAGGCGTGACGTCATAAGAACTTTTGATTTAGAGCAGGCATTTTAAAACGCAATTCCACGACTAATATTTGAGCGTTATCGTAAGGACGTGACCGTGATATAAACACTAGTTGTCAAAGCATCGTTTGAAGTGTGACGTTGGATAGACAAATAACGACTGGTATTGATTTAAATCCTTAAAGCTGATGTCAGCCATTTTGAAAGACACTTTTCATTCCTTGTAATTTTATCCGACGGAGTCACTACATCCGGTATGACTCAGAGGATGAAGAGATGGACTTTTATATTTTATCCTTAATTTTTTCACTCACATCCTTTGTAGAATATTGTATTAAGACCTGAATTAATGGATCAATCTTATTAATCACTTAGACCTTGAAATATTTAGGAGGGCTGAATTTTTTTTAAATTTTTTTTTATTAGGTGTTTTTAGGCATTTAGTCAGAAAATGACTATTCCTGCTGAATTAGAGAGACCAGGAACTATTGAGCATGATGATAGTTTTATTGTCTCAGACAGTCTCGTAAAATTTATTCGTTTTATTCTCACGTCATTTCGTTCTTTATTTCCTCGTTTTCTTTCTTTCTCTCCTGACGCTCCGTCTCTGCTGAGGGCTGCCTCATCATTATATATTTAGAATTCGAACTATCGTTCTGAAACAAACATCGTACACAATACGTCTTCACTAAAAGATTTTTAAAAAAGACACTTTGAACACAAATCGTAGCTCGAAATAATTTTTCACAATTTATTCATAATCAAATTATAATAAATACAATTAACATATTAAAAATAATTACATTTTGATACATCATAATTCTGAGAAAAGATTATCATAGTCCAGGGCTATGACTTGGTCCAGCTTTGGATAAAGCAGTGGTTCATCTGTTTTGTTGGTCCAGTATTGAATCCATAACAACGACAAAGCAAGAGGCAGTGTGAGCTGGTTTTTATTTGAACCATATACGGTTCATTGTTTCATAAATATTTGTCGGGGAGGGGGACCGAATCAGGGGGACCGAATCAAATGCGTCATAATTATAACGTAGAATATAAATTATTTCTTCCATGAATTTGGAACAACTTCATAATTATCATTTATCCGGTTCATGTATAAAATATAACCATAAGCTAAGAATCCTATTGATAAACGTGTTAGTCGTTGAAAAACGATGTCAGAAATGTGTGTGCGTATGCCTGCGTGGACGTGTGCGTGTGTGTGCGCGCGTGTGTGTATATTATGTGTGTGAGTGCGTGTGTTTGCATGTAAATTCTCAGGGTGAGCAAAGTGCCAACCACACGGGGTCTATGTATGCACCCTAATTGTAAAAAGAAAAGAGTGCCCGAGCCTCCTAAGCGCCCCTTTCCTCAATCCCCCATAATACATTTATTTGGTATCATCCACGGCTGGAAACGTTGAAAAGTTTTAACATTTTTATACTTTTATTTATTCTATTTTCTCACCAGAAATAAATAACTTTTGCACGTGACATAATGTCAGTTAGTTGTATATAAAATGCAGTCGTATATAATGCACGACAGCAATGAAACAAAAGTCGTCAAGAAGATTGATCAATTCACAGATAATCGTCTGAAAATTACATGATATTCACAAATCCTCTTGCTTGAAGTGTCACACATTTCAATAACTTTCTTGAATACGTTTGATAGTCTGATGAATACATTATGCTATAAATAAATCATGACAACCCCACGGTTGCTTTACAAATAATAGATCTTTGACTATTCAGTAATAAAATGACGATTGTTCTAAAACAGCTGATGTGTGTTGGAAAGTTGGCAGTGGCCTTCAATTAAATTTAAGTTTCAAACAAATTCATTAACACTCATTCCAAAATGTTAGGGTTGTCAAGAATTTGAGGTATCAATTGAAACAAGTCATTCAATTCCATGAACTTAGTGTAATACAAATGTAGTTTCCAGTGAGTAATTGAACGTAATAGAAGGTTCTTTGATCAATTTGAAATTCAAGTTCAATTCATCAATCAATAATATTGCTCAAAATGGTTTAAAAATAAGCTAAAATATACATCAATTACTCCCTTCCAGCTCATCCTTCATAGATCCAAGAATGGCATAAGAAAATTATACATAAAGACAAAAATCGCTAGAACGTTTTGAAGAAAAGGGGGAGGGCGGTTGTTGGAACGAATTTGCCAAAAAATATTGCTAAGATTTGCCAATTCTATCTACACAGGTAAAAAAGCCATTGGACATTAACATTCATCTAAGTTTAATAGACTTGCCAATAAAGACTGATAACTTAAAAATTCGCCGATCGAAATTCTAATGGGGGGGGGGGCAGTTCTAGCGACGCCATTGCAACACTGACTTGGAATATTATTCATGCTCAATGTAACTTCAAGTTTCACCCACATACTTCACTGAAATGTACTGACATGGATGCAACATCTTTACACCTAGTGACTGCATAAATTTAGCCATCAGCAGCAACTTTTTAGCCCATGCTTGCTTACCACAAATACAAAGCAAAACATGTTTGTTCCAATTGTCTGAATTCAAAGAAAGCTTTAAATAAGTATTTACATAGACGAAAATAGAGCCATGTTATTCTATATACAGTCATTTTTTGCCAGTAGTGAGACACACATTCTCCACAGAAGGCACGCAGTTTCATCTCCAATCTTCTCAATATTTTGAAGCTAAGAAAATAAGTAATTACCTTTCGTTCAACCCGTATGATGGATACAGCACACATAAAACCTTTCACCAGTAAAATATGTCTTCCTTCTTCGAAAATAATACAAATCTAGAACATTTATGTACGACCAATGTCCATACAAGATATACAAAAACTATAAGCCCTCTGCAAGGCAGGACTATAACGTATCAATAAAATATAGCATATTGAATTGTTTATCAATACATTTGTCAAAAGCGCCCGTTCAAGAGTCGCACTTTCAATACCAATATTAGCGCCATCTTCATCACGATGAACAAAGATAAATCGCAGTTTCAGCTTTAGACTTACAATGATATAAAGAAACTTCATGTGTATGCCTTTAGAAATACATTTTAACAGATCTCGAGCTTCAGTCCGACGAAATTATCATAGAGCGTTCAAATCATTATGTCCGATGCGTTCAATAGGACATAATAATGGTACTTGTGGATAAAGATTAACAATGTCGCTGATTCCTTTTTTTTCGTATTATGCGCACGCCAACATTGACAGTAATTTAAACAAGAGTTCGGACAATTTGAAATACTGTCCTCGTTCCATTAATCTGTCGTGAGTGAATAAGTGCTTCAAAATGATCGCGTTGTCTTTACAAGTTCACACTTTTTTATCAGCAGAGGATAGTTGATTGCCCATTGAAATCTAAAGCTTAGCTCCTCAGTCATATCCGCGTATCGACTGTCTCAACGGTAGGTTTCCTCGTTCCGTTGATGTAGCCATTGAGTCGGGGGATGTTGGAGGATTGGCTGCCGTTGGACCGATGTGACGTCCGGGTCTGGGAGAGGCCAATAGACGGTAACTTGCAACAGACAAAGGCCTTTCCAAACATGTTCACAAGCTCCTTGCGGAAGACCGGGCTCAAGCCGAAGTAGATGATGGTACTGACAACGCCATTGAGCATGGCGAGTCCTTCGACAGTGTACATGAGGAGAAGGTAGTACGGCTGTCGCTCCAGCTCCTCGTATAGGAAGACCACGGCGATGTTGTAGGCGTGATAGGGGGCCCAGCAGAAGCAGAAGGCTACCACAACTGCCACAAGCATTGGGATCGTCTTCTGCTTACGGACCAACGTGATTTCTCGATGGCGGGCAGTCATGTGGCCGGGTGGGTGGCGATGCAACCACAACTTGGTGGCGATGCTCAGGTAGATGCAGCCCATGATCAGCATGGGCACCAAAAACTCTACCACGGAGAGGACAACCACGTAGATCTGCGAGGCTTGGACGTTGTGCCAGTACTCTGCGCAGAAGCGGAATTTTTCGCCATTGCAGGTGCCGTTGTAAACCCGTGTGTAGAGGGCGGTAGGAGTGGCGACCAGGAGTGACGCCATCCAGGTGATCATAACGATGATTACCAACGTCGCTTTCTTCATCCGAGGCATCAGCGGGTTGAAGATACCATGGTATCTGCAAGATATCAAAGTAAAGATGCATTCGTTAATCATCAAAAATTAATTTTGTTATGGGCATCTGCCCAAAAAAAGAATGAAAAGGACCTGTTAGAATACAAGCGTTTGCAATGAGTCACCACAGACGTATCGTAAAACTGGGTTCATAGTAACGATCGAGGTGAACAGGAACAAAAGATGGAAAAGTGTTCTTTTTTCATTTATTCACCCCCCCCCCCCCCCCCCAAAGGAATGGTGAAGATCAATTTCAATGGTTTATTCGTCATGGATTTAAATAAAGCATGAATTTAGTATGCATCATCATTCTGCACAAAAAGAATAATAATAAATACTAAATAAACGCTCATCCAAATCAATTTATTCTCATTCTTCTTGCTTGTTCGTATTCACTCCAATGGAAGGTAAGTCAATAAAAGTTATACTATAGAAAAGCAAAGAGTAATGGTAGTTTCATCATGGTATGATCGCACGTATTATATTGTTCTGATATCAAGCTTAATTTGACAACATCAATATCATTGCATCATATTAATGTAGGGCCCTCCATATACGAATTAATCAAAATGAGGATACGCAGATTACATTGCTGCAATTTTTCTTTTAGAGACAGCTAAGACAATAAACTAATGAATACACGCATCTTTATGCTTTGATTCAATCACTGGCGATTATCGGATGGGTTTATTTTTTGTCGGAAAAAGAGGGTGGCTGGAATGGGGCTATAGCGGTTAACAACTAGGACAATTTCTATGAAACGCCAGCCTGATTCACATGCGAGGAACTTGATCATGAATGGATTTGCTGATTTAAGCCACACATCACAATCCTTCTCTCTCTCTCTCTACATTTCTCTATCTCACTTTTTGTGACAAGGAGATTGCACAAACAAACTTGACGTGAGCGCGCGCCAAGCTTGGCTAAGTGATAACCCGTATGCAGAGAAGCATGCGTCGGTATCTGACCAGTTTGCTTTCTTTTATTGACATCGTGACAGGCGGGCCGAGCCCGGGGAATGTCGACTGACGGATGACCCTTGTAAACAGAACTCATCAGCAGCACGTGCTCCTGATGTCACCCAGATTTTTTGCTCCCGATTTGATGGATATCTATCTTCTTTTTTTAATTCCAACTCTTCAAGTTCAACGGAAGAGAGAGCTAACGCCAAAGTGATGATGGAATGGTAATTGATGGGCTTTTGAGATGAAACAGTTAGATATCAATTATATATTATGTACACCATTGTGAGATATGAAAATGAGAGAATGAAAGTTGCGTAGCTTATTTATATATAAGAATAACAAAATATAAGTTTTGCTTCGGAATTGCAAAGGTAGAGAGCTGAGTTGTATACAAGTAAATAAAATTCCGTTAAACTCAGAATTTGAAAACTTTTGACTTTAACGGAATTTTTATTTGCTTGTATACTACTCATCCTCTCTCTCTCTCTCTCTCTATATATATATACATGTATATATGTATAAATATTTAGTTCCATTGAGACCTTGAATTATATCAAAATGATCAGGTCGAAATAATCTACTAGTTTTATATCATAATGTAGCCAGATAATGTAAGCATTCTTTGTAAAGAAAATGTTGCACATCGTCTAATACCTAGTTTAAGCTGTGGTGTTTTTTTCATTATTTCAATGCTATTATCCATCTGGAGAAATTTGCAAAGCGTAAAATGTGTCCCTTTTCATGCTTATGTTGATAATATCCCATCAATACATCTTTTAAAAAGATTATGAAACACTAATTAATTTAATGATTTAATTTGTGAAATATTTATTTCATGTACAATTAATATTAAATATGAATGTCATGTTATGTACTCCTTTTTTAAAATTTTATTGGGGGTTTTGGGGGTGAAAATTATTTTAAAAGAATAGTAAAAATTGTGACTGTGAGGGGTGCCTGTATTCCAAGAATTGGAAAATGAAAATGATGAAAGTGAAGAGGTTTTTCACATCAATGATTCATAGATGATGATGGCTGTGATGATGATAGGGGCGCTAGGCTGTTGTGGTGTTGATATGTTATTGTTATTGTCATATGATTAGTGACGTCACTGACAAGTGGAAATCCATCTGGAAGACATGAGGGCCTTACAAGTTCATCACCAGGTCAAAACACACGGCACTCCTCGTGGAAAGGGGTGTGGGGTTACTCTCCTAATCCGTCTTAAAGAGAAGGCTGAATACTAGTAAAGGTGAAACATTTGGCCCGAATTCACAAAGGAGGTTTGGTTTAAACCATGGTTTAAACCCCCTCCTGGGATTTTTAAGCGTACGTGCGCACGGAATCCGATCCAATCATATATTTTCTTTGAGCGCGCGCATGGGCAATGTGCGCTTATTTACGCTTATTTCAGTACTCTTACGGAGTTTAAACCATGGTTTAGGTTTAAACCTCCTTTGTGAAGTCGGGCCAAACTGTGAACTATCTCACTCTTATACATGTTTTTTTTTTAGACGGAACATCATTGAAGAAACGTCCCCTGAAAAGGATTGCTCTTCAAACGTCCTCATATAAAATGAATATGACGAGAAAATAGGTGAAATGTTTGGACCAAACTTCATGCCACATGAGCGTGTGGTCCCGTATACACTTTTATGTGTGCTGTGCACGTGTCTTTCAGGAAGATATAGTAAATTCCTTACCATTTTAACGATTCAAAAACCTCACAGTGTACACCTTTTCTTACATAATCAACCTCTCTCAATTGGTTTCAAGCAGTTTCTATCTCGATGTAATCGGATGACCAATTTTATTTAATACCTCAGTCACACCACCCAACCGACTCCACACCGATTCCAAACAGACCGATTCTTTTCCATTCGGGGTAATGTAATTTTTGATCGGTCTGTTGTCGGCCTGGTGCCCGTCTCGTTGGTGTGACTGAGGTATTGAGCTGGCACGTGTAATGAATCCAGGGTGTCTCTACCAGCGTCATCATCTAATCAACCTTGACGGCTGAGACCATCTTGAGATGGTAGTTGGTGACTTGAAGACAACACCCGTAGGCTCATCTTTCAGGATCAATGTACTCAGAGGTCGCCAGCTAGTGCCATTTTATTGTTTATTGGACTGTTGATTGATTGCTTGCTCGTTCGTGTTTGTATGTTTATGTGTTTACTTGCTTATCTATTTCTATTCTGATTCGTGTTGGCTTAAATTTAACAATAAAACATTTATACAATATATAGGTTTCCTTGCAATATGTTCCTGGTGTATGCTTGAATACTTTTTACGATATTTCCCTGCGTATTTCATCTATCGAAATCGAATGCTTGTTTGAGTATTGATTTACATAATTATTTGTCTGTTTATGTTTCCTTGTTCACCTATTTTCTGTTATTTGTTTTTCGCATAAAGTTCATATTTGATTTGTCATATGGGTTTAAGACTGTCTGAGGTCGAATTTTTATCAACAACGCTTAATAGTATTCAAACGGTCAAAATTATGTCTTGTAGAGAGATTCTTGGCAAAGTAATTGCTGATCAATGCAATAAAAGAATGAAACACCGCTTCATTTGTTTGTTTGTTGATTAACTAGTAACTATACATAATATTTTTTTCTTATAAAAAATATCATAATACAACTTTGATAGGCAAAAGCTAATTAAGATTACATTACAAAAGACAAGATATTTTTCCTTTATGCTACACACAATGTATTACACAAACGACAACTCTAAAATAAAAGCAAGGAATTTAAAAGATGTCATTTTCATTAGAAAATGTGTTGGTTTTGTATAATCATTTGCTCAATTGCATGTTTTGGTGGTTATATCATCCAGCAAGCCAAACTGCAGTGCTATATACTTCCTCTCTTCTGCTTAAAGTCTACTAGAGGAAGACTAAGAGTTCAATCTCTGACATTGCCCCTCACTGGGTTGTGACTTTGACAATCTTTAAATGAGACATGGTACATCTCTATTTAATTCAATCTTCCAGCCGCATCGGTAACACAACCATAGCCTGCCCGCCGCTCTCCCGGGGAATGTTCCATATACCTTGCTGTATTTATAACGCATCCGTCAAGATTTATAAGTTAAATTTAAACTGTTGAAGTGAACAGTATTTACGATGATTTTAATGTGAAATATCTACTCTGCTTTGTCAATGCGATAGGGACCCGTTCCCAAAAGGCGCTACTATTCTACGATTCAACCGGCGAAAATAAATTTATGTTGATGCTGTCTTTAGTTTCTTTTCGTCAGCACTATTTTTTAGCGAGGTAATCATTTCAAGCATACAAATAGAAATATTGATTTTACACCCAGATGTGTCTTTACCATGCATGAAAAACGCCATACAGATATTTTGTCATGGTTGTTAAGGGAATTCTAATTCAGAACGAAATATTTCGTGATGAGCAATATTTCTCACGTTTAGTGTATAAATACAATGGCTACTAGAAGTATCATCAACAACGACCCCAAAAGACAGAAAACAAACAAATAAAAATGTGTTTCCATGTAGATAAAGATTAGAACGCTTTAGACGAGTATAAGAATAATCAATGTTCTAAAGTCTCCTCTTTCTTTCTATCTCTCTCTCTCTCTCTCTTTCTCTAACTGTCTTTCTCTTTCATCCTTATCTAATTTCTAAAACGAAATATAATCCAATGTATTTTTAACGTACAGCTATTATAACGAGAACTAAATAAATGTAATGTTTAAAGGTACATACTATATACACGCGCATTTATAAAGGCTACTTTTGAAAGAGGTACAGAATTTCAGATAGCAAACTTTGTGAGTTCTGCACAAGATGTGAAAAAGCAACATCATCGCAGTCATGAACTGGAGTCAACTACCTCCTCATAGCGCTTCCGATAAATTCACGAACGGTATCGTTACTTTTGTGGCGCCGCGCACTCTTTGCTGTCTAGCTGAGACAGTTCCCTCATGACGTCACACCGATTGGTGGAGGCACGCGTGGAACGTGGAGGTCGTGGCGGTGTTAGTGAGAAAACTGCCCCTACAGCCCCGGCAGCCGACCAGCTTGGGGAAGGACGGATATGAGTTGCTTGCGGGATGAGTGAAATCCGGACATGCTGGCTTGCTGGTCCGTGGTGGATTAGTCTGAGAATGTTCAGACCTAGTTTTAGTCCGACTCCTAAAACCTTCGACCTAGTTTCTCCCATGAGCCTACTTTGCAAAGAATCTTGATACGAGAAAAAATCATATCCCGTATACGGCCTATGAATTATGGAATAAAAAGCGAGAGAATACTACGATAATCATTTGATGACAATTAGTTTCCATTTTTTCTTCATTTTTTGCCGGTTTTCAATGCCCTTAATAAAGTGAGAACTGCAGTAGCGAATGCAGGATTTTGAATAGGCGCTAACATCAAACTTTTAATACGGGAGATGGCAAAATCATCTGAAATGGGGAAGGGGCACCACTTTACACTTGCATACTGAGGCCCACATCGCCCCTTCTCTCTCTCTCTCCCTCCTCTCTCTCTCTCTCTCTCTCTCTCTCTCGCTCTCTCCCTCCTCTCTCTCTCTCTCTCTCTCTCTCCCTCGATGCGTCACTAATGTGCAAATGATTGATGTTAAATTTAATTAAAACAAATATGCTGGTAATAATTCAAACTATTCAATAGTCACATGTCGCAAGCTTGACGCTCAATAAATTTAATGATGGTGGTAGAATACTGGGTCTAAAAAGCAATCATCTGCCAAATCACACGGGAGCTATTCATCTGCATGAATTGAAGGTGACGTTTTACCGATCGACTTCCACTTCGATACCAAACTGGAAAATGTTTTCGATACTTAGTCCAGTCTAACAAGAACATGCATGACGCAAATATTTTGCACGAGAAATTTACGACTTGAAATCACGAAAAAGAAAAAGCGTTTACAAAACTGGAAACTGTTCTCCAATATCACACACGGACTTTAGTCCAACAGAAACTTGACGCAAATATTTTGTACGAGAAATTTACAACTTTAAATCTCGAAATAGAAGAATCTGTATTATTTCCTTCAATCTAAAAAAAAAGAAAGCTTACGAGACCACCTGTGATTATCATGATCATCTGGTTTAAAAAAACTTCTGAGAAATTCATCCACATTCACTACCTTTAAAAAAAAATCGTTATATATGCATTTTACGTTTGATATTATTTCCTATTTTTTCTACTTATGCCTACTCTACTCTGCATCATTTCCAGAAAACGAGTGTTAAGGACAAAGGATATAAAGTATGTGTTTGCATGATTATTGTTCAATACAAGTTTCGCTCTTAATTATTTCATCATTTATTCTCTTCGCGTGGCACTTTAAATTGGTCTGCTTTATAAATACTTTTGGATAGGTTCCTCTTTTTTTCTGCATAAATTATTTCCATCCTCAGTTTACATAAATAAAATCATCCAAAGAGGAAAAATATGCCATTCTAAATGAGAAGGTCTATTTTCATGGTGTGTTTGTCATGTTCAGATGCAAGTACTAAACAAATCTCGTTTTAGGATCAAATATACCCAAAATGTTCTGCTAACACTTTGGAATAACCACATTATTCCCTACAGTTGATGGAGTAAACATGCAGGGTGAAAGAGTGAAATATGTCAATATGATATATTTCCTTGTCTTTTATCCTCAATAGTATTTTGTTACTAAAACTTCTTTCATTAAGAATATAAAACATCGCAACAATCTATGAAGAATGGTACAGCTTAAAGTTACATCTTACAAACAAATTGATTAATTGTAACAATTCGATGTTGAAATTTATGAGCATTTAAAAGAGAGTGAGATAAAAAAAAAAATACATTCGAAACCAAGAGGGGGTCTCAAAAAGGATCTCTCTCTTTTTTAATTGTAAGAGGGATATTATTTTTATAATGCACCAACTCTGATGTTTCTTAGAAAACTTCGCAAGTGGTAAATTCCGTTTTCAACTTGGGAATTTAGAAGCTAGAAATCAATTGCAAGTCTTTTAACTTGATACGAAGAATAAACCCCTATAATGAGGCCTATAACCTTGAATTAAAAAAAAAATGCCCTGAACAACAAAAATGTAACATTCTATAAAAGTGGTTTCTGAAATTAAATGTTCAAAAGCACTCGTATCTAACGCAATCGGACATAAAACCTGATTGGACTTGACAGCAAAAAGAAAACTTTCACTTCTCAGCTTTATGTGTGGTTTGGAGCAGATTCCATTTGCATGATGTCTGATAATGTGAGAAGCTTACTGCGCTGAGTTGACTTTGTAGATCGGCGTCAATTTCTTCCACGAAATCGTCTACCCCTAAGCCTGCTCTTTAACCCCAAAGATACCACTCTTCTCAATTAATCAGCAAAACTCCATCATGAAACGAAGCAGTTTTGCGCAAAGCGAAAGTAGGTTGGGCCACTCGATCTGATCAAGCAATCCTTGGTCTGATGCGAGCAGACGACAGAGAAGTAGGTATCAATTTGGCAAATGACATTGCCTCCTTTTTCTTTATTGGCATGATTGAGTCGATTCGTGGACGATATGCCTTTTTTATAAAAAGGGACACAATAGTTTTGATGCGAAGGTGTTCATGTGTTTTCTGCAAGAAATGTTGTCATTTTTTACATTCAAAGATTGGTCTTAAACTTTTCAGTTTTACTGATGGCAGTTAACTATTAAGGGAATAAATAGATAATGGTTTTTCGTTTGGAAAGACGAGAGAAGCTATCTGATTCGGGACAATTCAGAACAAAGATTATTTTAAAGTGAATCTGTGTAAGAATATATCACTTAACGCCCTTCTGGCTCCAAACAGACGATTATTTAAGGAAGTAAAGAAAGAATGGAAGAGAGAAAGTGAGATGAAAATAGAGAGAAAGTCAGAGAGAATTAATGAAGAAAGAGAGAAATAAAGAGAAAAATTCAGAAAGGGTGGAGAATAGAAAAACAGAGATATACAGAAGGAAAAAGAGAGGGGGTGATCGAGATAGAGCAACTTTTTAGAAAGAGACGTGACGGAGAGGCAAAGATAGAGAGAGAGAGAGAGAGACAGTGATAGATAGAGAGAGAGAGAGAGAGAGAAAGAGAGAGGGGAAGATATAAACAAAGAAAGAGAGAGAGACAGTGATAGATAGATAGATAGAGAGAGAGAGAGAGAAAGAGATAGACTGACGGACAGCGAGATACAGAAAGAACGAGGAAGAGACACAGAGAGAGAGGGGGGGGGGGGTGTTCGATATACAGACAGCGACACAATCAGAGACAGGGCTGAAAGGAGAGGGCAAGTGACATGAAGTTAAGATGATTACTGCTACTCTAGATCGGAAGAAATGTATGTTAATCATAATAACAACATGGAACATCGCCATTGTTTATTGGTCGAGAAAGCACACAGATGTTGGTGGTCCTGCACGCACCGCTCACGTTATTAGATTACACCTGGATCTACATGAATATGTTGAATGGACTTCTAGCGGTTCTTATACCTAAAGAGAAATATCTAAGATGTGCTATGATCAAGGAACCTACAAATTCCTCCAATATATATATATAGAGAGAGAGAGAGAGAGAGAGAGAGGCAGAGAGACAGAGAGAGAGAGAAAGAGAGAGAGAGAGAAACTTTTCCTTCCAGTCAAACATGAAGCGTTGGTCTCATCATTCCATAATAATCATTCAATTCATGCAGAAATAGGAATCTCATATTATCACATTTATATACAACCATATATATTTGGAGGGGGGGGGGGGGGGGAGGTGGAAAATGTTTCACAGCCCCTACATCCCCTAACCATCTGGGAGGTCTGGCGGGGCTTGGACAACTATATTCCGGGGGGGGGGGAGTCATGAAAAACTTTCCACTTTTCTGACAATACGGATTTTCTGACAATACCTCTGCCATTATTATGTCTATTATGCGTAAAGTGAGAGCTGTGCCTGACGAAGTGGTTTACTTGCATGGGCGTAGACCAATTTTGTTAAAATAAAGTGCGGCTTTTCGAGCATCTTGACTCCCCTCTATCCTCCCCTTTCGCGGACCTTGATCATTAAGAAATCGCGAGTATCTAACCGCGAGGGGAGTGCACTTTAGCGTAACCATGACAAAGCATTAACGCCTCCTAGCCTCGGTGATCGTCTCAAATATTGCAGACGATACTCACGTCTGCTGTCAGCATATAACGCTCTTCATTGCACTTTTTAATTGCACCCGGAATTCCCTCGACAATTATTACTTTCCGTTCAAAGTTGAGGCATCGGTTTGCAATGGCAGACGTATTTAGAAGAAGAAAAAAGCAAAAAGTCCGCGTCATTCGAATTTGAGTCAAAATTTCAAAGTTAATATTCATCACTAAGAGCAACATCCAAGAGCAACAAGAATAAAGGAGTGGTTATAATAATCATCATGCGGCATCAGTAATTTCTTATTGTTATTGCTGATTTTCATGGTCTGACGTATCCTAGAATTCATTTATTCACAATTTAATTTCATACAGGCCTCATGCAGAGGCTATGGCGGTTCTAGGTTGTTTTTTTTTTTTTTGGGGGGGGGGGGGGGGGGGGGCAATGGGCAAAGAATAATATATCCATACTTTTAATTCTTATGAGTGAGATAGTAAAATTATTTCAAGAGATGCAGCTTTTCCATTTAACGAACAAATGGTTTTTCCGCCTCACTCATAAACATCAAGTATTTGTATGTTATATTACACAAATAAACATAAATTATGATTGGCTAATTGTACGTCACCTGACCTACATTATTTCTTACCATCAAATGTGCGCATCTAATTTTGTAGCAGACTTTAACTTGTTCCAAGTTTAGAGATGTGCAGTGTGTAGATGGCAACGATTTAGGTGGGTGTTTCAATATTTTGGCAAGGTCAACATCACCATCACCATGATCACCTTACGATTTTAGTCTCTTTTTTAACGAGATAAATCCGATGACATGTGTGTCGTCTGTACCGGAATTGTTCAGTTTGCCCGCTAATCCCAAGCGCCCTTACCTGTGACGTCATCAGGATGGCTATCTTTAAGCTAGGACAAGATGTCTGGATGGGTTAATCCTGGAGGGACCATGGACAGGGTATTTTGACGGACTTGATTCGGCTGCAGCATAACGAAAAGTTATGTAACTTAAGCATTACGATGCAGTCACAAAATTTAGAGCACTAAACGTTACGTTTTTCCTTTTTTTTAACGAGAAAAATCCGATGACATCGGTGTCGTCTGTACCGGAATTCTTCATTTTGCCCACTAATCCCAAGTGCCCTCACCCGTGACATCATGCAGGTTGGCTATCTTTATGAACAAGGTGTCTGGATGGGTTAATCCTGAAGGGACCATGGACCGGGTTATTTTGACGATCTTAAAACCGGGGGGAGGCGGTGTGGGCGCGATTCGACCGCTGCGTAACGAATAATAATAATAATAATAATAATAATAATAATAATAATAATAATAATAATAATAATAATAATAGGCTAATAAAATTCCGTTGGTGTATAGCGCATAATTATCACATCATGATACGACGCCTCTATAAACTTCCAAAGAGCCTTGCAAATGATTACCCAGGATTTATACCTCCGGCAACTCTTATAAACGCACAGTGCATTTCAAGAAAAAATTCCATCAGGTATCCATTTATCTCACTTGGGTGGAGTGTGGCAGATTAATGATTTTCCAAAGGACGTTACCACTGTGACAGAAATATACCCAATGAATTATGTTTTGTTTTGCTATGTTCAAAAAGTTCTATGATTTATCGCCAATTTATCATTCAAGTATCTATGTGTGACATTTCTGCGTGGAGTGAAGCGCACAATGAGAATATTTTCGGTAAGGGGGCGTACTAGTAGTCGAAATCTTTATACATTAGCTTACAGACTCGATAGATCCCTGAGAGTCGCATTCGTTTTTCTTTTTCTTTCTTTTTTTTAAAACGTGAATATACTCCTAGCGAACAGAATGGACACACTTAAAGATGAGCTAAAGGGAATTACTTTCCTCTCCAATACAAATTAATTTATCTGTATCTTTCTGTAACTGTTGTAAGTTCGTTCTTAAGTCAAATACACCAGCAAAGAGATTTGATAGATCCGTGAGAGTCGCATTCATTTTTCTTTTCCTTTTCTTTTTTTTTAACGTGAATATACTCCTACAGCGAACAGAATGGACCCAAAAGGGAATTACTTTCCTCTACAATACAAATCTATGTAATTGTTTCTCTAACTGTTGCAAGTTCTTTCTAAAGTCAAAATGTAAAAAAAAACCTAACTTTATACACTACAATACAGATTCGTGTTTCATTTTTTTTGTGTTCTTTTTTGTTTTAAAACGTGAATAGACACACTTAAAAGATAAACTAAAGGGAATTACTTTCCCTTCCAATACAAATTTATTTCTCTGTATCTCTCTGCAACTATTGAGAAAGTTTATTACCAAGTCAAATGTTAAAAAAAAGAACACAAAGTTACAAGAGGGAAATTTGTTTCATCAGACGAGTGGGACGTGAGTGATATTGACGGGTGTGTCTTCCTTGATTTCCTTACACATCTGTCGGGTTGAGCTGGCTGGTTTAACCTCCAGAAACACCTCCCCAGAGAACGTTACTGAAAATGATATACAAACCATACAAGACTCATGCTGCCTTAAGATAAAGTTGAATACAAGTCATGCAATTTCACTGTCATGGAAGAAACTGTAATTAAGTGATAAGTAAACGTTTATCGTTTAGTAGGCGAGATCATCTTTGCATTGTGACGTTTTGAAATCATCAAAGTAAAAGCAAAAATTAATTTACTCAGTCTTGTTGAAAATCACATACGGTGAAAAGAAACTGCACATAGATATGGGTAATTGGGACTACATCGAAATTGTGCGATCAGAATTTCAAGATAAATAATTTTTATGTGAGATTCTTACTATGATATTCTTCCACAAGCATGGTCGTGAAAATAATAGGAAAATTCACAAGTTACCATTACTTTTACCAGTACTCAACATCCAAAAATGACAGTAAATTGAATCTCCTAATCGCGCCATCTTTTAACAGGATTTGAAAAGTGTCTGTGCCTCTAATTTTCCCATCATGCCCCATTCTAGTTTGTAGAAGCTTAGAATGTATCTGTAGGCAATTTGTGCACCGTCAGAAATAACAGTTTGAAACATAAAATGTGCCTGTTTTCCAAACAGGTGTTAGTCGAAATTCAAAATAATTTTCAAATCATAATCTCAATTTAGCAGTTACTGTAAGGTGGCGCTATTCAAATTTTGCCAGTTTAATGCCATTTTAACATCGGGAAACCCCTCCAGGGAGACCATTTTTGAAAATGATACGAACTAACTCATGCTGCCTTAATGTGAAGCAGACAGCAATGACGCTATCTTCCTTGATGTAAGAAAAGCCCTATCCGTTTGATGCTCAGGATATGAAATGTTTTCCTTCGAATAAGTACGACCATATGGTTGCCCACCAAGCTAGAGACGCGTCATTTCCATATCTCTGAAGAAAAGAAAAGAATCGCACATGCATGTTTTGTTAACTTACATCATGTTACGTTAACAAGTAAGAGGGGATAAAATTTGTATTGGCATCAGTTCAAAACATGATTTCTTTTCTTCTCAAGATTCTGATTGTTTTCATGAAGCAAACAATACTTCTTTTTTAAGTCCAAACCGATGTGATTATAAAACCTGGCCCTGTATTCATAAATAAATATAGAGATCGATATAGAATGAAAAATGTCTTATTTGCCAAAAAACAGAACTCAAATTTCCAAAAATTATTTTCGAAACATCATCCGCCAAACATCACCGAATGTGTCCAATTAAATCGCGTCACTAGTTTTTATGACTTAATCTTTGGATCTCCATCGGCCAAAACACATGCTCGCCGACCGGTCGAAAATGAAAGGGAAAAATCCACTTTCACTTCTAATTTACGCTATTTTTTGAATGACGTCATATTCTAATTGAAATGTCATGGAGATACATATGATAATCTTGTCTGGAAGAATTCAATATGTTGATGATTTATAGATTCACCGATAAAGACAAGCTATTTTCAGCTTCCCATCTTGTCAGTGATGATTTCAGCGAGGTGTTATTGCCACATTTTCAAGTTATAATTATATCCAACGCCTTTCTCACGTTACTGAAACCTCTCCACGCACCTCATCAGATAAAAACAATATTTAAAAAAAAAAATGATTTCACAAAAGTTTCAAAATTCGTCACGCCGCTATCATTAACTAAGTTAAAAGCTGATATTTCGGTTTCGACTCGAATTTCCAGATTATGTATGTTTGAAACGTTTGGGAAATCTTAACATTTTTCTTTTCTTTTCTTTTTTTTTTTGGGGGGGGGGGCTATATCTGACAAAGTTTCAAAAATCAGAAAAAAGACTCCTTTATTTAAATTGCGAACTAATCGTACAGCATGCATTTTTGACTTTTTAGAGTAATTTGAAACATATAAATGTATATTAATGACGTACTAATATGTATTATATCTTATATAATAGATGTTTTCTAAACTTAGCTACACTAATCGTCGACATTTTCATGTTTACGGTGTGGCGTACCAATGTGCCTACATAATGAACATTAGACAACAGAATATCAAATGTGCCTACGAACCCCCTCTCTCTAAAGAATATACTTATATCCTCATAATTATATTCTAAATATGACTAGGAGCAGTTAAACCAACTTTTGATCCCACACCTGTATGTAGTCCCATATAGCCATATCTGTGTGCAATGCTTTAAAAAAATTCAGCAGAAGCAGTCAATTTTAGTTAATGCGCTATTCGAGAAAAACATCTCATGCACCTTATGCAAGTGAAATGGTGCAATGCAGCGAGTTTTTCGTTATCATAAAGACAAGAGGTTAGAAGGCTGTTGAAATAACTTATAGATTATCGTAAGGATTGAAACAAGGTCATTTGAAAGCTTAGATACACCGGATCACTTTAATCAATGAAGCATTGAAGGAAGAAAGAGAATTCAACTTTTAAAAGGATTTTAGAGTGAAGTAACACATTCATAATTATGGCTTGACCCACATTCGTTGCATCATCCCAAACTCTATACAACAAGATTTTGACGACACTTTTTAAAAACTCAGGTGCTCAGTCATCCGTGGCAGAAAAGTCATGAATGAGGTATCAGTAAACAGGAAAACAGGTTACTCTTCAACATGAAATGAATTTCATGATCATATTGGTTATAGCTTTTTAATTAGAAGCTATCAAATTTGGGTATATCTTTTTTGGATACGCACTGTATAGTCTTACGTAATGCATAACCAATCTTTCATAATTATCTTCTATGCAATTTCAGGCACATGACAAATTCTACTCTTCTTTATCTTTAAATCGACGTCGCGGCAACAATCACCGTTCCCTTTCTGACAAGCGAGATATCATAATCAGCTTGTCTTCCTCAAAGCCAAAATTCTTCACATAGACCCGCTCTGGCAGCTGTCACTTGTAAGGCTAAACTTAGCATCATCGTCCCCCATCGAAGAGAGATCCGAATTCAAACGCATAATTATAGCTACTGTGGCAATTTATTCCGTAGCTTCTGATTAAAGTGCAGATAGAGTGTAAAGGGGAGTATCTGTTAATAATCCATATCCACAAAACAACACTGCGATACGCTTTAGCTTAGTGGTAGAGCAGTGGTCTCTAAACAGAGAGGTAACGGGTTCGAACCAAGTCGATAAAGCTATAGTGCCTTTTGGTAAGGTAGAGCACTGGGACTTGTTGGTGAAGGCGCGTGACTTTCAGGTCTTGGATGCGATCCTTGCTCAGTGCTTACGTCCTAAGACAAGATGTCGTACTACATTTCTTCCTCTGGACCAAGTTGTAGTGAATGGGTACCTGGCAATGCTGGGGTAATGATAAAAATGGTTAACCTAAGAATATAAGACCAAATTTTATTACTGCGATGAGCTTAAGCTTGAAGGAAGAGTATCATAACCGGGAGGTTTCGGGTTCGAAACCCTTTGCGCTAGTACCTGTTCTGTAAAGAATCAGTTCCCAATTAATAACTCCAACGGATAGCATGTCAAGCCTTGGATCCAGGGGTTGCTTATGAACAAGTATTCACTTGCTTTTTTAGCAGTTGAGCTGTAACATAATAATCAACAACGACTCAATTTTGTATATATTGAACTCGAAACTTAAAATTCTCAAACTCCAAACTATCTATTTGCACAACTGAACAGTTTCTCAAAATGCCTTTGAACTAACAATAGCCCTAAATATGCGAAGTTTAAGGTGGAGACGGACTGCAATCATTTCATGTATCATTAGATATGGGGAAGTTTGGTGGAAGTCATAAGACTTGACTCATAACCTACAGTTATACGGGCGAATTGAGATTACTACTAGCTCTCTCAAGTATTTACAAATCGATCTGAATTTACGACTTTGTGTCAAGTTGAATTTTGTACGATGTACGAATAACTACGATATAGTCATGATAAACTTCTAGCAATATCAGCATGGCAATGGTCTGAACATGCCAACAAGACAATAGAAGATGTGATTTTATTAGAGTTCCATCAAAGACTCCGGTCATATTCTAACAGTAGGTAGAATTGAAGGAAGGGGAAAATATCATTAAATGATAATGGTTCTATTCTACCAAAACAAAAGGCTTAATTGTGATCGATCTGAATTGATCCGCCCTCCATTCAGTCACGAAATGTTGTGTTTAACAACTTTATAGCATAAAATATATACCAATTCAATTTCTGGATACATGACGTCATACACATAGTGTTTTAGAAAAGGTAGATAATACACGATATGTTCCATTCTGTTTTGTTAACAGGAACCATAAAGTAGCACAAGGGCTGGTCGATCACTTTTTTGTGATTGATTTGGGACTTACAATCGAACTAGCATCAATTGCAACCCTTCTTACGATGAAACCTAGATCTCATCATTGTAAAGTTAAATCAATATAAAGCATGTCTGGCTCGTTGCATGAAACAAAACAATTCATGCCACGAAATATGATTCCAAAGTCTGACTAAAACTGCAATCCAGATTTAAGTGAGGGAACAACTATGAAACAATATATCCCTCTTCCTCCGTGACTGAAGTTAGCCCCTAAATTCGATTTGGCCTCCCAGCCCCTGCATCCGTCCCAATGTCACACTTGATTATGACGTAGTTTGGCTGAAGTACATTGTCAAGGCGCCCCAGCTTTTTGGATTCAAACAATTTCTGAAATGATTTCAGGCTGCCAACTAGCAAATTAGATCGTAGAAATCGTGAGAAAACCGCCGTTATGATGAGCTGAAAAATCATCTGATGAAATAGTTATTGCCTGAATTGTCTGTTATAATCCTGTATTTTACAGTTATATGCTTAAGCAGTTTAAGCAGCGTATCTTGATGACCCTATATGCTTCTACGTTTAAATAGTACAACAAAAAGTAAAAAAAAAGTTATAAATGTGAATTCGTTTAATGTCATTATACAATAATTCTTTCAATAAATTCAAGAAGCTTCAAACATAATTATAGTTTTCGTTTTATTTCCGATTGAAACGCAATAATAAGTCTAATACGAAGCTTGAATCAACTGCAACTCAACGTCTGTGTAACGCCTGTATAGTAGATGTAAATTTAAAGAACTTGTAATTTTTGGAACAAATGCACATGGATCTCACCAATTTTAATCCGAGATGAATCGATTTTATTCATCATAAATGTCTCGCCATGGCTTTACGAAAATAGATTCTTTATTATTTTGGCGATGTGAAAAGGAAAAGTCACGTCACGGTAACAAATGGACCCAGACTCGTACAAAGTCTACCTTCTGTTTTATGAGTAACAAGTAATAATTTCCCAACGGAAAACCGACTAATCGCGTGTTTGGGTTAACCGCAAACGAATGGCTGAAGTATTACACGTGTCATTTTTCTTCTCTCTCTCTCTCCCTCTCTCTCTCTGTTTGTGTGTGTACATGTATATGTATGTATGTATGTATGTATATGTATATATATATATAGATATATATGCATACCCCTAATGGGTACATTAGGAGGACAGTTTTTGTCTAATTACTATAGACAACTGTCGACCTAATGTACCAACTGTCTACCTAATGTAGGGGTCGCTATTATGACGGAATAAACCGCATTGTTAGGTGTCGACCTAATGTACCCTTTAGTAAAATATATATATATATATATATATATATATATATATATATATATATATCACTAAAGGCTACATTGGGTGGACAGTTTTTGTCCTGTTTCTATGCTTTGGGGCCCACCTAATGTACCAAAAGTGTACCTAACGTAGGGGCCCTATTATGACGAAATATATCCATTGTTGTGTGTCCACCTAATGTACCCTTTAGTAAAATATATCTGTATATATGTGGTTATGGGGACATTTGCATTGTTATACGTCATCCCAATGTTCCCGTACTGGGTTCTTTTCAACCTACGGAATAAATCGCATTGTTATACGTCCCCATAACCACAGCTCTGTATCTTTATATATATATATGTCTACAAGTACATTACATGAGTCTTATACTTTTTGCATGTATATACAAACGCACACTATAATAATGCACATCTTTCTCTTTCTCTTTGTCTCTCCTCTCTCTCTCTCTCTCTATTTTTTTTTCTATGTTTTGTGTGCGAGTGTGTGGTTGTGTGTGTATGTATGTATGTATGTATGTATGTATATAAAAGTGCATTACCTGAGTCTTCAAGTTTTCGCACACACAATACATAATTATAAATATATAAATATATTTAAATATATATATATATAAATAATGATACACATCTCTCTCTCTCTCTTTCTCTTATTTTCATTCAATATACGTCCAATCATAGCAATAAAATTTGTATTTTTGCTATAGAAATCGTCATTAGCATTTCTGTTTTAGTCTCGACAATGCTTTGTCTCACAGAGAGCATTTTATTATTAAAATGAAATAAAAACCCGCCTTTAATACAAACAAGCGATTTGAGCGTAAATTGCTCTTCACTCGATTATTGATGGTGATTGAATCCGCCCAGTGTATTAAGGTTCTGTTACCTATATCAAAATGATGAAAGCAAGGACGTGATTGTATATCAATATTTATAAAAGGAAAAACATTCGCATCAATCTAAAAATACGCTCATTAGTGTTGTCTGCTTGTATACAATGAGGGGGGGGGGGAGCAGATATGCCCACAATAATTTATTCACAGGAATAACAGACTTTTGCAGACAAAGTATTACACGTCGATAACATGTCTAAAAATACATGCACTGTGCCCCCAGAAACGAGAAAATGCACCTGGTGATTTCTCATTCAGCATTGGTGTAAAATAAATTTCTAATCTAGTAGTAAAAATAGGCAACCCTTGGACATCATATTTCACGCAATTGAGAGACAATTTCATGAACGAGACATGATGAAGACATGAGAATACAATACATGCGTTGGCTGCCAGGCAGACATACAACTAAACTCGAGCGGAAATTTTATGCCAGCTTTCCATTAAGACGAAATATCAATTGACAATTACGAGTCTGTGATAACCCGTGAAAAACTAATTGACGGATGACGTCAAAGTGAAGATCTTTTACTGATTTAATAATCGTGAAGTGTAAAGTGATTTCTTCATTTTTTGTTTAGAAGTAGGAAAGATTGAGAGATTAAGATGTGCGATAAGAATCATAAATTGAAAAGTGAATTTATCATGATTTCTGAGATATTTTCTAACTTGAAATGCCACTTTAATGCCAGGCAAGATTGAATTATAGGAGACAGTAATAATTCTTAATGACCAGTAAGTTCAATGATAATTACGCACTCGAAGCAATAAATATTTTAAGAGACCTAAATGCTACATATTTCAACCCATGACGAAACGTTTAAAAAGAAACATAGATGTTACAAATATTTAGATTCCAGTAAAACCTTTCGACCAAATTCCCGAGCCATCTTAACCAAAAATCGCAAATCCTTGTCTCCGTTAATTAACTAAATTAGCTAATCACACAGTTCCTTTATGAATTTTTTTAGAGATTATGTTCTTCAGTGCGAAAATACATTCTAACATCGCCTACATGTTGACGACTTGAAAATACATAAATATTTTCAAGAAATGTAGATTTTTCTAAACCACTAACCTTTTGTTTATTGACGATAAGACATTGGTTGTAATTCAACCGAATTCCCGAGCCATATTATCCAGCATCACGCATCTTTGTCTGGTCTAATTAACTAAATATGCTAGTCACCCAATTCCGTTCTGATTATTAAAGATAAGTTATATATAGGGGAAAAGAAATGTTAACATCTCTTATATGCTGACTGTACACCAAAATGAATTACATTTTCAAGAAATGTTGATTAAGATCACAGAATAAGTTACATTCTCCAAGGGTCAATTAGGAAGAGGATGATCAAACATTGGTTGTAATTGTAACTGGAGAAAAGCTCATGGGACATAGTGTAGGCGAGGGTATTTCTACGAACAATAATATTAATGAAATTGGCCGCCTCCTACTCAACGTCAGTCATCCGAAGACCACGTGATCACCTTGTGAGTTACGTCGCTTTGCAGGTTACACCATATATTAATATGTTTGAACTAATGGCCCGTATTCTGAACTCCGGTTTAACTTAAACCATGGTCTAAATGTGTGGTTTAACTATGGCACACCAAATGTGACACAAATCTCTAACAGTAGATATTCAATTTATCAGCATATTTGGTACTCAAACTTTTAAAAACTGTCTGGGAATGATAAATACACTAGTTTTCTTGACCGTTAAAGCACGAGACCTGAATCCAGTAAACATAAGGAACATACAGCGTAAACAAAGTTTTGACAATTTTGGCTACCCATAGTTAAACCACACATTTAGACCATGGTTTAAGTTAAGCCGGAGTTCAGAATACGGGCCAATCAATATCACTGAAGAGGTTTGTCTGATTAGTGATTTAAAGTTGAGAAATCGTGCACTTTTCACAATCCGTGATTGTGATTGTGAAAAAAAAATAACTTAAATTAAATTAAACATCATTTCAGTTGTCGAGATATGTACGCTCTTTCTGTTAAACTTAATATATGATCTTCGAATCAAGAACCAGCGTGTATATATAGTATAGATATAAACCAGGTCTCACAAATCACTAAACTTGGACTAGGAGAACAAGGAGAATCAAATTGGCATCCGAGGGTCGATCGCATCAAATTTATTTAAAGGACAATTAACCCCACGTGATATTCTAGATGCACCTATTGTCTGCTACGTCTTTCCATGGAGGCTGCCATTTTGTGCATGACACGGATCATTAGGTACCATATGCATTGATAATAGCCTACCTTTACAACAGATACGTCGCTTTGTTCTGATTGTATTACGATTGTTATTAGCCATGGGCCTAGATAGTTGACGACCCATGAGTTCTAATAGCCATCCTGTAAAGCAGATTCCTCGCTTTGTTTTGGTATTGTTACGATTGTCTCCGTCCTTGACGTCAATTCTCCGTCCTTGACGTATATTTTTTATGAAGTATATTTTTTATGAACAAATTAAGACCTTTTAAAAAATATATAAAACTAAACTTACATTTCAGAATATGTGACTTTATCTAATATATATTTGTCCTCTAAAAATCAATTACAAGTTAACGATGAAGGAAATTTTACTTGGGATGAAAAATATGTTCGTGTACACATAAAGTAATGGCAGCCCCCTTATTATTGCTAGCAGACGATAACTTGGCTGGAAAATAGTGATTTATATCTATATCCCGTGTTTTTACATGAAATTGCATGTATCAAATAAGAGGCATATACTACACCATTCAAAATAAGCTAATTCATACGCTGAGGTTAATTTCCCTTTAATTTCAGATCTGATGGGTTGGAATCTTCATAATCAATAGGCTAGATATTTGTTTAGTCGGTGTTAACGGCTGACTAAAATAACAAATCTGAGACAATGTAGTTGTGATTAAATTACAATCTCATTCACTAAAAAAAATAATTATAATAATTATTATCTATGATTTAAAAACCACCAAATAGAAAGAACAGCATAATGTCTTACAGCCTGAATTGAATGAACAGTGTATTCACGTTGCCACATAGCAAAAATACTCGCTCTTGTCTCACTGTGGGGCTTACATTCTGTGACTCTCTCGGTGGCCACAGTGTGACTATGTAATATACCGTAGTATGAACACAGTGTATTAACAAAGTCAACACTATTAACATATTCCCAGTGCATTTTGTGGTAAACTGTAGTTTGTGCAAATTGTGACCACAGTATGCAATGCAACATTGTATTACATGGTTTGACCACAGTGTTTTCACACAGTGAACATTGTAAAAGTGTTCCACACCGATCTGTGGTTACACTGTGGTGTGTACAATGTGTGATTTCCTTAATGAGCACAGTATGCGTGAGTGTGAACACTATGAACTTAGAGTTTAGACTGTGAACACAGTGTTTCTACAATGAACACAGTGTTTCGACATGGTCAACACAGTAAAAGTGTTCCAAATCTACACAGTGGTCACACTGTTGTGTGTAAACTTTGTGGACATAAAGTATCACAATGTATTGCACAGTATGTACATAATGTTTTAACATAGCCAAAACTGTGAAAGTGTTCAGATATTGCTGACCGGGTACAGTGTGTGCGTGCGCGCGACACTGTGTTACAATAGAATATTTTTATAGGAAGTATCATATCGATATGTCTGACTTCAAACCTTGTTCTGTTTATAAACCCATGTATAGCGTCGTATTCAGAATACTGATAGACAGAGGCAAATTGTATAATCTGATTTAGCAAAAGGCGTAAAGTGTTACAAGGGAGTATCCCCTAATTCAAAACGGAAATATTCAAAATCAAATCCTGTAATCAAAGTATTTTTGTTTATACATGTATATACGTTTTTTTGAGGGAGGGGGCTGCAAACATGAAGCGTACGCCATCATCAGCTGGATACGCCACTGTCTCCAAAATAGTCAAATGGGCTAGTTCAGTGAAAACTCTGCGATGAAGACAGGAGGTCATAACCTGCACCTGTCTGCGGAAAGAGAAGACTCCATCAACGCGTCCAGAGAAAGGTTTGATTAAATTTTCTTTCACTGTCAACTGGGGACTGTAAAGTGTCGACTAATGCCTTTAACGATGTCCGAGAAGTCTCAAATAAAATTTGGCAAATAATACGCCAATTCCGGTTGAAATAGATTGTAGGTGTCCCTATAGATTGACACGACATACATTGCAGAGTAATTTTCGTAGAAATTATCTCAATATTTTGCAAACTGTCGTCTTCTGGACACGAGATGCACGGAGAAAGATTAAGAAAATTAGGTCGGGATCAAATGGTAAACTGTCTATACGTAGATGAGCCATCTAATAAGCTATGTCTACACATTAGTCCGGCAGCTGTTTATTACATGACAGAAATCGTGGAGTATTTTTCGTAGAAATTAGGTGAAACATCACTCAATATTTTGGAAAACTTTCGGAATCTCGACATGAGATGTGCAAGACCTATAAAATTAGTGGCATTTGCTGAACATCTACTGACATGAAAGCTGGATTCATAGAATTCCTCATTAATACAGAATGATTCATAATACTGAAAAAAAATCAGATCAGTGTTTAGGAGTAAACAGGATTATTATTGCATGGTTACATGACAAATAATTATAAATTGTTTCCTGCTTAAATCAGTACATGTACAACGATATAAACACAGGAGATATTTGATACACAAGTATATTCAGGTTTGATTTGAAGAATTTATCAAACTTGTCAAAACTTTATAATTCATCGATATCTTCGGGTTGAAAAAGGTAGAATTTTCCCCCAAAATGGAGGTCGATGACCAAGATGAATCGAAAATATTTTTTCCCCTTTTTAAGTAATTAATAGTAGTATTGGGTTTTTTAAACATGTTTCGGAATCGGATATTATTTGAGTGTGGACGCGTATATTCAATCACGTTGGGTAATGTATACAGATCATTTAGCAAACGCATCATGGTTGACATGATATAAAGCAAAGAAATGCCATCATCGCAAAGCAAGTGGATGAATATTAATGGTCTAGTGAGAGTATTTCATTTACACCAGACTCGAATAAAAAGATAACCCATCTTTGAGGGGTGGATGAAGGATTTTGTTAAAAAGAGGGGCTTAATTCCGAGAAGAAATTTATTTCAAGGCTATCACATTTTCATGTGCCTTTTGGGACGAAAATCTGAAAGAGTGGCCTTTTGTGGGGTTGTGTACTTAAGGTATGTCATTTGGGTTAAAAAAAGGAGGCACGGGCCGCCCCCCCTAAATCCGCTTGTGTCCCACCTTGCTCTCAATTCGACAACCTTGCTTTCCATATGATATGAATAAGTTTGATATAAACAGCAGGGGCGTCGCTGAGGGAGGGCCTCAATGCACAATTTCTGCCGACAAAGGCATAATTATAGTTTAAAATGTTGGAAACTTTTTTTCATCTAATTAAAAAAGTTATTAAAAAAAAACTTTTCTTGGGCTTCGAAAATGTTAATTCATAAATGCCGACGAAAGACATTCATTGTCCCCTCTCCCTCTTCAGTATGTTCAGCAATAATGTCGCATCGGACAAATATTTCACTTAAAAAGTAAATAAAAACGAAACAATTTATACGTAATTAGCATCTGTCATGTCATTGCCGTTGATAAGTTTCCGTTTAATATGAAACCCCTTCATTATCAATTAATTTCGTATCTCTCGCAGTGGCTGGCAAGGACGGAAAAGACGGATCTTGATTGGATCTTAGTGATCACGTGGGGATCGTCCGTCGGATGCCGCGGGCTTTAAGAATCGATCCTCAGATTTCTCCTTCCGCCCTTCTATGACAACCTTAATACCTTTGTCACACCGACGAGACCGATACCAGACCGATCAAAACATTATCTTACACCGAATGGCCAGGAATAGGTCGGTCATAGAGTGACATGCGATATTTAACTCTATGAAGTCGGTTTGGAATCGATATGGAATCGGCCTGGCGGTGTGACTGAGGTATAAGTGTGTTTCATATCAGAGATGGTGTTCAGTGAAAGGTTGTTCTATTTAGGATCGTCCTTAATCAGAGCCACTTTCTCTCACCCAAATGTTTCCTAATTGCCTTCAGATTTGGTGGCAAGTCAGCTTGGCTCTTGTAGCAAGCAACGGCCTCTTATTTTCAACATGCTACATCTTTATACAAGGTTTGCTGAAGAAAACGTTGGCCTACACAGATGTATGCAAGGAAGTGTCCACTCTTTTCTACCCAGTTTTCATGGATAGAATTACTTTTCATGGAAAAACACAACTCTAATCACGCACATTATGTCTATGATGTCATTATTTTGGAAACAGTGGAATATGTATCGGTAAAACGAATTATCTACATCTACTTCAGATGTGTGAATACACAGTATCATTTTATAGCTCAAGCAACATCAGCTCACAATGCATTTCAAGTAAAAGCCCTACGAGGTATACACTAACTACACCTGTGTCGAGGGTAGCAAAATGTAACTTAAAGTTAATGTTAATGACGAAGCAGGGACTCCAACCCATTTCTTGGGATAATAGTCCGATACTCATGCACTGGACCACAAAACAAAAGTGCCCTTGCATATTAAAGTTAAGGTAAAGGCAAATCAAATAATGGTTCTCTCACTGTACAGTGAAACCTGTCTATATAGGATATCCATGCCCATGGGACAAAAAAAAAGGTGGCCAATGCAGTCCGATGCCTTTTTTAAACACAGGTTGTGTCTGTATAAAAACAGATAGGTGGAAACCAAGACAGGTTTGACTGCATAGGCAAAACAAATGTGATGAATCATCGCTTGCGTTCATCCACCTTTGCTTGAGCAATCCTCATTATATAACATGATGACATCAAATCGAATCATTTCGCCATAACGGCTTCTGGCTCTCACCCAAGCAAGTACCACTCCTCTCGATGTTACTTGAGCGAAAAAGATCCTAGCCGATGTCTGTCACCCGGTGGTGACTCTTCCGTGATCGTATAAACTATTTCCTTGAAGACCCCAAAGAGTATGATGATGCAAGTGATGAAAAGTACAACCCTTATTGTCAAATTTTAACAGTGATCTTATATACGATTTCGAAGATTTACAGTGAAAGTTGAATTCTGGTCATGTGATCGTATTGTGAAAGAAAATGTTCAAAGGTTAATTAATATAGCAAGTGAGAATAATTATGTATTTTTATTTATTTTATTTATTATGGTATATGATGATTGACCAGCAGCATAGAGGCTGAAGGGGTCAATTTACAATCACATATATATGTGCATATATACAATAGAATCGCATCAAAATTTTAAAAGATATATAATTGTATATTGTATTGTATATTGTGAGGATAGAAATCATCAAAGTTTTAACAAGTTGAATTAATCTCACTGTACACAAAAATCGGTATACTGGACTACATAAACTTGTATGAAAATTTGGTCCAAAGTTAGAGAATATTTCTAGTCATAATTTTTTTGGAATATCGGGAAATTTCAAGGCCAATCCTATATTGGTGTGACACTGCTCTTATGACGTTCTTCCACGTACAGTCGTTAAATAATGAGAAAGCTCACAAATCAATTTTTCTATTTTGCCAGAACTCAACCTTCTCTTTTATCTTAACTGCGGAAGAGAGTTATAAAGCATGCCCATCTTTCAAAAGTTCCAATAAAATAAAATACAGTTGGGAGGGGTAAAAGAGGGGGAGGGACATGACATGGCAAAAAAATAAACAAAATAATCACGAATAAAGCGTATGGAAAAGGTGCCGCAACTGAGGAAGGGACGACCTCAAAAGATGAAAGGTCCGATTTTTCTGTTTTTGAGGGACAGTTTTGTGTCAGGGGAAAAATGGGTGTTTCCTCAGGATCTTATGGGTTTATCGCCATTTTAGACTGGGCTTAAACGATACAACTTCAAATGTGGTGTTTATCAATATCGCTTTCCGCCTAAAAAAAATACAGTGCAACATAAATGTAGGTGTTATTTAAGTTTTGAGGACCTAGGACAAATTATTTCGTTTAGAGTGTTTAGGACCACAAAACCTAGAGCAATACAATGTAAAAAATATATATATTTTTTCAGGTAATTTAGGTATGCACTCTTTACCCAAACATTGTTTTACGAAATGCATCAAGAAAACAACGAAATACAAAAGAGGAAAATTTTCTTTCAGTACACTCAAAGATAATAATTTTTTACTTTATTTCCTTCTTATTTTATTCTTCAGGCAGTGGCCCAATTCAACCACTTGTCTATTTTAAATAAAAAAAGGTTTGATAACAGACTTAAATTAACAGCTAGCCATAAACCTATGAAACTTGCATGAACTACTGGCCGATAAATGTTTGAGGTGTATCGTCCACATAGGCACAAATTTCATTTTTTCCGTCGAAAAATAGAGGGAAAGAAGGCAAAGGGAATGCGACATGAAAACAAGATCGATAGCCATGGTATTTCACATTTCATCCTCTTATACAGACCAGTGCACCCCATGACACCCGGGCCCCCCTCATTTGCTGAACTCATGCTACGCCACTGGAAGAAAGTGATGTAAAACTGAATGCCATTACTACCGATAAACATTTTCGTATTCACTCTTTTACAGTCATTAAAGCGTGCTTGGTATATACGAGCGCATTAGTTCTTTAATGAGAAAAATATGCGCATTTCGTATTTCTTGTGCACTTTTCAATGGGGTAGCGAGTTAGTTCGTATGTCATCTTACTTCAGGAAACACTGATTTAGAGAAAATGGTCGATTCGGTGCAATTTTCTACTCAGTTTGCGTGTACTTTTTCATCGGTTCAACTCTAAAAATCCTCAATTCAAATTCATGAATAGTTTTCTGTATAATACATCGATTTAAAATTCAAACAATTTCAAATTATGGTGCAAAACATGCCCTATTATTTGGCTCATTTCCACTTTTAATAATTCTCGTCTAGCTTTTCAATAATGTTATATTATGACGTACTTATTTTACAACATATACACTGTATCCAGAAATGTCGCGGATATCATTGTTACTAATGAATGAAATCACATACAAAATAATAATGAATTGAATTACAATTCATTAATTAATCGTTTATTTATATATGATGTAAAGTATAATCAGTAATATCGATAGTACATAAGATTTTATTCTCACTGAGACTAAACACGTTGGGTGTTAAAAAATACCGATGTTTTATGTATATCAACTGCATATCAAATTTTAGTTCGAGGGTAGCAAGTTTTCTATAAATATCCCTCAGGGATTTACTCTTTACGTCCTCGCAGGCCTATTACTCTGTAAGAGGAAATGGATCCGTCGTTCGATTGGATCAAGGGTGGTTTATTGATTGTTTAATAAAGAGAAATATCCTAAATGTACTTTCTATTTTCGTAGCACGGTCAAATCGTGGAAAATAAAACAGACACAATCACACAAATAGAAGCTTGGGCGTGAAATCGAGAGGCGAGGTTCGTCGACTAAATGACACAATCAGAAAACGATGGCTTCAACTGCAATCACAAATTTGTCGAAGTTTCGGACATGAAATTGACCTTTTATTGTCGAGTTGCCGCCTAAAACTAATTCGAAACCGTAGTTTGGGTTAAATTTGTGAGACGTGCGATTTGCAGGACGAAATTGGTATCTGGTGGATTGCAGCTAGGACTTTTTTTCCTTTTTAGTCCCACCAACGTTTTATTAAGCTGTTTATTTTGAAAGCAGACACGAATGTGACAGTGCGGTTCTTTGTTAGGATGAGAAGACATCATACTTTGTAATGTTGAGAAGACATTTATGGAGTGGCGTAGCGTCTACCAAAGCATCGAGGGGGCACCGACACCATTTGGGGGGGGGGTGTGGCAAAAGTCTTGCTCGGTGGATAAAAAACCAATTAATAAGGCAATTGATTAGGGTTAAGGGGTGGGACGGGGTCTTAGCATCTTAGCTTCATGTTCCCTTTCCCCATCTCTCTTTTTCTCTTTATCTTCCTCTCTCTCTCTCTCTCTCTCTCTCTCTCTCGCCATTTTGATTGGAAACGAGCTTCCCCTTGCCCCTTATAGCTACGCTACTACATTTATGGTCCTCCCATGTCGAAACCTGTGAGAACATGTCATAATTTATCGCGATGTTGAATGTGATTGTAAAGGGATATCAGAGGCATACTAGTCATTTTTCCACGCGCTAGAAGATTAATTATCACTGTCTCCTGCATGAACAGATAGAGGCATTACATTGAAACAGATGGCAGTGTTGGGAAGGGAGGTAGCGATATGAATCGAGAAATAAAGAAAAGTAAAGATATTTGGAGACAAAGACTAGCTTTTATTTCATTTAAACCCCCATTCGCTGGCCGTACGATCATGGTATCACAAAACACATTCTTCAGCAAAAATCTAGACTTCTCATCTCGTATTGACCGCAAAATTAACAAAATTTACAGTTTATGAAAGCCAACAAAATCATTTCGTCAGATTTCTTTGGTAAAGTTAATAGCAAGATACTAAGAATGCTGAGCTGTTTTGATTTTCCTCTCTTTGAATAAAGTATCACAAAAATGAGAGGTGATAATTTGCATCACGGCCAGGGTGTAATTTCCCATGGGCGACTGGTGCGTTCAAAATCAATGATCAGCTGTGAGTGAATGGATTTGTGAATGGTTGCAGAGCGGTGCGCTTAGGCGTAGAGATGACCAATAGCCTCGTTTTACATATTTACACTAAAATTCACTGGAAGTCAAGGACAGAAAAGAAAGAAAGAATCTGGCACATAGTTCTTGTGATACCAGAGGGGGGGGGGGTATATAACCACGATCAACAAGCTTCATTCTGATTTCATTTTTGGCATCCACAACTAAATATTATTTAGATATCAAACCTCATCTAGTCAGAGTATCATAAAGACCACATAAACATGACCACGTCACATAAGGAGACTCAAATCAATAATTTTAGATAGGTAACGTACGTTAAGCAATATTTTCATTGAAAGCGAATACTTCACCTATCAACTATCTCTTGTGACACACTATTTAGTGGTCGTTTGCGACAGAGATCCTCCTAACTCTCTTATCGCCACATCGATCAGGAATTCGTTATGGGATTGCTTCTTAATCAGATGACAGACAGAATCCAAACTTTTAAACATCGGCAGACAAACGAAAACATCTTAGTGTATGTTTTGTATCTTTTGGAATAACTACTGTTTCTTAATATCCAGAATCTTTGTTTCAAACCAGAATTGTGTTGGCTTTGTATTTCTTCTTGGTGCTTTCTCAATTAAAACATTTTACAAAAAAGGTCTCGCGTGCAAGAACTGCAAAATTTCACTGTCGTGGTTCAGTGGTTTGCGGTATGAAACTCTGGACCAAGCGCAAAAGTATCGAAAATGTCTAGTTTTACAGTACGCATCGTGCAGGGTTAAAAAGCTCATACGAGTTACTTTGCTTTCATAAAGAAATAGTACAGATATTGTGGTCTAGTGGATAAGTCACCGGACTGTGGATCATAAAGTACGGGGTTCGAATCTCTGTCATACCACTAACGTATTTATAGCAAGACATTAATCTACATTTGTGACACTTGACCCAGGTGAAGTAAAATGGTTACCGGTGTGAAGTAATTCCTTGAATGATTCAGCGCCTCCACCAGGGCAGTTGAGCTAGAGCAGGCGTAACAATCAAAAGGTCTTTGGAAGCGAAAATATATAAACATTTTTCATATGATGTGCGTTATAGGCCTACAAGGAAATGGGTATTCTTGTGGTCATTTCAGAAACTTTTCATGCCGATGTGATAATAGAGGCCGATCGGGAAGTCAAGGCAAATGAAAATTTTGAGAATGGGATCGAGAAGACAAGGAAGAAGGCGGAGAATGTATTGGTATGTCTTACGGCACGCGACCATCTCGACCCCCCGCCACGATGGAGAACGTGTGTTATTCCATAAAGCTATATACAAACTTCATGGTAATTCTGACACCGACATCACCCCTGATCACTCGTCTCCAAAATGGATTCAAAAAATGGGGAGAGGAAAAAAGAAGGAGAGAAAAGAGAGAGAAAGAGAAGGAGAGGGGGAGAGGAAAGGGGAGGAACGCGCGAGATCAAAAGAGACTGGGAGGAAGGAAGACTGAAAGAGAAGAAAATTGAGAGAACAAAATTGAGAGAACGACAATAGGGAAAACGAGAGATAAGGAGAAAGAGACGGGGAAAGAGACAAAAATAGGAAGACAGAAAAGGGCAAACCGAAAAGACAAAAAATTAGACACAGAGAGGAAAGAGGGAGACCGAATGATAAAGAGAGAATATAATGGGGAAAAGGAACACTTCGAATTGACTGCTTGCTTCATGTCACGTTGCCGATGTGGCTCAATTAAGATGATAACTCTGATCGCAAGAACAAGTTATCGATTGTATTGTAAGTCTACTTTACCTATATAATACGAACTAAAATTTGAGTACGTTGACAAGCTCCAGAAGCACACAAATTTAGCTTCACCTTGCTGAGACGTACAAAAAAGCCCACCCAAATAAATATCCGCACCCGAAACAAGTTAATGCATGCATAACGTATATAAGTTTGGACCTTAACCAATCTCCACGTTAAGTATGTCTAATTCTTAACATGGCTCAAAGTTTAAGAACAGCAGCAGCAACAAGAAGCAATGTTATAGAGGGCACCGATATTAATTACTGAAAACTGATTTATTTCAGAATTCAGCAGTATTCATTTCTTAACTTTCATGGTCATACATGTCCTTGTAATCTTCTTGATCACGACACAAGAATACCCCCGACATCGGCATCAAACCCGCCGTGACCTTACTGAGGTCAACGACATCCCCGGCTGTCTCATTGTTTTTACTCTCAACGTCCAGCCCGTTCACGCTGTTTGGTCTATTAAAACAGTCTGTTAATAAGAGACCAGAGTCAGTCGACCGATAGAGTTAATCATCTCAATCAGGTCCCATATTCCCAGGGATGTGGAGGGATGGTATACTCTTTACCACCACTCCAGAGGGGGGCAATGTTTCCCCCATCAAAGGATCTTGAGATGTGATTCGTTTTGTCATTGGCCCCATAATGTTTGTCGCTCGAAGTATTTGATTACATTCTCATATTCATCTTGAAATCTGAGGAAGTATTGTATCCACATTAACCCATGTCTCATTCAATCTTTCCCCTCCATCTTGAAGGGAAAGGCATACTTTCACAGAAGACAAGTTTTGCCTTTTCATCAGTAGCAATATGCTATTAAAGTTAGAAACGATTTTCACAGTGCACGACTGTTTTTTTCTTTTTCCCGTAATCAATGACATAGATAATTAACATAATATAATCCAAGATTCATATACGGCGAAGAGCTCCTTTCAGGCGTATTTAATAGCAAAATATGGCTGTTCTTCCATGGTCCTTGATAACAATGATATTACATTGTACATGTATAACATAGAGTTATAAAGTCTTATTGAATACACATGCTGTGCTAAACAAAACAAAACGACTTCTAAGGCAACGAGTCGTGTACCATAATAATAATGTAGCAGCAGAACCTGATCGGTTAAGTGACATTGAACATTAATTTTAATGGATACTAATTTTAGTAGGTAACCATAAGAACCAGATTTCAATTGTATTAGTGATAACCTTGACAATGAAACATAGACTAGCTCAACACAAGTCATTACTGATTCTTTACAGGCCTTCTAACTTGCAAAATATTTTGTCAAATGTTTGTCCGTGACTATAACCGATCAAGCGCAGCATCCATTTCTACCAAAGAGAAGGTGCTCTTTAAAAGCATTAATATTTTAATTACCAATTAATGTCATTGTCATTAGTGCAACGATTATAATGGTTAGGATGAGCTGAAGGGCATTAGAACAAATTACAGAGCTTTAATCACGTTAACGAGTGGGCGCCATTTTAACACCATTCATAAAACCAGGGAGGGGCAGAGAGACGTGTGGACTTATACCACAGTCTCTTCCTAAGACTATTCACATCGAATAATTCTGATTAGGGCATCATATTCGTCATATTTTTTTTAGATGAAAAGAAAAATAACGCTGCAAAATATGCAGATCAAGTTTATAAAGCTTAGCTTGATTTTGTAAATGAATGTTCCATGTAAATAAAATTCAAACGACACACACTCTTGTTAACACAAAGTCAATCAATTAAATTCATTAAAACAAAATAGAATCCTTTTATCCGATACTTTTAACACTTAATGATGATCACTAAAATCATCTAGAAGGATATCACCTTCGCTCGACAGTAGATTTTTTTACAGGAAAACGCTTTTTTTTTCTGAATACCAAACATATTATGACCAAAATGATTATTAAGGTCTCACTAAAGGGAAGAGGGGGAGCGGGCTGGGTTCAAGGGAAAGAATTTAAGTCCCCTTCTAACATACCACAGTTAAATGTGTGCAGTTGTCGCCGAAACAGTTGAGATGAAAGGGCCAGTCACATATCAACGATTTCATAACGATAACGATAGCAATTACGGTAAAATCAGTTAATGTAGAAAATGGATAGGAGGGATCCCAGAAAATCGGTCCTATAGGCTCATTAGCACACAGCGGTGAGCACCGTGCATATTCTACGTTGACTGATTTTATCGATAGCATTATCGTTACCAAATCGTTGATATGTGACCAGAACCAGAGACCTTTTTATAGATCTTTTCATCTGAAATACACAAAAATATTCAGACCGCGACAATCCCGAATGCGGTCGTCTGTACGCAAATAATACAACATTATCCATAGTATGACTTCCATAATGATTGTATGGGTTTGGCTGTCACGTGACCCACTAACCGCTTGGAAAGCTAACCCCCAAAATACGTCCACTCACAACAATACAATATTGGATGGCCATTAACCTTTCAATGGTAACGTTCTGAACGTCATTGGTCAAGCCTTATGGCATTTTGGCCTTGATGGTTAATAGGTTAAACAGTACTGGATTACCCGATGCATATTCAAAAATAGAAATATTGTGTCCTCTTATTTCAAGAAAACATCACAAAACCAGATGTTTTGTTTTACAGTATATGGTAAGTACATGTATATTAAACAATTTATTATTGGAAATTAAATAAAAACAGTACATTTCATAGCCCATATTCTTATTTTCGTTTCATAACTCTAAAACTAGTGAGGAAGAGTAGGTAGGCTAGATATTTGGGACTCATATTACTGTCCAGTTAAAAGCTCTCTCGTGTGTTTTGTCTATAAACCAACCTTCAAAATGTTCTTTAAAAAAATACAGTGTTTCATAGCAAAATGATTACCGGTATCATTTAGCATGTTAAAAGATAGATCCGCAAGTGCTTTTGAATAATCACTTCGAAAGTAAGAAAGTCAGAGATAAAATACAGCGTTAAACTTAAGGGATTTATCTTTAAATTTCATCTTCCAGTTAGAAAAAATGGGATATTGGCTTCATTCTTTATACTGCTGCTCGCGAAAAAATTCTTGTAAACAAATTATTATCAAATCCGTTGTGTTAATGTATTTTGTTTTAACGATTTCATTTTCTTCATTTTCACCGTAATTCGAAATGTATTCTTAGAGCTTTCGGTGAAAAAGACTTAATCAAAAGACCCTAATCATTCACACTGACTCCAGCATCCATCGTTATCTCATTGAGACTGTGTAAGTTGAGCTTCATGCTCACTTCAATCCTGCCAGTACCGCAACCAGGAGTAAAATGTGTAAAGCCATTTGCATGCTTTGGTTTGATGATGGTTTTTCCATTTTTGCATAATTACGTCCCTATGCGCTTCCAAAGTGCGGTGGATATTACCAAAACGATTTCTTAAGGCGCTAGCGGTCGTTACCAGTGCGAAGTGCAAGTCAAAGAGTTATCCAACCACTTGACCATTAACCACACCTGGGTCAAGACAGTCAGCTGTAGATAAAGGTTTTTTTTATAAAAAAGACCACTAATAAAGGACACACATGTTGTACGCAACGGAGAGAGGTTTGAACCTTCAACCTCTCGATTTCAAGTCGCGTGAAAGAGAACTTACGGTGCGATATGGATTGCGCGGGCGTATTTTCAATATTTCTTCAATTTGCGGTTTTTATATTTTCTCATAGTGGTTCCGCGTGGTTTCTCTCATTTCTCTATTGATGAGTGTAGAGTGTAGGCCTTGTTGTTATCTAATGCTACTTTGCTATCATGTCGTAGGCGATACTATTCAGTACATGCTGGCATTCAACTATTCAAATAAAAAAAGAATGTAATTTGGGAGTCGGGTTGTTAAAAGTCAGAAAGGCGTTAATTCGTATACTTTAACACAGAATTAACACCATTTGACTCTCAGCAGACGGTTTGATGTTTGCAGTGTTCTCATATGATCACTGTCAATTAAATTTCTGTGAGCGGCATGGTATAAAGCTATTCATTCACTACAGATATTCAGTCGGAAAGTTGGAGGTTCGAACTGTTTCCATAGCGTATGTCCATGGACATGACATTTTCATCTAAAACTCTCTCTTCATCCAGATGTAGCAAAAGGGTTACTGGTAATACTTAATTGTTGAGCATCTCATTGGACATTTTAAGTAAAATTGTCTCTCTCCATCCAGGTGTAGAGAATGGGTGCCAGGTATACTTAAATATTTGAGTCGTTTAATAGGCATTTTAAGTAAGACTCTCTCTCTCCATCCATGTGTAGAGAATGGGTACCTTGTATACTTAAAATAATATTTGAGCCGTTTAATAGGCATTTTAAGTAAAACTCTCTCTCTCCATCCAGGTGTTGTGAATGGGTAGGCCTACCGGATATACGCAAATATTTGGGAATTTTATCTTGGCAGCTCTGGTGAAGCTGAAATATTGATTCATAGTCATCTGCTCTACAAAAACAGAATATCACTGTCTTCATTACTAAGGAAATGCATTCAGATGTTGAAGGTTAAGATTCGGAGGAAATTATTCTTCGGCGAGATCTCTCTCCAGCCTTTGCATCCGAAAAGACCTTTTCTCGAAGCTTTCAATTTCGGTCGAATCAATAGGTTGCTATAGGTTACGCGCTAAGAATCGTGCATCCTTATTCCTCGTGGAAAACCGCAAATCCCTTCACTGGCTTTTCCAAAATATAGATTATCGATCGTGCAAAGTTGCATATTTAAGTTAGAATGACTACTTTCATACTTTGGAAAGATAAAAATAAGTTATAAAATATTTTTCGATGGATTCCCTTTTGAAAACTTTGGTATAATGCCTGTTTGAATTGTAACGGAGAGTGAGGAGTCGTGGGACCAGGCAGGCAGTTGGTCAAATTGCGAGAGAGCGGAAGAGAGTCCCTTGCAGACTAGGTAATTTTATGAATGTTTCGCACTTTCTCTCTCTTTCTCCCTTTCTCTCTCTCTCCCCTTTCTCTCTCTTTCTCTCACTTTCTCTCTACGTTCCTTCTTCCCTCTTCCCACTTCTCTCTACCCTCGTCCTCTCTTCCTCTCTCCCGCTCCCTTTCTTACTTCCTTTTTCTTGCCAATCGATGGCAGATGGGGACACTGGAGGATTTTGGAGGACCCAACCGGCCCTTACCCCTTTAATACCTAATCGGCGCAGCACACAGACCAAAAAAGTGCCCCTTGCAATTTTCTACCCAAACGGCACCTGAAAAATAGCCCTTTCCCATTTTTTTGCTTGTCAGATATTGTTCGAAACTGTGCCCCCCCCCCCCCCTTCGAAAAACTCCTGAATCACAACGCCCTCTTGCCTCTGGGCGCTACGCCACTGCAACTGCCAATGAATGATGCGAATGTTAGGGAGCGGTAGTATGATAAAGATATAGCCTGTCTATGAATTGAAGAAGTGTCAATTCAAATCAATTTTTTCAGCCAACCCCTTCTTAACCTCTGACCACTTACCGTCGACTGTCTTTCTTATCTGATATAGGATCATCGGATAGGGAAGATGGGTTGGGTACTGACTTTCACCACTCCTCTTTTCTTCCGTAACTTCAAACAATGCTATATTCCTTTTTTTATCCTCATCTCTGTCAATTTCTTTCACTCATTATCTCTGTCTCTGTCTCTCTCTTACTCTGCCCCTTTCTCCCTCTCATTCTCAATCGCCTACCTTTCCTCCTTCCCTCCTTCCATCTCGCCCTCCCCTCTCTCTTTCTCACTCACTATCTCTCTCTCTATGCATATATTCAATTATCCTTCTTATCCTTTCTGTTCGAAAGCTCTCTTCTAAATATTTTCTTCTCATTTGCTGCCCTACCTTTTTATCAATTTCTCTTCTTCAGTAGCCATATACATGAGGCAAATAATTTTTTTTTGGGCAAATGCAGCTCTTGGACGAATAAAGAAAAAGAATCCTCTAATTTTCCATCAAAGTACATCTATAAAATGTTTGCCTTTTATGACGTACATGCAAAATCCTAGTAACAAATCTACATGTGTGCAATATTCATAACATTGAAGAATACAATAATCATTCCTTTCGGGAAAAAAAACATAAGTGTTCTACATCCAACATTCGTGGAATGCGTAGTGGAAACTTAGCACCATTTTAAAACATAGGATGGCATCATATGATACTTAAATGCTACTTAATGTCACTTATTTTCCTCCAGAAAGCGAGGTTTTGACCTCGCAATCCCCCGAACTAACCCGACAGATCCACCCTTAATCAGGGGTGCTGCTAACCAGGATTGTGGGAGGCGTGCACTTTTCAACACCCCCGCCCCTCACCCCTTCATCTTGAGAGCCCGCTCTTGAGCTCTGAGACGTGGCCCAGACATCGTTAAGTATAGGGTCTTAAATATATTACCGGCACCTTAGATCTCTGCCCTTGAAATTTTATGGCAAGCGGGGGGGGGGGAATTTTGGTTACAGTTTTCGATGCACGACGTCAAAAATTAAATATTTGATTGTCATGTAAGGATGATAAAATTTAATGAATGAAAAATGTAATGCTCTTTGGAAAAGAGTATTTCAAGAACCTAATGATGTCCTGAAATGTTCTTTGTACCGGTAATCATTCGTTATTACAGTTAGGTGTAAAGTTGGAAAGCCATTAATCATATTACAAGTCATAATTATATCACCAAAGGTGGATTGGAAAGGGAGAGTAGGCTAGGAGCTAACTGTCGTCTTTTTTTTTCAAGTATATTTAAAGGAAACGGTAGGATGAAGTCAATTAATTGTTAATATTACATTCTTCACTTTTAAGTTTTATTCTTTTCAAAGTAAAGTTAATGAGATACATGATCGCGGACTTGCATTCTTATTGGGTGTTGCAAGAAAGTTGCAATCAATTGCAAATCCCCCATTTGCAATCGATTGCAAATTATGATACATGTATTTTAAATGGAACTTGCAATCAATTGCAAGACTTGCCAATGATTTGGGGTATTTGCAATTGATTGCAACTTTCTTGCAACACCCCCTTAGTGTGACTCTGTAATAGCGTGTGATAGACAGAACTCGGGGAAGCAATAAAGATAAAATAAAGATAAAAATGGGTCTATTTCAGCTAGGAATCGAAGGAGGTGTACGGGAAGGGCAAGTGAGTCAATGTGGTCTTCGGGGAACTGTGGGATGCGTCAGTGACTTACCTGTCGACCGCAATTACGAGCAGGGTGTTGACGGACACGTAGAGAGAAACGTTCTTCGTCGTCGCCATCAACGGGCACATGAAGTCGGGCAGGACCCAGTTCTGAGCGAGGTAATATTGTAATGAGAGAGGCGCACAGATGAGAGCGACCAGCGCGTCCGAAACGGCGAGGTTGGCGATGAGGAGGTTGGTGACGCTACGAAGTCGCTTGTGTCTTGCGATGAGAAAGCAGAGAAGGCAGTTGCCGGGCCCGCAGACGATGGTGACGAGGGCGAAGACGATGCCGAGGAAAGCTTTGGTGCCCACGGTCTGCGGGAAGATCTCGCACTGGAATCCAGGGGTTTCGTTCAACCACGAGAAGTACGAACTGCTGGATCCGTAGTCGATCGTGTAGTTTTCCGGAAGAAACGGGTAATCGAAGAATTTCGACGTCAATGTCGAATCGCCGGGGCTCCTCGAAATCACAAGATCACCAGCGGCCGGTTCCGACATCGATGTGTCCACGATGCTCCTCACGTAAGGGATGTTCCTGGGCATCATCTTGCGAGATGGATGTCGAATATTTATTTCACGAAAGTGGCAGAAGGGTCCGTAAAAAATGGAGTTAAGAACTCAAACAAACTTTCTTTCCAACCCTCTCCGAGACACCATCGCCGAAAAAATGAAGAAGAGAAAACTTCACGACTATTCCCAAACAAATTAAGAAGCGAAAAAAATTCAGGACGATTCCATTATAAGTACCTTAAACTCAGATTGCCTTGGTAAAATAAATCAAATGGCTGGATGTTCCCGGCCCTGCTGTCCAAACGATACACTTAAGGTTCCTATGCACACAGCGGAGCTCATCAAATGTCGGAGGCTGGCAATAAACAGACGACAACGATGAATGACACACTTTTGGCGCGCTCTCACTCTCTCTCTTTCTGAGGGTCGAGAATGAGGCGAACGTACGGTAGCAAACAAGCAGAGCACCGACGAGTTATCAGCTGATACGCCAGCTGTGCGTATGTCGCGGGCTTTAGACGACCATCAGTGATATAAAAACTAAGAGAGAAGTCAGAGACGTTGGCTTTCCGAACTTAAACATCAGAGAAATCAGCTTCAAAGTTAAATATAAGAGAAGTTTTAAAAGCTCTTCTAACTTAAACATTACATAAGTATGCTCTTCTACCTCAAGAATGAGATAAGTCAGCTTGCGAACTTAAACATGAGAGAAGTCAGTTTTTCGAATGTAAACGCGAGATAAGTTAGCTTCTCGAATATAAGTATAAGAGAAGTTCAGTTTTTCGAACTTAAACATGGGAAAAGTCAACTTTTCAAACCTACACATGAGAGAAGTCGCGTTTTTAACTTAAAGATGAGGGAAGTCAGCGTTTTAACTTAAACATGAGGGAAGACAGCTTTTCGAACTTAAACATGAGAGACTCAGCTTTTCAAACGTACACATGAGAGACAGTTTTTTAACTTAAAGATGAGGGAAGTCAGGTTTTCGAACTTAAACATAAGAGAATTCAGCTTTTTAAATTTAAACGTAAGAGAAGTTAGCTTTTCCAACTTAAACGTAAGAAAAGGCAGCTTTTCGAACTTTAACCCCAGCTTGATTAATGTCGAAGCAATGACTTTTCTTGATCAGAATCTCAACGAAAAGTGAGATAAGTGGAAATTAGACAAGCGTTAAAAAAGATTTGGAGTGATTATACCCGACAATACATCAAAGCTATAAACCTTGATTTGAATCACCATCGTCAGTGTTAAAAGGTAGAAGTGATTGCAACACCATTTGGAACTGAGAACAACTCCTTATATTAAACTCCCTTCAAAATAAAATTAAATTTCTATATTATTGATTTAGAGGTGGTTAGTTTTTCCTTCCCGCGGTACTTCGAGTACTTAAAGGTCTACTATATAGTCGAACAACTAATTTGTGTTTGCTTGATCAGATATTGAGCAATCGCATTTCATTTAATTTTCATAATAAGCTTTTATCTTTTATTTATTTATTGTCATTATTAATATTTTCTTTTTCTCTTTGATGTTCAGACTTGTCAAAGTTTCAAGCAGTCATACACGGTTGGTCTGATACCTCGCTGGCACCATGCACCACTGGACGTCCATTGCGAGCATGATTGTCTACAATTTGAGCGATGGGGTGCACTTAGTGTGTGTTCATGAGATGGAAAGCGAGGGGGATGGAGAGAAAGAGGGAGAAGGAGAGAGGAGGAGAGATGGGAGAGAGAGAGAGAGAGAGAGAGAGAGAGAGAGAGAGAGAGAGAGAGAGCTAGGCCGCAGTAAAGGTGGGAGATAGGGAATTAGAGAGGAAAGATAGAGAAACGGGTTGGTAGAGATAAAGATAGAGGTAGAGAGAAAAGAAATATGGAGTAAGAAGAAAGGAAAACATAGGGTGATAAGAGGACAGGGATAGATAAGGGTATGGGTGGGAGAGAGATAGAGAGCGGGGAATAGATAGGGTAAGGGGGAAGGAAAGCAATGTCGGAGAGGAGTGGGATGGGGACGAATAAAAGTGAAAAATTATAAGTAAAGATATACCAGACACACATGTACATGTACAACTAGGGAAAAGGAAAATAAGAGAAATAGTGTGTGAGAGAGAGAGGGGGTCACAGGAAGTGCAAGAGGGAAAGGAGAGAGAGAGAGAGGGAGAGGGAGCGAAAATCTGAAAGTGCGCGTGTGGGTGTGTGTGTGTGTGTGTGTGTGTGTGTGTAAGGAAGAGCGGGGAATCGAGGAGAAAAGAGGGAGAGACAGATGACGAGTGAGGAAAGACAGGGTGGGAGAGAAAGAAGGGATAAATAAAGAGAGAGAGAGAGAGAGAGAGAAAAGGAAGGGATAAGGGGGAGAGAGAGCAAAAGATGAAGTGGAGAGAAATGAGAAATATGTAGCGATAAGATGAGACAGACGGAATAGGGACAGAGTGAGAGAGAGAGAGAGAGAGAGAGAGGAAGGGAGAGAAATCAAATCATTTCATATCGGTGATGCTAACCGCCAACTGACCTCATCATCACATCGCAGTATAATCGCCCTCCCTCATTCTCCCCCCCCCCCCTCCCTCTCTCTTTCTCTCTCCTTACTTTCTCTCATCCAGGTCGCCCTGTCGCTATAAGTCTCCATCACTTACACCAAGGAGTTATCCTTGCTTACGCTAACGCCTACGTTTTTTTTCAGCTGCTATCTCCCCCTGTATCCCAGGTATCAGTCGAGAAAATTCACTCGAGAGGTGTGAAACAAAAATTGAAAAGTCGATTGGATTTTGATTTCCAGGAATAACGATCATTCTATGAACAGGAAATCGGCAGCAGCAGACAATAATATTTAATTCATTTTGCAGTAGTTCGATTGCCAAGAAATTAATCCATGTTATATGTTATGTATGTTCCATCACCTGCCAAAATCACCGTGATGGATAATACCTTACCTTATTGACCTAGACCTTGGCTGTTGTTTAATTTAGCAAGCGATAAGCTCTTTTAATTGATTACTGTTATATTGCACTTCCTTAATTGTAAGTGCCTGTCGTGTAGCAACAATACTCACACATCGCTCGGCTGTCGGTTGTATTGCTGGTGGAATAGGTTGGATAGAAAAAATAAAGTTGTGCGCGGCGCCTCCGAGCTGAGCCAAAAAAAGGCAGGCGATTGGCTGGGCAATCAGTGATCAGCTAATCGCAACACACACACACACACACCCGTGTTATGTTACCTGTTCGTTATTGTTGAATACACACATGATAAGACCAAGGAGACAGAATAGTTGGAAATCAAAGTTATAATTTAAAATACTAATCATGCTAATAATGCTTTAAACCGCTATGACTAGTTGTAATAATGTTAATAGACTTTTTGTGTTTGAAAGGTCTCATAAAAAAATTCAAATGGATAAATACTTGTTTTCCATGAAAACAAGACAGAATAGTTGGAAATCAAAGTTATAATTTAAAATACTAATCATGCTAATATTAAATGCTTTAAACCGCTATGACTAGTTGAAATAATGTTAATAGACTTTTTTGTCTGAGAGGTCTCATAAAAATTCAAATAGATAAATACTTGCTTCCCATGAAAACAAATCAACGACAGGCATGAAACACGTTTTCTGCATTTTTAAATCCTTTCTTTGTTTCTTAAAGAATTATCTGTCATCTTCCGAAAAAATGTAAGTTTTATCAAACAAACCAACAAGCGACAGTGATGCGTTATGAGTGATATAACGAATGCTCTTTTTGTTGCTTCCAGGCCAGCCATCTCCCCCCCCCCCCACGCCTCTCTCTCTCTTTCTCTCTCCCTCTCTCTCTCTTTCTCTTTATTATTTCCCTTCCCTTTATGTTATTCCTATTTCTTTTTAATTTTTCATGTCTCTCATTGTGATCCCTCTCTTCTATTTTTCGTCATCACAATCAGTGTCCATCTCCAAACTTTAAGCTCTTCCTCTCTCTCTCTCTCTCTACCCTTCCCCCTTTCTCCCCCCCCCCCCTATCTCGCTCATCTTTCTCATCTACATCTATCCCTCCCTCTGAATCCATAATTTCGTCTATCTCATCTAATAAACCTTTTCTTAACTCTTACTATTCATCTATCTATCAATCATTCAGTAAATCTCACCTCTACCTTTGCCTCTTCGCCTACCGTCTTTCTAAGTAATAAGGTAATTATCTCAAATCTGTGCAAAGAAAGGATCATTCGAGAAGCCGTTACTAAAGCCGAACTAGTCGCGGTAAAAGCATCCGGATCTAGGGGTATAGAAGTTAAATCTTTCAAGGAACATAACTCGAGAAAGAAAAAATCGTATTGAAGGAAATGTAGCAAAACAAGACTTGTCAAATCGTCAATGGTAACCTGCTTTTTTTTTTTCTCTCTCTCTCTCTCTCTCTCTCTCACCCCACGCTATAACATTATAATAGTCAACGCCGATTTGTTTGTTTATTACAGTAGAATGTATATAAAAAGTCCTTGTAAACTCGCTGAAATCATAATAAGTATGACGATAATGTGCCAACCTTGTTTATTACACGCAGAATAAAATATCACACATTTCAACTTGAATGTCAACGTAACATACATGTAGGATTTTCATATTTTCATACATTACAATCTACACTGCAGGAAAAGGTGGGAATGATTTTAACAGCAGCAAAAGAAAAGTAGCCTCAAAATGTATATACTTCCTCAATGAAGTAACCACTAATGGTATTCTATCCAATACTACAAACACGATAGATCACTATGAATGGTCCATTCCACTTTCCAAATTGTCCAATATTTCTTTCACACCATTTAGTTTTCTAGTCAATGATATGTTCATTAAATGATTTTACACCTACATGATACAATCTTTCCTGCCCAAAGTGGCAGTATTTTGTGGAGTCCCTCAGGGAACAAAGTTAGGACCAGTACTTTTTAAATTAATCTTTAACTACTAGGATTATGAACAGAAGTCAATTGAAATTATGTAGATGAAATGGCACTTCAAGAAGTTGTAAGCGCAATGTCAATATAAGGCCTAGTCAACATCACAAGATTATAAGTAAGTAGATTTTCAAAATTGAGTCAGGTCATCATACACTAACTACAATTACAAACTTGTTTTTTCAGTCACGTGGAAATTAGATTATGGTTTAACGTATGAGTTGGTAGAATTATTAAAATGATGGCTGCACTCGAACATGAACCACAATAATTGAAGAGAGTTAATCAGTTGTCTCACGATGTGCAAACGTAAACGTAGGAAGTCTGACGTTTCGGCTGCTATATACTGCTAGCCTTAGTCATAGACAATGAGCCGAGATCACGCTGAGCGGGTCTTAAATAGCGGCGGGAGCCGCCCGGAGCGGCCGGATGTACGCTCGGACCACTCGCGCTGTGATTGGTCGCTGCCGTTGACCAATCACCGGGCGCGGCATTGTTCCCTGCCGCGTCGGCGCTGTGATTGGTCGCTGCCGTTGACCAATCACCGGGCGCGGCGTTGTTCCCTGCCGTGTCGGCGGGGGCGCGCGCTATCCTTGGCCGGTTCTAAACGGTTAGCTGCGTGGCGCTGAATAGCAGATAACCATTCGTTAGGGATGTCAATGCCGTTATCCCTGTTAATGTTATTCGAGTGCAATCGGATCTGAATAGCTTCTTTCACCCGGCGCGTGTACCAGTGCTTGTCCTGCGCAACACAACTGATATTATCCCAGCCGGGATAGTGCTCGGCAGTCCAAGCATGCTCAGCAACAGCCGAGCTATCAGTGCGTCCGAGGCGAACATCCCGGCGATGTTCGTGCATGCGCTCCCCGACGGGTCTACCAGTCTCGCCAATATAAACCTTGTCACAGGTCGAACATGGGATCTTGTAGACAACTCCATCGCGCCTATCAGGGAGGACAGGGTCCTTCGGGTGGACCAGCTGGCTGCGAATAGTTGTGTCGGACTTAAACACAACGCGAATATCATGCTTTTCCAAGCGCCGGCGGAGTAGGTGCGCAATGTTATCAACATACGGGAGAACAATGGTGGACTTGAAACGGCTAGGTTCCTCCGGAGTTGTGTGCTTCTTCCGGGAGGCGCGATTCACAAATGACTCGGGATAGCCATTGGCAATGAGCGCTGAGGAGACGTGTTGCTTCTCTATCGCTGTGCATTGGGGTTTGGACACGATTCGTGAGGCTCTTTCGTAGAGACACTTCACTACCCCGCGCTTGACGGACTTCGGATGATGCGAATCAAAAGCCAGATATTGATCGGTATGCGTGGGCTTCCTGTATACGGTAGAAGTCAAACGGCCTTCAGTGTCGCGGTGCACCATGGTATCAAGAAAGGCGATGCGCTCGTCCCTTTCTGTCTCCATAGTAAAACGGATAGAGGGCTGCTGCGCGTTCATGTGCTCGAGTAGATCATTGGCGGATGATCTGGAGGTGATGATGAAAGTATCATCAACGTAGCGCTTCCACACCCTCGGGGCGCAATCGGGTGGGCAGATCTCCAGAGCGCGTTCCTCAAATGACTCCATGTAGAGATTAGCAATGACAGCGGAAACCGGACTGCCCATTGCCGCTCCCTCCTGCTGCTCATAGAAATCACCACGATGAACCTCTTCCAATCTATGAACCACAATGTTCTTCTCATTGCTCATCATTTATAAGCCACAATCATCAATTTGGGAATTTTATGAATGCTTTGCTCTGTTCTATATCTGACATGCAATCTATTATATGGCTCCGAAGAATAGGAAGAAGAGAGAGAAAAAAGAAAGAAAGAAAACGAATGATAAGCCCTTCTCCGTCAATTTGATCGAGAGCGGGGATCATTTCTTGAGCGTGTTCAAATACCACAAATGATTCGTATTTACATCATATAACAGTATAATATTGAAATTTTCATATCATTTCGTAACCACATGTCCATCTTCTGGGGGAGTTATATATCTTTTAAATACCATGAACATAGGCGTACGAAGCGGGGGCTGCAGCCCCCGAGGATTTTGAAATTGCCGATATTCGGGCAACAACCACCTCATATTCAGGCAGCGAGGTGCCCGAATTTCCTCGTACTTTGGGAGTGATGTGCCCGAATATGTAATTTCTGTCATTTTCACTATAAAAAGTGTCAACATTTAGAAAGTGGGAAGTTGATATTCGGTGAAAAGGATTCAGCCCCCCCCCCCCCTTCGCAAAATGTGCCCGTACCCCTATGACCACGAAGTTATGAAACAGAAGGGGACGCGATACGGTACATGCAGTATAATAGACTGTGAACTGATGATTATTCCGATCAAGAGGAAAATGAAGAAAATTGAGCATTGATGGCTATCAGCATTACTTCTCCGTTAAGATAAAAATTGCTTGAATGGTGAGCAAAACAGAGTTGTTGTGATCTTCTATTAAAACACGATATGAAACTTATCGTGAAATAATTTATGTTATTTATGCATGCCATATAAAAGATACGTTCTGTTTAATGTGTTTAGTATGTCTGTCCTTTTCTACTGTCTATTCATGAAATGGAAAAAAAACCCCGTTATTTTGATTTATTTGTTGTTTTTAGAGGTTTTTATGTAGCAAACGCTGGAAATCTTACTTAAACTCTGCGACATTACATGATTACATCCTTAAAGAAAGTGTAATATTCTCATAAAAAATGTATATTCGTGCCCAATCCCCATTTTCATGGCTGCGATAGCCTCTTAAAATGACGTCAACTTCTTCTCGTGATGTCACATTTTGTAAACACAATAGCTGGTTGCCGAGGTTACGTGAGAGGCAAAAGGGTTCAGAAAGATGACAAATGTTGTTTTGTTTGGATGAATCATCTGGGAATATCGGAGATTTTTATGTCTTTTTGCGGATGAAAGGGGGCATTGTTTAGACGAACGAGCCACTGTATAAATAAAAAATTGTTTGTCTGGCTCAGAACTGCTTTGTTTTTTGTTGAGCCAACTTGTTATGACAATGCACTTTGGTCTGTTTTCTTGTTTATGCGGGGTAGTTTCGAATGTGAGATGGATAGTGTGAGAATCAGATTGGTTTTATGCAAAGGCGTAGCCAGGTTAATGTGTGTGGGGGAGGGGACATGCAGCCAAAACAAACATGCTGAAAAATTGAACAAGCACATGGTCCTTGCGTTCGCGAAGAGGATGATAAAAGTGCGATACAAATGATAAAAGGATCAAATATAGCTCTCAAACGTGCCACAAAGCTCTTAATAGTCATTTTGCGGAGGAGGGGGTGTCCCTTTACCCCGCTGATAATGACGTTATCGAAGAAGTGGGAGTGAGAACCAAAATCAAATGAAATAGTTTGTTTACGAACCGAACAGTGATGAAAACAAGACATTCAGGCACTGGTGACAAGTTATGGATTTGATTTCAATATGTAACAAAAAATATCAAAATCACGACTACATTGTTAGCAGCTAGGTCGGCAACATGCCAAGTTTTGTGCGAACATTTGACGTGTCATGTCGCAAGCGCAGACGGTATTGTGCAAATAAAAATAAACTAGGCCTACATGTGACTAGGGCAATCAGGTGCAAATGACCTTCCTTTATAACACGCAAAATATGATTCAACTTTATTTACTTTCACTGCTGTGCATAAAGTCACAACGATCGCATAAATCAAACAGTGCAAATCTATAAAGAAAGAAATAAAGAAAATGTTTATGCCTGTAAGAACTTTCAGTCAACTCAGTACGTTCAAAAGCACACAATAATGAGAAGATTGTATAATATTGCCGCTGTGTTGTCACAAAGGTTTTGGTGAACAGTAAAACAACATAGCAAGTATGCAAGTACAACTTTCATTTTAGTATTAAAAAAGCAACAACTAAAATCAAGAATCGGAATCGAGAGCGATCGATCTTTGTCAGGATACTTTGTCAGACAACGTCCTAAAGGGCTGGTCACATTTGTCCGATAACTTTTATTTTTTTTTAAAGATTTTTTTTTCTTGTTTTCTCTCAAGTCAAATACATAAAATGCAATTTTCATTAAACAAATTGTACAAATTATTTGAACAAATATTTTAACAAAATGATACAATTATACATCAAACATTGAAAGAATCTGAAAATAATGAAGAAAATATTACCTGTATCTTATACATAAATATTGAAATAACGTAATGTAATAATATAAGAGAGAAAACCGAAAAGATAAAAATCAGGTGCTGTTTTGCCCCTCCCCATCCCCTCCCCGTTTAAACTTTTTTTTTGTAGCATTCTTTATTGCATTCATTCAGTACAAATGAAAATTATACAACTTCATTTTTAATGGATGTACATAACACAATTACCAAAATGAATAGAAAATTATACAACTTTCAGAAATACATAATATAATGAAATGTATAGTACATAATACCTTCAAATTAATCATACTGAATGAATATTATAGATCACAGCTTTCCACCCACCCTACCCCCTCCAAAACTTTTTTTTTTTTTGGCATTCTTTATTACATTCATTCATTCAGAATAATATAGATCATAGCCTAACCCCACCCTCCCCCCTCCCTATCTTTTTTTGTTTTGTTTTAGCATTCTTTATCGCATTCATTCAGTACAAATGAAAAATCATACATTTACCAAGATGGCTGAGAAGGATAGCACCAAGAAGGTCACCAAGAAGAAGCCGGCAACACACCCACCTGCTTCCGAAATGATAACGATAACGATAACGATAACGAGATAGGCCTATGTCATTAAAATACACTGCTCTATACCATTAACAGACACGAGCATACTCACACGTACACACAATATAATAGGGTGTGCTTTTAATTGAAAATCCCGTTATCGTCGGAAAATGTGACGAGCCCTTTCGCACCTTGCTCGGCTTCTTCTCAAACATGAATGTGGAATATGTATATATATATATATATGCGACATGGAAAGTGTAATAATTCATTTCTTTCATGACTGATTCGAATCGCCAATCTTTCATCAGAATGGTAGTCGTAGTCGGATTGCATGGTAAGCGGTGCATGGGCGTATAAGGGTACTACTGTATTATACGAGATAAAGATAAAATTCTGTTGTTACTTAGGCTGGGGATGGAGTTGTATTTGAGACCATCTACCACGTACCATTCTTTTAAATATTACTTGCCTTTTGTTATTTTCATTTTATCTTTTTGGAAATACTACTGTTCAACTTCCCAACTTCCCAAACCACTTTTTATTTCTTTGGGGGCTATGACACAAAGTAAGTAAAAATGTTTATAAAAAGTTCAATAGCCAGGAAGGGAAACACCCAGGTGCCATATTTCTCTTGAAAATGCAATTTTACGTAATTTTACATTTCGTTAAGTGTATGTAAACAATTTTTTAGGCATTTTAAACTCCCAGTGTTAAAGATCGTATGCTCGATCTGTAATGAAAAACACAAGTCAGAAAAAATTGGAACCAGCGGGATTCGAACCTGTCATCTACTGCTTGCCGGGCAGCGACTTAGCCACCAGGCTATTCTGGTTCACGGCCAAGTCACGATGAACTGGAATCAAATACCCAAGATCCTCTTCTTTCTGACTCATTAATATTCAAACGGTCCGCCGTAGACAATGGTTAGTAAACGAAGAAGCTAGTTATTATGAAACGCACTCGAAAACAGAGAAAACGCCCGTGCGAATAATTATCGAGATGCCCCAACATATATATTATTTAGAGTACTATACCCTCCATACCATCCATTATTAAATATATATATATATTGTCTGTCCGCGTATGTTTGTCTGTTTATGTGGGTTTCGGTCTCTCTCTCTCTCTCTCTCTCTCTCTCTCTCTATCTCTCTCTATCCCGACCACTTCTATCGATATTGATTGCTCATTGTGCTGGTATGCCAATTTAACACCTTATAACATGAACTTGTAATCTACATCAAATTTCTTTCTTGCCCAATATCACCACTGATTAAAGAGAATAAATGGTAAGTTAGATTCCTTGGAAACTTACAGGCGGTGAAACCGGGTCATCGCAGAGTGATCATGGCGCGGCGCTTTGCCGGAAGAGAATTGGGCGCAAATCGGTTTAACTTCTCGCCTGCAGCGAATAAAAAGTGTCTTGCAGAGAGAGCATTCCGCCGGAACTTGTGGACTGTAACCGCGTTCACACGTAATCATGGTAATTAGGACGAATCAAAGCTGGAATAGGGAGGGGAAAAAAAGAAGATATAAAATATATAAGAAGGACATTGTTTTTGCTGGTCGGAAATTTTCAGATAAATTGTCGGCAAATTTAGTCAAACAACCCCCACCCCCCTCCCCTCCTATCAAAATGATGACCTAGTAAACGTTTTATAAAATACTGGGCCCACTATTGTTAATAAAACATAACATTCGTAACATAACTCCATCTTAAAACGGGAGTTAAAACTAGGATGGAATGGTGCATATCTATAAAGTTCAACGTTATTGATTGGCATCTTTGTTTAAAAACAGATTGAGAGGGAGGAATGCTCTACATGGAATGGAGATGATGCACATCATGTGTGTCGCAGCTGATGATTACGACGACGATGATGGAGATGGAGATGATAATGATGATAATTGTGGAGATGATGATTATAATGATGATGATCATGATGATAATGGTGATAATGATGATGATGGTGATGATGATGGTGATGACGATGATGGTGGTGGTGAAGATGACGATGAAGAAGAAGATGATGAAATTGATGACGATGGTGATGATCAAGATGATGATGATGATAATAGGCAAGGTGATGGCGATGACGGCGATAGTGACAATGATGGTGATGGTGATGGTGATGATACACGAGTCAAAATAATCAGAGTTGATTATTGAAAGTAACACAAGTAAGGACTACATCTCTAGAGCAATGCTTTCCAAGGAGTAGAAATGTTACATATCGGGGGCGAGTTCGGTGATAATGACTGCATGACCCCACAACATCAATACTTTGGCCACATAATGTTTTTGCTTGCTCCTACGCACTGTTAAAGTACACACCGATAGTTGGTTTAGTACACCACGAACACTCCATTGTTAGTTCGATTTTTATATAGCTATGGTTTGGATAAATATATCAGTTACCGAAGTACAGTTTATGGAGGTAGTTCATGAGAAAAAGACGGTATAGGTAAATATTTTTCGTAAACATTAGAGTTCTTCAGTAGAATCGAATGTGAATATGTTGAAATACATGGGGACTTGGAAAACTGTATTTCCACTACCATAAGTTACAAAACATCTTTTTGCATTACTTTTGATGAAGTTATTTCGTCTTTGATTTTATCTTTTCCAAAAATGTATCCATTTCTACTTTTTTTGGGTAACAGTTTTGCTGCATTTAAACAAAATTTTCTATATGGGGTTCCCTCCAGTAGCATGCGCATCCCGATTGTTTTGCTTATATGTTTATTGTGGTTGTTGTTGTTGTAGTTTTTTGTGCATATTGTCTAGGGGCTGACTGGTGATTTTTCGCCTTAATTTTCCGGTTAATCTTCCGGTTGCACCGAAATTTCTGGGCCGAACTTTCCTCCCGATCAGCCCCAGAGACTGTGATTTTTTCCCCTCCATAATGATTATAAGCAAGTTAAAAATACATCCATATTAAAATCATGCAATATTTGTTATGTTAGTATGGTGGATAGCCCATTCGGGGGTATTTACATAAATCTACTGTTCTTCAAAACCCCAGGGTCTAGAGATGATATTCACAAAAGAAACACCCTGTTGGTAACTGCCTCTGGTATTCAAGTCAGCTCCTGTATGTGAACACACCGGTATTAGTCACACCGAACCTAATTGATGGGGCTATTACTTGGTTAGCCTGGTGGTAGCCTTCATTAACCGTGTAACCCGCGTTACGACTCATTAAAATCAATCAGACCACTCAAGCACAGCAAGAAAGCCATGGAGTCATTTACACACGGTAGTGGCGTATCCAGCATGGGGTGTAGACTGGCCCCCTTTAGCAGGCTCCCCCATAAAACTTGAGGATTTGTTTTCTTTAGTGACAATGGAAGCCTAAGATGGTATGAAGTGGCTTAAGTGTTTCGAAATATTTCGGGGGAGCATGCCCTCAGATTCCGATAGCTGGCGTGCCTACTACCCCGGAAACACGTCCCCACACCCCCACTTCGTTTTGATAAATTTATGGATATGCTCCTGCAAGAAGTGGTATAACAGTTCATTTAAATCACGTCGTTGAGGTCTCGGTATGGCAGCGAATCAAAAGGTGCCGAAATGTGTTGCGATTGTTCTGATCATTTTGAAGGTAAAATTGACGTTTTAAAGGAGGGTATGAAAAAAGAAAACGGTGGGAAATTCTGTATTTTTCAGATTTCTCATTTTTAAAGCTAATGGATTGTTGAACATGATTATTGTCACCGATTTCAGCATTGTCAAAATTTCGTAAAGTCTAATGAAACTGTGTAAAAAGATGCAGGCTGAATATGACAGAATAACCGTAAAGTTGCGAAAAGGATTGTTTGAGATGAAATCCAGGACTTTTGTAAGAGAGAATAAGAGTATAATTTTGTCCATTATATAACTTAAAATACCATTTCACTTACCACCACACATGCATGTATTGAATGAAGTAACCTATCGGATGTTTAATTGATATGAAAACCATCCACCCGTTCCTGGTATATCCCCAAAGCAAAGCGTTTCGCATTACTAATCAAATACGACGTCACCCTTTAGTATAGTTCATTCATTACCTGTACTAGTACATTTAATTAAATCAAAATTTCTCTACTTTCAACAAAGCATTGCCCTTTCTGATGGCGGATGGCAGGCGACAACACCTGAAAGCGTGCGTGCATGGGTCGGTGTATCTCGTCTTAATTTGTTTTCCTTCTCCGTCCGTCGGCAGTCGCGCGTTTGTTGCTTCAACTGTGTTTATGCATTCGGCAGACGAAAACGAAGGCCCTCTGCGCGGTCGCTCTTTTTAGAACGCAATAATAAATCCGTCATTAGACCTTCGCTGAGGATCATAGCACGATAGGTATGAGATATGCTTCCGATTAAAAGATTGAGATATGGGGTTAAGTCAGATTACGCCTTTGCTTACTGCTAGTTTGTATCTTGTGAGCTAGGTCAAATGTATATCGTTTGAATAATACTTGTATAAAACTCCGATCGCCACTCTCAACCCATGTGAAGAAAATGGATACCTAGTAGGAAGTAAATCCTCTTTTAAGCACCTTAAGGCAGATTTTCTTTTCTATTTCCCACCTCTCCCCCCCTCTCTCTCCCTCTCTTTCTCTTTATTTATCACACTCTATCTCTCTTTCTTTCTCTCTCTCTCTCTCCTGTTTACTTTTTCCCACCTATCTCTTTCTCTCTATTTCTCTCTATTATTCTCTATTTCTCTCTCTCTCTCTCTCTCTCTCTCTCACACACACACACACGCCCTCACGTTTACATGGCTTTACTTCCGAGGACAACTATTGTTCCTCTATTGTTACTCGTCCTCGGACAGTCGACGGAATAAGGCATAAATTCATTGTTCGACGTTCGAGGACTATTGTCCGGCTTCCGAGGACCATTGTTGTCATGATTTTTTTTTGTTCTCTGTCCGAAAATGTCCTCGGACATAATGCTAAACAAACGCACACTCTCCCCCTCTCTCTCTCTCTCTCTCTCTCTCTCTCCTGTTTACTTTCTCTTCCCCTTATTCAAATGCCCGTCCTTCCATATCCCTCTGTTCCACTGCCCGATCTTATTTACTCGTTGTTATACAAACTGTATTTTTCTCTGAGCTTTCTTATATACAGACCTGTCATGAAGACATCTGATATGATTTATAACGACCCTATTGACATCACGTATTGAAGATCATCCTACAACATCAAACAACCAAAATCATAAATTCATGAAACCTTGGGACAATATTAAGTGTGCTTACATAAGAAATACAAATGTGATAATCGATAATACGAAAGATCAGTGGCGTGAATATGGGTGTAGGGGTCACCCCTCCCCCCCCCCCCCCACCACCATCTAATAAGGGAAAAGCAAAACAAGACTGAAGAAAAGAGAGGGAAAAGAGAGGAAAAGGGGAGAGGGAAAAACGGAACGTGAAAAGAAGAGCTACGACACCTTCATATACCCCTCCCCTAACTAATGACTTTGTTAAAATAGCATTTTATCCTCCAAGTAAAAACCAGACCCCCCCCCCCCCCCCCGCGACTTCACTGCGAAAGGCTGGAAGTGAAAATGGAGAGCTGCATAACAGCATGAAGCTGATAACAGTAACCCAGATTTCGTTTTATACATGGATGCTAATAAGAAGCTTTCCGTTGTTTACTACTACACGATCTCCAGAAATCGGGTTACGGTACAAGACCACGATGTTATACTCATCAACTCTCACTTTCGCAATAAAAGATTTAGCTAAAGAGGCAGATTACGTCTTCAGTTGGCATTCCAATAATCCCCATGGCCTATATATTTCCAGTTATAATCGCCACTTCAAACGGAGCAAGAGATCAACTTGTAGCACACTTAACCCATACCAATTCAGTGTCACCTTATACTGACGTTTTGTGCATTATCTTTTGATCAAATGCTATGAATTACAGGTAAGACATGTGCAGCAAGAGCAAAAATCTAAGAATTGCTTATTCCACTTCTGTACAGTTGCAGTATATTGTGCTCGTTATGAATAACAACGATTAAAAATAAGGAAATGCATACAGAGTAACAGATAAACCCTCTGTGAAGTTCGTTGACTGTCAAGGCCTGTGCAATCGAAAAGTGAATGAATAATGTGCACATAAAACTACATCTACATGCACGCACAATTTCAAGATCAATATACAGCCATGGAAAAAATTATTAGACCAAGAATGGTTACTGATAGTGTTATTTTTGTGGTAAGAAGGAAATAAAATATCATAAAAGGTATAATTGATGGAACTTGGTATTCATTCAATGAAATACAAAGACAAATCATTTTTTATAATTTTGTTTCCCTATTATACAAAAGCTTGGTCCAATATTTTTTCCAGGGCTGTACGTAACACAAACAATGAACTGCATACAAAGCCTAATGATCATGACCATAGATCACCTAAAAAGTATTTCTCTCAAATCTTCGACGTCCTCTTTTTGAGGGTGACTTTTACGCAAATCCTTAACACGATTGAAAGATGAATATTCAGTATACATCATTAGAAGTTGACATTTTCCAAGGCAATATATTTAAGTCGACAGTCATCCGTAAAGATCTACCGCTGTACTACATAGGCCACACACACGTAAGCATGAATCCAGGGTTTATGATGGGTGACAAAAGAAAATGAAGGGAGAGGAAAAATATGCAGGGGGAGAAAGAGACAATGAGCAAGAGAAAGAGTGAAGTGGAAAGTATGTGCTTGTGAAAGAGACAGAGAGAGAGATATCGGGAACAATGAATTGTTAGAGAAAGGGAATTAAAGAGAGAGAGAGGGAGAGAGAAAGGGGGATGACAACGAGGTAAGGTTGCCTTATAATATACTTCTAAAAACATATGTTACGACAATCTTAGAACATTTAACCTTAAAGTTAAACGCATTTGCTTTTCTAATGACGGTTCAAATAAAATGCAATAAACGACTATAAAACTACGTTTGTTTTTCTCGCGTTATTCATGACACTCCTTGATTTGGCGCAGACGTAGGACCTAGCCAAGTCTTGGGCAAAAGGACACAAATCTGGAAGCTTGTTTTGTAGCATGCAGACGAGTTGGCGGGAAGAAGAGAAAAAAGGAGTGTGCCAAAACCTTCGAAACTTTCGTGAAATGCCTACACATTTGCGGAAGTATTCGAATCCAACTGTTTTATTTCCAAATTATAATTGCTTTAACCTTTCATGTATGTACCGAATTGCTAGAACGTATAAACGTTTATAAACTCTTGCTGTGCGGGTGTCACATGTAAGTGTCAAACAGACCAGGTATTTTCAATCAAGCAATGCTCCATGTAGATTGTGATATTTAGAGCATGAAGCATTAAATGTCTAAGGGGGTGTTGCAAGAAAGTTGCAACCAATTGCAAATCCCCCAATCAGTCGCAAGTCTTGCAAATGATTGCAAGTTCTATTTACAATACATGTATCATAATTATTTGCAATTGATTGCAACTTTCTTGCAACACCCCATAAGAATTATTATATTATGCTTCCGTGCATTTATCGAGAAAATGACAGATTCTGTACAGGATCTTTTCAAACTTTGGCATTAATCAATAGTAAACAAATGAGGAACAGAAACTTGGGGGACAGAAAGGTAAATGATTTTCATTTTAAAAACATTAGAAAGATTATAATAAATTCCTTACACCTTTTGTACAAACATTTTTTGTAATTTACGACATGGATGGCTTAAGAAGAGCAAGGCGTTTGGAAAGTAAGCATTGCTTATGTTTTGTTGTCTTTAGTTTTGCTTTGGCCAAAACATAAGCATTGCTTTTGTCTTGGTAAAATCTCGGAACAAGCAAAATCCCATGGCAAAGTAAGAGTTAATACAAATATATCATAAAGTTGGCAACATAAATCAAAAGGAGTAAATGATATTGAAAAGATGTTATTCGCCAAAGCAAAAGTAAAGACAACAGAACAGAATTATTATAAAGCTGGCAACAAATCAACATAAGTAAGTGAAATTGAAGAGATGTTACTCGGCAGGAGTAAGTGAAATAACGAAAATGGAACTCAATAGAAACAAAAGTGAGCAAAGTAAACATTTACGTCCGTATTACATGTAACTATTATTGCAAAGAACACCTACACATTACACACGAGACAACATATATATTTGCTTCGACCTTAAAAGTCAAGTAAGCATTGCTTATGTTTTTGGTAATCTCGGAACAAGCAAAATCCCATGGCAAAGTAAGAGTTAATACAAGGATTTTCTCTAATCGTTATGCAGGCGTTATTATGTAGGCCTATTGCTTAAAAACGTTCATTCTACAGTGCGGTATGCATTCGGTTATTGCAGTATTAAAGCTCAGGATATTGCCTTGATTTGGACATTATAATCAATTACGCAATTACGGTGATGGAAATTTGGTCTATCAACATGAAATAATAGTATTCTACTTCTGACTTTAGTCTTCTGCAGACATAAAAAATAATACTTGGCTCGACATTTTATGATTTTCCTGCTTCAGATGTGATATCCATAAATAGTATTATATCATGAAACGATTAATAGAATGTCCAAAGGGGGAATTAAGGGTAAAATAAATCAAACATGTATTCGCTGTATGTAAGATTTTGATTCGTTGTATACATTATGTACTTACTAAAGTTTAAGTGAAAGGAGTTCTCTATATATTCATTAATAAAGCATTAACCGTAAATAATGTCGATACATGATTGATTTATTAACTTTTCTAACTGATAGCATACCACATAAAACCATGGTTGCAAGGGTTTATTTTGAAGTGAAGATATGCGGAGTATTCTTCTAATGGATTAGAAATACATTCCATCAAAAAGAGCTAATTAACCCGTTGACTTCCGTGTTGGGTCCAAGATCAGAGGGTCCGAGATCCAGATCAAGATCAAGATCAAGATCCGCAGCACAAGATCGAGATTAGAACATCTGAGATCAAGATCAGACAGTCCGAGATCCAGATCAAGATCAAGATCCGCAGCTCAAGATCGAGATTAGAACGTCTGAGATCAAGATCAGATATGTCCGAGATCAAGATCAAGATCGAGGTTACTGATGCCGATCTCGAGACTGGTCTGGAGATCAAGATCGATCTCTAGGTACCCGACACTGAGTCGTGTTTTCGTGATTGGTGAACGATTTTAAAAGCTTTTTCGTTTGATAATTTACGTAATAACAATTTTGATCTCGAGCGATCTCGAGCGAAAATTCCGAGAACAGAAGCTCCGAGATCAAGATCAAGATCAACACCTTCGAGATCAAGAACAAGATCGAGGTTACTGATGCCGATCTCGAGACTGGTCTCGAGATCAAGATCGATCTCGAGGTACCCAACACTGCTTGTGAATTCTCTAATAACCATAGTCTGAATACAGTAACAACCAGGTTGCAGTAGACAATGGGTTAAACATGTTTTTAATAATCACTACAGAGAGTTGAGTCTATTGAACTGAAGTGTAACTGTATTTTGTATTTCTAAAGGTCCCTTGTTATGCAATTTTTTAAAATTAAGACGATATATATTTATAAATATATATACATACATATATACATTACATATATAAATAAACACATATGAATGTATATGATAATCATCGCGAATCAACTAGTCAACCAACAGTTTCCGTGTTGACTTTCCTACTGGTAATTAGCATAATTTGTGAATTACCAGAAGTAACGAGAAAGGATGATAATTGCACCCTTTCTATCCCTGAAAGAAGATAAAACTACATGGTCAATTCAATACAATGGCGGATTTAGGGGCCACAAACGCCCGTGCCCCTTTTTAAATCCTAACTGGCATATATACCTACAGTAAAAATAACAAAAATGCCTTTGTGTACAATTTTAGAATTATGCATGCCCCCCTTTTTTTCTTTTACAGTACAAAATCATGGACCCACCCTTGCTTCTATGTACCTTGTTTGCAAAGTACATTACCAAATGTATGGATGAGTTAATGAGAGATAGGAGTTGACCTTGAGATGAGGGGGGGGGGCAGATTCTCACCTTTCTACAGGTGGAGTCCGTACCGGCGCCAACGGATTAACCCCTTCTTCCGCCCGCCCCGCAATTTGTACTTTTTTTCGGCTACAGACAATGCAGACGAAGGGATGCTTCACACGGTCGCTTTTTGGGGGATAGTCTTACGAGTGTGAAGTGCGTCTATAATCTTACATAATTTAAAATTTGTGATTAATTAGCACATTTCGACAAAAGATAAGACACCGAAAACGAATGAACCGCACAAGGAACCAGGATAGCTATCCCCGGACAACTAACCCTAAGGACAACTATCCCCTACGGCAATTATATCCGGAAAAACTACTCGAGGACAAGCAATTCTTAAGTAAAAATCTCTTCGGAAAATTGTCCCTTGAAATAATCAAATTGCCCTCAGACAACTAGTATGAACTGCGGTATTTAAATTAAGTGCTAATGGCGCGGGAGGAGCTGTCCGGGGAATTTCTTACTTGTTTCCCAAGGGCGCAGTATTTCGGGGGTAGTCCTCCAGTGGTTATGGTGATTGTCCTATCGAGTAATTTTCACGGGTAATTGTCAGAAGTGATCGTCCATGAGGAAGTAGAACTGAGCAAACAAAAATCAACAGACACAATTATCAATGCTCAATTATAAGTTAGTAAAGGTCATCATAATTTCACATTTTTTAAAAATGGAAAATCACTAAAACTGAGAATCTACCAATACATATATCTTGTATTCATTCATTTTTATTTGCAACTTAGTCTTGGATGAAAGGCATTGCTGTTACAGACAATAAAAAACAAAGATTACACCCACGGCTAACATTTATGAATGGGACTAGACAAAGAACATATAAAAATACATTGCCAACTCTTGTTGCCGAGCCAAATTAACGATGCACCAATGAATCAGCCAAAACCTGTTAGTGATTTACCATCTCTTGAAGGAAACTAAACTGAACTTATGGCAATCATCACTATATTATCTTTACATAGTCATCGCCTTCTAAATTCCAAATTGATATGCTCTATCTTTGTTTGAAAATTAAGTCATTCTGAATATAACTTGGAGCGATCAAATATATCATCATGATCATCTGCGTATTGAATAAAGTGGGGAAAAATAAAAACTCATCAAAATTCATTTACATACAAAATGAACTACATGAATAGACCCGTACCCTTGAGGAAAACCTGTTTTTATTTCTGTTTTTTAAATAGAAATATATGTATGGTACATTGACTTCTGTTAATTCAATAATCTTGAAACCTCAAAATGTGAATTGAAAAAATGCCAAATCGACAAGAAAGCAAGCAAGTCATTATTTTTCTCAAGACATGCGATTTTTTAAATCTTACAGTCGAAACTCGAAACTCCACTTCTTCCAGTGACGTAGCCTTTTTTTTATTTCAGTCGGGGGAGGAGTTATGGCATCTTATTGACACACTCTTCTTGCCCCATCCCATTCTTTTCTCATCTTTTCTTTTTAATAATCTCACGGTGCACTTTGAAATCTATCCGAGACTAATTGAAAAAGCAATATCAGAAAGATTCTGGTAACTACCATCGTTCCTGCGTTTAAAAGATAAAATTGTCTCTCTTCTATTCTCATGTCTATTTCTTTATTTTCTAGATGCGTTTAAGAAACGAACTTTAGGAAAAGTACCCATATAACACACAAAATATAATATTAGACAACAGTATATCACTACGTGTTTGTGTTGGTGGTTATATTGATATCAAAACAACATTTTAATGGATATTTCATTATAGGCAAATGTGTAGTTATGGTTATAGTTACAGGTATAGTTATAGTTATATTTAAAGGGAAATTAACCTCAGCGTATGAATTAGCTTATTTTGAATGGTGTAGTATATGCCTCTTATTTGATACATGCAATTTCATGTAAAAACACAGGATATAGATATAAATCACTATTTTCCAGCCAAGTTATCGTCTGCTAGCAATAATAAGGGGGCTGCCATTACTTTATGTGTACACGAACATATTTTTCATCCCAAGTAAAATTTCCTTCATCGTTAACTTGTAATTGATTTTTAGAGGACAAATATATATTAGATAAAGTCACATATTCTGAAATGTAAGTTTAGTTTTATATATTTTTTAAAAGGTCTTAATTTGTTCATAAAAAATATACTTCATAAAAAATATACGTCAAGGACGGAGAATTGACGTCAAGGACGGAGACAATCGTAACAATACCAAAACAAAGCGAGGAATCTGCTTTACAGGATGGCTATTAGAACTCATGGGTCGTCAATTATCTAGGCCCATGGCCAATAACAATCGTAATACAATCAGAACAAAGCGACGTATCTGTTGTAAAGGTAGGCTATTATCAATGCATATGGTACCTAATGATCCGTGTCATGCACAAAATGGCAGCCTCCATGGAAAGACGTAGCAGACAATAGGTGCATCTAGAATATCACGTGGGGTTACTTGTCCTTTAAATGTTTAATTATAGTTATAGATATCGAGTTAGTGTGACCGGGCTTTTAAACGTATTCCTGTAGATTTTGCTGGAGAAGGCAACATGGCAACTTGAAGAAAATAGGGGAAAGGATTACGGTGAACCGGACAGTTGCATGAAGTATCTTGATAGCGTTATACAGATAACTGAGAATTCGCTTGCTTCTTTTTATCTGAAGTCGTAAACAGGTTGAGAGAATGTGCGATAAGTGCTTGACTTTATCTCTCTTAAATTAGATTTGCCTTGTGACTCAGGCCTTGTCCATCTGTTCATGACATTAGGAAAATGAATTGTCATATACATGGATAACATTTCAGATTGCCAGGGGCGCCATTAGGACACTTTAGTTGAGGGGGAGGGATGATTTCGTTCAATCTATATTATAATGACCATATATGCTAAAGGCAATAAAACAAAAAACTCGGATTGTTGAACAAGTTCGTTAGGATGGTTTAGATCATTAGGAATAGTTCTGTGACACGTCCAAAAGGTATTTAAATATAACAACACGTACACGTAAAGAAAAAGTAAGCCTCCTCGAAATGTACAATACGCCTACAAGGGTACAAAAAAAGGACAAAATGTTATAATTATTAGATATTTCGTTGTTTCTTGATGATGAATATGTGCTTCGCGCTGTTAGTATGTAATCATACATTCTCTGATTCTGATAATTATAACCAAAACATATGAATTACATTTCTATGAAGGGTGAATTAAACTGCGAGATATTTTAAAGTAAAAGTGTTACTGGAAAGAAGAGAATGTAGTAATATCACATGTAAAGAAAATAAAGACAAAAGTAAAACAGAAAAAAATAAGGAAAAAAGGTAGAATGAGAGATAGCAATCCTGACAACAATGAGACCCTCTTCCCTTCCCACCCCCTCTCTCTCTCTCTTTGTTCAGTCCATCTTTTTGTCTCTGTCTGTGTCTCCGTATATTAACTATTCTCAGTATATTAATTTCTTTTTATATGTTTCTTTCTTCACTTTTTTCCCTCATTTCCCCGTTTTTCCTTCCCGGGCCCATTGACTTGTTGAAAGGTGATGATATTCCCAAGAAAACGATACCGGACCCTAATCATACAGAGAGCCCCTTTCCTCTGAAACCACGCATCATGTCCCCATGCATGCCACATTATTATCTGTGGAGTGTTTCATCAAGCGTTTTGTCAGTGATTTTTACTGACAACTTTGCTCTTAGCCAATCAGATGCAAGGATTTCAGTTGTCGGAAAAAAGCACTGACAAAACGCTTGATGAAACGCTCCCCTGACTTGCAGATGTGACAGAGCATGATACACAAAATACATGTGTAATATGTGCCTGTAATATGATTGTAGCCATATCAACGTAATATTTACAATTTCCATTTCGCAACGTGTCTAAAGGACATCAAAGGAAGGGAGACAGAGAAAGGTGAAAACGAGGTCGCACTAATACTGTGTCGGAGATATCCAGACAATTTTTTTAAAGACTGGTTGCAAGCAATAAGTGGCGTAGTAATAATAAAACGTATTGCATTCTACAGCCAAGGTACAACATTGAGAACGAAATTGATATTGCTAAACGCCTTTGGACACGATGCGTCACTGGCCTGACATAGGGCTGCGTTAAGGACTGGCGCGGTCTGTGACGTGCCTTCTGAGAATAATATCTAACGATCAAGTGAATGGAGATTGAAAATTGCAAATGTTCCGTTGAATTACTGGCGTATGTACTAATTTCCTTCACAAATTGATTAGAGTAGATATTATGCAATCGAAATGACGTCTCTTGTATAATGGGCATAAGAGCTTAATACTGAAAAATTATCTTGAATAAAAGTTATAAATATCAACGAATCTCCCGGATGCACGCATAAACGTATCGGAGGCGGGGGGTGGGGGGGGGGGGCTGCAGACCCGAGAGTCTCTCGCAGTCACCAATATCTGAGCAGCCGCCGCGCCGTGTCATACATCATAGGCGGGCAGCGAGGTGGTCCCTCTTTAATTTTTATATCGTATCTAGTACATTTTGTTTACGAAAATACATTTTAATTAAAAGAAAATGTCAACATTTTTGCTCGCTCGATCGCAAATCATGAAAACGGGAAAGTTAATATTTACACAAGATCAGAGACGTCAGCCCCCTGGCAAGTGTGCCCGTACGCCCATGGATTCACGTATCAGACCAAGGATGTTCTAAGCAAGCCTTGATCAGACTGTCAGGTTAATGAACCTTATTCCGTTTTCAGAATGAGCCTCATGGTACATTCAAAGGAAATTGTGTGTTCCGGGATTGCGAACGTCATTGTCTATATAAATTATGAACATTCAGAAAGGTATATACCGAGTATAACCCCAAATTGCCTTGCTTTCATATGTATTATTGGTTTGATTCCTAGAAAAGAGAAATGGAATTGCACATATAGCTTTTTTAAACAAAGTAATAATGAAGTTTCTCGTCGGGAATACATCCGAGTAAAATGTAAGAATGAACACAAAGCCGAAATCAAATAATACAAACTGCTTTCAGTTTATTTTTGGGTTACTCTGATGAGTTCAAAACGAAAAGAATTCAGAATGTCTTTATTTCAACTTTCCAGATATTCTTTGATTTTTCAAAACATTTTTTGCGATATTAAATAACGAGACGCAAACTGGGATTTTATTGACGTACTTCTAAACAAAGAAAATGTACATGTGTCTGTGTGTGTGTGTGTGAGAGAGAGCGTGGGGAGAGGGAGAGAAAGGGAGAGAGAGAGAGAGTATAATGGAAAAAAACCACCAAAAACAGAGAAACCATGAAATCTGAGCCCCATACACTTGTGTGAGATGCGGTAGGGAGACTAGAACAAAGACAGGCAAAAGGAGAAAGACAAGAGGAGGATGCGGTAGAAAGGGAGAGGGGGAAGTAGAAAGAGAGAGAAGGGAAGAGGGAGAGGAAAGAAGTAGGAAAGAGATAAAGAGAGAGGGGGTAGAGAGAGAAAAAGAGAGGGTAAGGGGAGAGAAAAGTGGGTGATGCAATCGATAGAGGGAGAGAGATTGGGAAAGAGAAAACAGATAGAAAGCAGAGTAATGGGAAAGACATAGAGAGAATACAGAGAGGAGAGAGAGAGAGAGAGAGAGAGAGGGGGGGGGAGAGGGAGAGAGGGGAGAGAGAGAGGGGGACAGAGTGATGGAATAAGACGGTAAGATAAAGAAGATGAAGTGGATAGCGGGAATTTTCAAAGGCTACTTTTCTAGGAGAATTTTCGAGGGAAGAGACCTCGAAATCCTGAAGAGTGCTATGATAGGAGTTATGTTTCAACTTTCAAGGTGAACCACCAATAATCGCACATCTATAATTTAAACAAAACATCCCACATAAACGTTCATAAGCCGAACCTCTCAATAAAATAAATCACATTAAGGTGACCTAGAATAATATAAGATAGTATTATAAGTAGAGAAGAATGGTATCAATATCATATTTATATCTTCTCGGAAACAGACAAAGAGATCTCGAAAAAGAAAAGTACCGTCCAGAGATGGATCGATTGTAGGGGATGGCCATAACGAATAAGGGCCGGCCGGTCACTACCGCAGATAACGGTAACGATATCTACAAAATCGGTCTATACGTAGAAAAGATATTGGATCCGAGAAAATCAATGATGGAGGTGCATTAGCAATTATGTCCTTTTGACACGGAGCGTCATTTTGGTGACGTAGGACTGCGTCATCGACATAAGGGATCTTCGATGCGCCAACATGACTTGTGACAGAAACATCGTACAAAAAGTAAATGCAAGATGTAAACACTGCTTGGAATTATATCTGGCTCATGAACTCATATTGCCCCGACAGGCTTGATTAGCAGAGGTAAAAACGCATTCAAAATGACGCCTCGGATGCAGCAGGTCCAACTGTCACATTATATCATTATGATCCACATTATTGTACACGTTGCATTTCGTTTTTTTTTCACTTCAACCAAAATATCAACAGATGAGTCATGATCCATTAAGAATAAAAGAACCAAACTCTAACGACAACATGAAAACAGCGGAGGATCTGAAAAGTGAAAGCAGCGGAAAACGGCAGAAACTTAACTTCTTACTCTTTTCCCCCAATAAAAAACCGGAAACCCCCTGCCAGGGAGGTTCACGGTCTCCCCTCGCGATCATTTGACCTCGATTGACCTTTGTAATCAGGGGTTGAGGTATACCCTGGATGGCGCACCCTGGGCTTGGATACGTCACCATCACGGAGATATACACTTTGAACGCTTCTTCTTTGCAATGATTTGCACTATTACAGCCTTGTTGCGGTTATCAGTGTAATTATGAATCTTTGTATGTTGATTTCTCGTTTTATTATTCTACTGTTCCTTTCTCTCTCCTCTCTCCCTCTCTCCCTCTTTCTCTCTCTCTCTCTATTTTGTTTCATCATTTTACTACTCTTCCTTCTATCTCCCCTCGGTCTGTCTGACTTCTCTATTTTGTTTCATCATTTTACTACTCTTCCTTCTATCTCCCCTCGGTCTGTCTGACTTCTCTATTTTTTTCTTTAAGGCATAGGACTCTTGTGCAGTTGATATGTTTGACTAGAAGCAGAAGGCCAAGTCTGGGGAAGCGGAAAAGAAAGTAGCTCAATGCGATGACTTGGCCGTGAACCAGAATAGCCTGGTGGTTAAGTCGCTGCCGGCAAGCAGTAGATGACAGGTTCGAATCCCGCTGGTTGCAATTTTTTTCTGACTTGTGTTTTTCATTACAGATCGAGCATACGATCTTTAACACTGGGAGTAATATGCCGAAAGATTTGTTTACAAATAGATATTATCAGTTTCAAAATTGAATTAACAGGCATGCTATTCCCCCCTAATCCTGTTATTATTCCTTTCTCTCTCTCTTTTCTTAAAAGCGCATATATAGGGACTGCATTGCGCTATAAAAAATATACAGTTTATTATTATCATTATTGTTACTTATTTATTTCTACTTCTTCCTCCTTTCAATGGATTTCGATAGTGTATCTCTGCACTTTCTATTTATGCCTATACTTATGGGAGCTGGGAGTGATCATTTACCTCGTGAGAATGAAAGTTGTATAGGTAGTAAGGGCACTTCTCCCATCCGAAGCAACCCCCCCCCCCCCCCCCCCGCATACACAATTACCGAGTTATGAAACTGGAAAAACGAGTGACACATAGACACAAGAGGAAGACAGAAAAACAGACCGAGAAGGGGACAAAATGTGATATAAAGATAGAAACAAACAACAAATAGGGATACTCATGGAGAGAGAGAGAGAGAGAGAGAGAGAGAGAGAGGGAGGGAGGGAGGGAGGGGGTAAAAAACAAGGACGGGGGTTAGTGCGCAGGGGTTTTACTACGTAGATTGAATGTGAGGGAGCAAAGCAACCGAGCAGAGGAGGGTTGGGGAGAGGGATAAATATAATATTCTTTTCAGCCCCCCCCCCTCCCGTCCCTTTCTCCCTCTTTCATTCTATTCCTCCTTCCCTATTTCTTACCATTGGCTTTAGGAGGGGGCACGTGCCTACCGTATAGCTATGCCACTGGGGAGGGCGAAGAGGGAGAAGCAGAAGGCCAAGTCTGGGGAAGCGGAAAAGAAAGTAGCTCAATGCGATGACATTATCATATGTCGTGTCCCAGGTCGCTTAAGGACACCGGGTGATTTTCATATCCGATGTTAGGGCAGCCCCGCTAAGGATCAAAGCAGGACTAGGAAAGACCATACTGAGATGGTGAAAGAAGAGAAAGACAAAAGTCAAATAGTCTCAACAGAGCAACCATTGTTACCGAGACCAGGGATAACAGCAAGATACCGCCAGCTCGTTAGGCCGGTTAATCATAATTTTGAGGGAAGGAAAAACAAGCATTATGATTTTTTTTTCTTCAGATAAAGATGTTCTAAGTGCTTAAAGGGCAAACACAGCACTTTTCCATCTCTTAACCATAACTTGCCATTCACTTTATATTTTATTGTGTTAATTTTAATATGTTATATATGTTATGTTGTAAACAATTTTGTTAAAGTTTCGGGAAAAATATATATACATGAACAGCCTGATGAAACTTTGGGTTAAGTCTTTTAGTGAATCTTAAATTGGGAATGCACGTTGACATACATGTATATAAGAGACAACGAAAAACACAAAGGCTAACCCCTCCACTCCACAAAAAAAAAAATGAAGAAAAGGGAAAGGGCGGAGAAAGGTAGTAGGAAGAAAAATGAAGAGGAATAAACATGAGAAGTTGGAAAGAGAAGAATAGTGATAAAAGAAAACGGAGAGAAACCAGAAGAAGGTAAGAAAGTGACAACGAAGAAGATAAGAAGTGTAGGAATGGAATTTAAAAAGGGAAAAGTCGGTTCGTCGTACAACTATACTAAATTACACCTTCGCCAAGGTGTACAAGAAGATATTACTACCTGGACTCTACCAAATTTCCTGAATGTTAATGATATTAGGCGACCCGTAATGCTGTTTAGGGAGGCTTTGGGGTAAATATCGACGGCTAGCCACCCAAAAAGTTTTTAAAACGAAAGAAATACATTTATATTTTCTTGAAGAACCAATCCCTCATCGTCATCAGAGTCGATAATTACTGTGATGTTGATATACCTCGAGGGTCTTTTAGTAAGGTGTGCAAACTCGATTCCGGTGGATGATGAAAGAATGGGTAGTTGTTGAAGTATGAGTAACCTGGAGGTTTACTTTGTTTGTCGGGACGAAACTACATGTAGTCAATGGTTGTCAGGGCAGTGACCCCCATCCTATGTAATACCCATGTTAATATATATGATCAAGGGGTAGTTATTTTCTACTAACCCTATTGCAACATAAGAATTCGGAATGTACACATTCTCGTGCACGGCTGCCCGAATAATTGTTGATAATTTTAAAACATTCGAAAGGGGAGGGGCTGCAAACCCGCCTCTCATGCATGTGATTTATGTGATGTCAAAAGAAATTGAAATAAGCAGCATATTACTTTAAAAAGTAAAGAATTGATTAATTTTTAAGTGAAAATGGCTATAAGTGACATAACGCATTTTTTAAAAATACGCTCCCACGCCATTTCTTCTTCAACAATTAGTTTTCTTGAAGGCCACAGGGATCACCTCGATAATCGGGATAATCGAAATTTTTGTGTCAAAACCTTGGATCTTCGAAATCAACAGTTGCGAGAGGATGATTTAGAGCCTTCCTAAATGTCACTCCGATAAAGCACGTCTGAATTTAACAGGTTAATCAGGAAATTTCAACTTTCAAATATTTGGACAGTTTAATGATGATTGCCCAATTTAACTGTAAAATCGCATGAAGAAACTTGAGATTTTGCAGCAAGTTCCTGTTAGCAAAATATGCGACGGAGCCAGGCCAGAAGGTGGAGGGGTGTAAATTTTCAAGTTCCATATTTAATCACATGCAAACAAAATCCAGCCGTTGTCAGGTCGTAAGATGTGCGATGGCTAGCATCCCCCCCCCCACGCCCCGGCTACGCCATACACTACTGAAGACGACAGTCGTCGTATGTCACATGAATGTTAGGGATATGCTCGCTGTCTATATGTCACCCCATCACGGTGTCTCGTTATCATATCAATGTGACTTGCCCCTACCACCCCCTCCGGGCCCAGCTACGCCATACGACTCTGTCGGTCCATCACGGTCTCATTATTGTCAGTGTGACTTGCCACTATCGCCCCCTCTCCCAGCCACGCAACACGACATTTGTCTTATGTCACATGATTGTTAGGGACGTGTTAGCTATCTCTGTCAGTCCATCATGGTGTCTCATTATCTTGTCAGTGTGACTTACCCCCTACCGCCCCCTCCCACGACTACGCCACACGACAGTTGTGTTATGTCACATGAATGTTAGCGATGTGTTACCTATCTCTGTCAGTCCATCACGGTGTCTCGTTATCTTGTCCGTGCGACTCGCTTCCGATCATGATTAGTATCACAGCGTGAGACACGGAACATCTTCCATCCTCACTATACCTCAGTCACACCCCGAACCGACTCCAAACCGACTGATATCTTGGCCATTTGTGGTCATGTAAATTTGATTCGGTCTGGTGTCGGTCTTCTCGGTGTGTCTTGGGTATTAACTTGTTTCGACAACTTACATGTGAGCTTGCTAATTGCATGAGCAAAGAAAAATTTTACCTAATGGGGGCGTTGTACGACACATAATAAGCCAGTTCGTAATTGGCTCATGGTATAAATGACCCTGAAATGACCCCAATTTGTACGCGCACGCGCATAATTGGTGGACGCGCTACTTGTTTAACATCATAGTTTAACATGTAAAATCATACTGGGGCGCGCATCATGGTGCGCTCACTATAAAGGTCAATTATTGTACTCGGTAGAAATGACCTTTATCTGCACATGCGCAAATTGTAATTACGAACTGGATTATTCGACAACATTTGCTCTGCGGTCAATATCCTACACTAACCGAAATTCAACCCTGGACCAAACACTATAGCATACTTATAACCCTAGAACTAAACCCAACCTAAGTCCTAATCGCAACCCCAGCGAGAACCTTGCGTCTGTGACGAAATAAAGCACTAAGCAATTGTCGCCAGAGCATAATGTCGGAGCACAAATGATGTGAAATGAAACTGGAACGGATTCGTCCATGCTTGATTTAGGTATATGTATGCTTACCGTTGATGAATTGTCACGATAACTATTATCTTGATATTTTCTAAAACGTATTTCCTCAAGTTTTTTCTTCGTAGTAGTTTTAAACGTCTTCCCACTCTTGCCCTTCATTAACCCTTTAAATATTATAATAAATAAATATTATTATTATGCTAAAATCTTTCTTGACGATGAAACCAGCTTTGTAAGATACAGTGTACTATAAAGAACCAAAATCCCCCCTAAAGACATTTGAATGGATATCTGCTCATTTCTCGCCAAACTATCACAATGTTGATCTGAGACTCTTGAATAAACAGAAGTTGTCAGTACGAGCATCTCCATTATCGAATGATAATGACCTACTAAACTTATTAATGACCTAATACAAAATTATGGTTGGTTGAAAGTCTTCCCTTTTTCGCATCGCGTAGTTATCGCAAAATTTTCCAGGAAACTATAGCGCGCGAAGCTCCACCCCCCTACTTCATCTCTTACTGTCCCTTTCCCTCTCTCTCTCTCTCTCTCTACCGGTATCTCTTGTCTCCTCCCCTCTCTCTATATCTTAATGTCTACCCCCTCTCTCTCTCTATCTCTCCCTCCTCTCCCATCAAGGAAAATAATAAGGAACTTTCTTGTAGCACCGACTACGAACGTGATTATATGAGACATTATTTCGGAGCAAGTGCCTGGCAAAACACTTTCATCCTCCTCCCCAACCCCCCTAACCCCGCACATCCCCCTCTCTCTCTCTATCTCCCTCTGTCTCCCCTATCCCTATCTCGATCTTTCATTGACCCCCCCCCCCCCTATCTCTCTCTCTCTCCCTCTCACTTACTGTCTCCTTCCCCTCTTCCATTCACCATTTCTTACTCCACTCATTTCACTTGTCATCAACATGTAATCCTCTTTGACTTCCTGGTTTTCATCACAAATATGACCATGTATAGAAGCAAGATTTAGACACAGAAATGTAATATTTGCTTTTTTATATATCATGTTTATTCCACCTCACTTGTAGAAAAAAATCCTTTTATTGCACAACATAATATACAATTGGTGTATACTAGTAAGTGGGAGACTGAACATCAGTCTTAAATTGACAATAGATGTTACATTTTCTTTTTTTAAAACGATTTTGGTCAGCGTATTCATAAAATGATGAAGATCATCCAGGTGCAGTATATACAATACAATACAATACAATAAGCATTTAGTACGCCCTTCCAATAAGGCTCGGAGCGTTTACAAAATATTTAAATTATAGAACACATTACCGTATATTTTTTTATATAAACACAAATCAGAAAACTCTTCAATCGTCCATGTGGGAAACTACCAGGTGGTTTTATGGAGACAAAATGTAATGAATGTACCTGTTACAAAGTTTGATAGCGGATTTAAAATAAATATGATTTTCACAGCTTTTTTAAAGGTCTTTAGGGATGCTGACTGTCTAATGGTCAAGGGGAGATTATTCCATAGCCTCGATGCAGTAACTGAAAGTCCTATCACCTGACAAATTTCGGGTCATTGGGTAGCTGAGCTGAAGGTTATGATTTGAGGATCTGAGATTTCTACTAGGTGTATATACAGTATATTCTGTTTCTCTTTTACAACATTTGTATGCATATATGATATTTGGGACCTTACCCAAAATGTGCAAGGCATTTCATCAACATTATTGTCTACACCAAGGCGACTCAAATCAAATCTAATCACAAAAACAAACATTATAAATTTCTTGACAAATCATTATAATAAATAATAGTGCAAGTACCATGAAAAGCACCAAAAAAAAGGCTTGTCTAAAATGAATGTTCCCCAGAAGGAGAGCACTGTACGAGTGTAATGGCAATGGAATCCAATGATATCGCGTAATAATACATAATTACATATAGGAAAAATATTATCAGTTTTATTCTCACATAAATCATGAAAAGAAAGAGCATTCAACCGAAATTAATAATTAGATCAACATTTTACTTTGGGTCATTAGGGAGCCACTGGCTCTAACTTGACAAGGTAAATTTGTTTTGATCTCAAAACAAAAAGCTACACTTTGTGACACTGATCAAAAATATGATTTATCTTTCAGCAAAATTCAGACATTGTGCACCTGCATGCTACATATATGTCAGACAAAATATCTCTAAGCATTCCATGATAAACATTACTACATGTTAATGGTCCATGTCAAACTACACGCTCCAAATCATACAACATGATTATGCTGACAATATTACTGCTATAAATCTTCACTAAAGAGGGCAGCATTCCACTTATCAAACAGGTTCTTCTTGTACTTTATGTCATGTAAAGGTAGTTCTCACCAATTTACAAGACATATTCTCCATGAAATATATTTTATATTTTTTATATGAGGAACTAATATGGTGGGTGAACTGTAGGATCATTCCAAAGTATTCAATGTGAAAATCTAGTAAGCTAGTAATTTTTTTTCCTTATACTTGAAATCCACAGTCACTAATCTTCGACTGTGGAAGATTAGCGTAAACACTGTGTATTTGTGCGCAGGTGTGCGTGTGTGTGTTTGTGTTTTACGTTTAACGAGGACGCACTGGGAATATATAACCTTTTCACCGTGGACGTACCTGCAATGGGGGACGGTCCTCGATTTTATTTGAGGTTATTTTTCACTTCCTTATATACCAGAGAGGGCACCCTATCAATATGAGTGTTGACAGACGATCGTCCGCAGTCGCATGTAAAATCCATTTTCAGTGTGCATATTCAGTGCATGAATTGGTTGCGCGTGTATGCCTTAAGGTCAATGTCGCCATCTCTTGTCATTTTTTAGGAAGGCCCATACACTCGTGGGGCGCCGGCACGGCACAAGCGCAGCGCGCCACATAGCGCGCGCGAACTAGATTGAGATATCACGTGATCAGATATCCACGATTGATGCAGTGCGACATCGCGATGCACACTGATGCGATGTCGTCGTCCACACTCAGATCCACAATAAATGCTACCCGCTCTTCGACGTTGACCAAAATTTGGATCTTTTGCAGGTAGCTATATTATAATTCTTGATTCGATATTTATAAGATTTAGTAGATCTATACGGTACTTGCATTGAAGAAAGGACTAAATAATTATGGTCCATTTATGCAGCATGCATTTGGTACAAACCAATGGCATGCCTTCATTGGCTGCATGGCATAGATCTGGGCATAGCCATAGGGCTAGGGCTCCATGGCATAAACATCTTGATTGTGCTCTGGAAGTAGGACAGCACTATATGCATACTGGAGCTATTAAACCTTAGAGTTAGACCTAGATCTACGGCCTAGCCTACTGCCAAGAACAGGGAGAGGTGGTACCTGGTACCGGTGTTATCATGTTTGATGTTGGATTAATAATACTTTTTTCCTTCATTATAATTATTCTTTAACAAATGTCGTTAAAAATCAGGCTGATGCAACATCATTCATGCTGGGCAACAATATAAACCCCACATTGGTTTGTTTTCTTGTTTTTAAATGACATAGGTAGATCTAGACTTAACTGAGATCTAAGTTAACTGTTGATTCCTGTTTCCATAAAAGGTGTGTCTTTCTGTGTTTTGCCCTCTAGTTGTATTTGAAATGTTTTGATTATTTTTCAAGAATCTGATACCCTCAAACACCTCTATAAATTTAAATGTTGACTGTGCCATGTTGAATATTTAGAGCACATTATTCTAATACCAGTGAAAGGACTTGGTGTTTAATGATCTACAGAAACATAAACCGTGGACTGTTCTCGGTTGCATGTTTGTGACACATTGTTCTGATAGATTTTGATGTTCCATGTGCAGTGTGATACCAGTATTCTAACCATGGACTGTCCTCAATTGCATGTTTGTGACACATTGTTCTAATAGATTTTGATGTTCCATGTGCAGTGTGATACCAGTATTCTAACCGTGGACTGTCCTCAATTGCATGTTTGTGACACATTGTTCTGATAGATTTTGATGTTCCATGTGCAGTGTGATACCAGTATTCTAACCGTGGACTGTCCTCAATTGCATGTTTGTGACACATTGTTCTGATAGATTTTGATGTTCCATATGCAGTGTTATACCAGAATTCTAACTGTGGACTGTCCTCAATTGCATGTTTGTGACACAATGTTCTAATGTTCTAACATTTTGATGTTCCATGTTTAGTGTGATACCAGTATCTGACCGTGGACTGTCCTCACTTGCATGTTTTTGACACATTGTTAATAATAATAATAATAATAATAATACACACTTATATTGCGCCATCTATCTAGTTAACTATTCCGAGGCGCAAAAAAAAATTTGATAGATTTTTATGTTCCATGTGCAGTGTGATACCAGTATTCTAACCGTGGACTGTCCTCAATTGCATGTTTGTGACACATATTGTTTTGATAGATATTGATGTTCCATGTGCAGTATGATACCAGTATCTGACCGTGGACTGTCCTCAATTGAATATTTGTGACACATTGTTCTGATGAATTTAGGTGTTCCATGTACAGTGTGATAGCAGCATCTAACCATGGACTGTCATCAATTGCATGTTTGTGACACATTGTTCTGATAGATTTTGATGTTCCATGTGCAGTGTGATACCAGTATCTGACCGTGGACTGTCCTCAATTGCATGTTTGTGACACATTCTTCTGAGGAATTTGGGTGTTCCATGTGCAGTGTGATACCAGTATCTAACCGTGGACTGTCCTCAATTGCATGTTTGTGACACATTGTTCTAATAGATTTTGATGTTCCATGTGTAGTGTGATACCAGTATCTAACCGTGGACTGTCCTCAATTGCATATTTGTGACACAATGTTCTGATAGATTTTGATGTTCCATGTGCAGTGTGATACCACTATCTAACCGTGGACTGTCCTCAATTGCATGTTTGTGACACATTGTTCTGATAGATTTTGATGTTCCATGTGCAGTGTGATACCAGTATCTGACCGTGGACTGTCCTCAATTGCATGTTTGTGACACATTCTTCTGAGGAATTTGGGTGTTCCATGTGCAGTGTGATACCAGATCTAACCGTGGACTGTCCTCAATTGCATGTTTGTGACACATTGTTCTGATATATTTTGATGTTCCATGTGCAGTGTGATACCAGTATCTGACCGTGGACTGTCCTCAATTGCATGTTTGTGACACATTCTTCTGAGGAATTTGGGTGTTCCATGTGCAGTGTGATACCAGTATTCTAACAGTGGACTGTCCTCAATTGCATGTTTGTGACACATATTGTTTTGATAGATATTGATGTTCCATGTGCAGTATGATACCAGTATCTGACCGTGGACTGTCCTCAATTGAATATTTGTGACACATTGTTCTGATGAATTTAGGTGTTCCATGTACAGTGTGATAGCAGCATCTAACCATGGACTGTCATCAATTGCATGTTTGTGACACATTGTTCTGATAGATTTTGATGTTCCATGTGCAGTGTGATACCAGTATCTAACCGTGGACTGTCCTCACTTGCATGTTTGTGACACATTGTTCTAATTGATTTTGATGTTCCATGTGTAGTGTGATACCAGTATCTAACCGTGGACTGTCCTCAATTGCATATTTGTGACACAATGTGCTGATAGATTTTGATGTTCCATGTGCAGTGTGATACCAGTATTGTAACCGTTGACTGTCCTCAATTGCATGCTTGTGACACATTGTTCTGTTCCATGTGCAGTGTGATACCAGTATCTGACCGTGGACTATCCTCAATTGCATGTTTGTGACACATTGTTCTGATAGATTTTGATGTTCCATGTGCAGTGTGATACCAGTATCTGACCGTGGACTGTCCTCAATTGCATGTTTTTGACACATTGTTCTGATAGATTTTGATGTTCCATGTGCAGTGTGATACCAGTATCTGACCGTGGACTGTCCTCAATTGCATGTTTGTGACACATTCTTCTGAGGAATTTGGGTGTTCCATGTGCAGTGTGATACCAGTATCTAACCGTGGACTGTCCTCAATTGCATGTTTGTGACACATTCTTCTGATAGATTTTGATGTTCCATGTGCAGTGTGATACCAGAATCTGACCGTGGACTGTCCTCACTTGCATGTTTGTGACACATTGTTCTGATAGATTTTGGTGTTCCATGTGCAGTGTGATACCAGTATCTAACCGTGGACTGTCCTCAATTGCATTTTTGTGACACATTGTTCTGAGGAATTTGGGTGTTCCATGTGCAGTGTGATACCAGTATTCTAACCGTGGACTGTCCTCAATTGCATGTTTGTGACACATTGTTCTAATAGATTTTGATGTTCCATGTGCAGTGTGGTACCAGTATTCTAACCGTGGACTGTCCTCAATTGCATGTTTGTGACACATTCTTCTGAGGAATTTGGGTGTTCCATGTGCAGTGTGATACCAGTATCTAACCGTGGACTGTCCTCAATTGCATGTTTGTGACACATTGTTCTAATAGATTTTGATGTTCCATGTGTAGTGTGATACCAGTATCTAACCGTGGACTGTCCTCAATTGCATATTTGTGACACAATGTTCTGATAGATTTTGATGTTCCATGTGCAGTGTGATACCACTATCTAACCGTGGACTGTCCTCAATTGCATGTTTGTGACACATTGTTCTGATAGATTTTGATGTTCCATGTGCAGTGTGATACCAGTATCTGACCGTGGACTGTCCTCAATTGCATGTTTGTGACACATTCTTCTGAGGAATTTGGGTGTTCCATGTGCAGTGTGATACCAGTATCTAACCGTGGACTGTCCTCAATTGCATGTTTGTGACACATTCTTCTGATATATTTTGATGTTCCATGTGCAGTGTGATACCAGTATCTGACCGTGGACTGTCCTCAATTGCAAGTTTGTGACACATTCTTCTGAGGAATTTGGGTGTTCCATGTGCAGTGTGATACCAGTATCTAACCGTGGACTGTCCTCAATTGCATGTTTGTGACACATTGTTCTGATAGATTTTGATGTTCCATGTGCAGTGTGATACCAGTATCTAACCGTGGACTGTCCTCAATTGCAAGTTTGTGACACATTCTTCTGAGGAATTTGGGTGTTCCATGTGCAGTGTGATACCAGTATCTAACCGTGGACTGTCCTCAATTGCATGTTTGTGACACATTGTTCTGATAGATTTTGATGTTCCATGTGCAGTGTGATACCAGTATCTAACCGTGGACTGTCCTCAATTGCATGTTTGTGACACATTGTTCTGATAGATTTTGATGTTCCATGTGCAGTGTGATACCAGTATCTAACCGTGGACTGTCCTCAATTGCATGTTTGTGACACATTGTTCTGATAGATTTTGATGTTCCATGTGCAGTGTGATACCAGTATCTAACCGTGGACTGTCCTCAATTGCATGTTTGTGACACATTGTTCTGATAGATTTTGATGTTCCATGTGCAGTGTGATACCAGTATCTAACCGTGGACTGTCCTCAATTGCATGTTTGTGACACATTGTTCTGATAGATTTTGATGTTCCATGTGCAGTGTGATACCAGTATCTGACCATGGACTGTCCTCAATTGCATATTTGTGACACAATGTTCTGATAGATTTTGATGTTCCATGTGCAGTGTGATACCAGTATCTGACCGTGGACTGTCCTCAATTGCAAGTTTGTGACACATTCTTCTGAGGAATTTGGGTGTTCCATGTGCAGTGTGATACCAGTATCTAACCGTGGACTGTCCTCAATTGCATGTTTGTGACACATTCTTCTGATAGATTTTGATGTTCCATGTGCAGTGTGATACCAGTATCTAACCGTGGACTGTCCTCAATTGCATGTTTGTGACACATTGTTCTGATAGATTTTGATGTTCCATGTGCAGTGTGATACCACTATCTAACCGTGGACTGTCCTCAATTGCATGTTTGTGACACATTCTTCTGAGGAATTTGGGTGTTCCATGTGCAGTGTGATACCAGTATCTAACCGTGGACTGTCCTCAATTGCATGTTTGTGACAAATTGTTCTGATAGATTTTGATGTTCCATGTGCAGTGTGATACCAGTATTCTAACCGTTGACTGTCCTCAATTGCATGTTTGTGACACATTGTTCTGATAGATTTTGATGTTCCATGTGCAGTGTGATACCAGTATCTAACGGTGGACTGTCCTCAATTGCAAGTTTGTGACACATTCTTCTGAGGAATTTGGGTGTTCCATGTGCAGTGTGATACCAGTATCTGACCGTGGACTGTCCTCAATTGCAAGTTTGTGACACATTCTTCTGAGGAATTTTGGTGTTCCATGTGCAGTGTGATACCAGTATCTAACCATGGACTGTCCTCACTTGCATGTTTGTGACACATTGTTCTGATAGATTTTGATGTTCCATGTGCAGTGTGATACCAGTATCTAACCATGGACTGTCCTCAATTGCATGTTTGTGACACATTGTTCTGATAGATTTTGATGTTCCATGTGCAGTGTGATACCAGTATCTGTATGCATTCGAGCCCTATTTGAGTTTTTCGAGTTTTTTCTGAGTCTGACTGTGCAAGCATGCACGTGCTTATACTAGTACTACTTAGTACCAGGTCCTACACTGAAAACTTCTTATTGGTCACTTGAAGCTGGACTAAGAAAATCTTAGTCAGAAAGCTAGTCAAACAGCAATTATTAACCTTTATTAGTCAGGGCCTAAAAGCTTGTCATGACTAACTGGTCTGGACTAACAAAAGTTTGTCAGTAACTCATATTACGCAAAATGACAGTCTTGACTAACACCATTTTGGGTTCCTGACTAATTAAGGCCTGCAACCTTATCATGATGTACGACTAACTTTCGGCCATCCATGTGGGCATGACTAACATTCAACGGCCTGTTACCAAAATGAATTACTAACTTGTAATGAAGCCATGTACCAGTTGGTATGGCTTCATTACAAGTTGTTGTTGTTGTTGTACCCCCCCCCCCCTCCTCGTGGTTCCGAATATTGACGCCATCTACGTGCGGGTTTCTGCATTTTTTCTGATAGTTTGCTTTGGAGTTAGTGTGTGGTTTCAATGTTACTTCTGTTCAGAAGGTTCGCAGGTGATACCCTAGTCATTCCACTTGATGCTGGGCCACGACTATTTTCCTCTTTTATTTCTTTTAAAAGTTTTCTTTTTCCCTTTTTTGTACTTTATTTCATAATTTCAAATTAATTTCTAATCTATATTATAGGCCTATCCAATTTCAAATACTGTAAAAGTGGATATTTTCGAGAGATTAATTTTTTGCGCTCGGCTGTGTAAAGTGAATTTTGCGTGTTTTTAATTTCGCCGACGCGCTAGGCTCATGGGCAAAAGAATACATAAACACAAATATTCGCGTGTTTTTATTTTCGCGCACGTTTCATGCTGCGCGAAATGCGCGAAAATTTCCACACCGCGAAATATTCCACGTTTACAGTAGTATATTCTTGGAAAGAATTCAAATCCTTGGGCGATGGCTGGTGGTTGTTTTTTTTTTTTGGGGGGGGGTTCATTATTTTATTATTTTTGTATTATTTCAAGAGGCTATTCTGTCTGTCCTGTCACTGAAATTTGTATATAAATCATTTGTCATTTTCATTCAGGAATTGAAATAAATAATTAAATATAGCCTATTTTCAAAGGTCAATTTCTCTATCTTCAAGTTTTATTATTTTAATATGAGACTTTTTATTCATCTATTTCTTCATTTCTTATTCATCTTAATTTTGGGTCCAAATAGGCCTACATGTAAGTATAGACGGCAAGTTGATTAAATGATAACAAAATAGAAATAATAAACCCCCCCCCCCCACACACACACTATATATATATATATATACAGTTAACAACAAAATTATTCATAACCCTTGGAAAATTCTATTTTTTTGCATTTTTCCTAAAAATGAATGGTTAAATGAAGTTACTTGCACTTCACTTGAATACATTTAGTTATCATCTGCAAATGAATGCCGTTTCCGGTTTCACCTCATTTGCATAACAATAGAAAAGGTGAGTTATCCAAACTGGGCGATGTTCAAAATTATTCATACCCTTGGTGATTTATTGACTTTGTCAATCAGTATGAATCCGATCCTTGTGATTAATGCTTGTAATTCACTTTATTTTAATACACCGTCACTAGGCTTCCGGGGAGGGGTCTCTGCTGGGATATCAGGCCAGTACCTGTTCTCAAATGGCTCAATCTCCTTGAGGATGTTGTCCACACATGCCTTCACCTGACCTTCAGGGAGTTCATCAGATTTCGTGTCCTACAGGTGATGCAGTTATCGACTTCATGATGACAGGACTATGATATTGAAATTTTCGGTCATTTATTCCATGCATTTTAATGAAAATTCTGTATTTACTTATGAAGCAAAGCACCATTCCTGAAGAGCCCTTCCCTTTTGCACTGCCTGTGGGAGGGTTCACCTTTATTCATTGGCCCCATTCTTAATCAGAGTGCTCAGAAAGGCCATGTTGGTGATATTAAAGTCATTGCATGACTCTAACGTCAGGTCACCATGAATAACAGTATGTAACCTTTGAGTACCATACACATCCCACATTGACTGTTACTGTATATCATTCTTCATATGGTATATTCTTTGTATCTTTGGTATGAAAGCTACAATCCTTGATATCAAAATGAATGTAAACCAAATTTATACCATATGCCCTCCATGTTACCAGCTGCAGTGCACAAAATGCTACCACTTTGACAGTGCACTGGAACATAAAGATCAGTATTTTAAGCTTCACTAGGGTACCCACTTGCAGGTGTCCATATCAAAAATGTGTCAATCAGTGTAACTGAATAAACTGATAAAATTGGCACCATCCAACCTTTAGACAACTACAATGGCCTCCCTAAACATTCTTAATAATAATGGAACAAAAGTATCAGGAAATACCTTCCCTTGACAGTGCAACAGTGAAGGCCTCTAGGGAAGTCCCTCCAGGAAGAGTGCTTTGTTTCAACTTAGAAATACAGAATTGTCATTAAAATGTAAGGAATATTAACGAAATATCAATATCATAGTTCTATCCTCATGACGTCTAAAACTACACCACCTGCAAACACAAAATCTACTTTAAATCCACCAAATCCCCTGAAGACCAGGTGATGGCATGTGTGGACAACATCCTCAAGGAGATTGGGCCTTTGGAGACCAGGTATTGGCCTGATATCTCAGTAGAGACCTCCAGAAGCATTGTGATAGTGTGAAAAAAGTGTTACGAGCATTAATCACAAGGACTGGATTCATACTGATTGACAAAGTCAATAGATCACCAAGGGTATGAATAATTTTGAACATCACCCAGTTTGGATAATTCACCTTTTCTATTGTTATGCAAATGAGGTTAAACCAGAAACAGCATTCATTTGCAGATGATAACTAAATGTATTCAAGTGATGTGTAATTAAATTCAGTTAACCATTCATTTTTAGGAAAAATGCAAAAAACTAGAATTTTCCAAGGGGTATGAATAATTCTGTTGTTAACTGTATATATATATATATCACCAACGGATCCAGAATTTTGAAAAGGGGTGGGGGGGGGGGCTGTGGGCTCTTTTATATAGATATATTGTGTGTGTGTGGGGGGGTTATTATTTCTATTTTGTTATCATTTAAAAAGGTCCTCGGCGTTTTCAGGTGTATTTTACCGCCAAAATTCGCTGATAAGCAAAAAAGAAAAAAGAAAAGGGTCCTCAGTTTCAAAAGGGGAGGGGGGGCCGTTGCCAATTCGGTCCCCCCCCCCTGGATCCCCCACTGTATACACACATAATTTTTAAAATGTAACAATTCTGTCAAAGGAAATTATCTACTTTGATGTGTTTTTTATATTTTTCTTACCAAGTTTAAGATTATTTCAAGTTTACCCTGGATTTCACGCATCCCCCCTCTTTTTCTCGCGCCTTTTTCTCACGCCTTTTTTTCACGCCCTTTTATGCGCGTCGATTTTCATACGTGTACACACGTGCGCGTAGGATGATCAGGATTAGGTAGAAATTCCAGAGGAGGGGGGGGAGGCACTCAGATTTTTTTTGATGGGGTGTGCCTCAGCCAACCCCAAAATGGGGTCTAAGGAACTGCCGGGTAGGTCAAAATATAGGGTCTACAGAGCTATGGCACTAATCTGCAAAGCGTTAAAAGAAGGTCTAGGGAACTGGCTTGTTGAGCGAAAAAATAGGATCTTGGGAACTGCGATGATTGATAATATTATTGCAGTACTACGTCTATTGTGATTTTGCTAGTTTAATTTGTGGAATATATTTGCAAAAATTGTTGCCAATTTAAAGTCGGTAATAGTGTTATAAATTACGGGGAACGTAGTATACGGTACATCACAACCAAAATTGATTATGTAAAGGTAGTACATGAAATCCTCCCTTTCGCATACACATGTAGCTCTCTGAATCCGAACGCAAGCGGCGCTTTAATTTTTGGGCATGTAATTGCTGGCAACTGAGCTTCTGGTTCCAGGCTGAGTGTCGTTGACAGTGTGTTAGTAGACGTCAGCCTAGCAAAAACTCCCTTTTGTTCCTAATCTAGCGAATAATCGTGTTTTTATAAAGTTGATATTTAAATGGGATTCTTCTGTGAAGCCCCCCAATGTTGGGCTGACGATGCAAAACGTGTTTTCAGCAGAACAAGCACACAAAAAAAAGCAAGGAAATATCAGTGTATGCTCGCTATAGCTATAGACTGGAACCGGAACTTTATGTGCCAACATCGTTGTCCCCGATATTGGTATCGGGAGCTGATATCGGCTATATGCCATAGGGAGAATTGGCAGCACTACATTACGGGGCATTGCATTTCCCAAGGTCTTTGGAGCGGCAGTTAAAGGAAATCGGGCATCTTGAGAACGGCGATTGGCCGTTGAAAAAGGGGGTCGTTGTAGCTTCTAGTGAAACTGGAGTGTATGGTCATTGGTGAGGATCAAAGGTCAATGAATGTCTAAAAATTAAATTTGGGTTTTAAGGGTATAAATATTGAAACAATTGGATGAATAGAAGTTATAGGACAAACTCAAAGTTTTATAGTTATGTCCAGTGGGATCGACAAAGGTGTATATTTAATGACTTAGTTTGGAGGTTAGTAATCAGGAAAAAGCTTTTTTATGCATCTCCATCAGTCACAAGGGAGAATTATTCTGAATAGGTTTTGTTCAGGAGGTCTGAGGAGTCGATATTAAGCCAAAATACTTGATTCTGTATAAATTTTGCATGGTTAAACTGAAAGAACTCAGTCACTGAAATGCATGATAGAATGATGGTACATAGATAATCAAAATCTTCCAAGTAGTTTGTTCCTGAGAACATCTGAGTATATCCCATAAAGTTATAGTTTGAAAGAAAAAATAGTTACAGCTGTTAAATTTCTTTTCCTTCTATTCATTACTTCTATGACAGGCTCTATGGAAGAACCGTTTGATGTACAAGTTCCGCAACAACAGAAAGCGCAAAGATGCTGAGATCCCGGCTGTAGTGGAGAAGAAGAAAAAAAAACAACCAACCAGGAAGAAAATTCTCAACCAAGAACAGCATTCTTCCACGATGGGGCATGCCATTTTATCTGCCTGAAAGAGAGGCATCAGAGGATGACAGAAGGTTGGCATGAATTAAATCACCTAATTTAAACAAAAGGACTTGTTTTGGGGAAAGAATGTATACATCTATCAGTTCAGTTGGGGGGGGGGGGGGGGGGGGAGTTGTGTATTTAAAAAGAAACCAAAAATAAAACCATTGAAAAATTGCATGTATTGCCTTGAAAGTAAACAAAAAGTAAATGCTCAGCATTACTGGCATGATTAAGTTTGTAGGCTTACTTACAAAACAAAATAGCGTTCAGTCAAAAGTAAAAGAAGTCAAATTGAATTTTGAAAATCACCTATTTGCTGTACACTTGGTTATAAGTGAATGAATTTTCGCTGTGAATAATGTCTATGATGTACTCTGTTGAAAAGTGATTTGACAGAAACTAAGTGAACGACGATTTAAGATCTTTCTTTTTTTTAAACAAAGTATAATCTTTTCTTCTTTCCAACGCTGACACTATTGCAGGGCACATAGAGTGGATGAGCAATGAAAAGAGAAAAAGGCAGCCAGACTTCAAGAGAGTTGCATTCTGCATGCAGAAGACACTGGCAGACAGAAGGGCATGGATCATAAATTCTGTACCTCGGCCAACGATCACTGATGTCCGACTGAAGTATCCTTGGCTCTTTGATGAGGATCAGGTAATCTATGCAGGGTTTCCTCACCAGATTTTGATATAATAATGAATATCCCAAGACTGATTAAATGCTGACGGATGCTGGTGGAGTTGCTAACTCAATGATTTCATATTACAGGGATATACAGAAACTTTGAAAATCTCTTAACTCCTGACTGGATTATCCAAATTTGCTCACAAACTTTCACTTTTGTCTTCCTTGTATTTCTGTATTCACTGAATGCACATAGTTTACAAATAATTTATCATAAAATCTACTGAATTGTATATCAAGTAGAAGAGAAAGGAATAGCATTTGATTCGCATATGGTTACAAATTGTGATCATCCATGCATGAATATTTATGATCCATAATAATTGTAAGGGTCTTATAAACTTTATTTGAGAGCATACATTATTTTTTATAATTTTTAGATAGGTTTTCAATTTAATTTGACTTTTTCCTGTTATTTTTTAAATACAATGCAGGTTGGAACAAATCTGCCAGACTTTCTGGAAGGCGAAGACATACAAACCCAAGCGTTCATTCTTACAATGGGGGATGCTGTTCATCCTGAACAGCAGTTTGTGATAGTCCAGCATGTGGAAATTCACTAAAAAAATTACTAAAAGAGGAACAAAAAAGAGACAGAAATTAGAGGTGGCACAGACCAGGTTCAGGACAGTGAAGGGGATTCAAGTTGTACATAATGAAAGATTAATCAACAGATTACAGGGCACCATTGATGAGCTAAAAGATGAGGTGGAAATGCTAAAACGTCAGAGGAAAATTCCCACATAGTTGGGGCACTCCTTTACCCCTCTAGAAAAAGAACTTTAAAAATATTGAAATACAGTTGAACTCTACTCTTCAATATTTGGTAGCATGCGAGATGGGAGGAGGAGAATGACTGAAAAGGTAAAACGACTGGTCAAGAACAAAAATGAATGGAAAACAAACCGAAAGTAATCACCATAGAATGAGAAATGCTAAAAAGCAAAGTAAAAAGACTGCGTAAGTTACTAACAGAGGAACAAAAAAAGAGACAGAAATTAGATGCGGCACATACCAGCTTCAGGTCAGTGAAGGGGATTCAAGTTGTACATAATGAAAGATTAATCAACAGATTACAGGGCACCATTGATGAGCTGAAAGATGAGGTGGAAATGCTAAAACGTCCGAGGAGAATTCCCACATAGTTGGGGCACTCCTTTACCCCTCAAGTAAGAGAGGCCTCTTATTACCTTCAGGTTAAAATGCATATTAACAGTTCATTCAGTTCCAACAGTTCCAACTAGTTCGTCATCTATATTTTGCCACTGTTACGTTTAACTTTTCTTGATTTATTCAATGCATCAGTTACCTTTACAGAAGTACTTTTGTAAGACCCTCTTAAGCTAAATGACAATAAGAATATGGTGATAATTGAAGCACAGCTATGAGAGCTTTCAATGTCAGACTCCACCAACCAGATAGTCATCTATATTTTGCCACATATTCATTCCCAACGAAATGGAATTTCCTTGTCAAACCTTTGTGAAATATGCAAGGAAATTTTCTGTGGATTTCACATTAACATCTTTAAGGCTGGCTGTGGGACGTTGTCAAAAAAAGGTACTGTAAACTTCAGAAAGCCACTATGCAAAAACGGAATTCATTGACTTCTGTGAAAACAACTTTCGTCCCCCCCCCCCTGCATTTGAATGCAGGGGCTTTTTAATCCTTGTCTATCAAACTTACGACAACACTTAATAATTGTAAGGGTCTTATAAACTTTATTTGAGAGCATACATTATTTTTTTTATAATTTTTAGATAGGTTTTCAATTTAATTTGACTTTTTCCTGTTATTTTTTAAATACAATGCAGGTTGGAACAAATATGCCAGACTTTCTGGAAGGCGAAGACATACAAACCAAACTGTTCTTTCAATTCAATGGGGGATGCTGTTCATCCTGAACAGCAGTTTGTGATAGTCCAGTGTGTGGCAATTCACTAAAAAAATTTACTAAAAGAGGAACAAAAAAGAGACAGAAATTAGAGGTGGCACAGACCAGCTTCAGGACAGTGAAGGGGATTCAGGTTGTACATAATGAAAGATTAATCAACAGATTACAGGGCACCATTGATGAGCTAAAAGATGAGGTGGAAATGCTAAAACGTCCGAGGAAAATTCCCACATAGTTGGGGCACTCCTTTACCCCTCAAATAAGAGAGGCCTCTTATTAACTTTGTGTCTCCTGTCACAGTGCCAAAATATGACCAGAACATTGCAATACAAATGTTAGGACTGCTCTTCCCAGCTGGGACTTCCCATACCAGGATTGGAAAGAAGAGAGCTAGGAAGCAAGCAACTACTGAGGAAGCCTTGGGCACATTTATCAAGCGTGTTGAAGTAAGTATTGCAGTGCAGAAAATATTCTTATACCTGCTTAATTGCAACAATGTGTGTTTATGGGTGATTCTTCACTAAGTGTCTCCTTTTGTGTCCCGCTACTTTCATAGTCTATAGATGGAAAATTCACTATTTTTATTTTCTAATTTTCACCCCTTTAATTTGAGAAGGTATATTTCTGATCACCTAAGGTACAAAAATTGTTTTATAAATTCTCTTTTTTTTCCCCGCTACAATAATAGGTTGAGACCCCCCTCAAATCTCCATGTCCCGATGGGTATGCATGATATGGTATAATTGCCATATTTTTTCTTGATGACAACGGTTTTTCATGAAAACACTCTTAAATGCTTAGTTTTCAATCATGCATTACTTTGGATTTCAAAATCTACCACCATTAGCAAGCAAAATTAATATTTTTACTTTTTTGGGTACCAATTTTTCTGTCCCTCCATTTGCGTCAGATACCGTCACGCACTTTTTATAACGCCATCTATTGACAAAGCAAGTCTCGAGGAACACCCGGTTCCGGTACATGAACGCCCGGTCATACCGACGATCATTTCTACAAACGTGAATCTTGAAGTTTGCAGTGGAAAATTGCTCCAAAAGCACGAATTTGCGGAATGATAGGTACGTACCTTTATTCATCGTCATATCCGAACGGCTTGGATTTCACTGAATCTGTGTAATTATTCTTTGTTTTTCATGTTTGTAAGATAAAGGCTAATTCAATGTACACTACATAAAAACGATCATGCCAGGGGTAGCCGCAGGGCGAGACCACCTTGAATAAAAAAATTATGCTATCATATCCGTCACCGTCATTTCCATCACATAATGGAGGACCTCCTACGTGACGGATATGACTACATGCGGCCCAAAGTGTGACGGACATGACTTTCTGTCATATTTTGCTGATGTAATAAGTTTTTAAACAATATTTAGACCTCATATTCCAATAATAAGTTTACATCTAATGTAGATCACAAAGACTAGGACCAGAAAAAAAATCTTAATCAGTATAACGTGCAATAAACAATTTATTTCAGCCTGGACTGTTACAACGTTCCCATATATGCCAATTTGTGTCATGTTCTCTGTCAACAAAAAATGTTGGGTGTCAAGAAGATCATTTGACACTGATTTTAAAGGAATGTCTTGTAGATCTAGGTTAATGTTTTTGTTTAAACTGTTAGAGTTAAAATATAAAATATACAGCCTAGGGCTAGGGCCTATTTCTTTTACCTAATAACTATAATAATTATAAAACTGTGCTTTGCTAAATCATATAATAAATTTTCTGCTTTTATGATGTAATAATTACCAAATAATACAAATAAAGTAGGCCTATGCTATGAAATTCCATGAAATCAATTCTTTTTTTTTCTTATCCCTAAATTTTAGGATGGCCCTTACACCCGCAGAACGTGCGAAGCGATACAGTGATCGTCAGAAAAGTGACCCAACATTAAAAGAAAGATATCTAAAGAAAGAACAAGAGCGTAAGAAAACAAGCTATGTTCCTGTCTCCAATAGAAGTCAACGGGCACAGAGGAGAATCAGAAGAAGTTGGCGCAGAAGTAGCAAGGAATACAGGGATTTAATTAAAAGGAAGCATATAAAAATTGTTATTTCTTCATTTGACCACATATTACTACAGTAATCTTCAAGCTGCATCGATATTAAAAACTAAAGATGTTTAATAGAGGTGGAAGAAACATTGAGATGCAAATTTAGTATTTATTTCCTTTTATACAGGCAGTCGCCTAGTATACTAGTATACGGTACATTCTATCACCAAAACAAAGCCTAACAAAGGGAATGGAAAAGGAATTTTATTCCTTTCGATAAACTTGTCTAACTCACATAACATGAACTTGCTAAATCATACTAAAGACACTTCTGGATATTGGGTTTACTTTTTAATCACTAACAGAAACCCACCTCTGGAAATACAAGGTGAACGACCATGAATACTTGTATGGAAGCATTTGTCATGTCTTGCCAATGCTTGGGCAACTGGTCATTGCCGTATATTGTTGCTTTTGTATACTTAAAAACATTTTAACACGCTTTATGAAATTGAATAAAAATGTTTTCAAGTTTAGAGCATTGAACTACTTGTGTATGGAGATCGATGTTGTGTATATCTATTCATTTTGACAAATATAAAGTCACATCCATTGCGTGCATGAAATGAGTGATCATCTCCGTCACGGCTTGTCATATCCGTCCGATGTAAATTTATTCTTTGATATTCCTAAACTATTGCAATAATAACCATGAAATTTGAAGAAAAGTGACAAATGAAAACTATTCTATCTATAAATGCATGATTAAAACAGCTTTAAGGCAAATTTAAAGTCACATCCAAGGCGTGCATGAAATGAGTGATCATCTCCGTCACGGCTTGTCATATCCGTCACATGAAAATTTATTCTTTGATATTCCTAAACTATTGCAATAATAACCATTAAATTTGAAGAAAGTGACAAATGAAAACTATTCTACTATCTATAAATGCATGATTAAAACAGCTTTAAGGCAAATTTAAAGTCACATCCATCTCGTGCATGAAATGAGTGATCATCTCCGTCACGGCTTGTCATATCCGTCACGGCTTGTCATATCCGTCACATGTAAATTTATTCTTTGATATTCCTAAACTATTGCAATAATAACCATGAAATTTGAAGAAAAGTGACAAATGAAAACTATTCTACCATCTATAAATGCATGATTAAAACAGCTTTAAGGCAAATGGGTAAAAAGTATTGTGACAAGTGTCACTTTTGCGAAAATGCGAGATTTTTCTTCGGCGGTGGGTTATAAAGTAAATTAAAATAGCTTTATATTCACCAAAAATAAAAAATCTTGAAGTATCTTGAAGAATTATATCTATAGATCCGTTTAATGGAGCATAAGAAAGACAAAAATCTATCAATGACGAATTTCTAATGTTCAGTACTGATTACTCTCAAATGTGACGGATATGACGCAATGCAGTGAACAATGCCGAAAAAATGGGCAGAATAAGTAAAATAAACCTTGTAAAGATCGTGCCAAACCCATTTTCCCGGTAGTAGAGATGTTTGTGCATATAAAAACTGAATGAGCATGTCAAAAAGCAAATATTTTTTTTCTGTTTTCCAGAAACTCGAAAGTAGACACTTAGCGAAGAATCACCCATATATGTGATGTTTCCTTCTGTACTAGCAGTGACTATTATTATTCAAAGGCTTTCAGAAGGGGTCATGTGTAAAAATGCGATACTATTTTAGACAGGTATACATAGTAATAACAAACAAGTAACTTTGTCGTTTAGCTCAAGTGTTTGCACAAAAACATATACAGAAACTAAAAAATACATACAGAAATAGAACCAGAACCCTGATGATTTCCCAACTGGCATACACAGAGAAAACACTGTTTAAAATATCGCTGTTCAGTCGCCGTTGTTTAATACTTTGATCAACAGCTGCACAAAATGTGAAAAACGTTGTTCAAAATAAACACATTTTGCTTAAACAGGCACTGTTCAAAATGTAAAGGATGTGTAAAAGTATAAATGGCACGAATTGGCGCGAAATGGAGAACAACATTGTTTAAGAATTACGTCATGTGTCACGTGCCAGTCAAATACGCATGCGCAGTATACGTCGCCGACCGTCAAAAATTTCACAATGGCTGACGACAAACTCCCGGAGCTCATGACTGAATGGGGATTCGCGGGGTTGATTGAAACGTTTGCTGGTAAGTTTCATAATTTTTATAGTAATCAACTTGAAGCTGCTAGCCTATAGCAAAAAATGTAAAAAAAATATTTGTAGACTATTTGTATTTTGTTATCATAATTTTCGGGTCAAAATTGATCGGGCGCCTCGCAGACCATCAAACGGTGCGAGGCACAGTGGTACTGGTAGTTACGTAGCCAGCAATAGGGCGTGTGAGTGATGGAAAGATTCCCACAGATTCCCTGACGTGCTGCGTGTGTTGAGAGGTTTAGCATGGCTTGAATGAATTTTCTGTGATATGCATGTTCGGAAATTATTTTTTTTATGATATAATTTATCACAAGATAGTGGAGAAATGCTGTAAACTAAACATAATGTCTATACTAAGTCTGAGAGTCTAGCTAGCTGGCTAGTAGTTAAACAAGAGGTGAAAATGTCCCGAGGCGGAGCGGTGGCCCGACTCGATGCAAGTCGGGACAAAAATTCCCCCCTAAAATAATATTTTTATACATACCGATGATGTCTTCTTTAGACTTTACTCTAAAAAAAACGTGTGAATCTCCTCATCAACATGTGAATCACTTAATATTTGAGAAAAAGGCCCAAACTTTGAATTTCCTGTCTGTACTTTGATTCCAATATTAGTCCGGGAAAGACTATAGATTTATCATTTTTAAAATTCTGATATTATATTCTATCTATAGTCTGGGAATAAAACGCCTACGTAGGGTGGGACTAATTGTTTTGGGAAATAAAATATCATTTTTCAACTCACTCAGAAATGCACAAATATTGGGACCCACCTGCGTTTTACAAGTAGACTAGGATATGTATTTTCCGTTGAACTAAATGTTTTATGAATTCGATGTTTGAAAATGCTCGGGGACCGACAATTTTTTTTTTTGTGGACCGACAAGCGCATAAAAATGCAAACGCCAAACGCATAACATAATTGCGGTTATGCGCGTAATTGTTCTTATGCGCATCGTATTTTCATTAAACCTGATCCAAATGTAGATGGTTAAAGAGGGGACCCAAAGTGCCGTGCAAAGATATAATTACTTTTATGCGAGCGAGCGACATTTTGACATTTTATGCATTAATTGCACTGTCGATATTAGCAAATTATCTTGCGCGAGCGAGCAAAGCGAGAGACCGCGAATTTTTTTTTACAATTTTATGCCTAAATTGCACGTTTTTCATGCACATTAGCAGATTCATGGAGTACACAATCTTGCACAAGCTAGAAAATGTTAGCATCTTTAATGCTTAAATTGCACGTTCAGCAGGAAAATTCTGATTTATGTAGATCCGAGCGAGCGAGGGCTAGAAAATTTCGACATCTTTATTCTTAAATTGCACATTTTCATGCATTTTTTAAAGTTGATATTGTACATTATATTGCGCGAGCAAGCGCTAGAAATTGTTGACATCTTTAATGCTTAAAATGAATGTTAATAATGCATTCTAGCAAATTGATATAGCATGTCTTCTTGCGCGAGTGAGCGCTAGAAAATTTCGACATCTCTATTCTGAAATTGCACATTTTCATGCATCTTTTGAAGTTGATATTGAACATTATATTGCTAGAGCGAGCGAAGCGAGCAAGCACTATAAAATGTTGACATCGTTATGCTTAAATTGCACGTTCATCATGTATAGTGGCAAATTGATATAATAGTATGTTATTTTGCGCGAGCGAGCGAAGCGAGCGGGCGCTAGAAAATTTTGAACTCTTTATTCTTAAATTGCACATTTTTCATGCATCTTTGAAAGCTGATATTGTACACTATATTGCGCAAGCAATCAGTAGAAAATGTTGACATCTTTAATGCTCAAAATGCATGTTAATAATGCCTGCTGGCAAATTGATATAGCATGTTATCTTGCGTGAGCGAGCGAATCGAACAAGCGCTAGAAAATTTCGACATCTTTATTCTTAAATTGCACATTTTCATGCATCTTTTGAAGTTGATATCGCACATTATATTGCTAGAGCGAGCAAAGCGATCAAGCGCTAGAAAATGCACATTAGAAAGAAGATATTCTACAATATATTGCGCGAGCAAGCGCTAGAAAATGTTGACATCTTTTATGCTTAAATAACACGCTCATCATGTATACTGGCAAATTGATGTAGCTTGTCCTTTTGCGCGAGCAAATTTGGATATCTTTATTCTTAAATTTCACATTTTCATGCATCTTTGGAAGTTGATAAATGTACATTATATTGCTAGAGCGAGCGAAGCGAGCAAGCGCGAGAAAATGTTGATAGCTTTTATGCTTAAATTGTTAGTAAGCATGGTGTGTGTTCAAATATGTTCTCCGTAGTCTCTGTGGAGATGTCCAGAGCCGAAGGCGAGAGGTGTATTATTAATTGCTGTCAATCTCCACAGGACTAAAGTTGTCCAGGTTTCTCGTATAATAGGGCTGTTCACACTCGTTGAAGATTGAGGGAAGGATTTTTTTCTTTGTGTTCAAAATGCCATTCTTCAATCTTTTAGATTTTATTTTGTAATCATTTGAAAGGAATTAAAATAATAGTTCCTTACTGCTACAAGTCAAGGCATAATTCTTATTTGGCAAAATTTTGAAAGTTAAAAGACAGAAAAAAATATATAGTCTGGTACATTTATTGATGATTCCTTGTAATCTCCGGAAAAAAATATATAGTCTGGTACATTTATCGATGATTCCTTGTTGTTTAATTATGTATTGTTTTAATTTTTCTACAGAAAATGAAGTTGATCTTGAGACTTTGAAACTTCTGTCAAATGACCAAGACACTATGAAGGAACTTATTCCCAAAGTTGGGGTACGTGTGCGGTTCATGGGACGCTTCAAGCAGTACCTCGAAAACTTTGACATCGGTTCTGCAGATCAAGACAAAGTTCCGGAGGATCAAGAGATGGATTCAGATTTAGAAGATCCAGATGTAGCTTCAGAACCAGATGAAGAAGCGCAAGATGTGAGTTTGCACAATCTGTACACATGTTTTAAGTGTTACAAGAAATTAAATGGATTATTGCACCTCTTTTCACATCATCGCTATATCCATAACATGCACTTAAATTCGTCTGTGAAAATAGTTTGTCTTTTGTGTCATTCAACTTATGGTGTGTATAGAACATATAAAAGACATATGCAAGCTCAGCATCCCGATATCTTGGTTGACCGTGATCAAATTCAATTGGAAAATGCTGCTGTTGCTGTTGATCATCACGAAGAAAATCATGTGGATGTTGATTCAGATCTTAGTGGTGTTGATTCTAACGATGAGCCAGATGAAGATGACAGTGAGCTAGATGAAATTGATGATGAAGATTTGACATTTGATTTGGCAGCTTTAATTGCACAGATGAAAAAGAAGGGAGTACCAACGTCTAGCATGCAAGACATGACCTGCCATGTACAAAACATGGTTTCGAAGCACATAAGTCATATGCAACGGACAATATCAACCTTAAGGGACAAGTTTGATAGTGGAAGTCTTGATGAATTGTCATTTGCAGAAGCGAGCCAAGCATGTACCTTAATTGGGAAGCCATTTGAAAATCTCAAGTCAGAGTATAAACAAGAGAAGTATTTGATCACAAAAGGAGCACTTGTACTACCAGTGGACAAAGTCTTAGGGTATGAAAGAAAATCAAAGCTGAATAAGTCGGGGAGAATGCTGCAGGTACCCAAACCAGTAAAGTTTCAATACATCCCATTGTCGGATTTGGTAAAAGCTTACCTTGAACAGCCAGGGATGATGCAGGCAATTTTATCATATAAGAAAGAAGAAGATGAAACAATTCTAGAGTCATATAGGGATGGTCAGTTCTTTACAGAAACATTTACTGAAGCTGATGAAGAAGCACTTGTATTTCCTATTCTGATCTATAGCGACGATTATGAGCCAGCCAATCCACTAGGTCCAAGGAGAGGCCAACATAAACTATCTGCATTTTATATGCAGTTTCTTAATATTCCAAGGAAACTTCAAAGTAATCTTGATCATATATTGTTGGTGGCACTTGCAGAAACAAAACTTGCATCCAAATATGGCATTGATGCAATTCTCAAAGTACTAGTTGATGACTTGCAAAAGATTTATGATGATGGGGTGTATATCAACAGTCCTAATGAGTTCCAAGGATATGTTAAACCAAAGCTCTTTCAGATATGTGGGGATAACTTAGGTGTACATCAACTACTGGGGTTTGCTGGTGGCTTCACTGCTAACTTTCCCTGTCGGGAGTGCAAGGCTCCAAGAGTACTATGTCAAGAACTAGAAGAGGAAGAAGAAGGTCTTTTAAGAAATTTGGAGAATTTTGCTACAGATGTAGAGGTTGGTAACCTTTCTGAAACTGGAATTTCCAGAGATGGTGTACTGAATGAATTGAGCTACTACCATGTAGTATTGAATGCTATGTTTGATTCAATGCATGACCTCCTTGAGGGTGTGATCCCCATGGAAGTTAAATTGGTGATCAACTCTCTGATTGATGAGGGCCGTTTTACATTACCTGAACTTAATAGTAGGATTGCATCATTCAGCTACGGTTTTGCTGACAAGCAGAATCAGCCAAATCCAATATCAGCTGCATCATTAGCAAACCCCAAGGGGTCTACTGGACAAACAGCTTCACAAATGCTGTGCTTGTTTACTTATCTTCCACTTATAATAGGGGATAAGGTAGATGAAGATGAAATCTGTGATGTTTGGGAATTACTGTTAATTCTTCTTGACATTTACAAAACAATAACAGCACACAGTATTAGTAAGGAGGCTACCTTCCTACTGAAAGCCCAAATTAGAGAACATCACCACTTGTTTAAGGAAATTTTTCCCGACTATCATCTTACACCAAAGCAGCATCACATGGTACATTACCCAAAAGCAATTCGTTTTCTTGGCCCTCTCTCACCATTCTCGTCAATCCGGTTTGAAGGTAAACACAAACCGTGCAAAAAATACGCAAAGATGTCATCAAATTACATAAACGTAGCAAAGACTGTTGCAAAGAAGCATCAAGTAGGTCAGAGCTATGCCTTCCTCCTGAAGCAAAATGTTATGCTCAGAGGAGTGGAGGTCTTCGATCAAGAATTTGTTCTGCTAGCGAGCTTGCTTGATGCAGAAGAGGCAGGTGCGTTGCTTGAATGTCCTATCAATGAAAGTATTGTAATGGCTGTAGCTGTGGAGGCAAATGGATACAAGATAAGACCAGAGTCTGTCATAATTACAGGATGGAATGAAGAATATCCTGAATTTGGCAAAGTAGAACATATTGTTTTAAAGGACTCTACTATCAAGTTTGTAATTCAACCATGGACAACTCTACGCTTCTGTCGTCATTACCACAGCTATGCGGTTATTAAAGCTCCTGGCACTGGACGTACATTGAAAAATTTGGAAGAACTGAACGACTTCAGACCAGTACATGCAGTGAAGTCATATAACGAGACAGATGAAAATAGCTACATTGCTGTTCGAAACAACATTGTGTAGGAAAAGTCTGCATTTTCTGAACTTATAAGGTGGGTAAATAACCTTTACGAATTCCTTTCCACATTCCGATTCTCTGACTCATGGCAAGGGGGTATGGAGATTAATAGATATCAGTGATCAATTCAGATCAGAAGAATGCTAGAATCCATTGCACCTGTATCCCCTGCATCAATTCTTACTTTTGATTCTGTGTCACCATACCTCTTGATCTTATATTTAAAAGCTTCATGTTTTCCAGCTGATGACATATAGATTCAAGTGGACTGATAAAAATTCTGTAAAAATGTTGTTGATGATGCAGCAATGTTCTAAATGAATACTGATGTCTATATAATGAAGTACTCCCTTCGAAATCAAAATCAGGTGAAATTACGAATTAAGGTTGGCAGCTATGGTAATAAGGTATGTTAAAACCTAAAAGGACCGGGGGTGGGGGGGCTTCTAATAACAAGAAGAACATGCATGCCAAGAATTTGAACTGCAGAATGCTTTTTTGGGGGGACTTAAAGCAATATTTTTTTTTGGTTATCTGTATGTTATTTTCAGGTTGCAGTGGTTCAGCCTACCATCCCAAGTTCAACAAAGAGGTCAACACAAAATGCGTCCTCCAGTCATGAGTCCATGTCTGAGCAGAAAGTGGAGAAACTCACTCAGGTGCCTGTAAGTATTAATTGATTAGTATTGAGTAAAATGTGCTCTCAAAATCACAGTACTATGTTGTAAATCAGCATACATTTGTTTAATTGTCAAACATTTCCTTCAGAATCAATTTAGGCTGATCATAAAGAGTAATTTGCATATCATTAACTCCCACCATAGTCATTCCCTCCGTCATATTATGATCAGACCAAATAAGAAATTGTTTGTTTAAAAAAAAAAGAAGAAATAAAAAGAGACATAGAGCCATGTCAGAAATTGACAAGGTAGACATGGAATAAATTCTAATTGAGTATGATATTTCAGTTCATTTGTTGGTTTTCCCAAATTATCCATGATGGAAGTATTATGTGTGTATTGAAGAATCTTAACAATTTTGGTTTGCAAACCATTATAATGAAAAGTGTGATGATTTTCATTATATAGCCTAAAGATATCTCCAGCTCAGAAGGAAAGAAACAGAAGCGATTGTTTGTAAGTATAGATGCTATACTGTGTGAATCACACACCAAAAATAATCATTATAACAGTTCCAATGTTTTATTTTCTTTTTACTATTTCATTAATCTGCATACAACATAGAATTCTTGTTGTGCTCATTATAGAAAATAAAAGAGAGAGAGAAAAAATGTTTATCCTTCATTGCGAACCTACAATATTGATTTGTTTTTACTGCTATAGCAGTGCCAATAATGTAATGGTACCATCAGGAACAAATTTAGTTTTCACCAAATCTAAGTCTAACTTTGTGTGTACTTATGAGTTTATGTGAACCTAGGTGTGAATCAAAAGAGAGCCAATTACTATTGACTTTAAAGTATGTATGCTTGGAAACATTTGATATCAGGAGAATGTCAGTTTGCAAACTTTGATAATCATTGCATGCTCTGGCTGTGCAGGTACAAACAATTTGAATTAAAATTGTCACAAATTTTCCAGATCTATTTACAATTGATTTTCCATTTGTAATCCATATTAAAGGACATCAGAGGCATTATTTCCAAAGTTTATAGGGGCCCTGAGACAATGAAACTGATGGATAGAAACAAAATGGCAACAGCGAAAGAACGCAGAGTGATAGTTCCAGCCCTGGTCAGTCACTTGATGGAAAGGTTCGGCGAAAAGTAAGTATTTAATTGTATGATATGAGCTGCTGGAGAAGGCCTTAACAAAACAAGAACTTTTTGTATTTGGGCATTTCCATGATTGGTAATGTTACATTTTAGAGGAGTTTTTAACATTTGGATGCTATAAAAAAAAGAATGACAAACTCCATGACCAAAAGGATTGGTGCATGCGTACACACAATTGGAAGATTTCACTGCATGGCAAAAGCAGACATTACTAAACATTACTAAAAAATTTGAAATCCCATTTTGAATTTTTCACTCTAAAACATAGAGCAACTGAAGCGATACGGTGCATATTTTTAAAATCTATCATGACAATGTGTATGTTTTATAGAGAAACTTCTTTACTAATTAATCAATAAGGCACAATTTTCAAATGTTAGTTTGACGGCCGGTATCTTAATTTCTCTCTTATTGGTACAAAACCTGCATGAAATATGGAGGAGAAGAAATGTGTTGATATTTTCTGTTTTCATACCTTTTCCCCTGGAATAAATGAATTATTTAGACTCTCTGTTGATAAAGACAGTTTAATTAAAGTTAATCATTCTATCTTTTGCAGACCTTCAGCTAATCGTAAAGCAACAATGGCACAGGAAATCATTGGTGAATTTCCGTATACCAAGGATCCCACTGGAGTCACTGGATATGTAAGTTTATCTATGTTTTACTTTATCAAATATTATAGAGATGGTGACTTTTGTTGTCGGGAACATACCAAACTTTCCACCCTCAGACTTTGAAATGCTATTGAGGAGGTTATAATCCACGAAACGAAGTTGAGGGGCTTATCTCCCAAAATATAGCATTTCAAAGTCTGAGGGTGGAAAGTTTGGTATGTTCCCGACAAAAAAAATCACCATTTATTATATTATATGGGTAACTTCACCCGCATGTACCTTAGTGGTGGCATGCCAGCGTACCGGATGGTTCCTTGTTACGGCTTGCTCGGCTTCCTGTTCGAGTCAGGCCAGAATCAATTTCTGTGCACTCACACAGGCCACAACCGTGCAGACCCAGTTCAGCCAACTTTCGCTCTTTTTCTTTGCAGTAACGCCATAAAACAGTCACTGCATGCTTTATTATAATTGTTGCATCATTTAATCATTTCCTAAAATGATTCTGTAAAGTTCATAGCTGGAAATTACATCGTTCTGGAGGTCTTCAGCTTCTGCAATTTGAGGGGTAGAAGTTACATGTACATATGTGTTGGACTAGTTGTTAGGTAGCAGCCCATGTGGCTATTTTTTTAGAGGTTGAGCTACAAACCAACTATTTTTTCAAGTTTCAACCCGTTTAGTAGTTTGTCAGTAATTAGGCATAAATATATTTGTTCAACCACTTTCCCTGTCAGCCTCCTAAAAAAACTACTGGGTTTTGTATTGGTTGTTTTATTTTCAGGAATTGTGGTACATCAGAGGAAAACAAGGAAGGCCTGCCAGAGGATGCTTGGAATCTCACCTGCGTTACAAACGTCCCTCTCTGAATGCAGCCAATCCTGACTCTAGTAGCAAAGATAAGAAAGCTCGAATAGATGAGAAGAAGAAGAAGGAGAAGATGCCAGCAAAAGTAAATGTTCCTGATGATATATCAGGTAATTACTCAGAAAATAAATATTGTATTCATGAATTTATGCACAAAGATTATTTCAACAATAAGCTTTGAATCCCTAATATCTTGTGTGATGATGTGGCAAATCTGCCATATTGCAATTTCATCCACGGGTGCTAAAATAATGAGCCATTTGTACATGGGGTCTTGACTCACAGCTAGTTAGAATTGATTCTATTACTAAAAGTTATTGCATTTTTTTTTTCCTTTTATTTGAAGCTTACAGTATGTCCATTGTAGCACGTTTTTAAAGTGCTTTACTTATTATTTTCTAGAACAAGAGGATAAAGACGAGGTTGAGTGGCTAAAACACAACTTCCAACCAGATGGGACAGTAGCAGCAAAGATGAAGCGAACTGCACATAGAAGATTCCAGTGGATCAGGGAAGGAGAACCAAGACCGACAACTTCAATGATTTTGGGAAAATACCCGAGACTGTTGGATCCAGGAATGGTAAGGAGGCCTGAAGTATGAATATTATGGGTGGGACATGTCACATTCCGTGATCATTTTTTTTTTCTTTTTCTTGTTTTTTAACAAGGTACACCGACTGATTAAAAATTGTATTTAGTACATTAATTTCAGATCATTTTATAAAATCTGCATTAATGGGCACCCCAAAAATCCTGAAATCAACAGTCCACACTTGATTAATCTGTATACATTTATCTTTTTGTAGTAAATAATTGGTTTGATCAAATGTTATTTTATTCTTTTTTGCAACTGTAGGTGGAACAGGATTTTGAAATTACGGTAGAAGCATCACATGATGCACTCTATTCCACATGGCCAAAATATGCAGATGCAATCATCAAGTATGCTGACAGAGTACACCCCAAGTACAAGGAAAGTTTGATGGTGAAAGAAGAGGATGAACAAAATATGACTCAGGGTATGTAAACCTTTTTCTGGTAATTCAGATTTGTCAATTTTAATTTCATGTATTACAGACTCCTATGTTGATCTTATAAATAGTAAGAATAAACCTCACATTGCCATGTGAATGCAACAGGGATATCTGCATTTTAGACATGTTTACAGAAGCATGCTTGTTTTTAATTTTCCCTTATTTATATATATACATGTATATTATTTTTTGTATCATCTCCTCTGTTTTATTTCAATATATTTTCATGTACTTTGATTTCAGACTTGGAAGAAAGCTAAAAAGCAATCAGACTTTCGAATTCAAAAGAAAATTCAATTTTACCCTAATGCCAATACACATGCAGAAGTTTTGAACCAAACATATCATTTCACTTATATGTGCCAGCATTGCGTTATTTGCCATTTTCTGTAGCTGCCCAATTTTTATGCCCCTGCATCCGAATAGGATAAAAGGGGCATATAGTGTTACACCTGTCCGTCCGTACGTCCGTCCGTACGTATGTACGTCCGTCCGTCCGTACGTCCGGATTTGGTTTCCGCTCAATAACTTTAATAGTTTTTGACTAATCTTCTTCAAATTTGGTATGAAGGTGTATCATAGTAAAATACAGGCTAAGTTCGAATTTGGGTATCTTGGGTATATGGTCACCTCATTAAATATGCAAAAATATGCAAATTTATTCACAAATATCAAAATATATGGTTTCCGCGCAATAACTTAAGTAATTTTTGATGAATCTTCTTCAAATTTGGTAGAAAGGTGTAGCATAATGAAATACAGGCTAAGTTCGAATTTGGAGACATTAGGTCAATGGTCACCTCATTAAATATGCAAAAATATGCAAATTTATTCAAAAAATAACAAAAAAATATGGTTTCCGCTCAATAAGTTTAGTAATTTTTGATGAATCTTCTTCAAATTTGCTAGGAAGGTGAAGCATAATGAAATACAGGCTAAGTTTGAATTTGGAGACATTAGGTCAATGGTCATCTCATTAAATATGCCAAAATATGCAAATTTATTAAAAAAATATCAAAAAAATATGGTTTCCGCTCAATAACTTTAGTAATTTTTAATGAATCTTCTTCAAATTTGGTAGGAAGGTGTAGCATAATGAAATACAGGCTAAGTTCGAATTTGGAGACATTAGGTCAATGGTCACCTCATTAAATATGCAAAAATATGCAAATTTATTCAAAAAATATGGTTTCCGCTCAATAAGTTTAGTAATTATTCTTCAAACATTGTATTGAAATTGTGGAACATATAAATCGCGATTCTTCACTAAACGCGTAAAGCAGGGGCATTCGTGTCCTATGGACACCCACGGCCTTCTAGTTTTTATCTGGGTCAAGAGGCCTGTAAGTTCTACTTGTCTTTATACTTATTGAGACTATATTTTGCTATTCTACGCATCTCCATGTATCATATTTTGTTTATTTTTTAACAGGTGAAAAGGAGAACCTTGCATTCAGCATCTTACCTCTCATACTTACCAGCAAGGTGCAAGGCAAGAGAGGGAAGTGTTCTGCCACGAGGAGTTTGCAGTCATTCATTGATGCAAAGCCTGTAAGTATGCTTTGTATTTAACCCTAACCAGGCCGGGGGGGGGGGGGGTCATCTGAGTCTAGGGGGGTAATAACTTTTTTTGTTGTGATTAGATATACTTTTCTGCAGCGGGCCAGTCCTCTAGAACGAGCACACATAATTTACTCTCAAGGGAATAACCTAATATATTGATGATGAACAAATTGAAAGTTGTTTATAGTCAATTTCTTCAAAGCAATGTTGATGGCTAGCCCAAATTCAGTGCCATATGAAATTTGAAACAAAATATATCAACAAGTGTCATGTATAGATTTTAACAGCTGTTTCAGAAACAACCTGAAATTTGTTGGTGCTGGTTCTGACAGAACCTGAAATTCCCTTGAGCTCTGGTTCATCAGGAAGTCACAGACCAGCACAGTTACATCCCGGCCATCAAGGTAATATGTGATCCTGCGATCTTCCATTATCTTGGAGTTCATGAATGTTACTTTTTAAAGGATTACTAAATTAAAGATATAATTGCCAATGTTTCATCAGAGATTGCTAAATAGAAATATATATATGTCACTTGTAATACGTGAAACGCATTGTGTATTATTTTAGAGCAATTTCAAAAATCTTGGTTTCGCGCCCGTAACCTCCGATTCTAAACGATGACATATCAAGAGTAAGTCTCTCGCTTGCGAAATGACTTTTTCTCAAGTGAGCGGGCTTGTCATCCGTGTGCACCGCTATCGCGCAGGGCAGCTTCGGGGGTCTTTATCGTGCATCAACGGTACATTGGTATTCTCATAGTTTTGCTATTTTGACTTTGTTTCCGTAAGTATTTTTAGTTTATAAATACTATTTTAATTACAATGCCCACCCGGTGCATTGATGCTGGTTTCGGCAAGACTCTAGCTAGAGACAGCATGAGTCTCCATCATTTCCCCCAACGAAGGAGAATTTCTGCTAGAAATGAATTGCTAACCACAACTTGAAACTGGCCGAGAAGAAAGGGCTGAGTGAATACCCGGGCCGGGTGAACAGCACTATCTGACAAAATTCTGTGACCATTCCAACGAAGATGATTTTTAAGATAGTGGATAGTGTACTCTCAGTTTGGCTCAAAAAAGAAAAGAAGTCGTCGAATTGAAGGATTCTGCTTTCCCTAGGCTGCACTAGGAGTTGGAGTGTAAAAAAATGTGATGCCCTCCCTCCCCATCCAGCAAAAGCCAAAACCGTCTTCGTGGAAATGGTTTAGTCATGCATTACACAGTGCCGTATATTCATTCACCCCACTCAGCCAGTGTCAATTTATCGTTAGCAATCCATTTATTGTCCGAATTCTCCGAAATGATGGAGACTCACGCTGTCTCTAGGAGTCTTGCCGCAACCAGCATCAATGCACCGGGTAGGCATTGTAATTCAAATAGGATTTATAAACTAAAAATACTTACGAAAACAAAGTCAAAATAGTAAAACTTCGAGAATACCAATGTACCGTTGATGCACGACAAAGACCCCCGAAGCTGCCCTGCGCGATAGCGGTGCAACGTATGACAAGGCCGCTCGCTTGAGAAAAAGTCATTTCGCAATTGAGAGACTTTCTCGTGATACATCATCATTTATAATCGGAGGTTACGGGCGCAAAACCAAGATTTTTGAAATTGCTCTAAAATAATACACAATGCGTTTCACGTATAACAAGTGACATATATATGTTTCTTTTATCAACCTCTGGTGAAAAATTGGCAATTATAACTTTAATTTAGTAATCCTTTAACGCAAGCTATCTCAAATTGGAAAATTTCCTGAAGTTGTCTTACAGAGATGAAGTACCGTATTTGTAATAAATGTATGAATTATCTGACCCAATATCCTTTCCAATATTTTGTTTCTTATTTGGTGCAGGAAGGAACAGACGTGGAATTCTATGCCAGCAGGCTTGACATGCCACAGCCATTCATTCTTATTCTTGGATGTAGAATGAAGCCTCTTCAAATCTTTGTCATGGTGGAGCGACGGGCAATCGAATTCAGCACCCTAACCAAAGCTGTAGACTACTGCTTTAAGCTAATCTACGTATTTGATGTAGAATATCAAGCGACATGCATTGCTGTATGGGATTTCTTGCAGTGTGCCATCTACAATGTGCCAGGAGCGAATCTTGGCTTTGCCTCAGTTCGTGAGTTGCGTGCATTCATATTCAGGGAGCTGAAGGAAGCTTGAGTTTAAGAAGTGATGTTCAAAAACTGAAAAACTGAAGTTTGTTTTATTACAAGAGTTTGACATTGTTTGATTCCAATTTTATGAAGTTTTCTCAATTTAGTTTTAATGGGTGTAACATTAAACATGTACATGTATATGTATGTCAAACCTTTAAAAGATACTTTCCAATGCTCCCCATTGGTCACCCCTGATTCACACTTGCAATGAGAGCCACGATTCGCGATCGCATATCAATCGAGAGATTTCGTACACTATCGTAATAAATTGTAGCTATCGTACCAAAATATATGGACGATAGCTACCATAGATCTACGATAATCTACAACAGCGACTTGATAGTCTACGATAACGTCTCGGCAATCTACGACAGCGCCTCAACTGTCAACAATATTCTACGATAGAACATCAATAATTATCTACGATAGCACCTCAATGTTCTACGATATCGCCTCGATAGTCTACGATGGCACCTCATTCGTCTACGATATCGCCGCGATAATTTACAATAGTCCCTCGATAGTCTACGATATCGCCTCGATAGTCTAAGATAGCACCTCAATAGGTTACGATAGTGCCTCGATAGGCAATGAAACATGGGGCTAAATTCGTTCGGACTTTCTATTAATCAGGGGGTATGGGGTATTGTATTATTACGTATTATCTTCCACATGTCAGAATTCTATTATATGATTGGTCAAGAAGTGATCACATGATAAAGTATAGTTTTCCTATCAGGTCACAAGAAGAAAAAAGTTCGTTGCACTGTGGTGATATTTTTTGACTATCGCTTCCTCTGCGATCTGATAGTTATGGTGAAACAACCTTTTTGTGTTTGTCATTGTTATAACTTTAACATTTGATGTGGTATTTGGAACCCAAAGGTACCAAATGGTAAATCACCATGTAATTTAAATGGTGATTTATCAATTGGTATCCCTGGGTATCAAATACCACATCATTTGTTGTTAAATAGATTCCCTTGGAATTTGGAATTAACATTTAACAGGTGTTTTTGTTGTTAAATGGGTCACTCGAAATTTGAATATACATCGTTGGAATTTGGATTCTACATCAACAGCTGTTGTTGTTGAATGGATTCGCTTGAGTTACTGTGTTTGTTATTGTTGAATTTCCTTGGAAGTTAATAAGACATTGGATCTACCTTGAAAGTAAACTTAGATCATTCACTTTTTTTTTCTAGATATATAACATCTTTCAGATGTGGAAAATAAAGCAAATAATCAACTTTTTGTTTCATGTGATGAGATGAACTATCGCTTCCTCTGCGATCTGGATGTATACGCTATCTTTCCTCAGCTTCGCTTCGGAAAGATAGCTCATCCAGATCGCCTCGTAAGCGATAGTTCAGCCCATCACATTCACCAACGTTGATTATTTGCTTATTATTACCCTCACCCGAGATTTACACTTGCGATTGCTCGCACGATTGGGAGGTCTCGATCATCTCGATCATCGTAGTTCTATCGTACAATCGTACAATCTATTTCCAGAAATTGAGGAAAATCGTAAATAAATCGAAAATATATCGTGACTTATTGAGGATTGATCGTAACATTGAATGCATCATCACCTATCGAGGGTTATTTTTTGACATGTCAAAAAATTTGCCACGATTAGACTATCGTCGATCCTATCGTATGTATATCGTAACCCTTTCGAAGGAAACGAAGACTTATCGTAAAACGTTGTAGATAAAAATATATCGCATGTTATTCTTTCTATGATGTTTTACGATAAGTCTTAGTTTCCTACGAAAGGGTTATGATATGCATACGATAGGATCGACGATAGTTGGATCGTGGCAATTTTTTTAACATGTTAATAAATAACCCACGATTGGTGATGATTGTTACAATCAATCCTCGTTCAGATACGATATATCTTCGATTTATTTACGATTTCCCTCAATTTCTGGAAATCAATTGTACGATTGTACGATACATGTACGATGATAGAGATGAATCGAGACTTTTCAATCGTGCGAACAATCGCAAGTGTGAATCAGGGGTTAAGTTCACTTAGAATGTTCTTGTTCAATGCCTTAAAGGGAAGTCCATCCTTCATATTTGTCTATATCAATGTAAAGAGAATAATTTGAACAGCACGTTAAAAAGGAATCATCAAAATTGGTTAAGAAATAAGGAAATTATAGTTTTTATTTTCTAGTAAATCACTTAACATTCTGCAAATTGGCAACACTTGATGACATTGTATACGATCTGCTCTCAATTCATATTGTACACAAAATTTCACTTTTTCTCTGAAGTCAATGTGGTTTTGACACCTTTGGTCAATATATGTCATGTAGAAAGCCATTTTCCTCAACAAAGTTGTCCAAAGGTAAAGAATATACTACTTATGAGAAAATTAAGAAAATATGAAATTGTATGTACAATGATATGGATGCATATGACGTCATCAAATGTTGCCAATTTTCAGGGAGAAAAGTGATTTACAAGAAAATAAAAGTGACTGTAATTTCCTTTTTCTTGACCAATTTTGAACCCTTTTTTTAATGCTGTTAAGATTATTCTCTTTTCATTGAAACATACAAATATGTAGGGTGGACTTCGCCTTTAACATGTTTTGGTATGAAAAGGGGCTAATGTCATGAAAATGTCGTTGCATCAACTTTTTGATTTACAGCCTTTGAAATATGTAACAAATGTATGTAAATATTTGGTGGCTACACCTGTTTGTTAACATGTAGTTTGAGCATTGTTGGTCAGACAGTTGGGTGTAAAGGATCAAAGTTAGTGTACTGTGTCAGTTAGAGTATTCGATTTACTAATTTGTAAAAGGGGTACTAGTCTGAAAATAATTATATCTAAGTCAATATAGTAACAATTTCATCGAGCAAAAATGCTGAATATTTCATCAAAATCTGATAATTGATAATTGAATTACTGTACTATTATGTAAATTATGCCTTCATCATACAGTATACAGTATATTCAAATGCCATATTATTTACAAATGTATATGTATGAATTTCATAACTTGCCAAATTAGTTTTACTAATTCTCTTCCTTCTAATTTACGTCTTTCCTATTCTTTTTTTTTTCTTGTACAGACACAGAAAAATATAGAAGTCTGTGAGTTGTATAGAAGTCATTTGAAATGTTTCTATATTGTCTGCAAAAATACTACAGAAAAATATAATGGCACTTTTTTTCCAGAGAAAGTTCTCAGTTAAGGTGCAAATGACAAAAAAAAACATAACACCACCATGTTGTACCGACATCGGAAATATTGTTGTACGGACACTTGAGATATAAGTGCATTCTGATCCATATAATTGTATCCACATCCTCCTTTTGTTGATTCAGCATAAATTACTGTCACTTCCTTTCAAAAAACCTATGGACTATAAAATAAAATCAAAGTTTGTGATAACATTTTTTTGATATTTGATATCTGTACATTACCATGTTGTACGGACACCTGAACAAATCTGAAAACTGTTCTGCCGTCTCTTTTTTAAGGTCACTTCCTGCTAAGATAGAATAGAACATGGAAATTTATTTATTCTTAAATATTTTGATGGGACAATAAATTGATTTTTTTTTAAATTAAGTAAAATATATATGTGTACTTTTCAATTGCCTGTATTCATTGCAATGTATACAATGTAATATATGTGAATAAAATGGTAATAAATTTTCAATTTGATAGTTACATGTTACATAGTTGCCAGTCTGTTTTGTACCTTATTGGACAGAATTAATAATTTTTTACCTTAATAACCACATACCACATTCTTTTTGTTTACAACCAGCAGCTATAGCTCCTTCATGACAAATATCATTGGAACAGTTAATGAAACAACCATGTATAAACAAAACCATTTGTTAAATTGCTGTTTCCAACAAGTTGTTTGAGATTTTGAACAACTCTATGTTTAACCGTTATACAATCTGAGATGTTCAATTGTGATTTTTGAACAAGTTGTTTGAAATTTTGAACAACTGAATGTTTAACATTTATACAAGCTGAGATGTTTAATTGTTATTTTTAAACAAGTTGTTTAAAATTTTGAACAACTCAATGCTTAAACGTTATACAATCTGAGTTGTTTAATTGTTATTTTTAAACAAGTTGTTTAAAATTTTGAACAACTCAATGCTTAAACGTTATACAATCTGAGTTGTTTAAGTTTAATACTTAAACAAGTTGTTCAAAATTTTAAACAACTAAATGTTTAAACTTTAAACAACTGGAGATGTTTAACATTTTGAACAACTGAGTGATCAGTTCACCGGGTAAACAGTGGTTGTTCATTTTTTTAAACAACTTGTTTAATTTTTTTGTAACTGTGTATGAATTACAGATGATCTGGAGTTTTTTTTAGAGGATGTTTAAAAACTTATGATGCATAGTCAAAAAATAATGAGTGATTTTGGTGATGTACAGATGTTAACACAAGTCAACATGTCTTTGAATGCAGGGGCTTCTAATCCTTGTCTATCAAAATTAAGAGAGCTGTTAATTGTAAGGGTCTTATAAACTTTATTTGAGAGCATACATTATTTTTTATAATTTTTAGATATGTTTTCAATTTAATTTGACTTTTTTCCTGTTATTTTTTAAATACAATGCAGGTTGGAACAAATCTGCCAGACTTTCAGGAAGGCGAAGACATACAAACCCAAGCATTCATTCTTACAATGGGGGATGCTGTTCATCCTGAACAGCAGTTTGTGATAGTCCAGTGTGTGGAAATTCACTAAAAAAAATACTAAAAGAGGAACAAAAAATACTAAAAGAGGAACAAAAAAGAGACAGAAATTAGAGGTGGCACAGACCAGGTTCAGGACAGTGAAGGGGATTCAAGCTGTACATAATGAAAGATTAATCAACAGATTACAGGGCACCATTGATGAGCTAAAAGATGAGGTGGAAATGGGGAAAATTCCCACATAGTTGGGGCACTCCTTTACCCCTCTAGAAAAAGAACTTTAAAAATATTGAAATACAGTTGAACTATACTCTTCAATATTTGGTAGCATGCGAGATGGGAGGAGGAGAATGACTGAAAAGGTAAAACGACTGGTCAAGAACAAAAATGAATGGAAAACAAACCGAAAGGAATCACCATAGAATGAGAAATGCTAAAAAGCAAAGTAAAAAGACTGCGTAAGTTACTAACAGAGGAACAAAGAAAGAGACAGAAATTAGATGCGGCACATACCAGCTTCAGATCAGTGAAGGGGATTCAAGTTGTAAATAATGAAAGATTAATCAACAGATTACAGGGCACCATTGATGAGCTGAAAGATGAGGTGGAAATGCTAAAACGTCCGAGGAGAATTCCCACATAGTTGGGGCACTCCTTTACCCCTCAAGTAAGAGAGGCCTCTTATTACCTTCAGGTTAAAATGCATATTAACAGTTCATTCAGTTCATTCAGTTCCAACTAGTTTGTCATCTATATTTTGCCACTGTTACGTTTAACTTTTCTTGATTTATTCAATGCATCAGTTACCTTTACAGAAGTACTTTTGTAAGACCCTCTTAAGCTAAATGACAATAAGAATATGGTGATAATTGAAGCACAGCTGTGAGAGCTTTCAATGTCAGACTCCACCAACCAGTTAGTCATCTATATTTTGCCACATATTCATTCCCAATGAAATGGAATTTCCTGGTCAAACCTTTGTGAAATATGCAAGGAAATCTTCTGTGGATTTCACATTAACATCTTTAAGGCTGGCTGTGGGACGTTGTCAAAAAAAGGTACTGTAAACTTCAGAAAGCCACTATGCAAAAACGGAATTCATTGACTTCTGTGAAAACAACTTTCGTCCCCCCCCCCCCTGCATTTGAATGCAGGGGCTTTTTAATCATTGTCTATCAAACTTAAGACAACACTTAATTGTAAGGGTCTTATAAACTTTATTTGAGAGCATACATTATTTTTTATAATTTTTAGATAGGTTTTCAATTTAATTTGACTTTTTCCTGTTATTTTTTAAATACAATGCAGGTTGGAACAAATATGCCAGACTTTCTGGAAGGCGAAGACATGCAAACCCAAGCATTCATTCTTACAATGGGGGATGCTGTTCATCCTGAACAGCAGTTTGTGATAGTCCAGCATGTGGCAATTCACTAAAAAAATTTACTAAAAGAGGAACAAAAAAGAGACAGAAATTAGAGGTGGCACAGACCAGCTTCAGGACAGTGAAGGGGATTCAGGTTGTACATAATGAAAGATTAATCAACAGATTACAGGGCACCATTGATGAGCTAAAGGATGAGGTGGAAATGCTAAAACGTCCGAGGAAAATTCCCACATAGTTGGGGCACTCCTTTACCCCTCAAATAAGAGAGGCCTCTTATTAACTTTGTGTCTCCTGTCACAGTGCCAAAATATGACCAGAACATTGCAATGCAATTGTTAGGACTGCTCTTCCCAGCTGGGACTTCCCATACAAGGATTGGAAAGAAGAGAGCTAGGAACCAAGCAACTACTGAGGAAGCCTTGGGCACATTGATCAAGCGTGTTGAAGTAAGTATTGCAGTGCAGAAAATATTCTTATACCTGCTTAATTGCAACAATGTGTGTTTTTATGTGATGTTTCCTTCTGTACTAGCAGTGACTATTATTATTCAAAGGCTTTCAGAAGGGGTCATGTGTAAAAATGCGATACTATTTTAGACAGGTATACATAGTAATAACAAACAAGTAACTTTGTCGTTTAGCTCAAGTGTTTGCACAAAAACATATACAGAAACTAAAAAATACATACAGAAATAGAACCAGAACCCTGATGATTTCCCAACTGGCATATGAATTACAGATGATCTGGAGTTTTTTTTAGAGGATGTTTAAAAACTTATGATGCATAGTCAAAAAATAATGAGTGATTTTGGTGATGTACAGATGTTAACACAAGTCAACATGCATTTGAATGCAGGGGCTTCTAATCCTTGTCTATCAAAATTAAGACAACTGTTAATTGTAAGGGTCTTATAAACTTTATTTGAGAGCATACATTATTTTTTATAATTTTTAGATAGGTTTTCAATTTAATTTGACTTTTTCCTGTTATTTTTTAAATACAATGCAGGTTGGAACAAATCTGACAGACTTTCTGGAAGGCGAAGACATACAAACCCAACCGTTCATTCAATTCAATGGGGGATGCTGTTCATTCTGAACAGCAGATTGTGATAGTCCAGCGTGTGGCAATTCACTAAAACAGAATACTAAAAGAGGAACAAAAAACAGACAGAAATTAGAGGCGGCACATACCACCTTCAGGACAGTGAAGCGGATTCAAGTTGTACATAATGAAAGATTAATCAACAGATTACAGGGGACCATTGATGAGCTAAAAGATGAGGTGGAGATGCTAAAACGTCCGAGGAAAATTCCCACATAGTTGGGGCACTCCTTTACCCCTCAAATAAGAGAGGCCTCTTATTACCTTCAGGTTAGAATGCATAACAGTTCATTCAGTTCCAACTAGTTCGTCATCTATATTTTGCCACTGTTACGTTTGTTTAACTTTTCTTGATTTATTCAATGCATCAGTTACCTTTACAGAGGTACTTTTGTAAATGACAATAAGAATATGATGATACTTGAAGCACAGCTATGAGAGCTTTCAATGTCAGACTCCACCAACCAGTTAGTCATCGTTATTTTGCCACATATTCATTCCCAATGAAATGGAATTTCCTGGTCAAACCTTTGTGAAATATGCAAGGAAATTTTTATGTGGATTTCACATTAGCATCTTTAAGGCTGGCTGTGGGACGTTGTCAAAAAAAGGTACTGTAAACTTCAGAAAGCCACTATGCAAAAATGGCATTCACTGACTTCTGTGAAAACAACTTTCATCCCCTCCCCCCTCCCCTAAGGTACGCCAACACATCCCAGGAAGAAAGGACATGTTCATGACATATCAAGTGACAATGCAAACAATTCAGACAAGAGTCTACGAAACTGTGACAAAGTCTTCCCAAAAAGTGTGGCGCATCTAGAAAAAGAACTTTAAAAATATTGAAATACAGTTGAACTGTACTCTTCAATATTTGGTAGCATGCGAGATGGGAGGAGGAGAATGACTGAAAAGGTAAAATGACTGGTCAAAAGGTAAAATGACTGGTCAAGAACAAAAATGAATGGAAAACAAACCAAAAGGAATCACCAGAGAATGAGAAATGCTAAAAAGCAAAATAAAAAGACTGCGTAAGTTACTAACAGAGGAATAAAAAAGAGACAGAAATTAGAGGTGGCACATACCACCTTCAGGACAGTGAAGGGGATTCAAGTTGTAAATAATGAAAGATTACTCAACAGATTACAGGGCACCATTGATGAGCTAAAAGATGAGGTGGAAATGCTAAAACGTCCGAGGAATATTCCCACATGGTTGGGGCACTCCTTTACCCCTCATATAAGAGAGGCCCTTCAGGTAAGAATGCATAACAGTTCATTCAGTTCATTCAGTTCCAACTAGTTCGTCATCTATATTTTGCCACTGTTACGTTTGTTTAACTTTTCTTGATTTATTCAATACATCAGTTACCTTTACAGAGGTACTTTTGTAAGACCCTCTTAAGCTATCAATGTCAGACTCCACCAACCAGTTAGTCATCGTTATTTTGCCACATATTCATTCCCAATGAAATGGAATTTCCTGGTCAAACCTTTGTGAAATATGCAAGGAAATTTTTCTGTGGATTCCACAGTAACATCTTTAAGGCTGGCTGTGGGATGTTGTCAAAAAAAGGTACTGTAAACTTCAGAAAGCCACTATGCAAAAACGGCATTCATTGACTCCTCCCCCAAGGTACGCCAACACATCCCAGGAAGAAAGGACATGTTCATGACACATCAAGTGACAATACAAACAATTCAGACAAGGGTCTATGAAACCGTGACAAAGTCTTCCCAAATCTTTAAAAAGAGTGGCGCATCTAGAAAAAGAACTTTAAAAATATTGAAATACAGTTGAACTGTACTTTTCAATATTTGGTAGCATGCGAGATGGGAGGAGGAGAATGACTGAAAAGGTAAAACGACTGGGTCAAGAACAAAAATGAATGGAAAACAAACCGAAAGGAATCACCAAAGAATGAGAAATACTAAAAAGCAAAATAAAACGACTGCGTACGTTACTAACAGAGGAACAAAGAAAGAGACAGAAATTAGAGGCGGCACGTACCAGCTCCAGGTAAGAGAAGGGGATTCAAGTTGTACATACTGACAGATTACAGGGCACCATTGATGAGCTAAAAGATGAGGTGGCAATGCTAGAACGTCGGAGGAGAATTCCCACAAAGTTGAGGCACTTCTTTACCCCTCAAATAAGAGAGGCTTACCTTCAGGTTAGCATGCATAACAATTCATTTAAGACAAAAATGTTTTTATTGTTCTAATAAGTTGGTAATTAGTAATACGTTTATTCTGATAGATAGATATATTTTGACCGTGTAATGTTGATTCCCGGTTTCTTGTTCTGAATATTTCGAAAATGAGGAGGGGATATTGTGTAAGTACATTTTTCAGATAATGCCAAATCCCACGCTTTCCAGTTAATCACAATTAATTTTGTTTCGCCAACAGATCTATTTTGAGCGATTTCACGTGATAGGATTTGTCGAAATTTGCCCGATTTTATTTTTTTTGGTTAATTGAAAGACGCGGTAATTTATGCGAGTGACGCCGTAATTTATGCACAAGACATGCTACAAGTCAACAAGTGTTGGCAGCAAGCCAGCTACCTAAGGTGAATGTTCCAGTGTTTGATGGTGACCCATTACGATATCCTCTATGGAGAAATGCCTTCTCAAGTTTTGTTGACTCTCAACCTCTAGCAGCTGCAACCAAGCTTAACATGTTGCATACTTACGTTTCTGGAGAACCGAAAAAAGTGGTAGAACATTACCTTCTTCTCGGCACCGATGAAGCCTACATAAAAGCAAGGGAGTCCCTCGCCAATAGGTATGGTAACACCAGTGTTGTTTCATCAGCATTCATGAAGAAACTAAACTCCTGGCCGAAAATCGTGGATAGGGACCCAAGTGGACTGCGGTCATTTTCGGATTTCCTAAGGATCACCATGCCTGTTTTAGCTGTCTAAAGAAGGCTGGTAAGGAACAACGAATGATAAATTGCCGATGGAGACGGCGATGCAGTGAAACTAATGCTGGAGAACCTGCAAGTACTTCCACCATCCTCTCCTACATGCTGCAACAGAGATACAAGTTGGGAATGTGGACGTTGCCTTTGCTGGCAATTCTGAGGCACTGCTGCCCGTGGTTACAGGAGAGATCCTGGGGCAGCAAGAAGCAGTTTTTCAGGGAAATGTGCTCTTAGACTCATCAAGATGACTGTTGCTGAGGAGATGAATCTGAAGGGAAGCAACATAAATATCACCATCACCAAGGTCGGTGGAGAGCAAGAGGAAATGGAAACCAAACAGTATCAGCTTACAGTGCGGTCCCTATCTACTAATGCCATTCATTCTATACCGGCAGTGGCAATACCCAGCATCAGTGAGAATATTGCAGAAGTGAAGATAAATGAACTGTCCAAGAAGTTGAATCTGAAGTCTGAGGATCTACGCAGAGGAAGTGGGTTAGTTCATCTTCTGATTGGTATTGACTACCCAAAGATGCATCTGGGAGAGACGCGAGAAAGGGGATAGTTGGCGGCCCGTAAATCTCCATTGGGCTGGGTCATCTTTGGTGCCAGAGAAGCAGGAGAAGGTTGAAGAGCAGATGATCAGAGAGTCTAGCAGAAAGGTTGACAACAAATGGGAGATTGCTTATCCATGAATAAAGGATCCCAACCTACTTCTTGACAACCAAGCCCAGGTGGAGAAGGTGCTGCAATCTACAGAGAAAAAGCTAGCTCGAAATCCTGAACATGCGGAAGCATACGACAAGCAAATGAAAAAACTGGTTGAAAATGGATTTGCTAGAAAGCTAACAGATGAGGAGATGGCCACGTATGAGGGACCAGTGCATTACACATCCCATCATGCCATACTGCGATCAGAAAAGAAAAGCACACCAGTGCGGATAGTCTTCAATGCATCTGCGTCTTATCATGGCCACTGTCTGAATGACTATTGGATGAAGGGCCCAGATCTACTCAATTTACCACTTAGAGTGCTCTTGAGGTTCCGGTTTAAGGAGGTCGGAGTCTGCGGGAACATCTCCAAAATGTATCACCGGTGTTTCGGTTCCTAAAAGAGCATGTTCACCGATATCTGTGGCGGAACATGCAAACTGAGAGAAGACCAGATGTCTACATGATGAAAGTTGTGACCTTTGGCGACAAACCAGCACCAGCCATGGCCCAATTAGCAATGAGAATGACTGCTGAATTGGCAGAGTCGAGGTTTCCAAAGGCTGCACAAGTGCTAAAAGACAGTGTATACATGGAACACATTGCGATTCGGTCAAATCTGTAGCAGAAGCAGAGAAACTAACTGACGACATTGAAGTGCTGAAGGAAGGTGGCTTCAAAGTCAGAGGCTGGACGAGCAACGAGTGTCTAACAGGAGAAAGTAAGAAAGAAGGAGAGACGAATCTTGTCCAAGCTGCAATGGAAGATAAAGTGCTAGGGATAGCATGGGACAATCACCAAGACCTGTTCTCCTACAAAGTAAAGGACACTACAGACAGTAGGATAGTCCTCAACTACGTGAGGAATGAGGAGAAACGTTTCAAGATGTTTGTCGCCAATAGAATTGCTACTATCCATGAGGGGTCAAATTCAGGTCAATGGAGACATGTGGCAATGTGGCAACAGCAATCCAGCAGATGATCTATCCAGAGGGCAAGCAGCAGAGGAATCGAGTGCGAATACAAGGTGGACTAAAGGACAAACCTGGAGCTTTTCCAGAAGCGTCTTGATCAATGCCTTGAAGGTCTACCAGGAATATTCGTCATAGCAGATGACATTCTCATGACTGGACAAGGCCTGCATAGATCATGATCGCAACATGACCAGCTTCCTTCGCCGATGTCCCGAGTGAAACATCACGCTAAATCCTGACAAGCTTGAGTACAAGTGTAACAAGGTGCCGTTCATTGGTCACTGGATAACCAAAGAGGCTCTTCGCCGTAGCAAATTTCTTATAATGATGATAATGAATTTATATCTCATGTTAGATCTAACAGTTAAGTGAAAACTAGTAAATCTATGTAAGATATATATTCTAGAAACTTGTAGCGATCTATCTAACATTTGATCTAACAGTAAACATTTATCTAACATGTTAGATCTACCTCACAATTGAAGGTTTTCGGTAACACCATGTGGGAGCCTCTGTGAAAAGGCTGTTGATCTATTCTTTTGTGAAAAATGACCCACTTATGGGGCGTTTAGAGGAATTCAGCAGAAGTGAAAGGAAAGGAAAGGAAAGAGATGAAAATGAAGTGAAATGGAAAGGGGAAAGAAGAAAAGGGAGGCAAGAGTGATTGAGATCAGGAAGGTTCTGAGCAGGTCAGAGAAGATTGGAGAAAGAGTAGTTGTGAAAAGAACTGTTTGTATTCCTCTGTAGAGTAGTTCTGAAAGAGAGTGTCTGACACACAGCGCGGCAAACTTCTGACACAGACACACAGATCACACAACCGTAAGCCACTAACGAACCAATCAGAGGCCTGGAATGGCGAACACAGGCTTGCATGGTAACGGTACCCCGGTCCTCAAAACTGCATAAATACTCGCCGCATTGTAGTTTTCGAGTTAATCTCCCGACGATGAACAGAGCACACTGTTTGAAACATATATACTCCTTTACCGAAAGATTGTCGTAGTTTATATGAACTACTCTACAGTGGAATACAAACAGTTCTTTTCATAATAATAATAATAATAGTGGCTACTTGTATAGCACGCAGGTCCGCCTTTCGACGCTCATGGTGCTGTATAGATAGGTATATATTATTACCCCCGGTCATTGGATTCTGGCACGCCCGCACACAGTGTATGCACATTCTCCACTCCCTGGGGAGCATTCCAGCCAGGCGTCTGTAAAGCGCACACATGCTAAGCAAAGGACATTACCTTTCGCCATCCTACCGGGTACCCATTTAACACCTGGGTGGAGAGTGGCAAATGTAGATTAACGTCTTGCCAAAGGACGCTAGTGCTGCGGTGGGATTCGAACCCCGGACCTCGTGGTTCACAGTCCGTGGACTTATCCACTGATCCACAACACCTCATAACTACTCTCTCTCTAAACTTCTCTGACCTGTTCAGAACCTTCCCGATCTCAATCACTCTTTCCTCCTCATTTTTCTTCTTTCCCCTTTCCATTTCACTTCATTTTTGGTGTACAAACACCAAAAACAAAAAGCAAAAATAGTCTTGTGTAAGTGTTTAATTTAATTTCATTTCCATCTCTTTCCTTTCCTTTCACTTCTCCTAAATACTTCTAAACGCCCCATAAGTGGGTTATTTCTAACAAAAGAATATATCATCAACAGTCTTTTCACAGAGGCTCCCACATGGTGTTACCGAAAACCTTTAATTGTGAATTCTCATTCACCATGGAAACCTACAGAGAACATCGAAGTTAGATCTAACGTTAGATTAAAAGTAGTCTATTGGGGTGTTGCAAGAAAGTTGCAATCAATTGCAAATCCCCCATTTGCAATCGATTGCAAATAGGATACATGTATTTTAAATGGAACTTGCAATCAATTGCAAGACTTGCGACTGATATGGGGGATTTGCAATTGATTGCAACTTTCTTGTTGTAGTTACTCCCCCACCCCCATAACTCCACTTACTCATGGGCATCCAGTAATGAGGAGCAGCCATGGGAGCCGACGTCACCGCTGGACAGCAGAAATATGGCGCATTTCGACAACTGATATACTAGAACGACATATGATGAAAACCTCCGAGCTGTGACGGGAAATACCACAGATTTGAGCTAAGACGAAATGTCAGCCAGAGTAGTCTGGCCATAACTACTTTATTTGTTAAAGATGCAGCAAAAAATGAGGTTATGATAATGGATTAAACGGGGGGGAAAAAAGACTACATTTTGATAGAGCCGTCTTTATCTTTTTATCAAACAGTCCTAAGTCTACTAATGATTTCATTTAATTCCATCAAAAGTCTAAGTTCTGTAAAGTGCAGTACTAACAAAAGTCTTTTTTTCTTATCACAAGAAACGGTAAACTACAGTCTGCAGAGGCTGGAAAATGTTCATAGTTCAGTCCACAATATTATGAACATGGTTTATATCTCTCTTTCACAGTGTCTGCACAGAGGATGGTCTTTTATCTTGTAACTATCTGAAAGGTGCAATTTGAAAATGGGAGAAAAAGGTATTGTCCTTCTCCATTTACATTTTTTTCACTTTTGCTGTAATGAAGAATTGGATACACTATTTATCTGCCTTTGGCCTTCTTAATTCCATTTGGCAGCCAATCCGCAGGTCCCCTAAAAGCGCGCTATTTTATTTCCAATTCTGCCTGACTATGAATACATAATGAGCAAGAACAGCCAGGAACATCTCATTTGCAAACTACCTGAATAGACTACTTATCATTCACCAATTGTCATGAGTTATACATCAAATAAAAGAAGAGGGATCAGAGATTTGTGACATGCTCTTATTGTGTCAAAATAAAAGACGAAATTGGTATAAAATGGTGTTCCTTTTATGACAAAAAATGGAAATTAAATGAAAATAAATCTGGCCAAATCTACCATAGTTTTATTGTGAGCCAGGGCAAATTTGACATGAGCGTGAAGGGCATTTTCTCTACTTTCCAAAGATTGAAATAACATTAATGTGCACTTCATGACAGGGTCAGGATCCAGCAACATGTAACCAATGTACACACTTTGTCTTTAAAAAAGTCAATTCCAGCATTCTGATTGGTTACCACCACGCAAGATGTTTTCTCACAGCCAGGCAACAGCTATGCGCATGTTTGCGCAAGGATGAAGCAACAGGTTGCGCAATGTTTCATTCAACGCGCACTTGGTTACGGATGGCTCGCTTGCCAATCACAGGGCTAAGATTCTATGGTCTTGACCATGGTCTTGACAACGGATGATCTGCGGCTGAATATTGCTGGATCCTGACTCTGTCATAAATTTATGGATGATTTGAATGTAACGATGAAAAAGATGAGATTCCAGCGCTTCCATACATATGTGTCTTGATGGCGGCTCATATACTTTTTATATGTCTTTTAACAACTTGAAATCTTGTGAAAAAAAGGCTTTTGTATGACTATTTCATCAGTTATTTTAAACATTTTATTTTTAAAATTCTGACTAAAACAAAATATCCCTGTGTTGGTAAACTATTCATTTATTTTTGCAGAAAGTCTAATGAGCACAGCATTAATATTTATTGAAGAGCATAACTTTAAAGATGACCATGCGATACAGCCGGCTGGGTGCAGGGAGAAAGTCCATTTCGGGCACTGGAAATAAAATGCGCGATTTTTGCTCATTTGCATATGACCTGCGGTCTGACTGTTGGTCATCTAAATTGATAAGATGATGAAAAGCAATCTTCTTCATAAACCATTTCTTGCTCATGAGTCGTAGAGTAGATCTATAGACAACATATGTTAAGTTGACAAGCTCCAGTTGTACGCCTGAATACTTTATTTGTAAGGTTCGTCAATTGCCATCTACATTTTCAAAACAGAAGATTTTGATGTACTCATCAAGTGGAAAAAGGATGGCTCCCTAAACATTGCTAACCTGTTGACCACTGAATTCTCTCAGTGCAATAGGCTTAATACATTGACTACCCGGTTCCAGAAGATAATGAGTTAATGTTAAGGATCTTCATGTGTCATCCAAGAGAAAGCCCACTCCAAAGCTAAAGAAGGGAACATGGCTAAAAATGAGAGGAAAGAACTGCTGGTAGACGTGATCATGGCAGAAACCAAACTTTCAGATGACAGTGACGACAATGCTGATGACGAGGACCACATTCCGTTATCAGTGCTTTCAGCAATTTCTACTTGAGAGGTAATGATATAATTTGTCTTTAATACAGAAACCAAAACTGATGCCCCTAATTTGTCTAATTCATTTCTTTCAGATTATAAAAGTACATGTACTTCTCTCAAGAAAAATTCAAATGCCCAGAAGTATGGTGGTTTCCATGGCATTCTGTAAATATCGTCATCTGATTGTAAGCTACATGTACCCTAATTGTATTTGCTATATGCATTATTTGATGTGAGACACCATACAGTGATACCAACTGAAGTTATCGACAAATAATAAACAGGATGCTATTGAACCTACATAATCTGGACTGAATCTAATTATTTGTACCATACAATTATCACAATGGCGACGAGGATGGGGGATGAAACCATGGCATCTTTTAGCATTCCACCACCAGCTCCTCTTAATTTGGACGTTTCTAATCCAGCAGCATCGTTCAAACGCTTCAAACAAGCATTCAATAACTTTTTGCTAGCGACCGATGTTGCCACACAGACCGAGGCGGTGCGTGTAGCCACTCTTCTTGTGGTCATTGGGGAGCAAGCAGTCGAAGTCTACAACACGTTCAAATGGAGCAATGACACTGACTCAAAAAAGCTTGATAAAGTAATCAAGAAATTTGAGGATCACTTCAAAGGACACGTGAACACTACATATGAACGCTATGTATTTAACACGCGGAGTCAACATGAAGGTGGGACATTTGATAATTTCTTAACATCATTGAAATCACTTGCCAGCTCGTGTGAATTTGGGGATTTGCATGACTCATTAATATGTGATCGAATTATTATTGGACTGAACAATGCAGCCATCAGGCAATGTTTACTTCGTGAACCTGATCTTACACTTGACCGTGCAGTGACAATCATTCATACTGCTAATGCAGCAACCGCACAAGCTGAACAGATCAAGAGTGAATCCACATCATCAGTAAACTTTGTTCGGAAACAGAAATCACATCGTTCCCAGCACAAATCAGCGCCAGTAGTACACAGTAAGCACACTGACAGTAACTTTTCTACCCAAACTCAGAGTAAAGCCACAACATGTCACAACTGTGGAGGACCCTACCTGCACAACAGGGAGCCGTGCCCAGCTCATGGCAAAACGTGCGCCTACTGTCAGAAGCTCAATCACTTCGCCAAATATTGTCGTAAGAGACAGAAAGAAAAGCAAAGAGTCAATTTCCTGACAGAACAGGAGGAGCCTAACATTGATAAGCTTCATAATCCTTCTGTGTCTAGTCCCTGTACAACTAAAACTACTGACAATGATGAAGCTGAGGACCCTAACAGCAGTAGCTATCTGTTTACCGTCAAAGATGGACAAGCTACACAGGTGAACAAGCTTTTGACGGTGAAAATCAGCTCAATGGGGTAAACACACAGCGTCTGTCAACATCATAAGTAGTGCAACCCTCCGCAAGGTGTGCTCGCAACAGTTGGCCTTTGAACCCGTTCCTCATTGTGTTTATGCGTATGGTTCGAACAAGCCTTTGTCGGTCCTTGGACAGTTAGCTCTACCGTTGTCCTACAAATCCAGAAGTTGTCATGCAGTGTTTTTTGTAACACAACAAACTGGCTCTTCTTTGCTTAGCACTCAACATCGATGACACTGGTAGCTCATCAATTTTAGATGAGTTTGCAGATCAGTTTACTGGGCTAGGTAAACTAAAAGGAGCTACCTGCAAACTTCATGCTGATGATACAGTCACTCCCATCACACAACCACATAGAAGAATTCCATTTCACATCCGCAAACAAGTGGAATCTGAACTTGAACGCTTACAGCAGTTGGACATTATTGAACCGGTGACCAATCAACCAACACCGTGGGTGTCACCGATTCGTGTGGTTCAGAAACATACGGCGTTGACATGCGCGCAGCAAACCGTGCCATAAAACGGGAAAGGCATGTCACCCCCACCATCGATGACATCATTGCGAAGCTCAGTGGAGCTCGAGTCTTTTCCAAACTCGATTTCAACAGTGGTTATCACCAGATTGAACTTGACAAAGCGTCTCGCTACATGGCTCTGTTCTCTACCCATGCTGGCCTGTTCCAGTATAAGCGCTTGAACCTTGAACTTCGTCGTAGCCCTTGCAAGTCGATCTCTTACCCCAGTGGAGCAGAGATATTTCCAGACGGAGTGTGAGGCATTAGCCGTAACATGGGGCATCATACACTTTCGCCTATACCTCTACGGCAGTCATTTCACAGTGGTTACAGACCATAAGCCACGGGTTCCCCTTTTCAACCAGGCATTCTCTAGCCCTCCAGCACGCATAGAGAGATGGCTGTTGAAACTCCAGCATAATGACTTTGAGCTCACATATCAACGTGGTGCCAACAATCCAGCAGACTATCTATCACGACATCCAAATAGTATCACGGACCTCTATTGAACATACCCATGGCATAATTATTTTCTTACGTGGGTTCCCCCGGTTACAGCTACAGAGTCTGCACTATGTACCGTTCGTCGGACGCACGCGCAATTGTCGTGGGATTCGGTCGACGGCGAGGCAAAGCACGTGGGCCAATGGGATTTCGTCGTACAGGAGATCGCTCACCTGCTGCCAACGCGAGGACGTTGCACATGCGGGCGGCCAGGCCGACCAGTCGGGATGGAAGGGGATGGAAGGCGGCTCGCGGCGGGCAGCGGGAAAATATTTTATAGAGTCCATCGGAGCCCCTCCTGCAGTGCATGCAAAGTCAATCGGGGCGGGCGCAGGACCCCCTTTGTGGCCTTAGCGAATTAATTATATGTGACTCGCCGTCTCAAAACCTACAATAAGTCGCACGGACTACAACGTAGCAAACAGCCCAAAATAGTAAATTTGCTTGGATCAGTCGATTTTCTGTTTTTGTTAGAAATGGGTAGTTTCATTATCATTCTATCATGTCTCAAGTTTGTGAGTCGTAATTCTATTTAGAAATATGTTTTGGGGCATTTTAAAATGACTTTTTTTTTACCTGTCCAGCTAATGAATGTTTGGTGAGCTTTTGTAATACTTTCATTCAATGCCAAATTACTACTTTACCTCTAAAGATATTACATTGATTTTTGGAGTGAGTAATGAATAGGTACTCCTGGAGCAGTGTGCCAAAATTCAGCCTAATCTAATAATCACTTCATACTGGTTGCTATGGCCATTTGAATACCCAGTTTTACTTGTGCGCACACAGAAAGCGAAGGTTTAGCACTCTTTTGTTCCGAACTTAAATGGCCATTTTCTCTGAATAGGAGTTATTGATTGCTGGTTACATACTGATTCTAAATGTGATATTTAAAGGTGTTATCATTGAGTAAACTTGGCAAGTGATATGCCATTGGAAAGCTGAGAATCTCTTCTTTCAGAAAATGTATAAAACAAAAATAATAATTTTGGCGACTTATTGTAGGTTTTGGGGCGTCGGGTCACATATTAGATATTGTTTGGGTATAGATCATTATTTCCTTAATTCGTTTCTTACTGAGCGCTCATTGATTTGATTAATGGCCATTGTAATAGAAAGTTGAAAAGAAGAGAAAAGTATTAGCAACTACTAGATACCATGTACTTGTCTTACAGATACATTTAAAGCAAGTTGAAATTATGGTAATTGTTTGAAAATATTTAACCCTCAGACTACGAAGAGAAGATGTAATAAATGAGTCTCATATATGTAAATGATTATTTCATATGTGTTGATTGTCATATATTTTAAAAGATTGGGAGAAAGAGACTGAATATAATAAAGATGACATCAATTTTATCTTTAAATTCAATGCTTTAATTGTGTAATTACAAGATGTGAACAACTGCTACTTAACTGAACTTATCGTCAGACAGTGCAAACTCAGTGCACAGATCTGACACGTGTAATATTATGCCCAAGAAGAAATTGACACCGAATGCTGAAATGCGTGAAATGATACTGATCGGCGGCCTACCGATGCCGAATCAAAGAGAGTACTCGCTCAGATAACAGAACTATCAAGACAGAAGAAAGAACCACATTACTTCCTAATGTCTGCCTTTTCGGAGGCCAAGAAAGAGAGACAGCAAAGAGGAAGTAGCAAAGATTGATCAATGTCGAAACAGGGGACTTCAAAGAAAATGTACTGAAACATTCTCGTTGGAAAGTGGACATGAATCTTCTGGCATGATTACAGGAATGCCATAATGATCTACAATCAAGAGAAATTAAATATCATCTCTTTTGTCAATTGAAATAGCAGGCTGAAGCCAGAGTAAGCCCTCTTGCTCTATCAGAAATGAAAGTAGAAAACCAGGCCCAAGAACCTAAAGCAACCTTCTGGAAGGAGGAAATGTGTATGTTTGATGGGATGAAATCAACCTGACTTGGGGGCCCTTTGGGGGGGGGTCTGACAACCCATCCCGATAGAAATTTTTGTCAGTTTTTGTGTTATTGTAATGTATAGTCATACAACTTCCTTCTGACAAAGTCTGGTGCATATGTTAGACGGGTTGAAATTGACCAGACTTGGGGGCCCTTTTGGGGGGCCCTGGGTGCCACACCCGACAGCATTTTTCGAGCTGACAAGGTTTTTGTGATTGACATGGATGGTCTCATTAACTTTAAGGGGTCAATTCTCATTGGCAAAATGGGGTGACTATTTCGGGACAGGCACCTGGCCTATGCCTGTCAAACTCATAGCTTTATTAATAACAAAGAGACACATCACTCACAATATATAATAAATCATGAAAATTGTTTGGCTTTGCTTTAAAACAAAACAAAGAAAATAAAATACATACATTTCCAGTGATAACATCAATAATAATAACAGAAATAAACAATATAATAACTATGTTAATCTTGTTTTGTTTTAAAGCAAAGCCAAACAATTTTCATGATTTATTATATATTGTGAGTGATGCTAATCTTCCACTCATACAAAAACAATAAAGCAAATAGTGTACTATAGCATGCTGCTTCAGCGAAATCAGTTGACAATGTGCTGTAGCAGCATGTTGCAAATTCACAAATTTACCTATAGCAAACTTATGTCTGTTCTCTCATAAGTTTCTCAAACTTTTTATCAAAAGATGATATGAAGAAAATGGAAATCAGTGAGAACAAAAATTAAAATGTGCAATTTAAGTTGGCAAAAGGGTTTATCTGATCTGAACATAAACCCTTTTGCAGGGCTCGACTTTAACGGTGGCCCGGGTGCCAATGGCCACCTGAAACGGCGTCGGGCCACCCGAACCTGACGGATTGGTGGCCTGGCTGGCCACCGAAAAAATAAGCAAGTAATGTGTTTTGAATGTTATGAAAATAGTACTTCTGTGTGTATCTTTTATGTACTTAATATTGTTTGTTTAACTCTGTAATAAGTCTGCCAATGAAACACGAACGTATTTAAATAAAAAATCTTAACTACTAGATCTACATCAAGTACGAGGCATAGCACAATGAAACATGCATTGAATACACATGTACGTACGTTAACGTTGCAAATACTGTAGTTCACTGCACAAGCTACACCCTATACGGCGTCGGGCCACCCGAACCTGAAGGATTTTTCGGTGGCCTGGCTGGCCACCGAAAAAATAAGCAAGTAATGTGTTTTGAATGTTATGAAAATAGTACTTCTGTGTGTATCTTTTATGTACTTAATATTGTTTGTTTACTTTTATAACTCTGTAATAAGTCTGCCGATGAAACACGAACGTATTTAAATAAAAAATGTTAACTACTAGATCTACATCAAGTACGAGGCATAGCACAATGAAACATGCATTGAATACACATGTACGTACGTTAACGTTGCAAATACTGTAGTTCACTGCACAAGCTACACCCTATACCGTACCTGCAGCTGCAGCGATCGCGGATCGACCGTGCACGCGATTCTATGAGTCAACCACAATAAACATGCGTCAGTCTGTATTCCAGTCAGGTGCATTTAGTAATGATGAGATCCATAACTATTTTAATAAAGTCCATCTAGAACGCAAAGCGTATATTCAGCACACATTCTACAGCTGCACCCGTTCGCATGTCCGCATGGAGTCTCCAGCTACGGTGAGCACTTTACTGGAATAAAATGCAGCAATGCATCTGGGCCACCTGAAAATCCATTTGGCCATCTGGATTTCATGCTCGAGTGGCCCTGCTGGCCACCTTAAAAAAAGTTAAGGGCAAGCCCTGCGTTTTGGCATATTTATCATTTGAAAATTGAAATAGTGATTTAATTTCGGAAATAGGTGTATGAGCACATACACCTTTTTGACATATTAAACACGAACAAAATTTAATTTTTTAATTTGGCAAAGGGTGTATCTGCAGATGCAGAAAATCCCCAGGTTCGAAGATCTTTGTGTTTTGTGCAGGAGGCTGCAAAAGAAGTCAAGGACCCTATTTTTGAAGGACTGATGTCTGGTCAGGGTGATCAATGTAGATCTTCAGGTAGTGGGAAATAATTAGAGCTCCTCCTTTACATCCTCCAGTGAAAGGCTTGCTGAACGAGAGTGTTTCCAGTAAAAGGGTAATCACAAGCTGTGGGATTGTAAGCAGTTTGAGGACTTATCTCTTAAATATAGACTGCGGCTTATAGGAGGAAGGTTTGTGTTTCAACTGCTTGAGACCAGGTCACATGACAGCAGAATGTAAGAGCAAGATGACCTGCTCAGTGGATGGCTGCATGAGGAAACATAACAAGCTTCTGCATATCTCAGAACCAGCTGGTGACCAGAGGATTGATGGTGGCACACAGAATAACTATGTAGAGTCAGAAGCCTCCAGCAGTTTCAAAGGGGCTGGCAGGAAAAGTGTGCTCCCTATAGTGCCTGTGAAGGTGAAAGCAGAAGGTACCAGTTCATGCTGTGGACTTTAATACGCTTTGCTAGACACAGGGTCCATGAATACATTCTGCACAACCAGCTTGGCAAGGAGACTTGGTGCTAAGGGTGTCAATGAGAAGCTGTTGCTTGAACGTAATGAAAGTGATGTGTACACAAAAGCTGTTAGTCTGAATGTGGACTCTGGAGTTAACAGTGAGAAGGTCAAGATGTCATGTGTGTACACAAGGGACAATATCAATGTCAAAGGTATACACATGGACACAGGTGATCACATCACTGGACTCTCCCACCTGAAAGGGATTTACATTCCTGTTGCCACTGAAGAGGTAGGATTGATCATTGGTCAAGACGTCCCAGAAGCTAAATGCTGCCTCTAGAAGTTAGGCGTGGGGAGAAAGGACCATATGCTGTCAAGACGTGTCTTGGATGGTCACTTCATGGTCCACTGAGCTGAGCAAGTGGAAGGAACACCACGGTATATGCCACGAATACCTTCACAGTCAGTCCGCACTGCGTATGCAAATGAGCAAAATTACCCGATCGTATTCAAGTTCTCGTTGACGTCATCTGGCTGAAATCTCCGTCTCGGAACTTCCGAGACGGAGTTAGCTTTCAGCAGTGCTGTACATAGCCGATAGACGTGCACGCACAGTGTATTTTTTGGTTGCACCATGCATGGCTAAGTGTTCGATGAATATTACTCTTCATTTTGATACCAAATTTTTTAATTTTTGGACGTAATTATGAGGTTTTAAATTATCGTCAAAGTTAGAGTAATTCTCGATCGTTTCTGAGCTCCGTTTTAGACATATCTTGACACTTTCCTAGTTCCTGACACGTATTGTTGATAATTTTGTTAGATTGTTCCGTTTTGGGGGAGAATGGACTTTGGTGAAATCTTTACCCTCAGATTGCCTTCTCGGCCTTCATTTACGCCTGTCCAGATACTTGTTATAGGAGATTCGATTGTTCGACATTTGTTTTTCAACGGACCGTATTCTACCAGTACCTTGTGTTTTCCTGGAGCTACAGTTGCCAGTTTAAGGAATTCATTTATTAATTACTACAATAACTACTTTGATTTTTCGACGAAGCTTGTTTTCATACATATTGGGACGAACGATTTAAAGAACGGATTCTGGGAGAAGGACGTAAAAGGATACTCTAATTTATATGCAAGTGTTCGAGAAAGATTCAGATCTGCAAGGATATTGTTTTCAGCCATATTGCCGAGGTGGGACTGTGAATTTTTACATCAGAAAAGTGTTTATTATAATTCTCAGCTGAGAGATCTGTGCACTCGTTTGTCTTGTGACTTTTATAACTATAGTGAACTTTTTTTAAACGATGATTTTTACTTTACGTCTGATGGTGTACATCCGAATTTGAGAGGAGCCCAAAATTTTTCACAGGAGATCACACATTCAATTTTAACAACTTTAGAAAATAATACATCAACAGAGAGGCGTAATCACAGGATTCCCCCAGAACTCAAAAGACTTTCGCCACTCAAACCAAACAAAAATAAAGTTCATGTTGATAACAAACCACCGAAGCCATGGGGGCTTTCAATCCAGATATAGAAATTGAAAGACGAAGACGAAGACGCCCTGCCAGGAAGGAGAGATGGCGATGTGGCCCTAGCTGCGGCCCAGATGGATTCAGAACACCACGACTCCCATATCGACCAGCTCCTATCCCCACACTGCCTCCCAACAGACACATCCCAGATTTTTTCAACAAGGTTTACATTCCATACCGGTCTCTCTATAAAGCCCCTCTAGCAATACCTCCCTCACCAGTCCCCTTACCTGGGAAGAGAAGTAAATATGTGCTCCACAAGAAGAGAAAGAGACCTCAGAGGAAGAAAAGAAAGAAGAGGGTATGTATGTTTTTGTAGAAATGATACTAGCAATTTGATGAACAATTTGTTACAAGTGCTGCAGATGTATCTGTTACAGAAAATTTTTTTTACCTTTTTTTTTTCTTTTCTTCAAATGTGTCCATACTACCAGGGAGCCATACATCGAATGAACATAGTTTGTGCATGAATGTAATGATTTATGAATGTACTTTAATTTGCTGTCATGTGTTTACACTGACTTTATTAATGTTTAGTTATTGTAATGTTGTTGTTTTTTTCTTTACAATTTAAATATTCTATTACAGGAACACCACCATACCAGCCACCATCCAGCAAAGTCATCCAAAGTCCTGCACACACCTGCCAATGCCATCCATCATCAGCCCCCGCCTGACCATGCCATCCGCCATCAGCCCCCCCCCCCCCCCCCCCCCCCGCCAGGCATCTCCATAAACACATCAAGTCTACATGTAGATGTGCCCACACCCCGACATCATGCCATCCACCATCCCATAACTGTACCAGACGGCTCCTCACGTACATCTGGACATCACCATGCCATCCACCATCCTCCGATCCCACCAGAAGGCTCCTCACACACATCTGGACATCACCATGCCATCCACCATCCTCCGATCCCACCAGACGGCTCCTCACACACATCTGGACATCACCATGCCATCCACCATCCTCCGATCCCACCAGACGGCTCCTCACGCACATCTGGACATCACCATGCCATCCACCATCCTCTGATCCCACCAGACGGCTCCTCTCACACATTTGGACATGACCATGCCATTCACCATCCTCAAGTCCCTCCAGATAAGTGTTTGAATTATACATGTACCTCTCCAACTACATTAGCTGATCTTCCTCCCCTGCCGAGTTTGCAGGGGTAGCCCCATGTGGACAAGAAGCTTGTGGGCCCTGCAAATTGTGTTCCCGTCAAAGGCCTCTTTCTAAGTACACTCATTTTGGTTCCTTAAAATCTCAAACTTTGATTGATGTGATAAAGGGTGTTTGTCCAGATATTTCAGAAAATAATTGTATATGTAATCCTTGTAGGCAGCATTATGGCAAAAAAGCAAGAAATCCACCTTATACCCCTGAAAAAAAACATAAAAGGCTAAAACCCATGTGTTTCTTGTCAACTTTTGATAAATGTGATCTTGAATCAGAAGTGAACACCAAATGTGAGTTGCAACAGTTCAATGATGTATTTTCTTTGCAGTGTAATACAATAGCAGAAAGCATATATCTCTTTGTAAGAAACACAGAACCCAGATATCAAATTTTAATATTAATAAATCTTGCTCGGTTTGTGAGTCATTTATAACTCCAGGTAACAAACAATATTCATCTTTAAATCTTCGTGGTGAATGTGTTGAAAGATTACAAGAAATCAATCCAAATTTTGTTGTGGAATTCAACAATGTGCTATGCCAGATATGTAATCGGTATGCTCTACGTGTTGTTTCACATAAAACCACAATGAATAAACTGAAAGAAGATATTGAAAAGCAATTAAGAAGTTTTGAAAATATGTCTGATGGAAATAGTATAATCTCTAAAGCATGTGCCCTTACATGCCAGTATATTCTTATGATATGTGAAACCAGCGGTAGTTTTTTTCTTTCAGATGCATACCAATATTTCCTGAGAGCTCTTAAAGAAATATGTGTCAATGACACAATGTATAACAGGTGCCACAGGTCAAAAACTTGGTTAATGGCAAAAATAATGGATCAGGTGGGCGATGTTCTGAGTACCCTAAAGTCCACCCGAAAGAAAGGAACTTTCTTTTATGTACGAGGTCTTACCAGAGAAAAGATTATTGGACATTGGCATGATTCACAAGCTGAAGTTAGAGATTTGAAGAAACTAAAGGAAATTGAGGTTGAAGAGTCAAATTTAGGAGAAACGTCTTCCACTTTTACCACAGCTCACAGTGCATCATCTAGCCATGCAAAATACCAGGAAATTGTCTCTTTGTTCAATGATCTCTTGAGATCACAAGGAAGGAAAATCACAGACAACTTTGTAAAAAATCCATTTTCTATTTTGGACTTTGAATTTCAGCATGTGAAATCATTTTTTCACCCACTAGTTTGGAACTTTATATGTGCAATAACAGGAAGTAGAGAGGAGATATCATCTTTCCATAGGTCTTTAGATGTCTTTGATGAAGAGTTTCTTTTTTTCCCGGAAGGTGTTCAGAATTACCTGCAAGTTTAATTGAGGATTTACCAACAACAAATACCCCTACGGTATCTCAAAAACCAAAAGTTCGAAAGAGATTGTCTGCTTTTGACAGGCTTGAAGTGCCAAATTATTCAAATTATTTCAAACATTGTACACGATTACGTTCCTATTCAATTTATGCTGTCATCCGTGTTCTGGTCGGTCTGTGTTGTGTTGTGTGTGTCCCTTGGTAAGAGTCCTACCCTCTCTCGTTCTTTTCTCCCTTCCTTTTCTGTCTCTTTCACTCCTGTTATGTTTTGTTTATCCGGTTCATGTGCAAATATGTTCCCTTTTCAACGATACACTATTTTGCAATTATAAGTTATCGGGGGCTGCAATCTACAAGCCTAGCTTTTTAGCAGTCCCCTCCGCTACCAACCTAGTTTGGTTTTGGTTTTTCTATGTCTATATTGTACGCTGTAAACAATAATTGTAAGTTTCATTGATTTGCTATGTACGATGTAAACCTATGTATTTTATATTGTTGGAAGTGGAAATAAATGAAATGAAATGAAATGAAATAAATCAAAATACCAAATACCAATGTTGAAGACATGTGTTCGTACCAAGTTGAAGGCTGAACACTTCATTTCTTGAGAATGAAGGGCAATGTGTAAGTTATTTGGAATCTCAAATTTTTGTATATTTTGTAATTTTACCAGGTCTTAAATCTAAATTTGCCTTGTTAGACAGTTCGACAGTAGAGAAATCACAATTTTCGTACCTTTATGTTCTTGATGAAAAGGCTGACTCCCCAGAGACACTTAAGCGATGTTTAGGTCTTTTATATGATTCTTTTCAGGTAAAAGATATTACCAATCATTTAGTTGTAGCAGGAGATGGTGCAACAATTCGAATGCTTTTCAATATAAAAAAAGAACATGGTGAGTCAATGGATTGGTTGATACCATTCTTAGGTGATTGGCATATTCTAAAAAATTTCCAAGAAGTTATAATGAAACTGTACTGGGATGCTGGTCTTAAAGATATTGCCAAAATGTCTCACAAACATATTACTTTGCAGAGTTTAGGTTCATGTTCTAATTTCAAACGAACGCATAGATTTATTTTTTATAGACAACCGATGGCTGGCTGAGAAGAGGCTCCAAGGTCTTGAAAGGAAGCTTCAAGAAAGAGAAGGCCTCCTATAGAAGTATACGGATGGGATGGTAGATCTTTTGCCGAAAGGTTATGTAGAGGAGATCATAGATCAAAACTGTGACACTAAGAAAGGATGTGCGTGGTATTTACCACACCACCCGGTGCTACATCCATGAAACCCAGGAAGGTGAGGATTGCTTTTGACTGTGCATCAGCATGGAAAGGTCTCTCAGTGAATGATGCAGTTTACCAAGGACCAGATCACTGGAGGCCCTAATGGCGGACATCGAAGCAATGTTTCATCAAGTGCGTGTGCCTACAGCAGACCGAGATTTACTAAGGTTCTTGTGGCCAACAGGTGACATGAAGGAAGATCCACATGTCTACAGAATGAGTATGAACCTGTTTGGGGGGACATGGAGCCCAAGTGTATCCAGCTATGAACTCTGCAGAACAACCAAGGACTATGAGTCTGAATACAGCCCTGATGTCACTAGGATTGTGAATCACAATTTCTACATGGATGATTGCTTGGTTGCTGTTTCTGATGAATAAGCTGCAATCAGAGTAGCAGATGAGTTGATGAGTCTGCTGAAAAGAGGAAGCTTCAGACTCACGAAGTGAGTCAGTAACCAATCCAATTAAGGTGCTCCATCCCATTAGAAGAGAGGTCAAGCAAGTTAAAAGCTTTTCTATTATTCGCCCTCCTGCTCCTGCTCTTGTGCCTACTCCTCGCCCTCCAGTCTCCATCATTCACTCTCCTGCTCCTCCTGTCTCTCCCGTTATCCCTATGTTTTCTACCATCGGACCAAGGATTCCCGTGCTCCAAGCTCCTGCTCATCCTTGGCGGATGACGGCTGGCAAAAGCTGGAGCGTCGGCTTGCTTGCTGGGGATTGATTACTGCCACGTGCCCCAGGCCGAATGGCCCAGGTAGCGTCTTTTTTTCCCGTACCACTAATGCGTCAAATCGACAAATTTTTAATCGTGAGCCGCTGGAGAATAGGCTAGACGCCGGCGCGAGCTGTATACGTACGTGCACAGAACTAAGCTACGTGTCGCGTTTTATGTAGCAAGTTCAATTCACAGCTAATTCATCGACTTCGACGATCAGTTCGACATCGACATGGAGAGCACGATCCCTGGCGTCGATGACAGTGACAGCGAGTTTACTCTGACTAGGACTAAGAGGAGTGGGACTGCGTGTGAAGTTGTGACGCTTCCTGATAGAATTATGGTACGGTAATGAATTGGAATTGATTTGAACTGTCTGCCAATACTGAGCTACAGCCAGTGCAAATTGCTGACATGACAGACAATGAAAAAATGAAAATTGTGTTCTCTGTTACTGTATCATTTCTGTATCACAATGTATCACAAATGTTTTTCAAAATTCACTTAATCAAGATGAAATTAGATCTTGGCTATGTGTAAAATCAAAATGCAAAAATTAATCCAAAGACAAGTCCTACTTACAAGGACGCCATTGTTCATAACATTTCACATGGCAATGTGGTAAGTTTATTATGGCAATATGGGAATAGCTCTGAGGGGAACTAAGTAACGTTATACTTATAGAGCTAAGCTAACGGCACTCTGTGCACCTAAAATTTAACTTAAGATTATAATTCCACAAAAGTTTCAGTTTATATTCCTTATATTTAGTTATATTCTCAAGAGTAAAGTGTGCCAAAAATCTCATCAAATTAAAAATTTGAGCAAAATAGACGAATTACTTACGAAAAGCCACGGCCTGTCATATTATTGAGCTAGGAAAAACCAAGGAAGCTCCTTGGAAAAACAGTGGTGCCCCATGTTTGCCCACCCATTCATTTTACACATTATTCAGCGGTTTTGAAGAGGGAGACTGCATTTTGAGGCCTTTGCATAAAATGCCTGAAATTTAATATTTCACCATTTTGACTCGGATTTTATAATGAATATCTGTCTGTTGCAGATCTAAAAATTATGGTCATTGCATGTCTTCTCTCATTAGAATTGCGCAGATATGGCACGCGCGGTTCTAGAGGCAAAACTTTGGGGCAGGGGCTACTGGGGGCTTGTATATAGTATTAAAATTGCACCTTTGTCAAAAGAATTTTTTTGGGGGGGCATGAGACCCCAAAGTAACCCCCCCCCCCCCATAGAACCGCGCCTGGATACGCGTATGTGCAGACAAGGGGCACTGCGCAGACTTAGGGCAACACACCATATGTTTCCCCTGAAACCTGAGGCTGGGGGAGGGGCATGATCATTCCTAACTTGTTATTTTTATTGTTGTTTTTGTGGTGGTGGTGTTGCAGTTGATTTGTCAAGCCACAGAGACTAGACCTTATTTTTGCCATAATTTTGACCAAGTCCATCATGGTATCAGGATGGCCTGAAGTAGCCAGCTTGCTAGCATTAATTTATAGTTCTGATACCGTCCAGTAGTATTACATTTTAGTACTTTTAATTTCAGAAAGCCCATCGTCAGCATAATACACGTCCAGAGCATGCCAGTACAAATTTGAAGCGTCGGGCGCCATCCAAGAACACAAATTGCCAAACAGATAATGCAGGTGAAGATCCGAGCTTCCCAGTTTGAAGGACGCAAAAACACCAGGTATATACATATTTTGTTTTGTACTTTTTCTTTAATGGTGAAGCCTTTTAAACAAAAATATCAAACGGTTATCTCAGTAATGCAACTCTCAGAATATATTGTGATTTTACATATCTTCTGCATCTAATTGAAATCTCTAATTTTACTGTTTCATAATTTTCAAATGGCCCAAGGCTATTTAGGAAGCCAATGTCACCCTGGCCACTGTTACAGTTGAGCTTTTCATTGCTAGATGTCATGATTTTACTGTAAAGTCATGTTAATGACAATATAAAAATATGGTGCAAATCCGTTTCGCCATTCTGGAAACAGACAAACATACGGGAACAAAAACATATCCTCTGCAAGACAGAGATTTCATGATCTGGTGGAGGTAATTAATACTTCAAATAATTCATGTGTCCTCATTGTTTTTTTTTTTTTTTTTAACAGGAGCAAAGATCACCCACAGTTCTCTGCTAAAGTCATAATCAACAACCGCCACAACCATCCAGTGGAGTGTGCAGATGCTCTGAAACACAGAGATGTTTCAGAGTCGACAAAGGAAATTCTGAAAGACCTCTTCGCCCGCAAGTATAGTCCCACAGCAGCCTTGGACATGCTGAAGTGCGATCTGCAATTGAAACATGGGGAGGAGTACCAGATAGAGCTGTATGCCCTGATATCCATTTTGCACACAGGTAATATTTCAGTATGCAGAATTCATAGGAAGCATCTTTCCAAATCAATTTACAGAAATTTTGTTCCTGCAGCATGCAGGCCCATCATTATTATAAGAGCATATTTCTTTATTTCCTTTTCAAATGAATCAACTCAATGTGACCTAGGTCAGATCAAAAGATCATATGATCAGTTACATTACATGACAATGTAGTCAGGCCGCTACACACTCGCTAATTCACGATTTCAGAGCTCCTCGAAGTGAGGTGTAATTTCGGAAAGTTTTTCTTTCCAATTTTGTCACTAAATTTTGTTTCTGTGAACCTGACTCGTTCGAAAATTGAAAAAAATAATTGGGTGTCGATTATTCTTTAACAAACTTTAGATTTATCAAATAATTTTTCTAAATTGAGGTTCCTCAACGAGAAAATATTAAATTATGCTCTCGAAATTCGCATGAAATTCATTTTTTTTACCGGAAATGGGACTCGGTGTTTGGTCATCTGGCGCAAAATCCAGAAAACGTGCGACTTTCCCCTCTGTGGAGTTGAGGCGGATCGTCATGATCGTCATGATCGTGCAAATCGCCTGACTGGGTAGCTATGGCCTATGCCCCACATATAGATTTTCGTGTAGTGCTACTGGGGGCCCAACGTCTTTTCAGTGAGTGAGGTTTTCCATAAATAGCTCTCAAATAGATCTAAATATGAGTGATAATATGCCAGTTACTGAAGACCCTACATGTTGTAGACTATATGGGGGTGATATTAAATCTGAATGAGTTTACCCAGATTTCAAATTCAAGGTGATCAGTGAGTGAATCACAGTCAGACAGTGGTGTTAAAAATACTGGCCATCTTGACATGACAGTCCTGAGTCGAGCCTGACTCGCTCTGACTGAGGCCGACTGAGCTTTCTCGGACTCGCCTCAGATGACAGAGGCTAAGTCAGGCTTCAGGACTCAGCTTGACCTTGGTTGTCCAGGCTCATAGTTTGATTCCGAATTAGTTCGGCCTGAGCTCAGATAGCCTTCTGAGGTGACGGGAGCTGGGGAGGATATTTTTTTACATCCTTAGTATACATGTAACATTTTTAACAGTTTTACCTTCCTCCTGACACCTTCCCCAGGTTGACATGGCCCCAGGTTCGGAGAGCATGTAAACAAAGACCACCAAGGTTCCGATTCTAGAGGAATGGGGGGGGGGAATAAAGGTGGTAGGGGGAAGTTATTTTCCTATAACTTATATTCTAAGTATAACTAGTCTAAAGGCTGTAAGCACTCCTTTTTTTTTTAGGTTGAACTATTTTTTGAAGTGCTTGCAGCCTTTACACTAGTTATCGAAAAATACTACCATTAACACCTTTATTTCCCCTCAATTCCTCTCTAATGAGCAGATCAGAGCCGTGTTTGAATACATGCTCCGACCTGAGACCATGTCAACCTGTGTAGGGCATCGGGAGGATGGTAAAATGTAAAAAAAAATATTTAAAAACATCCTCTCGATGCCTCTGAACTAAGGCAAGGTAGCCTCACCGAGCACAGACATCAATCTCCCTGAAGTACCCCCCCCCCCCGCAAAAAGGCCACCACCTTTTTAATTATACTTTTCATTTGAAATTGGGTAGACATTGTCTTGTGTGAAAATTACATTGTTTGGAATAATGTTAAATGAAACAATTTATGAAAAAAATCCATCAAAGTCAAAGTTCATAAATAGTCGTAGAATTATACATTTGTAATGCCATTGTTTATACTTAAAACTGTACTTTCCCAAGTTCATCAATTTCTTAATGAGCGGACAGATTAATATTTATTTATTTTTTGAGAAGTGACTTTTTATTTAATGGTATTAACAATTTCAGGACAAATGGGATAGTGCACATATATGACTTCACAAAGTAAAAAACAAAAGTATATTTTGTGATGGATATTTGCCAAACTTTAATTGATAAATTTCTCAATTTTTCTGTTTTTCTTCAGTCCAGTACAAACTGATAAGAATGATGCCAGGGTGGAATAAGTTCCATATATAACAAGACCTCAGAAAATTACATGCATGTGACTTTGAAGTTAACTTCATGAGAATTTAAAAGATAGATAATGCATGTATCACATATATGTACCATTCCCTGACCAAAATTTGTTATCATTTATTACAGCTGCTCTCCATCTGGTCCAGCAAGCGAATGTGATAAACCAAGTGTTGTTTTTTTTGGAGATTCGATTCTTCGCAATTTGGAACACAACTTGTCAAAATATATTAATACAGCATATAGTGCCAAAGTTTTTTGTTTTCCTGTAGCAACTATCACCAGCCTTAGACGTATCATCCGAGAAGAATTTGGCAACACTTTTGAACATTGTACATCGTTTGTTGTTATTCATGTTGGAACAAATAATCTTTCTCATCTGTTGTGGAATCGCGAAAGGAAACATTTGTTATCTTTATATTGCACTTTGAAGGAAATATTTCGTTCAGCGTCATTTATTTTTTCATCTATATTACCGCGTTGGGACTCTGATGAACTTCACAACTGTTCTACTATATTTAATGGTGGTCTTCTTGAATTGTGCAGGACATTACCAGATTGTTTTTTTTTAGACTCCACTAAAGACTTTTTATATAATAATAACTTATATGCTCGTGATGGACTTCATTTGAATGGACCAGGGAAATCTATCTTGACCTCTGTGTTCCACTATTTTTTGTTAGATTGTTTCAATGCCTGTAATTCCATTTCTCATTCATCATCTTCATCTTCATGGATACCGCCTGAACTAAAGAAATTGCATCATCAACCCCCCAAAAAACAGAAGACTGCACAGTGGAGAGAGACCGATTTAGATACTGTACTATAAAGAGAGAGAGGCGATCAACATACTTCAATTTTGATTTACCTAGCAAAAACAAAAAATGTAGGAGACCCAAGGATGACAGCGGAGGATTTATATTTCCAAAGAACCCACAGCGACCACTGTTACCCCCAAAGCTCCCGCCTAACCGACACATTGGAAACAAAATAACATCATATATCCTTTATCGATCCGTATGCACCAAATTTACATCCCCACAACTACCAGCACATGTTCATCTTCCAGCACCTGCAGGTCCCCCAAGTGCTTCCAAAACCCAAGTTTGGTTGAAAAGTGAGTGATGGTTGCAAAGTTATGTCATAAGAGAGTCTTGCAGGTAAACTTTAACGTATGACCTTTGACCCTATCATGTGACCTCCAATGGCACCATAACATGCAGGTCCCCTTAGTGCATCTACTACCCAAGTTTGGTTGAAAAGTGATTGACGGTTGCAAAGTTATATGTCATAATAGAGTCTTGCAGGTAAACTTTAACGTTTGACCTGAAATGACCTTTGACCTTATCATGTGACCTCCAACGGCACCATAACATGCAGGTCCCCTCAGTGCATCTACAACCCAAGTTTGTTTGAAATTGAGTGACGGTTGCAAAGTTATCTTTCATAACGTTTGTGACGGACGGACGGACGACGGACGACGGACGGACGACATTTGGATCCCTTAGTCTCGCCTTCACCTCCAGTGGGCGAGACAAAAATAATGAGGTTCCTATGCATTTTGGATGGTTTTTATCCGTCAAATATCAGAGAAAATTCAATGAAAACAGAGGAAAGGTAAGCTGGCTTTCGTCGATTAATATTTCTTAAGTCAAGCATTTAACGTTAGTTTCTTTTAATTTCAATGATTAAGCAGTTTCTCATCTTAATTTTGACATGTCATTCGTGCTAAATGATAGTAGGATTACGATTTTATAAGTAGAAACATCTTTGTGCTTTCCAGAACATCGTCCGTGTTTAGAGCTCATTACGTATGCATATTGGCCGATGCCCTTGCATACGAGTACGATAAATACAGTATGTTTCCGCACAGTAGCGGACTGACTGAATAAGGCCAGTTTCATGATTGATTGAAAAAAAAAAAAACGATGCCATGCAGAACATAATTTTACATGTGATTGAAGAAGAACATTATAAATGATTCACTGATGTTTTATTTCATTCAAGAAGGCAGTCACATACAAAGTACGCCATTTGGATACTTGTATACAACATGAATTGACCCAGATTTTACTTTTCATTCTAGTTTTGAACAAAGTGAAATTCTATTTCTATGGCACTAACTAGGTGATGGCACACAACAGGGATTTCCCTTTGGGCATGATTCAAGAGATTTGATTTCCCTATATAAGAGCACATTGGGAAGATAACAAATATATGATTCATTCCAATGGGAAAAAAAAGCTATATAATAATGGTGTTACAGTTGAATCATGTGACACAAAATTGCGAGGGTTAAGTTTACACTTTCATGTTAAACGAGAGGCCGAGAGCTTTAACTGTCATATGAAAGAAAAGTCAGGCTTTAAAATTCCTTTTGGGTATAAAGGCAATTTTACAGATAATGTGTATTCATGCTAATGAATGCACATTGTATTTCTTATTTTGAAAATATACTCATGTGCAGATACAGTATATTGTCTCGCCTGCAGTGAGACATAGTCGGTGGGGGCAGCGGTGACAGCGTGAACATCAAAAACTTACCCTAAGGTTAATTTTTAAAAATTTTCCAACATAATTCTGAACGTATAAGTGCCTATTCCATAAAACTTGGACATAAGGGTTATCAAGTGTCAGGGATCATGTGATATGAATTTCGGGTCACAAAATCAAGGTCAAATATTTAAAAAAATTATAATTCTTTTATTTCATTTTTTTTAATTCTACCATAAATTCAAGTTCATTTTTCATGAAACTTGTACATATGGAGTATCCAATATCACATATGTGACACAATGTCCATGTCACAAAATTGAGGTCAAACCGTCAAAGGTCATTTCAGGTCAATAAACTTGGATCAAACTCAATCTAAGGTAATAATTTTTTTTTTTAAAACATCACCCAAACTTTAAAAGTATGCTTTATGCACATTATGTATACACATGTAAATTCATTGAAGCTTTTACACAATGGATGGAAAAAGAAAATCAGGTGACAGTTCTATGTCACAAAGTCAAAAATGCTGCCATAATGAATTGCATCATACAGGCGAGACCATGAGGGGCGTTCTACTTGTTTGTATGTAACTTCTATTTTCCTACATGTATAGATCTGCATCAATGTGGTATCAAGTGTTTTTTCTGTAATTTTATCCATTTAATTCAGGCTGTATCAGAAAGTTTTGCGTGGGGAATTTGGGGAGTCCTCTGGAGAGGGAATGTTGGACAGCCTTGGTACAACCTGCATGGCCATGGAGGTATTAGATGGAAAACTGGTGATAGCCATTTGTACACCATTAATGAAGAGAGTGCATGAGGAGATAAAACATGCTGGGGAGACGGTCTTCATGGATGCCAGTTCAAATATGGACCGCCATGGATGCAGCGTGTTCCTGATCCTGACCCATAGCTGTGCTGGAGGACTTCCTTTGGGCATTCTTGTGACAACATCAGAGACTGAGGCAGTCATTACAACTGCTCTCCAAATGTACCTTTCTCTTCTTCCTGAGAAGTGTCTTGGAGGCAGAGGAGTGCAAGGGCCTCAAGTCTTCATGACTGATGACTGCGCTGCTGAACTGAATGCCATCCAAGCCATTTTCCCTGACAGCCAGTCCCTCCTCTGCATCTTTCATGTGCTTCAAGCTGTTTGGAGATGGCTTTGGGATAGGAAGAATAACATCTCTAATGATGATCGACCAAGGCTCCTCCAGCACACGAAGAGGCTCGTTTATGCCACTTCTGACAGAGAGCTTATGGAAATGTACAGGGAATGTCTTCAGGACTTCACCATTTCTGAGTAAGTGAATTATGTCAATTAATGAACTGGGCATATTTTAGTTAAATCACCGAAATACTTTTGGATACTTTGTTTTATCAATTTTGAAATTATGATACATGATTCTAGTATTGTATTCATTGAAACTGCACAAGTGATTACAATGTACACTGTACATGTATTTACTGATTGTATTTTTCCTGTCTTTACAGGGTTTTATTGATTTCTCTTGAAATAAATGACCAACTACTATGGCATACCAATACGGCATACCAATACACCTTGGTGTTCTTACCCACGACAATAAGCCTCCTTATTGGCAGTGACGCACCTGAGGCGTTCTGGGTAAGGGACCAGAAGAAAAGGAGGGAAGAAACAACCGTACACTATTCGGTCCCCTCTAGGATGGACGGTTCTAGGTCCAGTTAGTAGGAGTGGACATGCAGAAGGAAGCAGGGTCTTTAATGTTTCAGCTGACTGTGAGCTCCATAAGATGGTGGAGGGATTTTGGAAGCTTGATCATATGCCGGGTGATGTTGGTGCCAAGGTTGCCGAGTCTATAGATGACATAAGGGCACATCGCATAATGGAGAACACGGTCTCCTTAGGCGACGGACACTACCAGGTTGGAATGCCATGGCGTACAAGTCCGATAACTTGCACATGGCTGAGACTCGTCTACAGTCCTTGAAGAGGCTGGAAAGGGATGCAGTTCTATATGAAAGATACACTGCAACGATGGCAGAGTACATGCGGAAGGATCATGCAAAGGAAGTGACAAATCAACCTGAAGATAATAGCATCATGTGGTACCTTCCCCATCATCCGGTCACCCACCCTATGAAACCAGAAAAGGTCCAGATTGTGTTTGATTGTGCAGCACGATGCAAGGGTGTAGACTTGAATGACCAGCTGCTTAGCGGCCCAGATCCGGACAGGTTGTTACTCCGGATGCATACTAAAACTGTGTATAACAACGGCAACGCACCCTGTGGACCCTGGAAATCGAATCCTACTGGGTGAATCTTCAAGATGAGGCAAAAAAACGGAAGTAAAAGTGCATAAATGTTGTAAAAATCATCAAAATGTTTCATTTTCTGACCTTAAAACGTCTTTTCTTGTCGTAAATCAAGAAAGATTGGGACATTAGCTGGAGCTCCGTTGTTCCTGCCGCTCGTAATTCGTAAACAGTAAAGCGCTATATTGACCAAGGCTTCATTGTGTACAAGGGTCATGTGTTCGTTCAGCCGGTCGCAAAGATCGAATTTATGACGGAACAAAAGAAATTTTGAGTGCAAATTAAATATTGTGCAATTCGATTTTGGTTTGACGACATCTGTTGCGTCTGTCAACTCGGGATTCCTCCATCAGTGAACAAGTACTCCATCTACATTCTGTCTTGGGCCCTGTGTGATAATGACAAATGCAGATATTGGGTGCACCTGAAGAACTCATACTTGCCAACTGTCCCGTTTTTATCGTAATTGTCCCATTTTAAAAAATTTTTAGAGCAGTAAAAACGGAACGTTCCGATTTTTGAACCTAGACCAAAAACAAAAAAAAAGAAGAAAAAAAAGTGTTTGCGTGTGTTCTGTGTATACGAGAATACAGTGTTGTCTATGACTTCCGGGTTTCATCTATCGATAAATTTAATGTTACAGCTCACCGACGAAACCGACCCCAAACTGACCGATGGTACATGCACGGTATATCATTGAAATAACGTAAGTTTCGATCGCTCTTCCGTCGTGTGACTGCGAAAACATGTTTTATTCGCATGGAGTGGTGCCCATGCAGTGTGCGGGCCATGCAAAACGCATGTAAGCACAGCACTCTATATGTTGGACAATGTATTAACGCTTGCTGAACTGCGCACGGGCTTTGTCACGATCGTGGATTTAATGGAATTATTTCGCGAAACTGGAGAGGATTTGATCAAAATGAGTGGAAAACTGTCTCAGAAGTTTAAAGAGGAGTACAAACAACGATTTCCTTTCATAAAGCCAAGCACAAAAGGCGTTGAATTTGCATTTTGCATGTGTTGCCGGCAGGACATAAAAATCTCAAGTGGAGGAGCTAATGGATATTATCAGGCACGCTTATTTACTTATTTGCCGGCACTTCATGCAGAATCTCCTGCATGATCTTCCAAAGGATCAGCATAACTATTCAGTTACTAGTGAGTTCTCAAGGTTAACCCCAAAACATGGTTAACGCTACTGCACTTCAGTTCTTACGTTTATTTAATTTTCTGTGTTTGGAGTAGGATACAACAAATTTGGCGACGAGAATGGCGAGTTTGCAACCCCCGCCATTGTGTTTGCCTACCCCTGGTTCACCATCTATGCCCTGGAAACAGTGGAAAGGGTTGTTTGAGAACTATTCTCTTGCTTGCGGGACGAACAAATTCAACGATGATCGCCGCCGTGCACTACTTCTTCATTGCTTAGGCCCAGAAGGCCAACGTGTGTTTTCTACTCTGCCTCCTACATGTAGTTCAGCACTCGGGGACTCTGCTAGTGCTAGTAATGTTAGTTCTGCCGATACACAGACGTGCTCATACACTGAGGCACTTGCCCGTTTGGACACTCATTTCACACCGGCTGTGAATGTTGTTGCAGAACGGTATCGCTTTCGTCAATGAGGACAACAGCATGAAGAGACCGTGGACGATTACATCAGCTCTCTTCGTACATTCTCAATCACTTGTGAATTCGGTGAGATGCGAGATGAGTTTATCCGAGATCAACTCGTCGAAAAGACAAACTGTGGGCGCATTCAAGAGAGACTACTTACCGAACCAACGTTGACATTACAATATGCTATGACTATTGCACATCAAATGGAATCCGCTTCAAGGGAAAACCGCGCTTTGGATGCTTCAGCTGATCATGTTAGTGCTGTCAGATACAGGTCGAAACAGCAGAAACGCTCTACCAGTTCTACTTCACGAAAATATCAGCACAAGAGTTCACAAGATGGAAAAACTGTGAGTAAAAACAAATTAAGCAATGCTTGTTTCCGATGTGGTGCTAAGAGGCACAGAACGAACGATGAGAATTGTAAAGCTAAAAATGCATGTTGTTCTTTGTGCAACAAAATCGGACATTTTGCCCGTGTCTGCAAGTCTACGTCTAAGGTGAATATGGTGTCTGAAGCTCAACAGGATGATACACTTGCTGAAATGCGTGGTGATAGAGTTGAAGTTCTAAACGTTGTGATTTCTTCAGTCCTTTCGGACAATATTAACTGTTCTGTGTTTGGAGTAACTGTTTATTTGGATCGCTCGAATTATCTGAAACCTTTGATCTGTAGTGCTTCTTACCAAGTGAAGACCACACCTAAACGGTGAATCAACAAAACGATCAATTCTATGGAAAAAGTGGTGGAACATGAATGATCAGCGACACATTCTTTTGAGACAGAGAAGTTGTGTCAAATCAGGCCCATGTGTACAATTCGACGTAAGTAAAATTTGACAAAAATTATGGTCTGTGTAGACTTCGATTGTTTGCTGCTGTATGACTAAAAGCTGCTGTGACTATTATATTACCAGATGATATTGGCTGATCTTGTTATACCCAAATTTAAAAGTGAAGACTGAAGTGAACTCTGCATGAACTGAATGTACTGGCGTCTGCTTCGAGCTAGACCCATCGTGATTGCCACTGTCGCCATATCTGAGAATGAGTGATGAGCAGATCCATGAACTGAAGACTCACACTTCTCAAGATGAAAATCTTCAAGAACTAAAGAAGAAGGTGATAATGGATGGATGGCATGAAGAAAAAACCAAGTACCAAATCCAGCAAAGCCATACTTTCACATTCGAGATGAACTTAGCACACATGATGGATTGCTGTACAGAGGAGAACGGATTGTCATTCCCATGACTACGAAAGAAAATGGCAAGACATGCTCCATATGTCACATCGAGGTACAGAAAGCACTCTCGGCAGGGCCCGTGAATGCATGTTTTGGCCTGGCATGAATGCAGACATCAAGCTGTTCATATCGACATGCGATGCATGCCGGATGTATGAAATGCAAAACCAGAAAGAGACTCTGCAACCCCATGAACTACCAGACCGCCCTTGGGTAAAAAGTGGCAGCTGACCCCTTTGAGCTAGAAGGGAAGCATTACCTTGTCACGGTGGACTATTTCTATTTCGCCTCCATGATCTGTCCAGCAGAACGGTGATCAAGAAGCTGAAAGGACATTTTGCCAGATATAAGATCCCAAACACTCTCATCTCAGACAACAGACCCCAATTTATCTCTGAAGACTTTGTCAACTTCAAGAAAAGATGGGAATTTGATCATCTCACTATCTCACCGAGACATAGTCAATCCAATTGGAAGGTAGAATCCCCAGTCAAAGCTGCCAAGAGAATGATGAAGAAGTGCAGAAGATCTCATATAGACCGATACAAAGCATTACTGGAGATGAGGAATACACCAACCCAAGGACTGGGAAGCAGTCCAGCACAACGTCTCCATGGCAGAAGAACAAGGACAAACCTGCCTACTACAAAGAATCTTCTTCAACTAACAGGAGCCAGTATCCGACATGAAAAACAGAAGATGAAAGAGCTCCAGAGGAAACAATCGGACAACTACAACAGAAATGAAAAAGACCTACCAAATCTTCATGAAGGTGACACAGTCAGAGTGAAACCTTACAAAGTAGGAGACAGTGTCTGGCAGAAAGCAGTTGTGAGGAAGCGACTTGATGACAGGTCATACCATATAGAGATAGAAGATGGAGTACAGTTGAGAATTATGCAGACCAACAAGGACTGATGATCCCAGGATGGATAAGTAGAGTGAAGGCCAGTGATCCACGCATCCGACTTCTTCCATGTAGTGACACAAAGGTGTCCGTGTGGAGAAAGTACAAGGAGGCACTCAGGAAGCAGAATTCTCGCCGCAAAGCTGCAGGTAATGGGCATTTCCAGTTTCAGAAAAAAAAAATTGATACAAGAAATTGCCTGTATTTGATTTAAATCACAATTCATTTTTTTTAATCACAAGTTAAATAATGTTGCTGATCATGCCAGCCCTTACAAGTACTGACGTATGAAAAACAGATTCCACAAATATGATTTTTTTTTTTTTCAATAACTATGCTTATTAGGAAACCTATTATTATTTTTTTCATGCTGAAGTACATGTAATTTGTTGAGATTTATCGTAGAAATTATTTAGTATGCATTCGCCTATTACTTTGGTTTCATGTATTAATACAAAATTAATTTTTTTACTTTTATTCCAGATTAATAAGTTGAAATGTAGAGATGTTTTCGATCTCTCATTGCTTTGATTAAATATATATTTATTTTTTTTTTCGTTGTTGATGTCCTATTACTTTTCAAGTCCTGTTGACGTGCTGGATTATCATATAAATATCTAATTATTTTTCTCTCTCATTGTCTCTTTCTTTTTCAGGATTGTCGCTCTTCCGAATCGTGAAAAAATCCACCTTCATGGGCCTCTGGAAACGCCTTTGTCCTTTCATCATCACCACCCGCCCACGCTCTGATCTCTGCTGGCAGTGCCAGCAAAACAACTCGGCTGTGTACCAAAGTGCCAACCTAAATGAAACAGAAAAGACGGAGCGTCTTCAGAGACAAGAGGAACATCTAACACATGTGGCAGCAGAGAGGCATCTCTACAGGGAGATGGTGTCAAGTGCAAAGGCTTCTGTGGAAGAGGGAGACACAGGCACAATGCACTACTCATTCGACTTCGCGACTTCGCGACTTCAGCTCCACTTTCCCTCAAACCCAGACCAACCTGGCCCAATGTATTTTCTCTGTCCTCGGAAGTGTGGCCTGTTTGGCGTGGCATGTGATGGCACTGGTATTCAAGTGAACTACCTCATCGATGAAGGGATGACTACGAGTAAGGGTTCTAATTCCGTCATAAACTATCTTCATGACTATTTCGAGAACTTTGGATTGGGGGAGAGCGTTGCCCAGTTGCACTGTGACAATTGTGGAGGTCAAAATAAGAACAAGTTCCTTATGTGGTAATTGGCTTGGAGAACCATGTATGGATTGCATGAGGAGATTTCTGTTCATTTCATGGTTTCAGGACATACAAAATTCTCCCCCGATCGTGGCTTTGGACTCGTAAAGCACGTCTACAAGAGAAAGATGGTCAGTAGCCTGGCTGACGTCAGCAACATGGTGCAGGAAAGCTCAGTGAGAGGCCTCAACCAACCACGCCTTGTTGGCCTTGAGGATGGGACTGTTCTCGTTCAATGCTATGACTGGCAGACATTCTTGGCCCCCTACTTCACTCCACTAGCAGGGATCAAGAAGTACCATCACATGAGGTGTGATTTATTGACTATTATGTTCAGTGCATGCTATAGTCTGATTAACTATTGAATATTTTTCTGCAAAATGCACAGTTAATTTTTTTTAGCTCATTATATGTGATTAGAGATAAAGATCCTAATGCCTTTAATTATTTTACAGTCCAAATCTATTTTTAAAATGATTAAAAACATGACAATTTTTACACATTTTCTTTTTGTCACTCTCCTCGTCCTTTATTTATGGCAAAGGTCAAGTATTATGATCTTGTTTGTGGAAATTTTTATTCTTATCTTACTTGGTTTTCCTTCCATTTTGTTCCTTCCCACTATGCAGATTTCACCGTGATCACCCAGGCGTAGCCTTCGTCAAGGTACGTCCAGATGAACAGGAAAAGGAGATCCACCTACTTCGCTCCCCAACCAGCCTTCCACCATGTCAACTTCCTGATCCTGTGGTTCCTCCAGGCCTGTCTGCAGCAAGAAAGGAGTACCTCTTCCGCCACTTCAGAGAGTTCTGCACTGCACCAACAAGAGATACGGTGTGCCCATCTGTACCTCAGGCGATCGATAGCGACACCAGCAGTGATACTAATGCATGAAATGTCTGTTTCCTACTAAAGAACTTTGGTTCTGCACTGCAGCAGTCATAGCATTGAACAAGAACAGTCCTATCCTCAAGGCCAACAAGGCGTGGTTGGTTGAGGCCTCTCACTGAGCTTTCCTTCACCATGTTGCTGATGTCGGCCAGGCTACTGACCATCTTTCTCTTGTAGACATGCTTTACGAATTTTGAACTGAAAAACCTGAAAAACATTCAGTGGTTGGAAAGCTCTGGAAATGTTGAGAAGTTTCTTTGTGTACCTCGCCCAAATTTGAGTTCTTTTTATTTTGTTATTTTATTTTCCTCATTTTGCTCATTCTTGTCTATTTTTGTTCCCCAAAAGAGAAATCGCATGTGGAAAGTAAAAAAAGATCATCTGCATGTGCATGGTCTGTCTTTTGTTATTTTATTCATTTTTTTACATTATTCTAATGCGGAATAACATTGCGGAGTAAGGCCAAGAAAAAAAAAAAAACATTTTTAGCATCCAGCCTCTTTAAAAAAAAAGGAAGAATGCACCCCCCCTTTTTTCAATATTTAAAGGGGGAAAATGATTTTCTCAACGGATTTCGTTCAAATTTTGTATGCAGGTGTCTCTTGGTATAATCTAAAAACCTATAGTTTTGGTGATGCTGCCACCAGTGTCCCGTCTTTTATAGGGTCAAAGGTCATACTTCAGGGGATGGTGTGAGTGCACTCTGCAGGCCACATTTCTGGACGGATTTCTTTCAAATTCTGTATGCAGATGTATTTTGGTATAATCTACACATCTTGACCATTTGGTGATGCTGTCCCCATTGTTTCGTCCTTTATAGGGTCAAAGGGTCATTTGTCCATTTCGTGCACTCTTACTGTAATGCCGGTAACAACCTGCACTTACTTTACAATGGAAAGGGGTTGCCTTTCCATTCAAATAAGCTGACTACTAGTATACCTCTTAACTATTCTATTTCTTACCCATATTCACTGTATTTGTAAATATGAACTACACATCTTTCTATACATATCATATATGCAAGATCACTTTCCTCCTCTTCAATCATAAAACAGCAGTCAACACAAAACAAATATTACTGTACATATCGTATAATTCACATGTGTATGTGTATACTCTGTACTACATAAGGTCTGTTCAAGTGTATTATCTTGCTAATGTATCCTCTTTGCACTGGCACAGTACAGTGCGAGCTAGTGCAGTGTGCATATTTTCCATGCATATTTTAGTACTTAGCTGAGCACAACACATATTAACTGTCACATCGATCAGAAATCACAACCCCATGTAATTCGGCTTTCAACAAGTATTTTACCCTCTAAAAAGAGTTAAATTGAGTTTCATCGTAATTTCTTCAAGATCCAAGTAATGTAGAATTAATATTTTGTCGTATAATTGATGTCAAACAGTGAGCAAAAAAACCTGCTGAAAAGTAAATTCCAGCAGGAGCAGGCGGACTTCTTCCCCAGCCCTGGAGGCCTAGCTTTTCTTGATTGGTACTAGTAGTGTGGCGCATTCATTCGATGCAAGCTTTGAACTTTGAAAAGTTCTTCGTGACCAAGCATTTATTATTCTAATTTCTTGAAACTCTTTTTTCTTTTTTCTGTGATTCACTGCACATGGTCAAGATATTTCGATTTTTAAATAATGTTGTGACAGGTTTCCCTGCCACAATATATAATTATGTCTCTGGTGGCTTGCCATAAACATGGCCATCTTGGCTAGCCATAGGCATGGCCTGGGCGCATGAGAGGGGTGCGGTCGTGCGTGCGCCATAGTTACGTACATGCAGCTCTACGGCATGCCCCCATCGCACACACGGCATCTATTATACGTTATGTATGTACATAAAGGGGGTTAAAGGGAGACACCCACGGGTCACGGGACTGGGGACGTGCGGGAAGAAATAAGCCATATTACACAATATACGTGTAATGCCCCAAATTTATATGTGTTCGTCCATTACAAAATGTGACAAAAATTACATATTATTTTCTGGCATTGATAAATATCGATATTTAAGATGATGTTGTGTATTTATTATTTCATATTTATTACATATTGCAGAAATGTGTTGGTTAAAACAGGTTTCTGCTATCTGTTACTGTACAGTATGTGTAAAAGCCATTGGCATTGTGTTACATGTCCACTAACCATTGTGTTAATAAGTGCCATGAACAAAGAAGTTTCCACACTCTATTAATAATGTCAAGTCTAGCCAGAGAGTGTTTATCTCAACCAGGTTGCTTGATAATGTAGAAATGGAACAGTCCAGGTGAAGGGTGTTTTTATATGAGCAATAAGAATTATGATATTATTCTTTGGATTTATGATTTAATATTTATTTTACATGATACATTCTGATCCACAGTCATGTTACATTTTATCAAATTGATATAAATGATATTTTACTGAGGGATAATTTACAGACTTGAAGTGTATTTGTACACCCCTAATGGATTAATGGAATAGCCTACTGTATTGTAAGAGAAAACACAGAGTTGGTTTGGCTTGTGTATAAAAGCTGGGGAAGCTAAAAGTGGCATCATTATTGTGATTCCACGAGAGACAACAAGTAGTGTACACCCAATTAAATTCCTTGTGTTTTATTTTCTACAATACAGTACAGAGTATCGACATCATAAAACACCCGCTATACCATGACCCGAGTAGAGCTGCTCAGGGTCCAAAGGAGACTGCCAGTGATTTCGTCTGCGGCTGCTGGCTCTAAGGCAGAAAATCTCATTTATATCTCAAGAAAAAGGATCCCAGTTTGCTTACAATGAGGGCTTGGTGGGAAAAATGTTTTGTCACTCGATCCTCACGGGATTGAGTAGCTCCTGGATCCAAAATGAACTCAAGACTGTTCTATCCCTACCAGGCACCACAGATGAGGCGATACTTGACGCAATCAACGCAGCTTCAAACAGCGAGGCAGAACATCTAGCCAAACAGAAGGCGGCGGCCAAAATCAATGCCGCCACAGTCGAGACAGGCCCCTCCTCAAACGTCAACATAACGTCGATCACAAAAGACATCCGGGAGATAATGCGGGCTGAACTGGCAGCCGTAAATGGGGAGGCCAAGGACTTGTGCAGTAAGGAAAGGGCTGCACAACCACCTAGCAGTCGGCGACAACAACGATCCCCAAGTGATTGGGGCTGCACAACTTGCAGGCAAAATGGAGTCGGTCGGCAGTGTCGTCATTGCCTCAAGTGCGGGGAGGAAGGACACCTCGCCAGGGGGTGTTTAAACGGGTACCGGGCACCACTAAGGGACGAGTCGGGACTGACGCGGGACATGGGTGCGCAAGTATCCCTTATGTCTCGTTCTTGGCTACAGACTCACTACCCTGATTTCAACATCCGACCCATCACGGATCTCTTAGCGGGCCAAGATCTTAACGTCTCTGCAGTGAATGGGACTTCTCTACCCTACATTGGATATGCTGAGCTGGTAACCAACATCAGTGAAGAGGGCACAGAAGGCACAGAAGTCACCGTCCCCTTCCTCGTTCATGATGGCAACGCTAGTGATGACATCATACTGGGCTTCAATGTCATCGAAGCTCTGGTGAACAGCTCTTCATCCTCGCATGATGCTCGATGTAGACTGCTTGCATCTGCCTTGGAGTTCTCTCCAGGTACAGTCAGCCGAATTGTCTCTTTTCTTTCAACAGCATCAAGAGACATAGCCCTGGCTGTCGTCGTAAAGAAGCCAACTATAATCCAGCCTGGGAGAAGTGCCAACACACGACTCAACAAAGGGACAAATTTCGAGCAGAATACATCTTTGAGCCCAATGAAGGTAACGCCCTACTAGAAGAGGGACTCAAACTCGACCCCGCCCTTATACAAATGCATTGTCAAAGTCTGCGTCCGGAAGAAAGATGGCTCCCTCCGGCTCTGCATTGACTACAGTCAACTGAATTAGAAGACGATTCCAAACCGGCAGCCCATCCCAAGGATTCAGGAGGTGTTAGACAGCCTTGGAGGAAGCAACTGGTTCACAACACTTGATCAGGGTAAGGCCTACCATCAAGGCTTCATGGCGGAAAGCAGTAAACATCTCACTGCTTTCATAACACCATGGGGTCTGTATGAGTGGAACAGGATCCCGTTTGGCCTTACCAATGCACCAGCTGTGTTCCAGAGGGCTATGGAAAACTGCTTAGAGGACATGAGTGGCGAGTTCTGCACCGTGTACTTGGATGACATCCTCAAGGTATAAAATTGAAGCCTACTAAATGCCTCTTCTTCGGACATCATGCCGACCCAAAGGACACAGAGGCAGTACATTCCCTGAAAGGCAAGCCCCCAACAACAGTCGGCGATTTGAGGAAGCAGCTGGGATTGCTGGGATATTATCGGCGGTATATTCCAAACTTCTCCCAACGAGCCGCCTGTCTGTACCAGCTATATATTACCTCCCTGGAAGGGTCCGGCCGTGATCATGAAAAAAACTCTCTCCTGCCTTATATTGAGTCATGTACAAAAACACGGCCTACGTGGTTCACCATGACCGACTCAAACGGTGTACCGATCCGAGTCCCTTACCGAGGAAACATACAAAGTCGAAGGACTTATACTGTTTTTGCAAGGGACCAGATGTCGGTTCATTCATGATCCAGTGTGACCGCTGCGATGAGATCACTCAGCCTGAATGTATCGCACTGGATAAGTCTTTTTGTCCCTTCTGTAAGCAGAGTTAGATTTGTAGTATTGAGACATTTGCATACACATTCTGTGATCCTTGTTCTTTTTATATCTCATAAAGCACTGGAATTGAACACTAGTCCGATGGAGGAGCTAGGGGAAATGGAGGCCGAGAACGAGGCTCGTCCCCATCAAAGGAAGAGGAAGAGGAGCCGGAGGAAGCCTCAGCCTAGACCTCGAGTCGCTCCTCACCTTGGTCGAGGTTGAGGACGAGGTATGCCTCAACCTCTGCAAGCCGCTCCCCGCTTGGTCGAGGACTTGGGTGAGGCATTCTCCAACCTCACGGTGTTAGTGGGAGTATGCCAGTGTTCCACCTCGGTCAAGGGCAGGGGAAGGGCATGGCACTTCCCCTTCACGGCTCCTACCTCGATCGGGGGCGGGGAAGCACATAGCACATAGTCTGCTCGGCGACGAGGCCACTCTGGAAAACTTGGTCGCCTTTACCAATGACCATTGGTAATCAATGGTGTATCAAAACGCAGCGATCACCAAGGATTGCCTGGCGGAGATAGAGGCCATGATCACCCGTCAAAATTGAGAAAGGGTGATCCAGTCTCTCTCCCCGATGAACAATCCGGCGGCATTGATGCACTGGAAGCCAATGGCCTACCTCTTTGATCAGCTGTCTGACGAACAACGCTCACAGCTGACGCGTCCAGAGGAGGCCTTGGTCACGCCAAGCCAGCCACGTTGCCCCCCGCCTGCACCCCGGCCTGTGGTGGCCCCTAAAGCCCCTGCTGGCAGAGCTGAGGGAGATTACACAGCAGGCAGGTCGCCAGATCACCCTATCTAACTCGCGGGGGGAATCGCAAATTATTGCGATCCCCAAATGTACACCCATGCCCAGTTCATCCCCACGGTACTGGGTGATCCGGACATCAGGCTGGCGGTGGGCATCAATCCGCGACATGCGGTCAAGTACACGCAGGCACATTGGAGTCAGTTTGTGCAATTGCTAGCGCATCCCCAGGTTGTAGCAATAAAGTGAAGTCGGACTGGACTTCACTGTTCCGAGGAGGGAACTAGACCTCGGAACCCTGGGGTATGTGCTATTTTTTGGTTGCAAGTAATGTTTGTATATCTTTATGTATACACCTATATATATGTATACATGTATATTCAATTAAGGGGGTACCGTCATTCCCAAACAATTTGGGGGAGGGTACAATGTAGTGTTGTGACAGGCTTCCCTGCCACAATATATAATTATGTCTCTGGTGTCTTGCCATAAACGTGGCCATCTTGTCTAGCCATAGGCATGGCCTGGGCACATGAGATGCAATAATGGTTCAACCAAGGTCTCTTAGAACCGTGTAACTCTACAAAATCATTAGGAAAAAGTGATGACCGAACGATGACCCACATGAAATGAGACTAAAAAGCATGGGACTTTTTTCTAAATAAAATATGTCATATATTCGTAATTATTCATTCCTTTATAGAACTCTATTATCTTTAAAATTTTCTATATTATATTGAATGTTCAATGCAACTTATTTTACCTTTATTAAGGGTGGTCGTCTCGACAAATCCTCATGGTTTTTTATGGCCACCCAATTCCAGTAATGCTCTATCTTGTATTGTTATCTGTTGTATTGTTTTATTGTTTTATTTTTCCCTTATTCTGTACTCTTGATGGATTTATACTGTTATTCTGTCATGATTGTATTCTGTTTTGTTTTGTTTTTTATATTTTATTGGAATTGAATAAAATTGAATTGAAAAAAACAATGGAATTACAGCCTCCATATATACACAGACTGATCCAAATCCACAGCATCCGGATCTTTTTATGTACCTTATTTCTCTATAAAACAAGCCTTACAAAAACGCAAAAATGCCTTGCAAACTACACTACCAACTTTAGAGCCAAGTGAGCTGCAATAACAATGGCCCTGTTAAAGATAGAGCAACTAAACTTGCACAGAGATGTAGTGATTTTCACAGACTCTCTTTCCTTACAGTCTCCCAACGACAATTTTGTTAATGACATCCTATACAATTACATCAAACTGCTATACAAAGGCACCCAAGTGTTTCTAGAATGGATCCCATCGCACTATGATCAGGCTGAGAAAACTGTGCAACATAACGCGCCAGTGTGACAAGAAGGTGTTTGCGGCCTACTGACCTGACCAGTGGATCAGAGCTCATACTCATTATTACCAAAATACATAAACCATACAAGCAATTAAGACGAAAAAATACTTATGTGCAAAAATTTAGAAGGGCATACACCACAGATGCATTAAATTACCGTAATAATAATAATAACTAGAATTTAATTCGTCATGAGGACGAATTAGGTGGTCTGTCTTTCACTTTGTATGATCATGATTGTAAGCAGGATGATCATAACAATGGGGAAATACTAAACTGAAGATAGGAAGTCAAGAATGCCATGCATGGAGATGTTTCTTGAGGACAGGAATGTATAAAAATGTGTGAAACGGTCATTGGAAGATGTGATGACGTTGATGATAATCATCATCATGAATATCATGACAGTGATGATAATGATGTTGATGATAATCATGATGATGATCATATCATGACAGTGATGATGATAATGATTTTAATGTTAATCATCATCATCATCATCATAAATATGACAGTGATGATAATGATGCTGATGATAATCATCATCATGAATATCATAATGACAGTGATGATGATAATGATGTTGATGATAATCATGATAGTGATATAATGATGATGGTGATGGTGATGGTGATGATAATGGTGATGACCATGACTGCAATGACAGTGACCTTTACCATGCCAAATATGAAAGAGCAATCACATTTCGTTATGAAGATACGACCATAAGTTGATTTTTACAAAATGTCGCCTGGATGACGTCACGATAATCTGATGAGCTTGAAAAAGATGCGCGAACTTGACATTATTAGGACTGATGACTGACGAAAATTTGAAGATAATTGAGTATGCCAATTTTGAGAAATTTCCATCTGGTTGTACACAAACTACTGCACACTACTTTCCAATAGACAAAACACGCAAAATAAGGCAGTTTAGTACATGGTTTGTGATTGTATATGATATAATAGTCGAAGAAGATGGTAAAATGAAAGGCAAAAAGAAGCAAAAAAAAAAAAATTTTTTAATGGACCCACCGGGGATCGAACCTGGGTCACCGGAATGAGAGGCAAGTGCTATAACCAATATACCAAAATATTTCCCATAGAGATAACACGTAAACGAAAAACGGGATTCTCAAATCCCATTTTGTAGTTAAAAATTGGGCATGATCCCGACATCTGATCAAAAATTGGAGACCACACTTATAAAAGGTTATAGTCTCAGCTATAACATACTAAAATTTGGAAGAAAATAGACCAAAAACAACTGAGATACAGCTCAGAGAACAATGTCATGTACATTCATGATTCGAAAAAAAATCATCTTCCATAGACATAACACGCAAATAGGGAAAATTCTGACATGGCATCCTCAATTAAAAATTTCACTGTGATGACGTCATCAAAATGAAAAAGGGTGGTCACTGATTTTGTAGGAAATTGCCTCAGCTAAAACATATTAAAATCTGGGTGAAAAACGACCAATAATTACGAATCTAGAGCCAAATTTGCATAAATGTGATGACGTCAAAACATGAAAAATGGAAATTTTGACTTCTGGCGCCATTTTGATGACGTCATAATGTTTATAAGGGTCAAATGATACATGAAATGAAATCTATGATTCATTCCCTACCTGATGATGAAAAAAATTGGGGGGTTTGTGGACTATTTAAAGAGCTAGAGTTAATTTTGTAGAGGCATGTTTTTGCACGTTTTTACGTTATTGTCACCATAGACGCGCACACGGATTTTGAATTTTGACGCGCCCGTACAACCTTATTATTGATTGAAATTGATTCCAAGTTGATGGAAATGATGAAGAAAAGTGTCAGGATTGCAAATCAATCGAAAAAACAGCGTTTTAACGTTATTTACGACTTGCGTGCGCGTAAAACGCGCGCACGGACTCTTACGCACGGAAATTTTTGAAATGCTCAAAATGACCTGAAACATGTGCAGACTTGATCTTACGTGATTTTGAGCATTTTTTAATTTTGACGCGCGCGTACGCGCACGTCCTGACCTCTAGATGACCTATGAGGACATGACTTGATGACCTGTCAATTGAAGTTTATGTGATGTGAATTTAGTTGATTTTTGATGATCGATTATGAAGATATAATCGATCTTGTAAATTTACAAAATGGCGTCTTGATGACGTCACGATGACCTGATGACCTCCAAAAGCTTAGTAGGCCATGTCCATGATTGACCTCATACATGACATGAAACTCGATGATATTGACCTGGCCGATTTTGAGATTTGGTGGGAACAAAAATTTGTCTTAAAAATAAATAATAAAGAAGAAAATTCTGACAAAATTAAAAGGTGATCTGTCGATACCGACAGACCACCTAATAATAAAAGTAAAAGGCGTAAATATTCTTATCATATGAATGAGCACTGATAATATTAAACAACAAGAAGTATACCCCCCACCGGGACGGTGGAGGGTTGAAAGGGGAGAGTGTAACTCCCTGGTTATTTTGCTTTGTCTAGAAAATAAAGGGAGTCAACTTAACTCCATCTGCCCCCCCCCCCCTCTCTCTCTCACATCTTTCTCGTCAGTGGCGACCTTCTACCATTATAATTTTGGCAGGGGTGTTGACCACTTTTGACCACTTTTAGAGGAGAGAGAGAGAGAGAAGTGGATGTGAATGTTACTGGCTCTTTTAGGCACTTATTTTCCTGACCATTTCATGAAGAAGTATACCACAAGAGAGGTCTAATTTTACTGCGACCTTCAAAATCGACCTTACTCGCCCCATAAAAGAACACTCTCCTGTACTGCTGTACACTCGTAAATTGCACATGTATCACAGAATTACGAATGCTACGTTAATAATAAAGTTGACAGAATAAGAGGACAACCTGGATCACCCCCAACAGCGTTTGTTGATGCTACAACTTTCTGAATGTCTGATGTGTTATGACAGACTCCTGTTAAGCACTTGACACAGGTTAAAGAGAAATTCTGCATTTAATTACGCAACCGGTCCAACTTTTAATGTTTAATGAAATTAAGGGGCCCTATGTTCTTTAAATTATCATTACATGTTTTTGTAAGGTATCTCTTTTTGTCAGGAAGTACTTATCTCAGTTTCTGGTGATGAAATTAAGTGTAATATTTTTAATTAAATGTCTCTTCTTTTATTTGAGTGCACAATAAACCTGGCATTAGATAATAATAATAATAATAATAATATGTCTTGTTTACCCAGGGTAGCCTCATCAGTATTTCTCCCTGAGGGCCCTGCAATCATATTATTACCCCGGCTTTAGCCGAGCGACCATGTACTGTTATCAAATTTGTGATGGAAACCTAGGTACAAAATTCTCACAAAGCTCCAAATGCATTTGCCCTCTCTCATTCACAACTGCCTATGAAGGCTCACTTTCTATAACTTTAAGGTTGTCCCAACTGCCATAACGGCTCACCTTGGTATGGCTTTAAGGTGGTTGCCTGTCATCTTTCATCTCATTAGTTGAGTTAATGTTTACTCTCTTCTTCAGCAACCAGTCAGAGAGGAATTGCTTACATCGGATTTCAGCTGAGATGACCGATCCATCTTCATCGTTTCCCTGTTCTTCGTTTTCCTGTGACAGATGATGCGATCCAGCCAATGAGATGATCTCCTACGACAGACAAGATTTTCAAGGGGGAAAAATGTGTGAGAAAGGTCTTGATGATTTATTCCATATATCCTCTAAAAATGAAATTGAGCATTTCTATGAGAAAGCATTTGTTGCACATATTTCATATTCTGGAATAGATAACAAATGTAAAAAAGAGAAGTATATATTCAATGAATCAAAAAGGTGAAAAAAAAGATATGAAATGAAGTGTTATCAGCCATTGGCTGGCCAATACAAAAAAGTGACCACAAAATTCTTTCCACAAAAGTATGCATCCTTCAGATACAATATGCGATAAAAATCTATGAAATGCCTTGAATCCCATATATAAATTCATTACATTTTTTTGCATTTCATGTTTCATATGCAATCAAACCTGTCTATAAAGACCACTCTAGGAAAAGATAACAGAGGACACTGTGGAAAGGTAGCTTTCTGGACAGTTTCTGGACATATTTCTTTCTAGAGTGACCACTATAGACAGCTGGCCTTTATAGATAGAGGTGGTCATAATGACAGGTTCGACTCATCGATCTACCAGTGGATAAAGCAACGCCCTCTTATGATTGATGCCACCAGTCGCCATGTTAGGGCTCTCAGAAAAACACCGCCGCTGTACTATTTCAATACAATTTTATGCATTTTAAGAATCAAATAATTCAGCACTGTGGAGTCTTTTCCACAAATTAACTGCACAGACAGGCAACAAAAGTTTATCCTTACCAATTCTAAAGGTGATTTAATGTGACAATCAGGATAATGTCTTCTTTTATCAAAAATCAAATTCACTGAGATCATACACAGTGCAGTGTCCCACGTAGTGTGTTTGAGCGTAGGGATCCTAATTTTGGTTGTGCGGCCGCATCAACTACTCGCATAGAGCCGTGCATATATCCACTTGGTAGAGATCGATGGTTGACTGTATATTAGGGTCCTTCCATTCTGTCTTCGAATTCAAGGGAATACTTACCAGTCCACGGGGCTTTTGTGCCATCTCGTCTAACTTATCATGTAGATAGTCATGTGTACTGCAAGAAAGTGTAACAGTAGAGAACGATAAAACCTTTCTCCACACTGTGAGAATTTATGGACATTTTAGGCATTAATACAATAAATCCTTACACCAGTATTATAATATGCCGTTTCCAGTAATTAAAGTAAGTTTTTCATTCCACTGTTGGAAATTCAAAGAGGACATGGATATCTATGAAAAGCTTATGAGTTCATAAATATATTCCCAACTGATTTGATAAGTCTTTTGGAAAATTAATACAGGAACAACTTATTTTTATTAGATTGACACTTTACCCGTATGGTAGTAAAGTTGACTCAAAATTTAATTTTCATCATTAAATGTTTAATACAAAGCTTACAAAATTACTGAATTAATATATCCTCATATTTATCCAACTGATGTACACTAAGACGATTAAAAAAACCAGGCTGGAGTAAAAAGAGTGAACAATATGGTTGTCATGGTTACCTCTGTTTTGATGGGTTTTGAGACAAGTGATGAAGGAGATGTCGATGAAGAACTGATGCATCTGTCTGGATTTCAACATCTGTTATATCACTGGAAAGCAGAGCGTCGTCTGTACAAAATAAAATGCAATGCAATTGAAGCAATCATGCGTCTTTCTCCTGTCTTTTTAAAACTTTAGAACATGAGACTGGCAATGTCTACACTATAGAGTCTTTTTTTAAAAAGAGGGAGTGATAAATTGATAAATCAATATCACCATGTAGAATTTCTTTTTGCCTTGGCATACATACATTTCGCCTAAATAGACTCCCTTTGTATATTCCTTTAATTGGTCTACGAATATATATATATACAATTTGACTAACTATGGATGCTCATATGCTCCGGCTGTATACAGGCAGTAATTAATCAAAGATGTAGGTTTAGTGTTAGGGTTGCACAAGGGTTTTGAGTTTAGGTTAGGGTAAGGGTGAGGGTTAGATATCATGTTAAAGTATAGGAATTAACGCCCTTCTGGCTCCAAACAGACGATACAGTGTTTGGTCGAGGGATTACAAATCAGTTATTGTAGGAATTGTCTTATAATATAAGTATGTGTCTTACAATTGAACTCTATTATAAAGACATGACAAATTAGAAAGTATATTGATGTATTACCTGTATGACCTCTTTCTTTCATCCTTTCAACTGCTTTAGAAGTGAGAGCTTTGATTCTGAGTAGAGTTTCCCTTCTTGCCTTGGCATGGGCACACTCTGTAGCATCCTGGAAGAAAAAAGAAAGGCTCAGCAGTTAGAGAAGCAGTCTTGGATCATGAAGGTCCATGGTTCAACTCAAAATCAGTATTCACTGATACTCCTTGGGCAAAGGCACAGAGATAGCATGGTCACTAAAACTTAAAGGGAAAGGTCCACCCTAGTAATAAGTTGATTTGAATAAAAGAAGAAAAATGAGAGAAACAGATTAGTGAAAGTTTGAGCAAAATCCGAGAAGAAATAAGACAGTTACGAATTTTTGAAGTTGTAATCAATCAAACACAAATTAGCAACTCCATCACGAATCTTGCAAGCTTCTATCCAATTTGCCCAGTACAGAAAATCTCATATATTTTCATTTTCTAAGTTTTTGATAAAGGAATAGATTTGTTTCATACAGGTTTTGTGTAAAAATATGAGCAATGATTTTATTTAAGGTGCATGTAAGATTGAATATTTTCTTTAAAAAAAAGAAAGGAAATTAATGATTTGGAGGGTACAGGGCAAATAGGAGAGGAGCTCGCAAGATACATCACAGGAGTTGCCAATTTGTGTCTGATTGATTACAACTTTAAAAATTCATAATTTTCTTATTTCTTATTGTATTTTTCTCAAAACTTCACTACCAGTTTCTTTAATTTTTTCTATTTCTTTCAAAATCAACTTGTAATCAGAGTGGACTTCCATTTAAAGATAATCTTGAGTTCCAGTAATACAATTTTTTTTTTTTACAGTACAAAGTGAAAACAATGTTGTTTGTTCAAGACCGAAAATATTGATATCAGCCAAACAAATTCATAATAGCCAAGTAACCAGCAAAGAAAGCAAAGGTAATAGTCCCAACCCGTGTGCATAACATGTGGTCTCTTATGTGTAAATGTCAGTCATCTTGTTTCCAACATGTTTTTTGTTGGGTTCAATTCTATCTTGTTGGTCTGACCAATCAAACTTTCTCTCTATTCAAAATTACTTTTAGCAAGTGTCTCCCAAAAAGCAAGGCCATTAACACAACTCATGACAAGCTTTAACACAATAAGTTTCCTCATTTTATTAATGTATCATATTATGTTTTTAACCAAGGAAGTAAAAATGAAGGGGAAAAGATGAACAAAACGAATGGCTGACTTCAGAATTTTTTATACTAGATTTGAGAAAGTAATTAGGACAAAAGTATTAGCAGGATTGCGTAAGCCTCGTTTACTCGTACACAAAGTTTGTGCGTCTAAAAGGGAAGTGAAATTGATTCTGATAACTAACACTGTTTGATTGTAAATATACAGAATAAGGGTCAATGATCAATGAAATAAACCACACTTTCAAATTGAAAAGCCCTCCGAATAATAGCATGGACGGTATTCGTTCCCTCTTGAAACGCCGAACATGCCCCAGTGCAAGCAGCTGAAAATACAATGGCGTCTTATTTTGTTTACAAGTGACTGGTTCCTTTATTTTTTTAACGCTGCATTTTTCATCAACAGGCAACAGACTAACATTAAGACTGACGCTGGTGAAGTAAGAGAAATAAGTGAAGAGGAGATGACAAAACAGGCACTGAAAAATGTGTAAGATGTAATATGGGACATCGTCTGCTCAGACCGGATTGGTCTCCGGTGTGACGTCACACATCTCAGCAGCGTTCGAGGAGCTCTTCAGGTGCTATATCGGGGCTGTATTTTACCGTTTTATAATTGATAATAATCATTACATGTACTTCAAATGTTTCCAAGCGTTGAACTATGATAACCTTGTTTAATCTATGCAATAATATGAATTAAGCCAATATTTAAAATCAATAAAGTTCTACTTTAAACAGTACATCGACTGTGTAACACTACTCGAAACCATTATACTCATAATACACTTATGCCGTTTTGAGAAGTAGAGTACCTACCTGGTTAAGCATATCTGTCCCAGTTAACCCATCATTGCTAGAAGGTAGGCTCTTGTAATGATCCAATACCTGACAATATATTTCACCACTTAGGTAGGGATTCTGCAGCAAAATCTAAAAGGAAGAATTGAAGACAAAAGTAAATAGTATTGTTTCATTATTATGTTACATATTACATTAATCTAATCATGTGTGTGTGTGTGTGTGTGCGTTGGTGTTGACCGGCAACCGCAGGCACTAATATGAAAACACATCTTCGAACCGAGGACACACACGAGACCGAGGACCGTCCTCGTTTTGATTTACAGTTTGTTGGCTTTATTTTTAGCTTCTAACTACGCTGTTGAACTTTCGAGCATAAATGAGCAGAGTCCACGTTTGGGTGGTAGTGACATATTTCGTGGGTATAATTTTTTTTTTTTTGCTTACGCACTCTATCCAACAGACGGGCACGCCCGGAAAGCATGTTACAATTGAACGGGATTTATATTTAGTCTTCCAGGATTATTCTCTTCAAAAACAATTGAAAAATACGTGAATACTTAATTATGAATAAGTCAACGGTTGGGTAATGTGGACACACAGTCCTCGTTTTATGGTGAAAACATGTATAGGGGTGTGTGTGTGTGTGTGTGTGTGATCCCACATACCATGTCTGTGTTCAGTGTTTTTCACTTTATGTGATTTTGAGCAAGACTGAGCCAACTTCATATCATTTCATATCATAGCAGTTCTGGTGTAGTGTTCAAAAATAATTTCAACAAGATGAATGCGACTGCGTCTCCTATATGCCTCCGCCTAAATTCAGTTGATGGCTCAAACTCTTCTAGAAATATTTGATAACGAGGCTAAAAACCAGTAATTTCATGTAATTTTATGTAAATTGACCTCTGTGACCTCTGACCTTTGACCCCAAAATCTAATCAGTTCATCTTTCTATGGGTATGAATACTGGTACCAAGTTTGAAGTTCTCACCTCAGATAGTTCGAGATATCGCGGTAACGGTGCTAAAAACCACTAATTCCATGTAATTTCATGTAAATTGACCTCTGTGACCTCTGAACTTTGACCTACCTACCCCAAAATCTAATCAGTTCCTCTTTCTATGGGGATACATACTGGTACCAAGTTTGAAGTTCTCACCTCAGATAGTTCTTGAGATATCGCGGTAACGGTGCTAAAAACCAGTAATTCCACGTAATTTCATGTAAATTGACCTCTGTGAGCTCTGAACTTTGACCTACCTACCCCAAAATCTAATCAGTTCCTCTTTCTATGGGGATACATACTGGTACCAAGTTTGAAGTTCTCACCTCAAACAGTTCTTGAGATATCGTGGTAACGGTGCTAAAAACCAAGAATTTTTATGTAATAAAAAGTATCTGTTTAATTTGGCCTTTAATTGATACCCACTGCCTTTAATGTCTGTACCTCTCCTATTGCACTTTTGATTATTTGTCATGTATTTCATCTTTTGCACAAGTTGCGCCTTGAGCATTTAAACATCAAGTGGATTAGGCGCCTTATAAATCTTATATATTATTATTTTAATGATTCTAAAACCTTGCAATACACAAATATTCTTTATGTACTACAAAATCAAGCTTTCCTAATAACTAATATATAACAATATCTTTGACAACACAAGTGCATATAACCAATACTCAACGTATTTAAGTTACATAATTGCCAAAATGTACAACACTGTCAAAAAGTTTATTGATACCTTTAGGAGCATTCTTCGCGAGTGTTTAAGGTCTACAAATATGACAGGACTAGGTCCAGGAGAGGCACCAGGCTGACTGCTGATTATCTCAAGGCCTCTGCTGAACTTGGTGACCACTTCAGTCTTGGCTTCTAGTTTCTTGTAAACCTGCAGATTGAGATACAGGGGTTTGAACATATTTTGTTTATTACACAATAACTATTTTTTAACCAAAAATCTTTGTCGAACTGGCCATGATACGGTAAAAAAATGCAGTTGAATTGAGTTATGAGATATATGTAACTATCTACAGGATAAATTTGATAGGATTAATATAATGCACATAATATCATTAGACATATGATATACATGTACATGTATATGACATATGATTTATATATTATATACATGTATATTTCATTTACAAGTAATAATCAAAATACAATGTTTTTAATCAATGTTCTTTTCTGAAAATACTAACTTTTCCAAGAAAGGGAAAGTGATTGAAATTTGTATTATACTTGCTTCAGGCAATATGAATATTGTTTAGTGATTTAAATCATTTAATAAAAGATGGATTTTGTAATTAGTATCCTTTCCTGTTTTCTAATATTCTATTGCATATTTTCCAAATGCATAATTATCACAGGATTAATAATAATGCACATATCATTACAATACAATACAATACAATACAGGTACTTATATAGTGCTCTATAAACATGTAATGGTTTCAGAGCACTTTACAAAGTAATACAAAAATACATAATAGATAAATTAATGCTCTTGGTCAAACATAGACATACATACATGTATATGACATATGATTTATATATGATATATATTTTATTTACAAGTAATAATCAAAGTACAATGTTTTTAATCAGTGTTCTTTTGGGTAAAAAATTCTACCATTTTCCAAAAAAAGGAAAGTGATTGAAATTTGTATTAAATTTGCTTCAGGCAATATAGATATTGTTTACTAATATAATAAAATGTGGATTTTGTAATTAGTATCCTTTCCTGTTTTCTTATATTCTATTGCATATTTTCCAAATACATAATTTAAAATATATCACAGGCTAGCAATTTACTAATTTCAGTTTTTGAGAAAAATATTTTACCCAGTGTGTCTTTTTCTTGGATATCTTACCTTCTTATAACACTTTCAAATCAGTTTCAAACATTCTGAAGTAGGTATCTAGACTCTCAAGGTAGATCTACATGAACATTTTCATTGTATTCAGACTATGAAAAATATATACATGCCCAAAAGTCTAAACACTGAGAGAATCAATTTAAATATAACATTACTCCTTCAAAATATTCTGCCCACTGCATGGCTCTCTGGAATGCCTCCCGATTCCAATGTCCAGCTGCATCAGTCTTGGCAGTCTGTACGAGTCCCAGGAAAGTCTTAGCATTTCTCATAACTTCATTCATGGTCTTCTGAAATTTAAACAAAATGAAACAAAATTACAGTCAGATCTGAAGCCCATATCTTTCATCCTTTAACCCTTTCCGGACAGGAATTATTTAAGGACTAAATTGATCACATTTTGTTCTTCAAATAGGCAACAAGGATATTTTTTCCTTTAGTGTTACATGGTTCTAATAATGTATAATGTCTTTGAAGACAATATACAAGGTTACTAAATTTGTCGAAAAGTTGAAAAAATTGCCAATTTTGAATAAAAAACAATGATTTTGACCTCCCAATGTGTTGTCAATTTGAGGATTTTAAAGCTAATTCTCATTAACAAAATTCCTGGCATCAAACGCAAAAAGGGTCATGCAACAAAAATGGATATCGTGTTTGCAGAAATTTTGCTCTTGCTACTCATGCACCTGGCATATTATTTAGAGCTTTGAATCAAAATTTATTGAGCCAAACCACAAAATGTGGTCAATTGTCTCGAAAGAACCCCTTACTTACTGGAAGAAAAATGAATTACACGTCACAAGTCATGAGTATGATCACAATTACTGGCTATATGTTGCTTGATGATTTGATTCAGTGACTTTTCGTTATCTCTCTGAGGCTGAAACAGAAACTTTTAACTTAAGATTTCCATGATAACTAGAAATGTGCATTGCTGGTGCCGCGCAATGCGAAATGTATCCCCCAGTACTGGCAGCGATTTGAAGGAGGGACAAAGGATGGTGTAGAAATTGCCGCCAGTGGCCCGGAATATTGTCAACACTAGGAGCAGCATTACCAAAACGATTTGTGCAGATTAGAGTATAATGCATTTTTATAGAAAATTCGGAAGAAATATGACCTCAGAGCGCACATAAGCCATCCACTAAAATATGACCTTTGATCCTATGAAAGACGGAACACTAGAGGCAGCATCACCAAAAACTGTAGAGGTGTAATCTATAATGGACCACTCATAGCTACATTCCTATACTTCATGTGTATAATGTAGGCAGTCAGACACCTCAACTTTTTAAAACACCACTGCACAAAAGTCACAAACATTCACTCAAAATCGGCGTTTAATTTACAAAAACCGACCACAAAATATCCAAGAAATACAATAAATTCAACTCACCGATGTTGGAAAAGATATTTCCAAAAATCAAATCCGTAATTTACTGTTGATTCTCGCGAAACGAGCTATCGGAGTCATTGTGTACATTTCCTGGTCGCCGCGGGCGCTGACATCTCCCCAAAAGAATTTTGTCCTTAAAAATTCGGTCCCTATGTGGCATACACGGAAAGTCCCGATTTTCTGTGTGCGCGATCGTAAAGATCGCTGTGCGCTTGCGATCCCGAGTTTCTTCGTGGACAAAAATGTTATTGGCCGATTTTAGTCTAAGACATCGGCAGTTTGTAAACAACACGCGATCGCGAAACAAATCGGCGGGGATTCTCCGGTTTTGGACAAGATTTTGACTTTGGATTTTGCTGAAAATATCAAAAGTTCTTCCTAACGGCCATTTGAGGTAGGAGTGAGATTTTTAAGGGCGGAATTTGAAAGCAAGGTATTTAAAATATTTATCTTATTTTCCCCCCATACCTTTACTACACGCGACAGAAAATACAAACTATTTTTGCATTTTGTATTCGTAGTGGTCAATATGACCACTATTCGTGGTGTGTAATGGACCTACATACAAAATCTGAAAGAAATGAGTTAACAAATGTGTCCTCCAGAATGCATGCAACGAAAATATGACATTTGACCCTAACAACAACCTGAATATGACATTTGACTGTATAGAAAGTGGTACAGTGGGGGTAGCATCAGCAAACAATTTAAATGTGTAGGTTTCACTAAGACACATCTTCATATAAAATTTGAAAGAAATGTGTTGAGAGATATACCAAGATACATCTCCATACAAAATTTGAAAGAAATCCATCAAGAAATGTGGCCTGCAGAGTGCACTCACGCCATGCCCTGAAGTATGACCTTTGACCCTATAAAAGACGGAACACTGGTGGCAGCATCACCAAAAACTATAGGTTTTTAGATTACACCAAGAGACACCTTCATGCAAAATTTGAACGAAATCCGTCAAGAAATGCAGAAGAGTGCAAGAAATGGAAAAATGACCTTTGACCCTATAAAGGACGGAACAATGAGGGCAGCATCACCAAACAGTAAATATGTGTAGATTATACTAAGATACATCTCCATACAAAATTTGAAAGAAATCCATCAAGAAATGTGGCCTGCAGAGTGCACTCACGCCATGCATACTGCCGGGGGATACAATAAAAACAAATTGTCTTCAAGTTCTCCAAGATAATAAACACAAGTCAAATGTCTTCCACATGAGTGTCATCCATGACCATGCCATGGACATGTCTACTTATCCATCCAAGCGCAATGTTATTGTGAAATAAAATAGTCATGATAGTCCACCACTCATCACTCACTGTCTTTGCACAGCAACGGTTCATTGCACTCATAGGTACACGCCATTGCCGACTGTGTAGTAACGCAGCCAACACACATCCCATACCTAAACTGCATCACTGTGCATTTTTGGCTATATTTAATTGAAACTTATATATTGCAGTTTACTTAAATCCAAATACTTATGTTGAATAATAGATGATTAAAACTTACCAGGTTGTTTTGTGACCTTTGAAGAGGGTTTCCTGAAATTTTGGGTCCTTTTTGTCGATAACTGCTATCGAGACTGTCCCGTCAGCATCCAGTTTATATTTTTCACGATTATGATGAAGGGAGCCCTCAGCGCTCGTAGTAGTACCGGCGCGATCGGTTCGTCGATCTCCTACGAAGACCTGGAAGGGCCAAACTGACGACGTAAAAAAATAAAAAATATTACGTACGTACGTAATAATTACTACGTACGTACGTAATATTTTTTATTTTTTTACGTCGTCAGTTTGGCCCTTCCAGGTCTTCGTAGAATAGCTTGTGTGCGTAACATTCTGCGTACGTATCTACGGTGCGTAACCATGTAGAGCGGCCTCACTAGTGCGCAACATATTGAGAGCAGTCGTCATCCGTATGGAGGTGTGGGTAACAACACTCACGGGTACATTACTGTAAAATAGTTGGTATTTTCTGTCGCATGTACTAAAGGTATGGGGGGGAAAATAAGATAAATATTTTAAATACTTGCTTTCAAATTCAGCCCTTAAAAATCTCACTCCTACCTCAAATGGCCGTTAGGAAGAACTTTTGATATTTACAGCAAAATCCAAAGTCAAAATCTTGTCCAAAACCGGAGAAATCCCCGCCGATTTGTTTCGCGATCGCGTGTTGTTTACAAACTGCCGATGTCTTAGACTAAAATCGGCCAATATAATTTTTGTCCACGAAGAAACTCGGGATCGCAAGGGCACATCGATCTTTACGATCGCGCACACAGAAAATCGGAACTTTTCCGTGTACGCCATAGGGACCGAATTTTTGAGGACAAAACTCTTTTGGGGAGATGTCAGCGCCCGCGGCGACCAGGAAATGTACACAATGACTCCGATAGCTCGTTTCGCGAGAATCAACAGTAAATTACGGATTTCATTTTTGTAAATATCTTTTCCAACATTGGTGAGTTGAATTTATTGTATTTCTTGGATATTTTGGGGTCGGTTTTTGAAAATTAAATGCCGATTTTGAGTGAATATTGGTGACTTTTGTGCAGTGGTGTTTTAAAAAGATGAGGAGAATGACTGCCTACATTATACACACGAAGTATAGGAATGTAGCTATGAGTGGGTAACAAGTACCAAAAAGAGGGCTGTAAATGTAAGTTTTTATAACTTTCTACATTTTGTATCTTAACGAACTGATAACTTAAAATCTAAAGAATGATACTTAAGTATCAGTTTGCCCACAAAAACCTCAATTTCAAACAAAATTACATCTGTATCCCCAATACCCAGTATTCACACATGTATGGCAAGGGGTCCTAAAGCTACGCGGGTCCTAAAGCTACGCACCATACAAATCACATACACGCGCAATGCAACGCGTTCAAATCAGGCTAAAACACACACGCGATACACACAGTCAATTTCAATATTAATTTGCATTCATTTATTGCATGTGCGTAGCTTTAGGACCCCTTCATTTTTAAGAACAAAATTTGACATCGGCATTGATATCGACCTGACTCCTGCATTATTGACATTCACCCATCGTAATTTTCTCCACAAATCAACTTTAGAATATCCAGAATCAGGATATGGAATGAAATTGGTGACAAGCCAGTGATTTCTGTGACCTTTTAGCTGCTGAAAACAAAGTGCGTAGCTTTAGGTCCCCCCATCATATATGATCCTAATGGTCAATATGACCATTGCTTGCTGATGTGGTTCATTGCATTGCATACAATGCTTTGGTGACTTCTTTCCACTTCCATTGACTTTACATGCAAAGGTGGGGGTATGGTACGCTCGTACGGTACACACTGAATGGGCAGTGGCTTACGAGATGGCGGTGTCGGTGCTTTCAATGGAGATTTCAGAAAATTCACAGAGGCACCTACCATCACCATGCCCACACATATTTAAACGTGTGGGTCTAATTTAATTACCATGATTACTGAATACTGTTGCTCATTTCTCTCCTACCAGGTAAAATACGTGTAATTAAAGATCAACCTGATACTTGCCCTTTTAGTTTTTCTAGTATGGCTCCCTTGTTTGCTCCATATCGCTAGATCTATGCTGATAAATGTGATGTTCTACGAAATTTTGTTCAACTTCTGTTTACCTTATTTTGTATTTGGCGGCTGTGCGTACTTTAGACTGAGAGGGCGCTAATGAATTTGATTTCCACGCCTAACCTCCAGTCCTTCCTCCTCCTCCTCGCGGGCCTCCTCGTCTCCTCCTCTTCTCCTCCATAGGCGGATCCAGAGGGGGGGGGGGGGGGGGTCGCGGGAGTCCCGACCCCCCCCCCCCTTTTGGCGCCGGTTTTTTTTTTTTTTTTTTTTACTTGGCGCCGTCTTTCTTGGCGTTTTTTTTTTTTTTTTTTTTTTTTTTTTGCTTGTCAGGGAATTATGGAGGGAAACTGGGCCCCATAACCCCTTTACTGAGCGTTTTTTGGAAGTTTGGCGCAAATTTTTTTTTTGTCCAATCCTGCATCCGCCCCTGTCCTCCTCATCCGCTCCTCGTCTCCTCCTCCTCCTTCTTCTTCTCGGCTTCTTCTTATTTTTCTTATTTTTCTTCTTCTTCTTCTTCTTCTTCTCCTCCTTTTACTATTCTTTAAATCTTCTTCTTCTCTTCTCCTTCTTTTTCCTCCTCCTCTTCTTCCTCCTCCTCCTCCTCCTCTTCTCCCTCACCAGTCCTTCTTCTTCTTTCTCCTCCTCTTCCGTCTCCTCCTCCTCTTCCTTCTCCGTTTTCTTGATTTTCTTCTTCATCTTCTTTTTCTTCATTTTTCTTCTTCTTCTTCTTTATTCTTCTTATTCTTCCGCCTCTGTCTTTTCTGACCTATTCCCATTTTATCAATTTCTGGTTACCACGCAAGGGGCCTCATCGCGTGAAATATCCACTGAGGAAAATATTTGTGGAGCATGCCAATATCTTCGGCAAACGTATCTCAAGCCAACAAGTTATAACTTTTACTCTTATCGTTTTAATTATTTCCCAGTGAATAACATAATAACCGTTAAGGAGATATATTTCTAATTCTGAAAGAATATCATTTTCAATATGATTTTCGAGATAGGCCGGACTTATCTCTCTCTCTCTCTGCTTTCATAAAACTATACATCATGACCACTTCACCCCCCCCCCCCCTCTTTCTCTCTCAGACTCTCTCCCTACAAACGTACATAAACACGCTCTATGTCTCTGTCACTCTCTCCTTCTCTCTCTCTCTCTCTCTCTCTCTCTCTCATGATGCTCACAAAAACCTAATTACTCTTTACACTGTCTTTCCTATCTTTCATTCACTCATTCTTTGTTATGACACACACTGTGCTGTGGAGGAAAACAGACTAACGTACATAAGCCTTCCTTTTACCGTTATCCACTCGCTGCAGCTGCTAAAGCATGACCTCCGTAACCACCCAGCCCCCGGACGAAAATCCAATTGAAACCAGTTGGAAATTTCCAGTCTAATAGGGAAATTGGAACAACTGGTTCCAGTTGAAACCAGTTGAAATTTTCAGTTAAAATTTCAAGTTGAATCCAATTGAAATTTCCAGTTAAGATTTCCAGTTGAAACCAACTGCCAACTTGATTTCTAGTAGGGAAATTGGAACAACTGGTTGTAGTTGAAACCAATTAGCAACAGCCTTTACAGGTGTCATAATTGGCACATGTATCAATTGCTAGCGGCAAAAGTTTTATCCTGGTTTGAGTCAAGAATTTCCAATGCATTACTTTTTGTGTAAAGACATTGGAAACAGTACAATATCATACTTAGTTCAAATAATGTACGTACCATATCTTTATGTTATACAGCTTGCATTTGTTCACGGTTAATGTTTTTTAATCCCTTTGTTATTACTTATAATTGATACAAATGACTCAGATTGTTTAAGTATTGTAAATAGGGAATCCGTTATACATTAAACTTCAATATCAATAATTAAGAAACATACTCTTTATTCCAGGAAATAATATTGTATATAGGGAATCCGTTACATTAAACTTCAATATCAATAATTAAGTAACATAATCTTTATTCCAGGAAATAATATGAAAATGTAAATATGCACACACCCCACTATGTTTTATGCAAATTAACTGGTTTTCAACTGGATTTCCAACTGGAACCAATTGGTAATTGGTTTCAACTGGAAATATTTGCCAACTGGTTTCCAACTGGAAATACTCAATAGTTCAGTTGGCAACTTGAAATAGTCAATTGGAAATATTAGCTATCTGGTTTCCAACTGGGAATATTCGATTGAAAATATTTGCTAACTGGTTTCCAATTGGAACCAGTTGGCAACTGGAAATATTCAATTGGGAGTATTTGCTAACTGGTTTCCAATTGGTTTCCAACTGGAAGTATTCAATAATTGGAAATATTTGCTAACTGGTTTCCAACTGGATTTCCAACTGGAAACAGTTCGCAACTAGAAATATTGAACTGGAAATATTTGCTAACTGGTTTCCAACTGGGAATATTCAACTGAAAATATTGCTAACTGGTTTCCAATTGGAACCAGTTGGCAACTGGAAGTATTCAATTGGGATTATTTGCTAACTGGCTTTCAATTGGTTTCCAACTGGAAGTATTCAATTGGAAATATTTGCTAACTGGATTTCCAACTGGAACCAGTTGGCAACTAGAAATATTGAACTGGAAATATTTGGTTACTGGTTTCCAACTGGATTTCAAACTGGAACCAGTTGAAACCAATTAAAACCTATTGAAACCAATTGGATCCAGTTGAAACCATGCAATTGGAAGTTCCAACTGGTTTCAAGTGGATTTTCGCCCCCTGCCTTTCTCTAAGTAATTATCGATTTCTTCCAAACAAATAGGCCTACCGTCAAGGTCTTTACTAAATAAATACATTGATCTCTCCGCATGAAGTGACCACTGTATTTGCTTTCACAAAGTAGGATGAGGGATATTGTGTCCAGACCTTTATTGATTATTGAAGATAAATAAATACGCCACAGATGTCACGTTTACCTGGTGGATTTTACGAAAACTACGCGGAAATTAGCCCTTACTACTATTTATATTTCCCATGTAGGCTATAATACGTCAACACACCTTTAGGAACGTTGATTAAATATTTTATGCAAATTTGTTCGAATTACCGTTAGAAATGATCACAGAGTTCTGTGAAAAACGATTTTATGCGGATTTCCTATACCTTCCCGGACGCGGACATAAGTGTGGGTTTATATACGATCTGTGATAATTACAGGCACTGATGAACTGCTTATAGAGGCGAAACCTTAAAGCTGAACTTCTTCGCCCTAACTACCCTGCTACACCACATTTCACTCTAGCTAAGCTGGCGGAAAAGTAAATATATGTATGTATATGTACAAATGTCCTCTCATCTAAGTCGTTGATACTTCATTAGAGCTACACAGTGAGTGGACATACCGATATCGGAGCGACCAGGCGATAGCAAGCATCATGTCACCTATGGCGGAAAACGGTGAGAATAATTATGCGCCTAGTGATATAGTTGGTGCTATTATCTGCTAGAAAAAAATATAATTTTTATTTGCTTACACATTTTCTTTGCAGGAATTTAAATGCCACTCATATACCTCGAGTATTGGTTTCTGAGTATTTGAGCTTCTTGTTTGGAGTGTGCCTTTACCCTTATCTATTATTACCGATTTATATATACTTATCTCATAATGTTATCTATTCCATACTATTTACGCTGTCTTATGTAATTATCTTACAACCATTTTCTTATACTGGTATGTATGTTTGTTAGCCGCCTTGAGAATCCTGTCGGATGGATATTTGCGCGTAATAAATGTTTGTTTTCATTATTACTATTATTGTGCAGGCATATACATACAAAATATATCGTGTAAGAATTATATCAGCTGCTACTTTGTGGAATGTGGACTGCAGGATCGAAATGAATTATGGACGGGCCGTTCGAGCAGACTCATTAAAGATCACATTACAAGAAAATTCCATCAAAGTAAATATTGGCTTAATACTTTTTATTGCATATATGACATAAATTAAACAGGGTTATCCAAATTGAACGCTTGGAAACATTTGAAGTAATGATTATTATCAATTATAAAACGGTAAAATACAGACCCCGATATAGCAGCTGAAGAGCTCCTCGAACGCTGCTGAGATGTGTGACGACACACCAGGGGCCAGTCCTGTCTAAGCAGACGATGTCCCATAACATCTTACACATTTTTCAGTGCCTGTTTTGTCATCTCCTCTTCACTTATTTCTCTTACTTGACTAGCGTCAGTCTTAATGTTAGTCTGTTGCCTCACTCTTAACTTCGTGTATGGTATTATTTTGATGAAAAATGCAGCGTTAAAAAAATAAAGGAATCAGTCACTTGTAAACAAAATAAGACGCCATTGTATTTTCAGCTGCTTGCACCGGGGCATGTTCGGCGTTTCAAGAGGGAACGAATACCATCCATGCTATTATTCGGAGGGCTTTTCAATTTGAAAATTGGGTTTATTTCATTGATCATTGACCCTTCTCCTGTGTATTTACAATCAAACGGTTTTAGTTATCAGAATCAGTTTCACTTTCCCTTTTAGAATGGTGTGGAATAAGGTCATGTTAAATATACCAAACTCTTTATAATTTGATAAATAATTGCATTGCAATTACGTTCATTCATTATAGGACGTCGTCTGCTTAAGCAGGATCGATCCCTAGTGTGACGACATCAAAACATCGCTATATTTCTGGCGAATCCTCGGATATTCCAGATGCTGAGAAGAGCTTTTATTTATGTTGTTTTTATAATCATCAGATACGCAGTTGACATAAAACTTATACGATTGCCATCTGTAAGCTTCCCAGTTTCTAGTGATACATTAATTGCCATATTTGTGATTTTCTTTGGATAGCTACTTTAAAGAGAAATCTAACCGTAATGTCAAGTTGCTCTGAAAGAAAAAGGAAAAATCAGAGAAGCAGATTGGTGAAAGTTTGAACGAAATCAGACAAACAATAAGAAAGTTAAGAATTTGTGAAAGCTGTAATCAATACACATATGGGAATTTCAAATTGGCAGAATAGGTAATGTTGCTGTGATGTAGTTGCGGACAACTCCCCCATTTGCTCCACCACACAAAATGTCTAAAATGTCATTTTTTTCAAAATGTATTTTTCAGTAGGATCTTTCTCTTTCATGAGGACCTATATAGCAATATGATATGTTCAATATATTTCGAGTAGCCTACTGTCCCGAGGGCAAAGGAGCTTCGGAGATAACCGCAAATTAATGATATTTTTGTGTACGACAAACGGGAGAGTTTTCCACAAGAATGTCACAATCGACTCACCAAATTGCCAATTTGAGATTCGTACAGATGTAGTGATCTCATTTTTCAAACATCTATAACTTTCTTATTCCTTGTCCGATTTCTTTCAAACTTTCTTATTTTATATCCTTATATTATAGGATTAATGATTAAATGATTGCTCAAATCAGTTATTAATATACTTAACAGAAAACATCAAGTTATTTTGATCAAATTCAACACTGAGGCATTTTTGCGCAAACCAATTTTAGCAAGTTTCACAAAAGTGGCCAGTACTCACTAAAGCGTAGAATATTGTCAGTACTAATGGTGTCATCTGATGAAACAGACCCTCACCCATAATAATTGTAGAAGAACAAATCTTATCGATCGTGTGAAATTATGATTTTAGAGAATATTTTAAACGTGTGTACTTTTTTGTGATACGCACTGTACTCCCCCTAGAGTAACGTCAGTGGTCACTTGATTTTCGAGAGTAGGAAAACAGTCATATTACAGTTAAATGATTCATCGATGTCTTTCTTCTACTTCATTGATTGATCGTACTGATCGTAGTTGATCGTATGACTTCTGAAAATTGGCAGCTTTCTTATACTGTTCATTAAAGAATCTCAAGCCATCTCAAAATTTGTTGTCCTTTTGTTCTATCTTAAAATCAGTTTGATAGCAGGACAAAATTTTATTTAATATCAACTACATGTCACCCAAAATACTCAACATGTGATAACTTATGTCAAACCCGTTATATACTAATCATGTATATATATATATATATATATACATATATTTTACTAAAGGGTACATTAGGTCAACACCTAACAATGCAGTTTATTTCGTCATAATAGCGACCCCTACATTAGGTAGACAGTTGGTACATTAGGTCGACAGTTGAACAAAGAAAAAGAACAAAAACTGTCCTCCTAATGTACCCATTAGGGGTATATATATATATATATATATATATATATATATATATATATATATATATACTGGATCGGGTATTAGGGAGACACACGACAACGCGGTTTATTTCTAGGCAAATGTGCGTTAAGGCGAATTAGAACAATATGCTGAGATGAAAGGATTTCATTTAACGTTGCATGTAGAGATGTATATATTATATACCACCATCATGACCATGCAATTATTCCATATGCGGAGTGCAATCTAATACCCGTCATGCTTTGTTCACCATTATAATCATTTGTGCCTCGTGTAAAGTTGGTATGAAATATCACTGCCGTGACATGTAGGCCTTGCATCGATCAAAATAGATCTATTCCTCGACACAAGGCCGTGGATTATAATTAAATCAATGAGCCCTCGATAGATAGTGTCCCCAATAACTGATGCCTGTGATACTGAAACAAACGGCCATGCGGGTATCACCTTTAGATCTATATTAACGTATTCGAATTTAAAATGTCTATATACGATAAATATGTCATGTGATGCAGAAACAAAAGCAATGCGGGTGTCATCTCTATCGAGATCTGTACAATGTATATTCGAATCTTTAAGATAATGCTAAAAACGTATTTGAAACTTAAAGATAAAGTTGATTTCTGGTCATGCGATGAAATTGTGTAAGAAACTGTTGACTATGCATGTACATACAAATTGGTGTCTGCTGTGATGTTTTCAAATTGAGAAGAAATTTGACTCAATCTTCCTGAAAGTCACATGCACTGCTCACCGAAATTGGTATATGGGACTACACACACCTTTGGCATGAAAGTTTGATCCCAATATTTCAGCCGTTTCTCTTCATATTTCGAACATGAGGGATTTGACAAGCACTCCTTACCAAGGAACACTTTTTCTATGACATTTTTTTTCCATCAAACTTTCATAAAAAGAATGAGAAACTCAGAAATTATTTTTCACCATTACCAGAACTCAACTTTCCCTTTAAATTACTTTCATGAATCTTTAATGATGAGTTATTAATACTATGACTACTGCCTACTGCACTTTATACCCTTTTCATTATTTCGTGGAAGTAATCATAAACTGATAAATATGAACTGAAGGATCCTTTGTTACTTCTTTGATGTACCCCATTCCTCGCCGAGCTGGTGAAAGCACTCACTGCTTCCAGATTTTAACCATTAAAAATGATTCGTCAAGTAGATGACTCTATTTCAATAAATGCTTTAAAAAAAAATGCCCCTCTCCCCATATATTTACTCGTACTGCAAAAAATATTCATGTACTTTGTACGATATAGTCAGTAGCACACATTGCAGGGGGTCATTTTATTTCTACTGTCTGCCCCCACCCCATTTTCATTTCTCCCCTTATGTGTATGTGTAATAGGGTATTTACAGACGTGTATCAATCAGATATGATTATTTACGTCTGGGGACCGACCTTTAACGTCACCATCCGAAAGACGTGACTCAGTCTCGAACCTGGGTCCGCTGAATCAGTTTATAACTTCCACTGTTAGCTGGATTACAGGCCCACGCCACAACGCCCAGATTTAAGTATGATATAATTGTTATATAATATTATATTTGTAAACTTTGATATGTATTGTTACTTACGACGACCCCAACACAAGCCATGTGCCTCCAGAGAGTCTCGCCTCCTTCCACCATGTTTTGTCAATGTAAAATTTATTTTGTACTCATTGGATTATGAGAAGGAAATAAATGTGCTTGAAACCTTAAATCAGAAATCTAAAATTGTACTGACACATAGTAATAGGAAAAGATGATTTCTTTTACACCCTCCTAATACAGACAGCAGATATTTTAATCGATTATGATATATATGAAATTTGATTATTCATGTTTTGTTTTTGTTTTTATTATTACCTGCGACAGCAAGAAAAGGACTTAAAATATCAAATTTCGATATTTTGTTTTGTCTTTGTAAAAGCACACTTTTCAAAAGCTGGATTTATTACTGAGGGCATCTTGCAAAAAAAAATATTTATACCGTTGAGCAGGAAATGATATGGATGATTTATGTGGCTTATGCATAAATTAATGATCGGGGGAGGGCTCATGGGCAAGCCTTCTGGCACACGAGATATAAGCTGAAGGGGGTGGAAGCACTACGTGATCTTGGAATATCCTCTCCCATATATTTTTTTAATAATTACGTAAGCCATTTTCCTGGAAACTGAGACATTAACACCTATCATTATCATGGGCGCCAATCCTCACATGAATTCTATTCAAGGGGGGGGGGGGGGACACACCTGGATGCAACAATGGGGTGTACCCCCCCCCCCCCCCCCCCCCACTTGAATAGAGTTCCTGTGAGGATTGGCGCCCATGATCATTATGGAAAAATAGAAATGTTTCAGTTATTATTTTTTCAAAGGCCTGTTTATGGGGATGGAGTATGTCTACACCAGCTCTATGATAATACTAGATACATCGGTAAATAATGTAACGAAACTATACACTGGTTGTTGAATCATACACTATGAACACAATGACAAAGAGAGCGGACAAAATATACAGCTGCTCATTGTACCCTTCACAATTGCTCTGGTAGACAAAAGAACATCCCTTCATTGCTATTATGTGAAATAAGTAGAACAGGTGAATATGCATGTGACACCTGTTCTACATATTTTTACATAATAGCAATGAGGGGATGTTCTTTTGTCTACCAGGGCAATTGTGAAAGGTACAATGAGGAGCTGTATATTTTGTCCGCTTCTTTGTTCGCCATGTTCATAGTGATATATACTAAACAAATACGAATTCCTGTTGTAATCGAAGAGCCACGTGATGCATGAAAGAAAACAAACCAGTAAACACTGCGAAATGACGATTCCTTATTTAATAGTCAAAATACGATGACCATGAATCATTGAGTAATAAACGCGATCACAACGACTATCGAGAAAAACTCAAGGTCAGTTTGAACACCCTATTGTCTTGCCAATTGAAATCATGATCAGAATTATGATCATTGTAATGTTCTCATATTTCAAAAGATCGTGGACAAGGCTATTGGAATTTCTTGAAGAGTTAATTCCAATAGCCTTATTTATTAATCGAAAGTTTTTGTGATCGTGCTGATATGGGTCTAGTTTGTTGGTTGTTTTTTTTTAGCTTTTTTATTCGTATCGTTAAAACTCTAGTCCCACTAGAGCCGGAATGCCGTGGGAATTCTATGTATATTCCTGGATATTCGGAAGCGCATTCTAAAACTTCTGACTGCATTCGAAATATTCGGGCACATTTTTGTGGCCGGCCTGAACGTTTTGCACATGCTCAAAACTTTCGAAGTGGAGAAATATTGAACGGCATTCGAAGTGTATTCTAACAGCACTCTGACTGCATTCTTAATATTCTTACTGCATTCCAAGAGCACTCGAAATATTCTGATTGCATTCGAGGGAGAATCTTCAAATCCTGCCGGAATGTCCCGAATGCGCATCGAATGAGCCGGAATGCCCCTCGAATGCATCTCGAATGCACTTCGAATGCCATGTGAATAATTATTTCAATTGCCGCTCGAGTGCTGCTCGAATGCAGTCGGAATGTCTCGATTGACCCTCGAATGAAACCGGACGTAATTCAGACCCTATCGTCCCTCTGGAGATTTCTGTGATCATATGGCTTCATCAAGAAGGTCCTTATTCCAAAGGCATCATCTCCCAGGATAAAGTATGGCATAGGCTCGTCATCATCGGGCATGGGGGATGGCTCAGGAAATCCTATGCTCCGTCTTCAAGGCAGTCTTTGAGCTCAGACTCGTTGAAGATCTGAGCATTAGACATCCTCATATGCACTGATGTCCACCCACAGGAACCTACAGTCTCCATGCACAAGGGCCATGGTGGCCACATAAAAGAAGCCCTGGTAGTTGTGGTACAAGGAGGCGCTCTTGGCAGGTTTCCCGATGGCCACGTGCTTGCCATCTATGGCTGCCACAGCATGATGAACACTCTGCCTATTTCTGAAGACCTCTGCAAGAGGTGTTCATTCTTCTGGAGTGGTGGGCAGGTAATGATCTCGTCCTTGTATTCATCCACAATGGCTTAGGAGACTTCAGGGATGATGAGGCTGATGGTGTTCCTTGCCGCACGGAAGCTGAACATGAGGCTGGGGTACTTGTCACCTGAAGCCCGGGAACCTCACAGTGATGGCCAGCTTCAAGCCTGAGAGTAGCGCCTTCCTCATCTTTGTTTCTGGGTTCTCTATCCTTGGCCCAACTGTCTGCACCAACTCATTAGACATGGCAGGCTCCATCCTGAGATAGTTGAAGAAAGACTGTGGGTCTTCTACTCTGAGCTCCTCCATCAGTCTCGCGTAATGTACATACACCCTCATCCTCTCCTCTGCCATGGTCGGGTCTGATATCTTCTGGGTCTTCTCCTCCTGTTTTTGCTCATGGCCTCCTCCACATCCTTCAAGCAGGTCTTGCTGGAGCACAGCAGTCTGGAGCAATATGGTCCAGGAGTCCATACTCTATAATGGTTGGACTGAGACTGATGAAAATGCTGCCGAATCCAGCATTTTATACCCTGTCGGGGACCATTCCGGCGGGACATTCGTGTTACATTCTAAGCACATTCGAAGTAAATTCTAAGTATTCGAGCTGCATTCAATTTTAATTCTTGGACGTTCGAACCATATTCGGCGGCCATTCCGGGGGCCTCTGACTGCATTCGGGGTGAATTCGTACATCATTCGAGGCACCTTTCAACGAGACTTCGGGCGGTATTCGGGCAGCAATCAAACAGCACATACGGCATTCCAAGTGCATTCTAGGTATTCTGACTGCATTCTAACATCATTCTAAATATTCTGACTGTGTTCCAACTACATTCGAGCTGCATTCGAGAGCTAATACATAAATTTTTCATTCCGGCTGGTTCTGCTTGATTGCTGCTGATTCCGAATAAATGTGACGGGGATAGTTCATTGCGAGCTAGCGTCCTCCATATAGTCTGCAAGCACAGACCCTAATTTGACACTTAATCAGAAAATCATTGTGTCTTGAGAGAAGCCTAACCCAGCTACCTACTGGTTGTGTGTCAGGAGCAGCTGCAGCACAGGGCCTATGGTAGTCTTACAATGCAGACACTCTTTTACGGCTGACCATGCAGGGTTTTACCTGCAAACTACGTCCTCCACACGAGGATGCTAAATAAATTTCAGTGCGTGGCTCGAGAGTTTGGTTTCCATGACAACGGAGAAAACATCCACTTCGGTAATTGTTGAGCTAATATACGTGTATGAGAGTCAATGCTGGCATTTCTTTTTTCTGTGATACTATGCAGTGAGATACTATTCAGAGAGCTCTTGAAGCATTTGGTCGTCGCAAATTATTTCTGTCAGTATTGGTCAGGGTGTGATGTTTTAGCATAAATTTACACTCTTTTATCTAACAGTATACATCTGCGTGGTGGAACATACCCCATCCCCCTCTCCCTCTCTCTCTTTCTCTCTCTCTCCTTCTCTGCTCTCTCTCTCTCTCTCTCTCTCTCTTTCTCTCTGTCTGTCTCTCTCTCTCACTTTCTCTCTCTCGCTTTCTTTATCTCTCTCTCTCTCTCTCTCTCTCTCTCTCTCTCTTTAGGTCAAGTACGTCTATGGGCGATTCCTTCACTGTGTCTCATACAATATACCTCTTTTATGCTTCTATTTCATTAAAAAATGAAGAATATCTTGAATTAACCATTAGTTAAGGGTTCTTTTCGGTACCAATACCATTTCCAGTGCTCATACCAAGAGATTTTCTTATTCATTTTGATGAAATAGGTGGAAAAATACATTATGACTTACGGTACACATGGCTCGGTATCGCCCATTATGCATTATAGGCCTATATTTTCTCCATACATCATAAAAATTATGCTTCTGCCTCGTCACCGTCACGCATGTGGTCAAAATAGTATTCAACGTAGACGTAGAAGAGTATATTCAGGAAAGTAAAAAATAATTTTTTTTAAATAAGACTAAGGGGAGGGCATTCCCCGGGGGGGGGGGGGGGCAGAGTGCATGCCAACCCTCCCTGTCTCCCCCCCCCCCTCTCTCTCTCTCTCTCTCTCTCTTTCTCTCTTCCTAATTCAAGTGTTTTTTTCCACCTTTGTCTAATTTCATTACACTCAGTTCTAATATTGTATAATTTTATCATTTATTCCCATCCCCTTTTCGACTTATCTCTTTTTCTGTTTCTCTTATAAATACATGAAATAAAGACTTTAGTGGAGGAGCCCGCGCCTTTGAATGTTGTTAAGAGAAACACGGCGCCATACAAATGCTGATAATCATCATCTTCCTCTCTATCCTAGCGTCTTGGTTTCACGCGCCCCCGTTTTCTTTCTCTCTCTCTTTCTCTCTTTCTCTCTTATTCTCATTTCTCTTTCTCATCCTGTATCTTCACTGGCTTCTCTTATAATTATTCTCGTTTCTTCTTACTTTTGCATTCTAGAACTTCCGCCTTCTTCGAACTTTCTGCCTTGCATAATTATGCAGAGGTCACATATTAGATGATTTTCTTGAAAATCGATGTTTTGTCTGTGTATTTCTCTTCTCTGTTGACCGAACGTGCTGAAGAAAAAAGTACTTCACTGTTCCTTGGTATCGTTGTTTCGTTCATCAAAGACATCATAGTTTCTTATATATGGCTTCGGACTAGAGTATTTCTTTGTTAGAACATGGAATTGAACAAGAAGACATACAATAATGGTGGAAGCCATTCAGTAATTAAAAAACGCAACACAATTGGTATTGGTATCGTTGTTTATTGGTATTGGTATTGGTATCGTTGTTTCGTTGTTGTATCGTTGTTTCGTTCATCAAAGACATCATAGTTTCTTATATATGGCTTCGGACTAGAGTATTTCTTTGTTAGAACATGGAATTGAACAAGAAGACATACAATAATGGTGGAAGCCATTCAGTAATTAAAAAACGCAACACAATGAGGACGAGTTTATAAAAAATAATTCGCTAGCACAGATTCTCGAATTATAGCAAATGGTAAAAAATGCTATTTCTTTCTCCCTCTTTACTCTCTCTCTCTCTCTCTCGTTGCCCCCTCTCTTCCCATTAACTGCCGTTAACGGGGGAGGGGGCACTTCCCCAGCACCCTCGTGCTACGGCAATGTACAAACTGCAAAGAAATATACTTTACCCCAACTACAAAAGCAAAGCCGTATGCTGAGAGGCGTTAACTCTCATAATTGACAGCGGTTAACGCCCTTTCGGCAGACGTTCTGATCATACCTGAACACCCCTCGTGTATCATTCTAACACCGATGCCCTTGCCATCACCCCTTTGCTTAGCAATCGATGCAATTATGCTTCCCGCCAAGCGGAGCAACCTATTGAAATGTCCCCGAGATGTTTGTGAATACAAGGATGACAAACATTCTAAAGACAGGGGGTGGACTGGCCAACGGGAGCTCTGGGGGTTTTCCCTAAGGGCCGCTCGATTATTGTGGTCTGAGGGCCTGCTAATCAAAGGGCAACATGAGGATATGTATATATTTCTTTTTAATGAATAAATTTCGGCAAAGCATATTCGCCCGCCATAAACTCTTTAAGTCAGTTGTACTGCAACTTGTTATAGACCCAACCCTCCCAAATGCTCGATCGGACCTCCTGTAATGCATAAAAAGTTCATTTGCAAACGGCTTTTGGTCTATGTTTCTTCTTTTTTAAATTTCTCATTTAATAATGAACTTACGGAGTAATGCAATAAAATGATGTTCTGAATCAAGAACCCTATTATGTTAATCATGTATTCAGTTTTTAACTTAATCTTACATTTCTATGTGTATATGTCACATGAAATGTATTTTCATGGAGATGATGTTGATTTTATAGAAACTGATAAATCAAATCAAATGAACCTCCAGGTATCGGAACTTTGTGTTTCGGAATTATGAAACGTCGGAGAAACGAACCTTCCGAAATGGGTGCCCCCCCCCCCCCCCACCATTGAACAATACATTTTCCACGGTTGGCCTCATTTTGCATAGACTTATTTGAGATAAATATATGTTTTGTCTTTTAAACATGCAGGTTCCATATCCAAATAATACACGTTGAATGCAGTAGGAATTCAACGCAGAACATTTTCGACTTGCCTGAAAGTTTTTGGACAGGTCCAGTGTAATTCACGCATATACACTACTCATGTATTTTAATGCAGAACGACATTCAAATTATCTCTGTTTTTGGCTTGATAAGCCGCCACCCCCCCCCCCCCCCCCCCCCATTTCCCTCATAGTTTCATAATAAGAAGATTGACCTTGATGGACAGAGCGAGAGAATGCCTTACATAATATTATTTATAATTTATAATGTTTTAAGAGCAATATGACGATAGTTTTTTCTTAGTGGTTGCAAAATTCAGGGGTTTTCATGGTTGAAAATTTGTCGGTGTGGGGGGGGGGGGGGATGAGGACGAATTCAAATTTCACTTTAGTGAATACATTATATACATGTATAATTTTTGGTATGGATTTGAAAAACCACAGGCCCTTGCATGTTCCACGGTTCGCCTCGATCATTTTGGATTAATTTTATAGGACCTATGATTTGTTTTGGCAACAAACCATGTTGTTTTCATCATTAGAAAATTCCGATAACTGAATTCAATATGAATTCGCGAAATAGAAAGAAATCATTCAACCATACCATCATGATTTTAAACAAAAGCGCGTTCATTATGGCTAAAAAAAAGATATCGTGCTAGGCCTACATTGGAAACTTGAGCAAATAAATTCCATACATGAACGCTTTCAAGAAATCACGGAATACTTTGAAAAGTAATCGTTTAGGTTAAAATTTGAATCCATGTTTGGAATTGATGTTCCATAATCAGTTTTTATTTGTACGCAGAACCTTCCTGTAATATAGCTTACATGCTGTGAAATGCTATGTTTTTGAAATGCAATCTGCAAATGGTCGACACTTCTGTCCTGTTAGTGCGTGAGGTTCGACCTCTTGTCACCCTTGTCAAGTACTTTTCGTCACCCATACTTCCTCGCAACCATATCACACCACCCGACTGTTTGTGTCAAAGGTAAAGCAATGACGATATCGCCTGATTATTGAAAGCCTTTCCTGCACCAGTGGTCTACGTTCACGGACGACACTGTATGTTCCATTTACGTAGTTCTCATGGTATCTGCATATGCGCAAATTGTAATTACAAACTGGCTTATTCACCGAGGCGCCATTTTGCTGCGTCAGACTGCGTCAGTGACTGGCGTGATCTCTGTACAACGGGTATAAAAATGATTAATAAAATGAAACTCTTGCGAAAAAGGCTACAATTATATATTAAAAAAACATGTACAATGATTATCAAACCAAATTAAATAGAGCACATGCTTGTAATCGCATTTCAAACGCTAAAAACACCATTTCTTACGCATTTTGTCCTAGACTGGGGGCGCAAAGACCATACATTTAATTTCTTGTATTTCTCCCCCTTTTGTGTCCCCTCTGCGTACCCCCGTAGATACGCCAACAATTTCCTCTATAACACTAGCGGGCTATTTCACTTGGTAAGGATCACTGGGGTACATTGGTGAAGATTCTTGGCTCTCATACGCGAGGTACCGGGTTCGATCCTTGCTCAATTTTCACAATCCTGGGTCAAGGTGTTTTACCCACGTTTTATCCCTTTCGACCCAGGTGTATTAAATGGGTACCTGGCAATGCTTTAGGTACCCATATTAAATGTGTACCTGGCAATGCTTGGGGGTAATAATAATTGCAGGGCCCTCGGGAAGAGCAGCATTGATGATGAGGCTACCCTGGTTAAATAAGACCAAATTATTATTACAACCAAGGGGTAAAGAAATATCCCCTGAAAACCTTGGACAGACATACCTTCTTCCAAAGTCGTTAACCCCGGGTGCCGGTACAAACAACAAAGAGAAATAAATGTACGCCTCAATGTAAATCTTTAAACACGCACTTTTCTATTATTGACTGCATGAATTGTTCACTTTTTCGATGTGCAGTGTGCTTAGAAAGGACACTGTACTCTTTAGAATGAATGCATTGAAATGTGGATAAATCGGGTACTCGTGCATGTAAAATCATTATTCAAAACCCATACAATATTGTAATGTCATTGGTTTTCCAGAAAGTTATTTTTGTTTTCAATAATATTTTTGAATAGTCAGTATTCAAAACTAATTTGGTATCATAATCATAGAAAATTACGCCGTTAGCGAAAAAACAACATCGATAATCCATTAGGTAGATTTGGGATTTGGGGGGAGCAACATGAAAAAGTCGGTCTCAATTCTCATCGAATGGATTAAAGACCATAGGCCTACTCGTCGGGGGGGGGGGGGGGGGTGGGGCGGTTACGACAGCAGAAACTTCCTGGGGTCGTGCATGCATAACCCCACCCTGTCTGCATTTTTATATGGGATATAATCCTCTAAGTCAAAGAGTATAAACATGCAATGTACGAGAAGCGCCTTATGTTTGTTATTGACACAGTTGGGCTTCAGAGATGTAGTAATGTTATCTGCTTGTTGCTATCTACGTCATAATCATGTTCACAGCATGATGGTGCAGTCAACGTGCCCCGACTACAGCAAGGCATCCTCAGACGATATAATTGGCGTTGCTACAGGGGCACTGAGGCATGTTCCCACCCCTCCCAATGGAATGGTGAAAAAAGAAAATAAAAAGAAGACAAAGATATGAAAGGGGGGAAGTAGATCATACGACCCCTCCCATATCCTCCCCTTAATCAGAGGCAGTGTTAATTCGCATTCCATTCATCAGATAAGACCTGTCCCCGCCCCCCACCCCCTCTCCTATATCATGCCGATTGCACCCTCAATATCTGGAACTACGCTACGCCACTAATGAAAGTGTTGCTATTCCTTATAAGAAAGCGTGCGTGCGTGGGGTGTATGTGTGCGCGTGTTTAGCCGTATGTCCGAAGACATTTTCGGACAGAGAACAAAAAAAAAATCATGAGAACAATGGTCCTCGAACGTCGAACAATGAATTTGTGCTTTATTCCGTCGACTGTCCGAGGACGGAGGAACAATAGAGGAACAATACTTGTCCTCGGAAATAAAGCAATACAAGACTGTGTGTGTGTGTGTGTGTGTGTGGTGGGCTTGGGTGCGTTTGTTTAGCGTTATGTCCGAGGACATTTTCGGACAGAGAACAAAAAAAAATCATGACAACAATGTCCTCGGAAGGCGACAATAGTCCTCGAACGTCGAACAATTAATTTATGCCTTATTCCGTTGACTGTCCGAGGACGAGTAACAATAGATGTCCTCGGAAGTAAAGCCATGTAAACGTGTGTGAGTTGGGGTGTGTGAGAGTGTGTGTTTGTGTGTCGCGCGCGCTCTTACAAACATGCAGTTGTGGGGTACAGAGCATAGGTACAGAGAACAAAAGAGCACAATGATGGCCTTTATTCCGTCATGCTTGTGGGGTACAAAATATTGCTTGCGGGGCACAAAATACAATAGGAGAAAACAATACAGTTCCCCATAAATCAATGTGTGTTCAGATAAATGTGTGCGTGTGCGTAGGTGTGTGTGTGTAACTGGGTTTTCACATATCAATCAGATATTATTAACTTGGTTAACTTGGTTAACTTAACGTCCTTTACAAAGAAAGACGCGACTCAGCTCCGAACCGGGGTCCGTTAGAATCGGTTTATAGGCGAAGACAGAGAGCTTTCAACTCTACCGTACCAACTCATCAGATCTTCGTTTTAGCAAACTCCTCGGGACCAAGATTAAGTACTGTTTAGTATGGAAACTGTATTATATCAGGACTTTAAAATATATTAAGAAATGGGACCAACAAAATTACCATGCTTGTTAGAATGAGTGTTTGTGTTAAAACGAGGTTCGGCATGCACTATAATATCACAACACGTTAAACAAGCACAGGATAATGTTTTTTTTTTTTTTAGTAGTATTTATTGATTCATTCAGTTCAATCATACAAAATATATTATATCTCAACATTAACATAAGTCTAATCATGAACCTTGCAAAGTCATAACACATAGCATAATGTTAAACGTAATCCCTCGTGCAAAATAATCGTAATATAGGGCAAACATATCCGGGCTATAAAGTACCATGAGTTGGCATTCTGTTTATAATGATTGATTGATGAAAAACGATATGGTACACTGATCCATGACATATTCAAGGTGTTAGCCATGTTAGCGATACATTAATAAAATTCTGATGTAGGCCTACCAGTATATGTACAAATGTAAACGATACCGCATTATTCATTGCTAAAAGACTATGATATGAATGGTAATGTAATTCCATAATATATCCCTGTGAGGCTCGTTCGGAGTCAATTAATTTTTCAACATTTTTAATGTAGCTCGGATGTTTAACATTGAAAGTTCGATCAAAATGTAAGAAAGGGGGGAAACGAATGTAACTATTGGCATCTTCTTTCAATAACTGGCCCATTTAAAATATTAGACAATTGATATTATGGCTTTACGTCGGATGATAAAAACTTAAATTTTTGTGTTTTTTTAAAGGGTAACATTATCTTTGAAGGAGGTATTGGGAAAAGCGACATGAGCAGCAGCAGATACAACCAAAGGAAAACGAAAAACGTGTAAACCAGAAGTTTGTAGATTTGTGCATTCGGGCGTACCCAACATCAGCTCCTGTTTATAGGAATCTTTGCCTTCTTCGCTGTAAAAACGTGCTCTTGAAGTGTGCCAATGCTACATTATACTATACATGCACTTGAAAACGTGTATTATATTTGTGAAAATAGTGTTTAAAAAAAGGTCGCTGGATTTTTTTTTTAAATTGATTCGAATAGAATTAAGATGATATTTACAAGGCAGTTCTTTGGATTATTTTTTTCAAAAGACCAGTAATGTATAATTTGCTCCGAACGTCCCGAAGTAGACGTCTTAGAGGAAATTGGTTCCATAAACCAATATAACAATACATTTCATCATTTTTAGTTTGATTCCCCCCTTTTTCTAACCATCATGTAGATCAACAGCACGACAATATCTCCTCAACAGTATGGCACGAACTTTACAAAGCGATCTTGTTGCAATCGACGCCTATACCGACCGCCTCGCTCTCCACTTCGACGTCGAACTGCTCCTGGGTCTGCGAAAGTGGTGACAACACCATAGCATCACAGGACTTCTATATTGGTCTGACTCTAGCTATCTGCTCCAGCGGGTTCATCGGGTCAAGCTTCGTCATCAAGAAGCAAGCCTTGATCAGGATATCCTCAAATGCAGTCAGAGCAGGTAAATATCAGTCTTGTAGTGACTCGAGTAGCAGACAGACTCGACTCTTCTCGGGATTCGACACTCTGTTGACTCCATTTGATCTGGGAATTGACCGGAGTGACTTGGTACGATTCAAGACTATGTTGAAGAGACTCTACCTGGGGCTCGACCTATTATGAATTGACTCGTCTCAAGATTCGGGCTTAGTTTTAGAGACTCGGAACACAATATTGACAGGGTTGGAAAGAATCGAGTCGGCTTTTTAAGCTGAAGCAAAATGACTTGACTCGGAATGGAGCTTAGCTTTATGTATTCAATTTCAACACTGACATTGTTTCAATGACCAGCCTCGGGGTCCTGAATCTAGTCGACATATAAAGTCGATACCTTTTTAGTTGACTCGACTTGACTCGGGACTTGACTTGGCTTGCTGGCTCGGCTGGAGTCGTGATTTGAACTTTGCTCTAAGGACTCGATTTTAGCATTGACGTTGTTATCATGACTCCAGTGGGGGATGTGAATTGAGTAACTCGAGTCAGGTGACTGGACTCCGAGTCGGATTTTTTGTCTTGACTGCACCCGGATTCGAGTCACCGCAAGAAGATGTTCTACATTACGGACTCAAATCCCTGTTAAATTTTACTCGACTCATTACTTGACCCCGTAAGACTCAAGTAGGTACTCGAGTTCAACTACAGGACATGATTACAGAATGTTAATTTTAAACGTACTTGCTTTGAAATTCACGGCGTCTTCTTTCTATAGACTCGCATGCTATTTTTGATATCTTCTACCTGCATATTGTGGTTAAATGAATAACGCTTAACTTATATTTATTTTCATATGGTACATGACCTCTTTATATAGCAATAAAATTGAATGAACCATATTTCCCGTGTTTACCACCGTAACGATATGCTTATAACATGTCGAACTCTATATCAATTTGGAAAACCTTGTAAAAGTAATGAGACTGTGTGTGCAGGATTATGTTTCTGAATAGTATGCCAGCAAAAGATTATCAGTTTGTGTGTTGATAATTTCATATTTACACAAAATAATTGACTAAAATGTACTCGTTCTGCCCCTGGCCGCTACGAAGCAGTGCTGTAGTCAAGAGGGGGGGGGGGGGGGGGGGGACATTCGAGCCAAAGTGACTCATTTACTTCAGCGAGAAATTGAGTCTTTTCATTTTCGAGACCCTAATGGGGATAGAGTTGGGGACGTTCCTGTGCATTTCTTTTTCATCTCTTCTTAATGTGAAAAATTTAGGATTTCATTTCGATGTTCCATTTTTGTTGAATATTGTAGTGCCCTTAGTTTGTTTGTTTGAATTTATTTTCTTCTGCAATCATATAAGAGCATACAATAACAGGGAAAATATAACAATGCATTCACATAAAATGAAAAGAACATAACGTGATCAAAATATATTTACATTTCAGTTTATAAATTATAAATCATTCAACGCATTGAAGTTCAGAGACATTGAAGTCACAGTTTAGTGACAGCTCTAATAAAAAAATTCATAGTTGTGTATTTTGGGCTAAATTTGGGCTACATTACATTTTGAATGACAGTTTTGGGGCAGATGCATTATTCATAAATGAATAATTTGTACGTTTGAGTATTTTTCAGCTTGACTTCAATTGGTAACAAAAGAAGGGTGTTCAATTTTGTCTATTCGGTTTTACTTACATACGTGAACGCGTGACTCCAATTTCACTATATATTCTCTTCTCTTTTTTTTTAAATTTGGCTAATGCCAAGTAGAATGTTTTAGAGAAAATATACTTAATTCATGAGGTTTTAACAGAAAATTGATGATTACTTACCTTGCAATAAACTGAAAACTCACGTATTATTTTTCTTTTTGGTTGGAAATTTTCAGGGGGGAGAGGGCAGACTGCCCCTTGCCCCCCTCATATTCGCTAGTGCAGTGAATCTTATTGAATCTCGTTATTTATTGGTAAATATGTTTTAAAAATAATGACGCTAATTTACAGCAGCCATGATAGTAATAGTACTATAAATATCAATTATTAGAAATAGTTATAATACTATTTTTGTTCTAAGTAGGCTGCGCTTTTCTTAATGAAAGCGCTATATAGTGTATCGTTACCCCAATTCTATTTTTAATTGTTAAAGGCGCACTTCAAGTATTTGGGAAGCATTCTATCCTATATGCTTGTTATTAATGCCACCTCTATCGCCCCGCTACCACCACATCACCAATCCTGGGCTAGGCTTCTCCTCCAGTAATGTTTAGGAGCCAATCAGAAACAAAACTCGCAAGTGACCTTTAAAAAATACCAACTTTCGTTCACTTTAGATTATTGAGGTAATCGATTATGTATTTCATGGTGAGCCATCAAATGTTGCCGAAAAATTATCTCAATGATTTTATTTACAAGCCTACCTGTAGACTATAGTGTTGATACCGCAATTTCATGAAAAATATCTAACTTCATAGATAAGGTTAATATGAAACCAGAGTAGTTAAGGTGGTCATCTTGACTACTTGGATTTTCTTACATTAACGAGAGAGCAGATAAAGTATGCATATTATAAATATTATTAACGAAATGGTCAATTTAAAGACACCATTGAATAATCTTGATAATTAGTGCTATGGAGATAAGAAACATAATATAAGACGAAAAAGTCATGAAAATACATTTAAGATTAAAAAAAAACAGAATACAAATTTGTTGAAAACATATTTTATGGTCGGATTAAAGTAATCACTTGCTTCATTTCAATCTTCCTGCCTTTGTTATTTTTTCCTTCAAATTCATCTAGGTGATGGAGGACACGCCTACCTGAGAGAGTGGCTCTGGTGGACAGGGTTCTTATTACGTAAGTAGGCCTAGTTTTATTAGGGGTTGTCTGTCTTCTCAATTTTGTTACATTGTCACTTTCCATCCTTAGATTGTGATGTGTATGTGATTGGTTCAAGGTTCTGAAATGTTTGACTCCTGGGAAGGAGATATAAAAAAAACTGTTCTGTTTTGTACTGAAAACACTGTAATCGGATTATTCATTACATTATAACTGTTTAATATTTCATGCTCTTTATTTTGCTAAACAAACGTCCGCATCATCTATTAAATATTAGACAATTTTGACATGTAGCCTAAGTCATCAAAGTATTCTATAATGAACTGGAAGAACAATGCTTTTTTCAATTTGGCTATATAATGTTAGAAGCCATGACAACGATTTACCTTTTTGTTTTATATTCATTGAAGTTGGACTTGGAGAACTGTGTAACTTCATGGCCTATGCCTTCGCTCCAGCCACTCTTGTCACCCCGTTGGGCGCCCTCAGCGTCATTGTCTCGTAAGTTTGGGCCATAGACGTATTACAAAAATATAAAGTTTGGGGAGGGGGCCCAGGGGCCACTGAGCTCTACGTAAAGGGGCTAAGTGCCTGGTGGCCTATATATTTTTTCCACTTACGATAAGGGCATGGGTGCATGTTAAGCCTACACTCTTAGAAATGTTGGGTAAATGCCACTGGGTAAATGAAGATTGGGCATAGGTTGGTTAAATCTTGCTCAACTTTTACATGCATTTACCCAACATTGGTCAAAAATAAGAATGAAATTGGCAAAGTTTACCCAAAAGTTGGTCGGACTCATAAGGACCCTCATGTTGGGTAAAATTTGGGTAAAATTTTGCCCAATATTTCTAAGAGTGTATGGAGAAATTTAGGATTTTGATTAGGGTAAGAGTAGATTTAGGATTTGAATTATGCTTGCTGTAAAATAGGTTATAGGGAATAGGTAAAAGATAATGTTGGGATCGGGATTGGATTTATGGGCAAATGGGACTTATAAATAAAATTTAGTTCCAACTTCCAACCCACTGCATTTTATAGAATAGCTGGGTTGGTAGAAATGTACAAGGATATGTTTTGTTACACGCTAAAAGTTATGGAAAGGTTAGAGATTAGCTTTGCCTGAAAGGAGAAGAAATTACGTTTTGATTTTGAAACTGTATAAATAGCCTATGTTTTGGACCTGCGTTCTAATCTCTTTGTTTCCATCTTCTTGTTGAATAAAAGAATTGAACCATCATGTCGCTAGATGGCGCTGAGACACTAAAAGAGTTGGTGAACATTTATTTTGTTCTGGTTTGAAAAGCTTATTTGTGCCCCGGATTTGCGCTTCCAAACACAAGCCTACTGGGAAGTTTACCTAGAAGTTTACCTCGCAATTTGTGCATTTCTTCAAAATTTTGTATTAATAGATGGCCGTTCATGGGAAAATGTCTACAGGGATCTTAGGGAAACGCTTGTAGTGATTGTTTCAAAGCCAGTTCAGTCATTATTGTCTTCTTGCTAGCCAAGAAGTTGGCTCGTCATGTAAGTCAGCCATGACGACTGTTAACTGTTGAGGAGAGGTGGGGGGTCGGATAAATTTTACGTCAGATGTTTTCTGAGCTCAGATGTTTTGCCCCTCCGGAAACAAAATGTCTGGATATGCCACTGACTGATATCTATATCATTTTGTTTCAGAGCCGTGCTGTCATCGTACTGCTTGCACGAGACCCTCAATCTCCTCGGGAAAATCGGATGTCTACTCTGTATCATGGGGTCTATCATAATCGTCCTGCACACACCAGCCGATGACGCCTACCATACTCTGCACTGGTTAGCCAGAAGACTTCGATCACCATGTAAGTTGGAGCAGGGGCCGATTCATTTTTTTTTCTTTTTAAAAGTACGTTTTTAAAAAGATGTCTGACAAGACCCCCCCCCAAAAAAAAAAAAAAAATAAATAAATAAAAAAATAAATAAATAAATAAATTAATAAATTAATAAATAAATAAATAAATTAATTAATATATAAATTTTAATATATATATATATATATATATTCAGATGCCATTTGTGTCGAGAATTTATAAGGGGGACATTTTTCTTCTGGGTATGCCACTATGGTAAAAGAGGTGGATCTTTGATTGTAGCCAGCAGTAGACATGGCGGACCGTGTTACTCAAAGATTGGCGTACGGTTATGACCGGTCTTAGTGTTTTTGTAACCTACTTCTCTTTAACCTCAGCTTTCGTGGTCTATGTCTGTGTGGTCGCCGCCAGCTGCCTAGTTCTCGCCTTCGCCATCGGCCCTCGCTGGGGTCAGTCCAACATTCTCGTCTACATCCTCATCTGTTCCCTGATCGGTTCGCTCACCGTCATGGCCTGCAAGGGCGTCGGCATCGCGTTCGTTCAGGTCTTCGAAGGCACCAACGCCTTCGCCGCACCCTTAACATGGATCCTCATCCTCCTCATGGTCGTCTTCATCACCATCCAGATGCACTACCTCAACAAATCCCTCGACATCTTCAACACCGCCGTCGTCACACCCATCTACTACGTCTTCTTCACCGGTAGCGTCCTCATCGCGTCGTCGCTCCTCTTTGAAGACTGGCGGACGATGACGGCCAAGGACGTCATAGGCGTGCTCGACGGTTTCGGCGTCATAGTATCGGGGATCTTTCTCCTGCATGCCTTCCGGGATTTTTCGATGTCGTTTAGGGACATGTCGTTGGCGGGGAAGACGACGAGAGCGTGCTCAAACTCGGTGAACCGACCCCGGACTGACAGCGAAGATCATTTTAACAGTACAGAGTCCGTTGGTTTACTCAATGACTTGGACATTCAGAAAGATGGTGGATCATCGGACAATAATTAGCCGAATCATTACACAAAGTGCATTCTCAAATTGGAAATTTATAAGACATATAGTATAAATGAAGTTACGAACATTTTTCATTTGTATATACTCTTGGATCTTGCGTTTGTGATAACCCTTAAAATGTGTTTAATTTTATTGGATCTTGCGTTTGTGATAACCCTTATAATGTGTTTAATTTTATTATCATTATTTTTATTTCAGTTTTATTTCAACAGGGTAGTCTCATTTTTGATACAGTGTATAAGTGAAAAAGTTATCTTGAGTTTTGGTTATGACGGAAAATAAATTTTCACAAAATCAAAAGGAACTTGCAATGAATGTTGAAACTACATATAAATAACGTCTGCCAAACGTTTTTGGTAGGAAATATTAACAGCTGAAGATAAGATATTCGAGCTTGTCGTTCCGAATGTAATGAAATACATGGTATCACTGTGCAAATATGAATCATGTAAACCGTTCGTGCGATTACCAGCAATTTCCTTTGTTAGTTTATTATTTTTCTGATTCAAATAGCCCACCCATTTTGTAATACTAAAAAGAAAGACAGAATTAATGTGAACCATTTTTTTTTTTAGAAATGGAATTCCATTACCAGAAGCCAAGATTATCTTTATATCTTTGTGTGTTATGAATATAGCATGAACGTTTTTTTTTTCTGATGCATTTTTCTTTTTTAATATTGAGCCGTCTGTCTTTATTTCATTGTTGTGACCGCTGCAGTTGCGTAGTCCCTTATTTTGATTTCACTTGATCTTCTGCTGTCATTCGTTCATACTTTTCATCGACAATAATTCGGAAAATTATCACTTTTCTTTTTTATCATATATTACCACCCAAACCTCTCACGTTACATTATGTGTAATGATGTTAGATTACAGTAGCTTATCTCATACACTATCTTGTGCCTTTGTGCAAAAAAAAAGAAGATTCTCATCTAGAATAGTGTTTGCACTAACCTTTATGAAACAGAATGCATTCCATTAATTTATTATTTTTTGTTGTTTTTGTTTTGTTTGATGTTTGTTTGTTGTTGTTTTTTTTACTCCATTTTAATAATTACTGCTGAGTATGGTGACAGGACATCATTTCAATGAATACAAATATGTCCTGATTAATCCATTTTGATTGGCTGTGAAGATTCGTTTGCTGTGAAAAAAAATAAGTTTGGGAAATCATCCCACCTGCCGCCATACAACAAATACACCATGTATAGAGCTTCACTGAACACAACGAATAGCAGGCAACGATAGAGCGAGACGAACTTTTTTTTTCTGTTGGGGGTGGAGGTGGGGGGGGGGGGGGCAATGTGCGTTGTTATCACTGAGCCGTGGCCCCCTCCCCCTCCCCCCTCTCTCTCTCTCTCCATTTATCTTTCTTTCTTCCTCCAGTCTTTATTTTGCTTCCTTTCTCTCCTTCTTTCGAAAGAATAAAAAAAATCATAATACGAGATGCAGAGCAAGATAGAACAAGAAGGGCTTTAATATTTGTAATAAAACGGCGCCATCTTTCGCTTTAAACTTTATATCATCAAGCTGTTATTTTTGTCATTTTTCTCTCCTTTTTTTCGCAGTCATTATTTTTCATGTCCATGAAACGGGTTTCTATATCAGTATTCATCAATACATGTACTACTACTATATGCTGGGTAGGTTGGTTAGTTGAGATTATATTTTTCTATTACTTGTTTTTTAATGGATATTTAGAAAGGACAAATAAAAGCAATTAACTACAAAGCTAAATCATTGGGTCTAACCAAAATAGCTTGTATGGATTTGGGGTGACGAAAAAAGAAAAAAATTGGTTCCAAACTGATGGAAAGAAACTTTTTAAAAAGGTGTCGACTCAAATGGCTTGGCAAATAATTTTCTCTTAATGACTGACATGATGATAATCCCGAACTTTCTGGGGCTATGTTATAGAATATTTTAAAAACACATTGATGGGCATAATTAATGAAAAGAGCGTCTGTCGTCTGTAAACGTGCAGCTGACACAATCTTGATATTATATTTATTTCATTGTATGAAGTGTAAATGGTATATAGTGTATATTTATGGTAATTATTACATTTGGTACTATATATACTTTTTTCGTGCATAGCATGTTTTGAAATATTAGAATATAGTTAGATAAAATTGAATGAATACACTTGGACTGGATTTTTTAATAGGCCTAGAACGAACTCTTGTAAATTACACAGAAACTTTTCGCTTTGTTTGATTTTTATAATTTATGTTGTACATTTTTTTTCACAAGAGTTGCAAAAATTATGCTTTTCGTATTATGTTATATAAATACTCCCTCACGGTATAAGCCCCCCCCCTCTCTCTCTCTCTCTTTCTCTCTCCCCCTCTCTCTCTCTATCTATCTATCTCCCTCTCATTCGTTTTCCCTTTTCCCCTATCCCTCCCTCTCTGTCTCTCTCTCTCTCTCTCTCTCTCTCTCTTGGTGTCTATCCCCTTCAGTATCCCCCGTTTCTTGCACTCTCTATCTCGTTATCACAGAGTGTATACAAGACTGATGCTAAAATTCTCTTTTGTTATCACCCCACGCACACACACACACAAACACAAAAAGTTTCACGTTTCTTTGCACTGATTACAAAGCTGAATAAAACAATGGCAGTACAGATATTTGAATGGAAATTAGCATTGTCTTCATTTTGTATGGTACTTTTCCTTCACACCTTTCCATTTCATTTGTAAATTCCTTACCCTATTCTCCTCTCCTCTTTCTACCTCTCTGTCTTTATCGTATAATATTTATGTAAGGCTTCATCTGTGTAGCTTTTTCTATCCTTGTCAAATTAATTTGCCCGAAATCTAACTTGAGAAATGAGGAATACTGACCTCTACTGATAAGACGACTTGCTAAGATATTATGCCCCCCTCTTTTGAGATCTCACTAACACTTGCAATATATATATTCTAAAAATTCACATTTTAATCGACATTGAGGGGATGGGATGGGTGACAACACTTTCAAAGTGGTAACTTAACACTTTTAACATGCTGGATCCAACAGTATGCTAGAAGTGTAAATCTGCCACTTCGTAAATGATTTTTTAAAGTGCCCATCGAGCTCAATATACCGCAAGTATGTTCTTGCTAGTTTATCATTGTAACGTTGAATATGATGGCGCACTTCAATCTCTCCAGATTATACGCGCCAGCCACTTTCGTCAGTGGGACTTCGGCTAAGGAAGGCCCACGTATAACGTCGATCCATTTGGTGATTATTAGTTGCATGAAATCATTAGTGAAAAACAAATTATATATATATATATATATTCATTTGTCACGTTTAGTGTCAAAGAGGGCGCAGTGTCCATTCCGCAAAACGTAACATTTCTCTCGAATGTAGATACAAGTATTATTTTATTTTTCTTCTTCTTCTTCTTCTTCTTCTTCTTCTTCTTCTGCTTCTTCTTCTTCTTATTCTTCTGATTCTTCTTCAGTCCAAAACTTGGTTTTGACAGAAGCAGAAAAATCAGACCAACACATCAAAAAAAAGTTTGAGGAAAATCGGACAACTAATAAGGAAGTTATGCATTTTTAGTGGCATGAAAAACTGGGGAAACAATGAAAATCACTAGACAAATTGGCAACTAAGTCATCAGTTTGTGATGTCATAGCTACACAACTTACCAGTTATTTTGTTAATATTCATAATACAAATTTTAATTTTTTGTCCAACAATATGATTTCCTCATGACTTGAACCAACTTACATTTATAGTAATATGTTTTTGCATGTATACACTAATACAGAGTAAATAATTTTCCGTAAAAAGCATGAAAATATGCATATTTTACACAATATACATAAAAAATGAGTGATTATGGAAAAGTAATATTTGGAAAAAAATATTAATATTTTGAAGTTCTTGAAATATTTTGTAAAGGTTTATACATGCAAAAACATATTACTATAGATGTAACTTGGTTCAAGTTATGAGAAACCCATACTCTTGGACAAAATTTGAGAATTTGTATTATGAATATAAACAAAAAAATTGGTGAGTTGTGTACCTATGACATCACAAACCAATGACTGAGTTGCCAATTTGTCTAGTGATTTTCATTGTTTCTCTAGTTTTTTATGCCACTAAAAAATTCATAACTTTCTTATTAGTTGTCCGATTTTCCTCAAACTTGTTTTGATCTGTTGGTCTGATTTTCCTGCTTCCATTAAAACCAAGTTATTTTTTAACTGGACTTCCCCTTTAATTAGTATATCTGAATGGCAATTTGAATGATTCAGCACTCGTGGATAAATGTGGAGTCAGATTATGAATATACATTTAAATAACGTTACTCTTGCTTTATCTATACGGTTAAAAATTTGATTAACGATTATGGAAGTCAGCACAAAATGGCAAATAAGCCACAGCATTATATTCTCCTTAAATCTAAACCCGACGAGCTGGCTCGGTCTACTAAGTTGAAATAATGTCTAAATCTCGGACCCAACGTCGAAAACGGACCCAGTAGATTCAACTGGGGTGTGATTTCTTCATAGCTTCCATTAAAAAAAAAATAGCCACCTCGCATAATGGCCGTAAAAGATAAAGGTCACAAAGGAAAAGAAAAGAAATAATACGACACAAAAGGCATCGGAGAAGAGAAAGGAAATACCTTTAAAAAAATGGCAGGTCCTGGCCTTTCTGAGAATTATATTGCAACCTGCACACTTTTATTGCCACTTAGCATATCAAAATCCTCTTTCTGCAATATTAAAGTGTATATCCGCATATCAATTGCGATAGTAAAGAAGGAAGAGAAAAACGAAAGAGAGAAAAAGAGAGGGGAGGGAGAGATGGAGAGAGAGAGAGAGAGAGAGAGATGGAGGGCGGGGCGGGGAGGGGTGGGGGATGAGGAGAGGGAATTGACGCATTTCGGAAGTTACTGTATGTAGTAAAGCAGTCGTCTTGACAAGAGATGAAGCACCATAATTGTATCACTCATTTACGACACCCGATCTTTGTCTTTTTCCCTCATGAATGCCCCTCCTGTTGAAAATGAAAACAAGTTCCTTTACTGAGTATTCATTGTACTATTTAATCCCCTTCTCCCATGTGTTATAACGATAAACTTGTTACACTTATATCACTTATCACCAGTCAGGCGCGTAGCCAGGGGCCTTTTGGGGCGCCCCCCCCCAAAAAAAAAAGCCAACTAAAAAAAAATTTAAAAAGCGAGAGCGAAAAAGCAGGGGAAGTGAGAGAAAAAGCCCCAATAAGTGACACGAGCCGTTATCCTTCTCTCAAAATTTGCTCAAACGTCAACCCCCCCCCCCCCCTCCCTGCACCCACCCCTGTTACATGTACAGTGCAGTTAGTGTGTCCAAATAATTGAAAAGCAATCAGGGCGTCGAACTAACTTCCCTAACAAAGCCTAACAAAGCTGCTATAGCGAGCCGTTATCTTTCTCTCAAAATTTGCTAAAACGTCAAAGCCCCCCCCCCCCCCCTCCCTGCACCTACCCCCACGTGGAGCCCGCTTCTCGTGCTCATCAGCATTTTCGCACGTTTCGCGGGCTCACAACAGCCCCTGAAGTGAATCCTCCTAGCTCCGCGGTTGCACCATGCAGTACCAGTCTTTGTGTAACTCTCTAAGGTGTTTTTTTTTAATCAGTAAAAATGTTGGAAAAGACCGCTTTTCAGAAGCATTGAGCCACACGCATCATTGCCTTTACCTGGGAAAGTCTCTGTAGTTTCGTATGAACCGATGCATAATGCGTTGAGAACAATGTATATACTCGTACTTGACCTAAAAATTAATGTAGGGGTTTCCATACTTTGCTCTCCCTTTCCCGCGCTTTTTCTATACAGCTTAGTTTCGATGTTGCATTTGTTATACAGGGGCGGCTCCAGGGTTTTGTTTTAGATGGGGGTTTCATTATTCTTCCCAAAGCTGCTTGTCATAATTTTGGGGTATTAGATCCCCATCTGTTGAATTATATCCGGAAAATATCTAACAAGCAAAAAGTGGGTCCTTATTCCCGCAACCCCCCTCCCGGATCTAGTACTTGATTGGATGAAAATAAGTGTTTCGCAAATAGTTGGTAATGACATCGCTAATAGTTCCTTTGGAGCTTGAGTGGTGTCCTTATTTTTGCAAGTAAATAATTTGTAAAATATATATTTCAATAAAAACACACTCTTAGTATTTATAGAGTACTGGGTAAATTCTCTTTACACGAGATGGTATTGGAAGTGAATCATTTTGAGGACATAAAATGGTCTGATGGACAAAATTTAGTTCAAGGACTATTTTGTTTATTTTTGTTATGTTTTGTTTTGTTGTTGGTGGTGGTTTTGTTTTGTTTGTTTGTTCCTTTACAACTTTGGTCAAGTCTTTGTTGCAGTTCTATATTATCACACTGAAGAGATCTGTAAATCAATATCATTCACACAAGAATATATCTTTTTAAGAATTGAGCAATAAGATAACTTCAAGACAAAATGTTCATTTTTTTCATTATCAACTTTCTCATGAAATTAGATCACATCTGACGGGAAATATATAATGAACCTCAAAAATCATAGCATGTCTACGTGAAATAACTTTTTAAAGCAATAATATTGATGTGCGTGGGTTCTAATTTGGACATATTCCCCATTGTAGTGTACGCCCCATTTGAGTATTATTGTTGTGTAATAGTAATTTTAATCGTATTTATTCAGGCTGACTTCATGCAGTTAACGAGCGCTGAAAATGGGTTAGAAAAGTCAACAAAGTGGAACTTCCTTTCCAGATAAGTAATTCAAATATGATGTATTATATCCGATATTTTAATTATCTTCATGCAGACGACAAATCGCATTATCAGCTCAGGTGTGTTTTTTTTTCTCGCGATTTTGTGATATTATCAAGATATTCTGTCCATTTAGAGGGAGGATTAAACTTATAATGAGTATGCTTTATGTATACCATTGCGTAGCTACGAAGGGGGCATGGGGACACTTCCGTCCACTACATGGCCAAACAATAAAAATAAAGTAAAAGTAGAACGAGGGAGAGAGTGAGAGAGATAGCGAGAGAGAGAGAGAGAGAGAGAGAGAGAATGTGTCAATGTGAGAGAGGGAGAGAGAGAGAGGGGGGAGGGAGAGAGAGAGATAAGGAGAGAGAGAGCGAGAGAGAGAGAGAGATAAGGAGAGAGAGAGAGATAAGGAGAGAGAGAGAGAGCGAGGGGAAAGGGTGGGTAAAGGGAACGTGAAAAGAAGATAAAATCCTCTCCCACACCCCATAATCAATGGCCTTGCTAATTTGTATTTGATCCATCGAGTAAGAGCTGTGCCCCCACCCACTTCATCCCTAATGACGATGGCCCCTCAGTGTCTGAACCTACGCTACGCCACTGATGAAGATTGCCAGTGACGTAACGTGGGTATAGTCCTTGAGAGGCCCTTGGAAGTCATCGTGGTAATGGGAGGGGGCACGGGTCTTACTCGAGAAGGGAGTGGGAATTAAGTGATCGTATCATTTCACACTTTCCCGTTTTATGTTCTCTTCTCTTCTCCTTTTTTATTTCCTTCTTTCTTCTATTTCTAAATTTATTTTTATTGTTATTTATTTATTTATTTACTTTTAATTTTACTTTTTACTTCTTTTTTTTTTTTGGGGGGGGGGGGGGGGGGGGTGGGGGTTGAGCACATACGCTCCCTATTCGGAATTTTATCTACGATTCATAATTGTCGGAAATCATAAGTTCTGGAAGCCTCCAATATTATTTGTTGTCAGCAGATTTCGCTGTCCTGCCGGTCGCAAACTTGAAGGTAAATTTTCTTCGAAATGAACTCTATCCTGCTCGAAATACAGAAACGCCCCTACAATTACATTTACTGCCGTTGTTGTTATGTCATTCTATAATAGGGGGAGGGGGTGGGGTATATAGTAATAACAGTGACACCAGATGACCCAGCCATTGCAGAGGGCACTGACATCATGGGGTGGGACACCGGTCTTACTAGGTGGACGAATCTATTGTCTCCTTTTTTATGATATAGTAAATAAAATCTGTTTTTTCTCATACTTTCAGATTTTCTTAATCACATATGTAGCAAAAGATTTACACACAATTCACCCACTTTCGAGCTCGTTTTCATCAATTGTGCAAAGCTACACAATCCCTTTGACCGAGTATAAGGGGGAGTGCGTGCATGGTAGGGAATCCTTCTTTTCACCCCCCCCCCCCTTGCCTCTCTCTCCGACTCGCTCTCTCTCTCTCTCTCTCTCTCTCTCTCTCTCTCTCTCTCTCTCTCAGTGTCTTCATTTTTTCCCGCCGGTTCGATGGGAGGAGGCACGTACCCCATGTACACCCTGTATTAGCTACGTCACTGGTGATACCCTACCCTGAATCACGCCCTCATTTTCCACAATACGGTCTCCATATTCCGACAACGCCCCTTGGCCTTTTACACCCGAGTTTGATTCCGGTGTGCACTGAGAGTATGAACCGCCATATCCGAATTCAACAACACTGCTGATTTTTATCAGTGGCTTATCCGGCAAGGGGCGGAACCCGTTCACCCCCACCCCTCCATTTGCAAGAAAAAAGTGAATTCATTCAAAAGATAATGGCAGGGATGGATCCAGGATTTTGTAAGAAGGGGGGGTGAAATTCTGAGAAATTACACAATATTAAGGGGCAATTTTTTGTTCGTTATTGTACTTAAGGTATGCAAACTGGGTTTCAAAAGGGGGCATGAACCGCTTGTGCCCCCTAAAAAAATTCGCCACTGGTTTTACATATTGATGCTGTGACTCAGATATCAGGGAAACGGGGGGAACATGCCCTGATAATATAACGAAGCTTGTGTGACTTCGCTACGCCAGGTACATTTTACCCCGCTGTTTATCATTTCTGGATACACCTCAGGGATGCAGAAAACAGAATGGCAGGAAGGGAATGAAATATAAAAAAAGAAAATACATGTATATTCAAGTCGTCTTTTACGGAAGCGTTAAAGTGGTTAAAGTGCCATTCTACCATGACGAGATAATTCATCTGGTCAAGTCGACTTAATATCCATATCATGTCGACATGTAAAGATATTTAACTTGCTATGTTGACTTATCAACTTTTATAAGTCGACATGGCGAATAAATTATCTTGCCAAGTCGACTTCCCACTAAGTACGACATGAACTTTTTGTGAAGTCAACTTCACGAGATAATTTTTATTGCGATGTCTACTAATAAAAGTTGATAAGTCGACATAGTAAGTTAAATATCTTTACTTGTCGACAATATAATATGGATATCAAGTCGACATGATAGGCCCTATGGATATTAAGTCGACTTGACAAGATGAAATATCTCGTCATGTCGTCAAGTAGAATGGCACTTTAACGCTTCCGTAGTCTTTCATATTTGTGTTTCAAAACTAATCGGAATTAGGCCTAATATGAAAATGATAACCAATATACAGAATAGATTAGCCGGGGGGGGGAGGTGTTCACGTTGTGTACATTTTCTCTTGACCTTTCTAAAATTCAGGATCCATATCTCACATAACAAATACAGGTTTATTTCAGGCTATAATTCTTGTCGGATTGGAGAGTGATGTGCCTTTATGGTAATGAATATACAATCTGCTTCCATCTACAAAATATAGGGGTGGGTTTACTTGTCTCATCCTCTCCCGTCCCCCCCCCCCCCCCCCCTCTCTCTCTCTCTCCCTCTCTCCCTCCCCCTCTCTCTCTCTAGTCTCTCTCTCTCTAACACTGCTTTCCCTGGCTTTCTCTCTTGACTATTAAGTTTCTAAAGTATTAGCCATAATACTCCAAGGTGATCATAGCGACATAGCCCTCTGTCAAGTCCTTCCAATATATTTCATGTTTAATTGATGACACTACTTTGTTAAAAGTTAATTATAATTATGGTATACGGCGAATCCTCGAGCGTGCATGTATATAGGCCTATATTAAAATTTATTTTGCCGATTTGGGCGACTTGCCTATCTTGATAACAATGTATGGCACAGAAAATGCCTGCCATTCTGAAACAGCCCTTGGCTTTAACCCCCCCCCCGCCCCCCCCCTCCCTCCACCACACCCCACCCCAGGGTTACAACCATGGTCTTATAGTTAGGCCTACCTATCCAGGATAATGGCCCGAACATAATATTGTAAATAAACTCCATGATTAAATATGGTATAAGTATTAACAAATACAAGACATATCATAACAAAGGTAGGCCCTTATCGTATTATGTTATCAACTGAACATACTCAGCCGTTCCCCTACTTTGAGAGGGTGCGGTGATATAAAACCATGTGACCTCGGGGAGGTTCCCCGTAGTCAAGAACCCGGATGCTCTTAGAGGGTGTGGCAGCTCATATTGTGGGCGACTGTCAAACGCGAAAGCTGCATGCATGCACCGAAAAAAATAATACATACAATCATGGAGTGTGTACCGTCTAGTTCAGTGGAAATCTCGTTGAGAAAACTACGCCCTATTCTCCCAGCAGAAGAGAAGAGGCGAGATCAAGGGGCGGACGTGATTGGGAAAAATAAGTACTGTGCTTACACCAAATGCAACGAAGATGGTGAGTTACTGGGGTTGTTTTAGGGTTGATTTTTGTCATAGTTTGGTTTAAGGTGTATGTTGACGGTCCCTTGCATGCCAAGCCCTTCGTAGTACGTGCCCAACCCAAGCCTTGCCCGTGCTGTGTCAGGTTGAATATAACGCTAACATACACACACCGCACGATTGCAGTTGTAGGGCGTATGCATAGCGAGAATCGGGGTGCGGCCGCAGTCCTTTATTGTATACGCCGGCTGCATAAATGGAATGGTGTACTGTACGGATTCCCCGTTCCCCTTACCCGATCGTGCGGTGTGCAATTGTATTAAATTGAATGAAATCAAACAGAAACGGTCTCATTTATGATTTCTTTCAAGGCTATCTTATATTATCTATCAAATTATTCTGTTATGGTATGTTTGAATGGCTTTCAGTTATTACTTTTGAGGAATCGATGAATGAGCTACTTGTGTAAATACAATGTGACATGGCCCAGAGCACGCATTCAATGCATACAGGCACCTTCCCCAACATAATAAAGCTTTTGCATGCTTGGTTTCTGAATATACTGTGCGGTATTAGTGTTTACATGTGCAATAGAGTAAAGTAAAATGTACAAAAATAACTTTGGCTACCAGAATGCTGCAGGATTTACCAATTGTAATGATTATCAGTTAAGGAAATAGGTTAATAATTTTTAATTTTGGTTTAATATATTCACCCAATATATTGCAGTGGTATAGGCTGGTATGCCTATGTAGGTGTACAATGCAGTGTTACAAAGAAGTTTTTTAAAAATAATTTTACATGTATTAAAATTGAATTTAAATGAAACATCAGATTTCAGACATAGTTTTGATTTGCATTATTATGTTTGTAATTGAACAAAATCCAGGTTAATTCAAAGTTCACTATATCAAAAAGGGGAATATATTTATAATATATAAATATGTTATTACCGGTACTAGGAAAGAGAGAAAAATATTTACAATGTGATTGGTAAATAAACTACATATATGTACTAAATAGTACATTATTTCCTGAATGAGAAACCTACATGTGCACCGAGCATTTTATGTCAATTCTATATTATTTCGAAATGTACATGTAGGTCTTAATTCAAATCTTTGGATACATCAACATACATGCATTTATAAGTGCATACATGTCCATGGATTCTTTTGTTCTGAAAGACCATACATTTTGTCGAAGGAATAGTCTGACCAGTATACTAAGAAATCTGTACTCTCATCCCCACCATATATTCTATTGCGTGATACATAATATTGAGGCAATATAGATAGTAAAGTAAGGTGGGGGGGGGGGGTTATAGATGTTTGCAACTAAAGGCTTTATAGGAAAGTTTCTACCACAAGAACTAACATATCGTGTGTTGAGAGCCAGAAGGGCGTTAACTCATATGTTTTCACACAGAGTTAACGCCCTTCTGGCTCTCACCACACGATATATAGTTGTATTCAGTAGAAGGAAACATATACTGACAGGCCCCATGGAAAAGCCTTTAACTCCAGAATTCCTGTATGATTGATTATAGTAATAATATCAGTATGATCATCGTGGCATCAGAGAAACAGCGTCTTACCCCACCATTTCCCTTATAATAATTATGATAATATTGGTATAATCATCATGGTATCTTAGAAACAGAGTCCTACAGAGCCATCTCCCTGCTGGTTTTTCTGAGAGAACCCCAAATTAGATCACCAGATCGGCTCTGCAGGGGAGAAGTGTGTAAAAAAGGGAGATCACAGCATCACGTGCCCTTGATATCGAGGGAAGATGATTGTAATTCATTGCTACAATGTACATGTAAAATATGTGTAATCTTTTCAGGTTATACAGAGAATAGTTTGCGGAGCTTCTGGATTGAATGCATGGTTCTGCTTGAATGATCATATTGCAGAAGGAGTATATGCCTACCGGTATATTATATGCTTGTAGGCTGTTTGTTTAAAAAACATAAACAAACAATAAACAAAACAAACAAACCAAAAAAACCTCATAAGGCCCTGATTATCCTGATATCAAGGGAAGATGATTGAAATAAAGTGATACATGTATTACATAATCTTTTCAGGTTATACATAGCTGTATACATGTAGTTTATAGAGATTCAGGATTTAATGCATGGTTTAACTTATGAATAATTCTGTTTGCTGAAGGAATATATGCCTGTATTGTAGGCTGCATGTTGTAAAAAAATATAAAGGGAAGATGATTGTAGTTCAGGGGAGCATTTCATCAAGCATTTTGTCAGTGATTTTCACCGACAACTGTTATAAGCTACTGAAATCCTTGCATCTGATTGGCTGAGAGCAAATTAGTCGGTAAAAATCACTGACAAGACACTTGATGAAACGCTCCCCTGTCCTACATGTACATTGTACTTGTAGCACATGATCTTTTTAGTTTATACACAGAATAGATTGAAGAGATTCTGGATTGGATTGAAAGCATGGTTTAGCTTGAATAATCATATTGCGGAAGGAGTGAGGCCTATATGTAGGATGTATGTAGTTAAAAATATATCATTATCAAGGGAAAATGATTGTAATAAAGAGCTGCATGTAGGGCATGATCTTTTTAGGTTATACACAGAATAGTTTGTAGAGATTCATGATTGAAGGGACGGTTTAGCTTGAATAATTATTTTGCTGAAGGAATATATTATGCCTACATATATATTGTTAGCTATACACATACATGTGTATATATATGTATGTCAAGGGAAGATTACTGTAATAAATGCTACATGTAGGACGTAAGCTTTTCAGGTTACACAAATAATAGTTTGAAGAGATTCTGGATTGAATGGATGGTTTAGCTTGAATAATTCTATTGATGATAGAGTATATAGGCCTTTACATGTAGGCCATGTCTTCAAGGAATTTGCAAATCTTGGGTAAAAATAGATCTGCTCAGACCCCGAGGGGCATGATCTCTTATCATTGAATACAAGGGTAATATATACATGTACATGTACATGTATATCGTAACAGACCATATTTTTTATTTATTATAGATAATATTTATATCCTATATAGTATAAAGTGATAATATACATGTATAATTTAATCATTTATAATAAATGTATAATACATGTCAGAAATATTTTATAATGAATATATATTAAAATTGTGAATAGAAACATATGTATGGCATTATTATTAATAGGATAATATTACTAAACATACATTACTGTATTATGTATTACATGCAGCAAGGGAGAATAAAAGAAAAACAATGTAAATCCATATATACACAAAGTAGCAGAAGCCTACTATACTGCACCCTTTTTTGTTGATACAGTGGAATAGTGGGCCTTTACATCAATTGGTAATTAATAAGCAATTGTACACTCACCCAGCATGCATTGTATATCAAATTGATATAATCTCATAACATACGTGTAGTAGGCATACACATGTACCATACTACCAGATACCATAAACACTCGATGACAATTTTTGTGTGAAATGAAGCCTGTTCTTAGTCATCAGTACATGATAATTAAGTGAGAAGGTAAATTATGATTAGAATATTTTGACTAAATGTGGTATTTTAATCTCTGGGAGTTGATTTATATTGGACATTACAGTGACAACATTGTGCTCTAAATGAGAAATATATGCAGGAAAAAACATACCTTGAAAATATCAATATTGATACACCATCAAACCCAAGCTAAAAGTCTAAATCTACTTTCCATTTCCATTTTTATTTTTGAAATCAATTTTTGATTTATTTTACCAGGCAGTATGGAAGCAAGTGTATGCTTTTACATAAGAAGTCGGGGGACCTACGGCATTACATCCTATCCGACAGACTGAATTTAATGAATTACAACAGGGCACTAGCGTATCGACTTGGTTTTGAACCTGGGACCTCCCAGTTACAAGACCACTGCTCTACCACTGAGCCACCATGCCTCCTATTATTAATTTACACCATAAAGTTTATGGTGTAAGCATATTGTATAAAATATTATTTCATTTTGTGAGATTTGTATTTTTGTTATGTTATTACAAGAAAACATGACAGCTGTCAAATGGCTGCTGTACACAAAACTTTCATGAACTTTTCCCCTCACAACACTGTAAATATAAAAATTGGGGGAATTTTTGCCCCAGGACTCCCATATTTGTGGGAAAAAAGTTTATATTAGTCATGGAGGAGTGGTTTTGCGGAATAGAAAACCACACCAAGGCAGAGAGTGATGGTTAGTGATTGTATGTAAATTTTGGCGGAGTTGGCCTCACACCCTGCTTCCCACCCCAGGAAGGACTTTTGCCATTAATAAGGAAAGAGGGGAAGAGTGAGACAGTGAGACAGCCTAGTTTCCACATACAGAATTTTTTTTTTTTTTGCAGATTTAATTAAATTCAATGCAATCTAGTTAACTATCCCCCCCCCCCACCCAAAAAAAAAAAAAAAACAATATAAGCTAAAGACGTAAAAATAGTAAAATACATTGTTTACTGGAGCTTTGTTTGATTTGTTTTTTAGAAGTGAGATTCCCTTTAAAAAAAATGTATGTATTTTATATATTATTTTCCTTTTTTGTAACAGAGCTCGTTTTCACTTTTCCAGCGCTCTTGGGAGAAAGGGAGAGGGGGGGGTACAGAGAAAGAAAGAGAGGGTTAAATATGTGTAGACTAGAGAGAAAGAGAGAGAGAGAGACCAAGAGAATGTTAGAAAAAAGAAGAGAATGCCCAGCCTTCACCCGATTCTAGGATATTGTTTATTGCAGTAAACAGGTCAGTTCACTGACCACAGCTCTGCATTCTTGTCCAAAGGTAACCTTTCTGAGGACTAACCAGTTTCTCAACAATGGACTTAACCTAACCTACCATAATCAATTTACTTCAGTTGACTAGCCTCTGAGGTCATGAGATTAACACCAAGAATGTAGTACAACTTGAACTTGAATGAAAATTGAATATTGGTTCAAAAATATATTTTAGACCCTTCACTTCCATTGGCGCATTGAATTGCCCAAATGTGGATGTTGCATGTGATAGTTTCAGACAAACATACATGTAAAACAAATATTTTACAATAATTCATTCTTAATTTTACAGTCACGCAAGTATAAGAACGCTATGTCCCTGTAGTGTATGTGAAAATTTAATTGTAAATTTTCACATCCGCTCACATTACCTTCTGCATAATTAATTTAATAATTCAGCATTCTGAAGCTTTTAAAATGCAATTCCGTTACCAAAACTTAAAAGCAGTTCGAGGGGAAGGAAACCGATTCTACACCTTTGAGACAATGATAGTTAAGTTCATAACAAACATGATAATAAAAGACTTGAATACTGTATACTGTTACATACAATGTACATCTACATGTACATGAAAACAAGATAGTTCCCACAAGCATGGTACATGTATGCACAGAGTGAACACTTGTCTCAATTAGCGTCATATTATGAGCAGACACACCCTGAATTAAGAGACACACCCAAGTGTCTCGTTAGAACCCAACTGTTTTAATAGCTTGTAATCTATCTGCTGGAATGTTAATGATCTGGTAATCAACACTAAATACATTTTTGAAATGGAATGGAATGGAGAGAAAATGATCAGGAATATATTTTCTTAAACCACAGTAAATAGAGAGGGGGGGGGGGGGGGTTGTTAAACAGTTATTCTGTTTCTTTAAATCTTCTATTTAAATATTCATGTATTAATTTATTTTATCTTTGGCTGCTACAAAGAGGCTATATTGCGGAAAGATTACTCATGGGATATGAATTGTACAATGTAATGTGTTGATTTCTTTCTTATTTTATTTTTACACAGAACAAGTCTACACAGCATGTGATGAGTGTATGAGAACATTTTGGTAAGTTTCATATATTGTCTTGATTATTTGATTGCCTTATTATGAAATTGTTCCGTTTAGTTTCATCAAAGTTTGTACCCTCTTCTCTTTACACTGTTAGGACTGTTTCTCTCTCGTTTCATTCCTGTCCTTCCTTTTGCCCCCCCCCCTCACCTGCTTCATTCTCTTTCTGTTCAACTTCTTTCAGCAAACCCCTCTCTCCTTTCTCGCACTTGAACCCTCTGTCTGTATGTCTCGGATAGTCGCCCCTCTCCATACCCCCTTACTCTCTTCATCCTCTCCCCCTTCTTTCTTTCCCCTCTCCCTCAAGCACTTTCTTGTTCATGTGTTTTCTTTAATGTTCCCTGTTCTAGGCCCTCTCTCTGCCTCCACATGCTCCTTTACCCCTAGGTTTCCATCTTTTTTCGTTCTCTCTGCTATCAGATTTCAACTTCTTGTTTGGGAAGCCTTTTGTTCAGTTCATGTTGGAATATTGGCTGTTAAAGATAAAGACCTAGGATATCCTGTCTGCTAAACTTTAATTCTTCTCACCCAGCAAGGTTGTCTGTGGCTCCTCTTGAGTCTGGGTCATATGTCGGTGAAGACATTGCCAAAGAAGAAAAGAAAGAGGAACTTCTACATGAACCAAGACCAGAAATACAAAATTATTGTCCAGTCACACCTATCCAATTGGGACGTCATGATTGTGTTCTGCCCTTGCCCCATAATGCCAACTCCAATTATTCCAAAAGATAGCAGTAGTAAACAAACAAGTTGCAGTAAAAGAATCAAAATGTTATTGTTTTGCAAATCGAAGTGAAAGAATGTTCTTTTAAAGCTTTATTAAAGCGATTCAGAAAATACTAACATATCTTTATGACTTTCCAAGTATTAGATATTTGAAATTTGACCTGGTAGCTTAAAAACAAGCAACTACATAGCAAATAAGGGAGGGGGGGGGGGGAGGGTGATGGTGATGTCTCTGAAGAAATGTTGTGGAGTACAGACAGCTCTTGCAACTTATAGCTGGTTTTGAGCTGATGAATCATTAGTCATTACTATGAAATGTTCTGCTTTTGAAGCAAATTTGGAATATGCAGAATATATTTTACAAGGCTCTTATTATAGTCAAGAACAGGTATAGTGTTTCTGTTTTTTATGTTACTACTTGTTTTGGGGTAAAGCCTACTTTGAAGGTGAAAGTTATGTGTAGATGCGGATATCTTGATTGTTCTTGATGACCTCTCGCTTACGAGGTGGACATTGACTGGGCGGTCCTTGTGGAAATCTCTGAATTCCTGTCTACTGGCCAGAAAACTGACCGCTTGACCATTCCAATCAAGTTTGAGTTGACTGACCATTACACTTAAGTGTAGCTGACAATTCCTACACCCCTTAGAGAATCTGGCGCCTTGGATTTCATAATTGACATCTTAAGATCTTAAGTTGTCTATTGTCTGTGATGTATGAAGGCCGTAGTCCTTGCAGTGTTATGATATTTTAATACTTTAAAGGTAATGCTGACCACTGGAAAAGGAACCTATTTTTAAGCATTTTCTTATTCTCTTTTATGTTTTTAGTATTCAAGTACCCCGAAATGCTAGTGGCTACAACCCCTCTTCTATTTTAGTGAAATCATATTGAGATATTAGTGTTATTTAGGCCGATAGAAACATAATAACAAAATCATTTTTATGATTAATTTCAAATCAGTGCAAACATGTAATGTAGTCATGCAATCCTAGGGTATTTTCCAATTGTCAGCTCATATGTTTTGAATAGGTGTCCACTTTGTTGAGCTTAGGGAAGGTTTTGTCTTTTGGTATATTGCCCTATCAAATCCAACAAAGCTTTTGCCTTTGTGAACCCCAGAAAAAACTTGGTGGAGAAGTAAACCCAAAGTGTCTTCCTTTTCTATGTACATGTACACAGGGTTTAGAGGTGTGGCTCAATTTCATTTCCAGAGGTTCTGCGTTAGTGCAGAAATTAGTCATGCACTCTGCATGTGCAGGCTTCTATCAATTTTTTTTTCTCACACTTTCCATGAACTTTCAAGTGTAACTACCCTCTTTTCAGATGTTAAAGGTACTATCTAACATTTTGGGGGGCTACGTACTACACAAAATTCCTTCAAAGTTTGTGGGATGTCAACTTTAGGTAGACAATCATAATTCAAAATCTGTTACATTATTTTTTAAAAATTGTATAATAAACTTAGGTTATTAAATATATTATTGCTTATATTACAAACCCCTTTCATGTGGAACATACAAATACAAAAGCTTCAAATTTTTGTTCTAATGGACCAAAAAATAAATGGTGTGCCTGAAAAGTTCTTTTGAGCAGTTTAAGATAGATTTTAACATGTGTGCACAATTTAATCATATACAGTACATATGTATGTTACCACCAAACCCAAAAACAACGTACACTGCACAAAAACAAACATAAGCAACAAAAAAAAAGAAAAAAAAAGTGAATAGTGCCTTGAAATCACATGGACTCAAATTCTATGGCAACTTTTGGTTGGTCGGACGGCAGGTACCAGAAATGTGAAATGTAGAATGTAGAACGGACAGGTGAAATGGACTGGTATCAAGGTGGGTACCAGGGTCAGCAAGTTCACTGGCATTTTGTGTCATTTCCTGTGACCATTGATATGAAGGAATGTAAGTCATGAGTGATCTCGGAAAGGGATAAGAAGAAAAGATTTATAATAATAAATCATTAAATTATTTGTAAATAAAAGTATAAAGAGAGAAAATAAGGATAGAAATGTAAGAATACAGTGTATGCATGCATTCATATGCTGCTTTTCTTCTTTCCCATTTTAGTGAATAGATAAGTATGAAAACTGTGTAAATCATCTTTAGATTAATGAAAGTGTCAAACTCTTTATCTCTGTCTCTCATTCATTCTGTTTCTTTCTGTTTCATATCTGTCTCTTGTTTCTTTAGTTACTGTACCTCAAATGGAGGCCTGTATCTTTTTGTCTATCTGTATTATTCTTTCCAATTTCCACCTCTCCTCTCCTCTCCTCTATCCTCTTTCTTCCCCCCCCCCCCACCCCCGTCTCTTTCCATTTCCTGCTTTCTGTTACCTTTTTCTCTTCTCTCTTTTTTTTTCTTTTCTCCCATTGCTCCGTTATGTTTACATCTCTCTCCTTTTCTCTTTTGTCACTCGCACTCTGTTTTGTGAATGTGATGAATAGTTACATACGGTTCTGCACGTCTACATATACATGTACATGTACATGTGTACATACTGCCAACCACCAGAGTGAATCCTGGTCCTGGTATGTCACAGTCTGTAACTCCAGACTAAGTTCAAGTTCAATAGATAGAGCTCCCCTTTCCTTTCACACACTGTACTGCCCTGGAAGATATATACGAACATGACCCTGTGTGGGGTCACGCAGGTTCACCCCAGATATGGGGCGGAGGCTGCGCCCAGTTTTACCTGGTGAGAAGATCCTGGCATGCAGACAATAGACTTGGGAGTGGGGGGGACTTGAGAGGGAAATTCCGTAATCCTCTAAACTATGAATTTAGGCTCTGTAGCAACCCATTGATCCATGAATGAAAGATTGGGTGATATATGAAAGAGAAATCGTGCCTCAGAGAGCATATTTTGTGGGTTTTCAGATCATTTTTCTTCATAACCTGTCCTTTTGATGAATTGCGAAAAAAATTATATGGATTTTTTTGTAGTTTTCAAGAAAACAAGTTGATGAGAGTCTACCAGTCCTGTATTGATTTTTCTGCTCCACCTCGTTCTGTTGACGAGAAGTTATTAGCTTTAATAATTATTAGCTTAATAGGAAGCGAAATTGTTTTCAAATTTCACTACAAAGTAACATGTGATGTTCGGAAGAGTATTGTTGAGTTATTTTAACTATTTGTTGTTTTTTTTTCTACATTATTAGCTCGTGGGAATCTAGAAAAATTGAAAATTTGGGAAATGTAGATTTATGCAGGTACAACCTTTATTTTTATTAATATTGTCTGATTTAACTTCAGTTGCAAGAACTGTTCATAGTCCTACTTGCAGGATGTAGTATATCGTCTGTTGAGAGCCAGAAGGGTGTTAACACTATGTTAAAGTATATGAGTTAATGCCCTTCTGATTCCAAACAGACAATATATGTTCTACATGTGAAACAGGTCACAGGAACAGCCAGTGAACCGGCTGTGAACTGTTGAATTTTAAAGGTTATGTCAAGTTTTTGGTATTAAGCCCTCAAAAAACTTTTCCTCAGATTTATTGGACTTTTGTTAATAAATAGCACCATACTATTGATACAAAAATGTTGTGAAGTGGCATATTAAACAAATGAGTGGTAAAAAATAATTTAGGTCCCTGGTCAGGGATATAAACAACTGCAGCGTGCACTATACACCATACACGCGTTCAAAACCTACACACACTGACACACATGCTATCTCCATGCGAAGCCTTGAGATTGTTGTGCGGGAAGCCGTCAGGGTGGAAAGGTCCTAGCGTAGGGCAATATGTTGCCATAATCTAGCGCTCCTTCCATGTATTTACGGTAAAATTCACCGGAAATCATTGATGGAATACCAAATGATCTCCAAATGTACAAACATCTTTTGATACATGGAAAACAACATCAGACTATATTTAGTATGTTTTGTTCCAATTTTCTGTTTGCTACCAAAACTGTACATGAGCTTTAATGGTGTTGTTACATCAGGTCCTGTAATGATCATCTTATTGTAATATTTAGCAATAACATTTTACAATATCCATACAACATCACTTTTAATAGGAGGAGGAATGTGATTTGTGAAATGATCCTGATCGTGACTGTAGTTGTTATATTTCATAATTATCATTCCCTGAACTAGAAAATGTGTGACCTGTTTCCTTGAAGTAATGGTTCTATTTAGTTGATACATCCGCCCACACACCCCATCAGGGGCAAAACAAGAATCAATTTTGTTTTTGAAGGGCTATTATAATGCTTCATGTAGACTTAATGTATGTGTACACCAATTTATTAAGTAAAAAACATTTATAAAACTGATAGTGAGTTTGGGAGGGAGTGGAAGAGGGCTTCTTTTCCAGATATTTGATTTCTTTTTCCATTTTGTGGGTAAGAATTTTGTGGTGTAATCAATCAAAATGCTTCATTATCAAGTGGATTGTATGTTATTTAGTTCATTTTTTATGAAAAAAAAAATCCAAATTACTGCCTCCTTTTCCTGTACAATCTGAATTATGTAAAGTTCATATTTTGAACAGAGCAAAACAAAATCAAAAAAAGTACTCCCAGTCCCACCCAGTCCCACCCACACCATTTGATACAAAAGATTATTTTAATTCTTTTAATTTACATTTGACATTCCTTTTTTTGTTCAACTAATGATCAAAGATCAAGTTTGTTTACTGACATAAAATGCAATTGCTTAGACTAAACTGACTTAAATCGTAAATTTTCCCAAGATTGTTTATCTCAACAATTCTACAGATCAAATGCTGACCAGCAAAATTTTTGTTTGAAAACTCTCAAGCATCTCTTTGCGATTTGTCTCTGAGTATAATATCTTTTATTGTGTCCTATTGTGGGAAGGTGCATTGATGAGATTTTCCTTGGAAAGCGATATTGTCTGGAGTACCATAAAGGAATTTAGCCTTCGGTTTCTATGTGTGAACCTTGGATCATCAGACTATCATAACCAGTGAGAATAGTCTAGGAACACAGGCATGATACTGATATTTTGCAGACAACATGCATGATTCCTTGACTAGTCATAGATGAATATATTTGAACGAGCTATGTCCATGTTTTTACTATCTGATTTCGATCCATTTTAAACACGATACACTGTGGAGTGTAAGGTCCCATGTTGCATTCCCTAGCATGCTAAGACATTTCATACAGGACAGACGGCAAATTGAGATGTGTTTGTTGTCTCTACAATGTGAGGTATCTTTGCGCGTGGTAAGAAACAGGGTTGGACATTTCTCGTAATAAAAGAAATAATGAAAGAAAAATTGTTTGCTTTAATAATTCATTTATTCATTCCTGATCGTAGCCTAATATCCACCTGGCTTATCAAATTCTAAAATATGAATTCTAAAATACAAAGAACTTTGTGTTGTACTTTTGTTCTGGATGGTAAGTGGGACCTCCCAAGTACGAGAGTGTAAAACTCGCTGAAGTAATTACCCTGCTAAAATCAAATTAAGTTGATAAATGAAATAACACATGTAGATATAGATAGATATAGCCTATCCATTTTTTTTAATTCTAAAGTCCACTCCTGTCCTAGACTATGAAACAAATACTAACAATTCACTGACAACACGTCTTCTCGCCAGAATTATTCTTTTATCTTTTTGTGACCTACGTATACAGTGTACCCTTCCAGACCATTGCTTTAGTGTTCATTGTAAATATTGTCTTTTATTTACAATGACAGAGTCATATCAAAGGGAATTTAACCTTTTTTTTTTCATTTTTAAGCCATATTTTCTTTGAAGTTGAATTCCCGAGGTCAGATTTGACAGATTCAGGTAAGACAATTTAAGTAGGGCATGACCACCGTGTTTATTCTGAAATTCTTTAGAAGAGTTAACAAACTGATCAAACAATGACTTTTTCATATTTTGTTGGTAAAAATGCATATATTCATTTAAAAAATGAAGAAAAAGAAAATAAACGCAACAATTAGACAAGGCCAGCTGAATTTCGCTAAATCTGTTTCAATCAGTGATTTCTAAAGCACTTCCAAATTGATGGTGTACAGCAAATAACAATGCCCATTGAATTAAGTTGTCTTTTTGTAGGAGAATAAAAACAAACAAAACAAACACCATAATCATTTTCAGCTGGGGAGTCCATTGTAATTCTTATTTTATTTTTGTGGCAAGGTTAGAACTTGCAATATGCACATTTTTTTTTTTTTTTTCACTTTTAGTACCAGTATCCTTTTCCTTATGATAGATGGAAGAAACAAAACTGAAAACAGTAAAAATATACATTACATGTAGCATTCAATTTCAAGAGGAAAGTATGGAAGATGCCAATATACATGTATGTAGAGGTAAGTGTAGGAGAGACAGTAAGAGAGACAGTAAGAGAGACAGTAAGAGACAGACAGAGACAGACTAAGATGTAGGTACAGAGAGGGAGAGAGAGAGAGAGGGGGAGAGGGAAAGAAAAAGAAAGAAAAAGAAAGAAAGAAAGTGAAAGGAGAGAAAGAGATTTAGAGAAAGCAAGAGAAAGAGAGAGGGAGAGATGAAGAGAAGAAAAGAACAATACCTGGCCCAACCCCAGAGCAGAGCATTCCCAACCAGGAAGCAGACAAAACAAACTGCACCCACCTTCCCCCAAGTACAAACAATTCAAACCCAAAGTTAGCCCAGTCAATATGACCAAACAAATAAGAATAACTTTTTGATCAAAAGTCACCCTCCAATGGGTACAATTGACAATCACCTTCAATAGGAATAACCTTGCACCCACAGTGTAGTAAACTCTTATATGTTTCCCCGCAAAAGAGACAAGCCGCCCCAGCAGCAAGAGAGATAGAGAAAGAGGCGTTA